>JAQPPZ010017137.1:1200000-1910486 GCA_028583015.1 Wollemia nobilis | reverse complement strand
ATGTTGCCCACTAAAACTACCACTAATTGGTGTAAAAATATTGACATCAATGACCACTCACCCTTGACATCAAAGATAACTTATCCACTCAAAATATCCAACAATCTCCCCCTTTGTCATTGATGGCAACCCAAATTCTTTTTATCAAAACTTGACCTTTTTCCTGTTCTTCTCCCCCTGGGAAATTGCTCCTTCTGACTCAATGCTCTCTTCTTAAACCAAATCTCCCCCCCTTACTGGAATATCTATCTTTGACATCAATGGAAAAGGGTCACCTTTGGGGCTCAGGACTAAGAATTATTCTCTTATCTTAGCCCCTCCCCCACCTCCTCTTGAGGTGGTTAATTTTGGGGTTGGAGTATTTCTACTTCTAGCAAGCACTAGTATTTACCTTTATCCTCTTTCCTTCTCATATAATCCTTTTGATTTCTTTGACTATTCCTATTCCTGTTCCTGTCCATGTCCACATTCCTATTCCTATTTATATCTATATTCCTATTCCTATTCCTATTCTTATCCATGTCCATATTCCTGTTCCTATTCCTATTCTTGTTCATGCTTGATTATGGAATGTTTGATCTACACCATTTTTTCATATGTCCATAATTATTGCACTTATAACACTTAATATTATTATTCCTTGGAGGTACAAATATATTGGAATTTCTATTGGTGAAGTCAGTCTTTTCTATCATGAACCCTGCAATTCATTGCCTTGTGACCAAATTGATTACATGAGTAGCAATAGCCATGGAAAAGTTGTATGTTCCTAAAATTACCCTATTCCTATCTTTCATGTGTCCTACACTATGAAGCCATGTGCCCAAATATATAACATGATAAACATCTTCCATTGAAGTTTCCTTGTCTTGACCTCATTGGTCTCTTAGTCTCTCTTAACCTATTCCGATTTATGTTACATTTGTTTCTTCTTTGTGCATTGTTCCTTTCCTTGTTGAAATTTTTATTGTCCAAATCATCCTCATAAGTGTCACTTTATCTTACACTATCTTCTTCTGAAGTTACTTCTTCTGAAGTTTCTTATTTAAAAATTGACGTTGACTCTTCTTCATATTTCTTTTGAGCTTGTTCAAAACCAAGACCTATTTTATTTGTTGACCTTATTTGTACCTTGATCATCTTATCCATAATTTTTGAACTCTTTCCAAACTTGTGTAGCTTATCCTTGGATTTTTCTAAATATTCCCTTAGTAGAGCTACTTCTTGTTCTAACCTTTCACATTCTAAGACCTTTGCTTCTAACTTATCCTTGAAATTCTTTGTCTTAGCCATTGACTTGTTTAGATCCTCTATAAGCTTTCCTCTTTCTTCATCACATTCTTGAAACTGAAATTCAAGTTTAGAGTTTTGCTTTCTTACCTTATTTAATGTGTCAAGAGCATAAACAAGTTCTGCCTTAAGATCAAAACCTTATTTTTTTTGTTCTTCCTCTATTTGTTTGCCTTTGTCTACATCTTCATTTTATTTGACTTGTCTTCTATAGGATAATCTTGTTCTTCTTCTAGTGCCATCAGAATATTTTCTTCTGGTCCTTCAAGTGCATCCTCATATTCAGCATCACTAAAACTAAAACCATTCCTTGTACAAATATCTTCAAGATGTCCAAATTTACCACATATAAAACACTTGAGAATTATTGGTGATCTTTTATTGACTTCTTCTTTTTATTCAATCATAAATAAGACTTCATATTTATCATTATTTAAAAATCTATTATCACTATAACTTGAGTACTTACTTGCTTTTTCTGCAAAGTAGCTCCTCTTTTGTCTTTGAAATAACTTCTTTCCTTATCTGCTTTATCCATCCTTGTCTTTCTTTTGGTACCTGTATTTTTTTTATTTCTTGTTCCTATAATCCTATTTTTATTCATCATTGTTATTTTTAGCTTCTCGACAATCAGTTGCATAATGACCATACTTTCCATAGTTGAATCATCTAATATATTTTGCATCTTTAAATCTTCTTGAATCCTTATTCCTTCTGCCATAATTAGCTTCTTCATCATTGGATGACTCATTGCTTGATTATGACTTCTTACCCTTTGTTTTCTTAATTGCTTTAAAGGCCACTTCCTTTTGAATATTAGGTTCCTCTTTTGTTCTTAACTCAAAATTTGTAAGAATACCAAGTAACATATATCTTGTCAAAGAATCACCATCTTTTGATTCTTCTATAGCATAAATATTTTCACTAAATATCTTTGGAAGAGATCTTAAGATCTTATCACAAATATCAGATTCTTCAGTCTGATGTCCAAGTCCTTCCAAGGCATTAACAACCTCATCCATACAAAGTAGATACGCACTAATTTTTTCCTCATCCTTCATTCTTAACTCTTCAAATTTTCCTTTGAGATTTTGTATATTTGCTTTCTTGACACCTTTATCTCCTTCATATATGCTTTGCAAATTATTCCAAATTCCTTTTGCATATTTACAATGTATAAATTTTATTGATTCTATTATATGCAAACCTCTCAAAAGTGTATTCATTACTTTTGAATTGTAATGTTGTAGAATCTTACCTTCCTTATCTGTAGGTGGATCAATTGGTGATATGTATCCATTTTCAACTACTTCCTAAATTTCATTTCCAAGTGCCATCAAGTGAACCTTCATTCTCATAATCCAATATATATAATCACTTCCATCAAATATTGGTGTTGAATATCCGAGAACACATTCTTGGAATCCATTATGTTCTTGAAATATTTTCCTTCAAGCTATTAAAATCTTTTGAAGGAACTCTGCTCTGATACCAATTAAAGAACACAAGCTTATACTAAAAGAGAGGGTGAAGAGTATAAGACCACTTTTTACTTTTATTTCCCAATAAATATTATGCAATATAAAGATATAATTATCAACAATAGTAATAAAAGCAATGCACAAATCACCATACATAATAGAGACACCAATTTTACATGGTTCACCCAATGTGGGCTACTCCATGGAGAAAATATTTCACTAAAATTTTCTTTATCAATATTTTGGGAATCCTTTCCCTATTACAATGTTTATGGACCTCTGTACAAAGGAGAAACCAATCCCCTAATCAATTTTTTGGATCTCTATCTATAGGAGAACTTCTCCTAAGCTTTAACTGGTGATCTTATAGAATAACGATTTCTCCCACTACTCTGGTTAATGGATCTCTATACACTGAAGAAACTTGTCCTCAATGCCCTGGCTAATGGATCTCTATCCACTGGAGACTCTCATCCTCTATATTTTTTCACCTTCCAAAGCTTGCTCTCAACTCTACACTAAACATAGTACTTTGGTCTAGCACAAATCTGCTCAATCTTTGTCTCTTGTTTGGCACAAACTTGTCCTCAAATCTGCACCAAAATTTGTCCTTAAATTTGTACTAAACATAGTCCTTCAATCCTCAATATATGTCCTATTATCTTTACTAAACATATTACTTCAGTATAGCACAAATTTATCCTCAATATATATCCTCAAACCTTACACAAAGTTTGACTCAATCACAAATCAACTCTACTAGATCTTACCCAAACATTAACTCAAGTTTTGAACAAATCAATAAACTTTGCTCACAAGTCTTCTCAAAGACTTATCTCAAAACTACCTTGTAAGCTTGCACAAAATCTCACACTAATCTATCCACAAGTCCTCTCCAGAACTTGTCCAAATATGCCCAATAAGTCCTCACTAGAACTTATCCAAATCTATTCTCAATCTGTATTGTAATCTTCCACAAAATCTCACACAAATATTTTCACAAGTCTTCTCAAAGACTTACCTCAAATCTACTCAACAAGTCCACACTAGAACTTGTCCAAACCCGTAGAAACATAAGGATAATTGTTAGAGACTCAATATGTTTCACATTCATCACAATGCTCAATTAATTTCAATCACTCTTTTAGAAACATATAGAGAATTGTTAGAGACTCAATATGCTTCACATTCATCACAATGCTCAATCACTTTCAATCACTCTTTTAGAAACATATAGAGAGTTTTTAGAGACTCAATATGCTTCACACTCACAAACTCTCAATCACTTTAAATCTATCTTTTATCATAGAAACATATAGAGAATTATTAGAGACTCAATGTGTTTCACTCTCATCAACACTCAACCTCTTTCTCAAATAAATTTGGAATATAGAACAATTTATTTCATAGAACTTGAGCTATCTCATCAAAAAATCCACTTGACTAGGCTCAACCAACTCTACTCAAACAATCACTCAATGAAATAATCCTTTCTCAAAAACCCTAGTCCAAGTATATTAACCCTCACTCAAAATATTTCCAATAATGCTTATCAACCAATCTCACATAACAATTATACTTATGATCTTTGCAAACCCTAGTTCAAGTTCTTCACTCAAAAACTCATTTAAAAAAATGCTTATAAAGCAATCTTCACATAACAATGATAGTCATGATCTTTGCAAACCCTAGTTCAATTTCTTCACTCAACTTACTCACTTCAACAACAATGCTTATCAAACAAGGTGCATAGAATTCACTTCACAATATTTCAACAACTCAATAAGGAAACCTAATCAAGTCCTTTTCACTCCAAAGTTATTTTCCAGAAAACCAACCAATCAACTCAATCAAGGAAGAATGTGTGCATACCTTTTTGCTTGATGAGAAGTAGACCACACAAATCTGCCACAATCATAAACACTTATTTGCCAAACTCAAGGAGGTTTGATGTCAAAATATTACTCCAATAATCTCTCAAAAATATTCCTTGGACACAAAAATAATCAATGCTCAAATATACCTTATTTATCCCTTTTAAAATTAACACTCCTCAAACCAACATAAAAAAAATTACTTGGATACACCTTATCAACTCCAACTTAAAATAATATACAACACCACAAAAACACAACCAATCTTTCTAAAACACCTTTATTTCTTTTTCAAACCCTAAAATAAATAATATTAAAATTTTATTTTGCAATATACTTATAACTCCCTAAAACCTCATATACCACATGAAATATGCAAAAATTAATTTCTTAATACCTCAACAACTTTCTCCGACAAATCCGATGCTCAAACTTTAATGCATACCTTATTATCCCTCAAAAAGGATTTTTGTGTGATTCGATCCACCGTCTCCCCAAGCGTCAAGCACATTAGTGCTTTGGAGCCCACCACATGGGCTAGAGACACCCACGTGAAGGAAGTTAACCTTCCTTCCCTTTCTACCTTATCCATCATGCTTTATAGGAAAACCAAAATGATCCTTTGCGAGGATTCGAACCTGCGCTGCCCTAATGGCTTACCACTATCGCGGTTGCCAATTGTGCTACCAACAGTTGGTGACCAAGGATCCCTCCTTGGTTGATGATGTGTTCGTGCCTTCCCTTAGCACTTTAAAAATTTAAAAAACCTTTACTACACACTCGATTCGCATATAGTTCGCATAGCATGGGATATAATTCAAAAAGCATTGGGAGTTATGGTAAGGTGGGTAATCCCCCTTTTATACACATGATAAATGTTCCTCCTACATCGGTGCTTAGAAATTCAATTTTAAATTTCAAATTAATTTTAATAACCCTCCTTAGAGTTAGTTAAAAATTAATATAAATTTAATCTCATAATTAATATCAAAATTAATTAATAATCAATTTAAATAACTTTAAGTTAAGTAAATAAAATTATAAATTAATTTATAATAAAAATTATATTAATTAATTTATAATTAATTTAAAAATTCACTTTGTAATATTATAAAAAATATTATAATATTTTTCACTTGGGATTTTTGCACTTTAGACCATATCTAACGTCTTGAAATCGGGTCTTGATCAACTAAAACTAGAGAACCTAAAACTGATGTTGCCCACTAAAACTACCACTAATTGGTGTAAAAATATTGACATCAATGACCACTCACCCTTGACATCAAAGATAACTTATCCACTCAAAATATCCAACAATCTCCCCCTTTGTCATTGATGGCAACCCAAATTCTTTTTATCAAAACTTGACCTTTTTCCTGTTCTTCTCCCCCTGGGAAATTGCTCCTTCGACTCAATGCTCTCTTCTTAAATCAAATCTCCCCCCTTACTTGGAATATCTATCTTTGACATCAATGGAAAAGGGTCACCTTTGGGGCTCAAGACTAAGAATTATTCTCTTATCTTAGCCCCTCCCCCACCTCCTCTTGAGGTGGTTAATTTTGGGGTTGGAGTATTTCTACTTCTAGCAAGCACTAGTATTTACCTTTATCCTCTTTCCTTCTCATATAATCCTTTTGATTTCTTTGACTATTCCTATTCCTGTTCCTGTCCATGTCCACATTCCTATTCCTATTTATATCTATATTCCTATTCCTATTCCTATTCTTATCCATGTCCATATTCCTGTTCCTATTCCTATTCTTGTTCATGCTTGATTATGGAATGTTTGATCTACACCATTTTTTCATATGTCCATAATTATTGCACTTATAACACTTAATATTATTATTCCTTGGAGGTACAAATATATTGGAATTTCTATTGGTGAAGTCAGTCTTTTCTATCATGAACCTCTGCAATTCATTGCCTTGTGACCAAATTGATTACATGAGTAGCAATAGCCATGGAAAAGTTGTATGTTCCTAAAATTACCCTATTCCTATATTTCATGTGTCCTACACTATGAAGCCATGTGCCCAAATATATAACATGATAAACATCTTCCATTGAAGTTTCCTTGTCTTGACCTCATTGGTCTCTTAGTCTCTCTTAACCTATTCTGATTTATGTTACATTTGTTTCTTCTTTGTGCATTGTTCCTTTCCTTGTTGAAATTTTTATTGTCCAAATCATCCTCATAAGTGTCACTTTATCTTACACTATCTTCTTCTGAAGTTACTTCTTCTGAAGTTTCTTATTTAAAAATTGACGTTGACTCTTCTTCATATTTCTTTTGAGCTTGTTCAAAACCAAGACCTATTTTATTTGTTGACCTTATTTGTACCTTGATCATCTTATCCATAATTTTTGAACTCTTTCCAAACTTGTGTAGCTTATCCTTGGATTTTTCTAAATATTCCCTTAGTAGAGCTACTTCTTGTTCTAACCTTTCACATTCTAAGACCTTTGCTTCTAACTTATCCTTGAAATTATTTGTCTTAGCCATTGACTTGTTTAGATCCTCTATAAGCTTTCCTCTTTCTTCATCACATTCTTGAAACTGAAATTCAAGTTTAGAGTTTTGCTTTCTTACCTTATTTAATGTGTCAAGAGCATAAACAAGTTCTGCCTTAAGATCAAAACCTTATTTTTTTTATTCTTCCTCTATTTGTTTGCCTTTGTCTACATCTTCATTTTATTTGACTTGTCTTCTATAGGATAATCTTGTTCTTCTTCTAGTGCCATTAGAATATTTTCTTCTCGTCCTTCAAGTGCATCCTCATATTCAACATCACTAAAACTAAAACCATTCCTTGTACAAATATCTTCAAGATGTCCAAATTTACCACATATAAAACACTTGAGAATTATTGGTGATCTTTTATTGACTTCTTCTTTTTATTCAATCATAAATAAGACTTCATATTTATCATTATTTAAAAATCTATTATCACTATAACTTGAGTACTTGCTTTTTCTGCAAAGTAGCTCCTCTTTTGTCTTTGAAATAACTTCTTTCCTTATCTGCTTTATCCATCCTTGTCTTTCTTTTGGTACCTGTATTTTTTTTATTTCTTGTTCCTATAATCCTATTTTTATTCATCATTGTTATTTTTAGCTTCTCGACAATCAATTGCATAATGACCATACTTTCCATAGTTGAATCATCTAATATATTTTGCATCTTTAAATCTTCTTGAATCCTTATTCCTTCTGCCATAATTAGCTTCTTCATCATTGGATGACTCATTGCTTGATTATGACTTCTTACCCTTTGTTTTCTTAATTGCTTTAAAGGCCACTTCCTTTTGAATATTAGGTTCCTCTTTTGTTCTTAACTCAAAATTTGTAAGAATACCAAGTAACATATATCTTGTCAAAGAATCACCATCTTTTGATTCTTCTATAGCATAAATATTTTCACTAAATATCTTTGGAAGAGATCTTAAGATCTTATCACAAATATCAGATTCTTTAGTCTGATGTCCAAGTCCTTCCAAGGCATTAACAACCTCATCCATACAAAGTAGATACGCACTAATTTTTTCCTCATCCTTCATTCTTAACTCTTCAAATTTTCCTTTGAGATTTTGTATATTTGCTTTCTTGACACCTTTATCTCCTTCATATATGCTTTGCAAATTATTCCAAATTCCTTTTGCATATTTACAATGTATAAATTTTATTGATTCTATTATATGCAAACCTCTCAAAAGTGTATTCATTACTTTTGAATTGTAATGTTGTAGAATCTTACCTTCCTTATCTGTAGGTGGATCAATTGGTGATATGTATCCATTTTCAACTACTTCCTAAATTTCATTTCCAAGTGCCATCAAGTGAACCTTCATTCTCATAATCCAATATATATAATCACTTCCATCAAATATTGGTGTTGAATTATCTGAGAACACATTCTTGGAATCCATTATGTTCTTGAAATATTTTCCTTCAAGCTATTAAAATCTTTTGAAGGAACCTGCTCTGATACCAATTAAAGAACACAAGCTTATACTAAAAGAGAGGGTGAACAGTATAAGACCACTTTTTACTTTTATTTCCCAATAAATATTATGCAATATAAAGATATAATTATCAACAATAGTAATAAAAGCAATGCACAAATCACCATACATAATAGAGACACCAATTTTACATGGTTCACCCAATGTGGGCTACTCCATGGAGAAAATATTTCACTAAAATTTTCTTTATCAATATTTTGGGAATCCTTTCCCTATTACAATGTTTATGGACCTCTGTACAAAGGAGAAACCAATCCCCTAATCAATTTTTTGGATCTCTATCTATAGGAGAACTTCTCCTAAGCTTTAACTGGTGATCTTATAGAATAACGATTTCTCCCACTACTCTGGTTAATGGATCTCTATACACTGAAGAAACTTGTCCTCACTGCCCTGGCTAATGGATCTCTATCCACTGGAGACTCTCATCCTCTATATTTTTTCACCTTCCAAAGCTTGCTCTCAACTCTACACTAAACATAGTACTTTGGTCTAGCACAAATCTGCTCAATCTTTGTCTCTTGTTTGGCACAAACTTGTCCTCAAATCTGCACCAAAATTTGTCCTTAAATTTGTACTAAACATAGTCCTTCAATCCTCAATATATGTCCTATTATCTTTACTAAACATATTACTTCAGTATAGCACAAATTTATCCTCAATATATATCCTCAAACCTTACACAAAGTTTGACTCAATCACAAATCAACTCTACTAGATCTTACCCAAACATTAACTCAAGTTTTGAACAAATCAATAAACTTTGCTCACAAGTCTTCTCAAAGACTTATCTCAAAACTACCTTGTAAGCTTGCACAAAATCTCACACTAATCTATCCACAAGTCCTCTCCAGAACTTGTCCAAATATGCCCAATAAGTCCTCACTAGAACTTATCCAAATCTATTCTCAATCTGTATTGTAATCTTCCACAAAATCTCACACAAATATTTTCACAAGTCTTCTCAAAGACTTACCTCAAATCTACTCAACAAGTCCACACTAGAACTTGTCCAAACCCGTAGAAACATAAGGATAATTGTTAGAGACTCAATATGTTTCACATTCATCACAATGCTCAATTAATTTCAATCACTCTTTTAGAAACATATAGAGAATTGTTAGAGACTCAATATGCTTCACATTCATCACAATGCTCAATCACTTTCAATCACTCTTTTAGAAACATATAGAGAGTTTTTAGAGACTCAATATGCTTCACACTCACAAACTCTCAATCACTTTAAATCTATCTTTTATCATAGAAACATATAGAGAATTATTAGAGACTCAATGTGTTTCACTCTCATCAACACTCAACCTCTTTCTCAAATAAATTTGGAATATAGAACAATTTATTTCATAGAACTTGAGCTATCTCATCAAAAAATCCACTTGACTAGGCTCAACCAACTCTACTCAAACAATCACTCAATGAAATAATCCTTTCTCAAAAACCCTAGTCCAAGTATATTAACCCTCACTCAAAATATTTCCAATAATGCTTATCAACCAATCTCACATAACAATTATACTTATGTTCTTTGCAAACCCTAGTTCAAGTTCTTCACTCAAAAACTCATTTAAAAAAATGCTTATAAAGCAATCTTCACATAACAATGATAGTCATGATCTTTGCAAACCCTAGTTCAATTTCTTCACTCAACTTACTCACTTCAACAACAATGCTTATCAAACAAGGTGCATAGCATTCACTTCACAATATTTCAACAACTCAATAAGGAAACCTAATCAAGTCCTTTTCACTCCAAATTTATTTTCCAGAAAACCAACCAATCAACTCAATCAAGGAAGAATGTGTGCATACCTTTTTGCTTGATGAGAAGTAGACCACACAAATCTGCCACAATCATAAACACTTATTTGCCAAACTCAAGGAGGTTTGATGTCAAAATATTACTCCAATAATCTCTCAAAAATATTCCTTGGACACAAAAATAATCAATGCTCAAATATACCTTATTTATCCCTTTTAAAATTAACACTCCTCAAACAAACATAAAAAAAATTACTTGGATACACCTTATCAACTCCAACTTAAAATAATATACAACACCACAAAAACACAACCAATCTTTCTAAAACACCTTTATTTCTTTTTCAAACCCTAAAATAAATAATATTAAAAATTTATTTTGCAATATACTTATAACTCCCTAAAACCTCATATACCACATGAAATATGCAAAAATTAATTTCTTAATACCTCAACAACTTTCTCCGACAAATCCGATGCTCAAACTTTAATGCATACCTTATTATCCCTCAAAAAGGATTTTTGTGTGATTCGATCCACCGTCTCCCCAAGCGTCAAGCACATTAGTGCTTTGGAGCCCACCACATGGGCTAGAGACACCCACGTGAAGGAAGTTAACCTTCCTTCCCTTTCTACCTTATCCATCATGCTTTCTAGGAAAACCAAAATGATCCTTTGCGAGGATTCGAACCTGCGCTGCCCTAATGGCTTACCACTATCGCGGTTGCCAATTGTGCTACCAACAGTTGGTGACCAAGGATCCCTCCTTGGTTGATGATGTGTTCGTGCCTTCCCTTAGCACTTTAAAAATTTAAAAAACCTTTACTACACACTCGATTCGCATATAGTTCGCATAGCATGGGATATAATTCAAAAAGCATTGGGAGTTATGGTAAGGTGGGTAATCCCCCTTTTATACACATGATAAATGTTCCTCCTACATCGGTGCTTAGAAATTCAATTTTAAATTTCAAATTAATTTTAATAACCCTCCTTAGAGTTAGTTAAAAATTAATATAAATTTAATCTCATAATTAATATCAAAATTAATTAATAATCAATTTAAATAACTTTAAGTTAAGTAAATAAAATTATAAATTAATTTATAATAAAAATTATATTAATTAATTTATAATTAATTTAAAAATTCACTTTGTAATATTATAAAAAATATTATAATATTTTTCACTTGGGATTTTTGCACTTTAGACCATATCTAACGTCTTGAAATCGGGTCTTGATCAACTAAAACTAGAGAACCTAAAACTGATGTTGCCCACTAAAACTACCACTAATTGGTGTAAAAATATTGACATCAATGACCACTCACCCTTGACATCAAAGATAACTTATCCACTCAAAATATCCAACAATCTCCCCCTTTGTCATTGATGGCAACCCAAATTCTTTTTATCAAAACTTGACCTTTTTCCTGTTCTTCTCCCCCTGGGAAATTGCTCCTTCTGACTCAATGCTCTCTTCTTAAACCAAATCTCCCCCCCTTACTCGAATATCTATCTTTGACATCAATGGAAAAGGGTCACCTTTGGGGCTCAGGACTAAGAATTATTCTCTTATCTTAGCCCCTCCCCCACCTCCTCTTGAGGTGGTTAATTTTGGGGTTGGAGTATTTCTACTTCTAGCAAGCACTAGTATTTACCTTTATCCTCTTTCCTTCTCATATAATCCTTTTGATTTCTTTGACTATTCCTATTCCTGTTCCTGTCCATGTCCACATTCCTATTCCTATTTATATCTATATTCCTATTCCTATTCCTATTCTTATCCATGTCCATATTCCTGTTCCTATTCCTATTCTTGTTCATGCTTGATTATGGAATGTTTGATCTACACCATTTTTTCATATGTCCATAATTATTGCACTTATAACACTTAATATTATTATTCCTTGGAGGTACAAATATATTGGAATTTCTATTGGTGAAGTCAGTCTTTTCTTTCATGAACCCTGCAATTCATTGCCTTGTGACCAAATTGATTACATGAGTAGCAATAGCCATGGAAAAGTTGTATGTTCCTAAAATTACCCTATTCCTATCTTTCATGTGTCCTACACTATGAAGCCATGTGCCCAAATATATAACATGATAAACATCTTCCATTGAAGTTTCCTTGTCTTGACCTCATTGGTCTCTTAGTCTCTCTTAACCTATTCTGATTTATGTTACATTTGTTTCTTCTTTGTGCATTGTTCCTTTCCTTGTTGAAATTTTTATTGTCCAAATCATCCTCATAAGTGTCACTTTATCTTACACTATCTTCTTCTGAAGTTTCTTATTTAAAAATTGACGTTGACTCTTCTTCATATTTCTTTTGAGCTTGTTCAAAACCAAGACCTATTTTATTTGTTGACCTTATTTGTACCTTGATCATCTTATCCATAATTTTTGAACTCTTTCCAAACTTGTGTAGCTTATCCTTGGATTTTTCTAAATATTCCCTTAGTAGAGCTACTTCTTGTTCTAACCTTTCACATTCTAAGACCTTTGCTTCTAACTTATCCTTGAAATTCTTTGTCTTAGCCATTGACTTGTTTAGATCCTCTATAAGCTTTCCTCTTTCTTCATCACATTCTTGAAACTGAAATTCAAGTTTAGAGTTTTGCTTTCTTACCTTATTTAATGTGTCAAGAGCATAAACAAGTTCTGCCTTAAGATCAAAACCTTATTTTTTTTGTTCTTCCTCTATTTGTTTGCCTTTGTCTACATATTCATTTTATTTGACTTGTCTTCTATAGGATAATCTTGTTCTTCTTCTAGTGCCATCAGAATATTTTCTTCTGGTCCTTCAAGTGCATCCTCATATTCAGCATCACTAAAACTAAAACCATTCCTTGTACAAATATCTTCAAGATGTCCAAATTTACCACATATAAAACACTTGAGAATTATTGGTGATCTTTTATTGACTTCTTTTTATTCAATCATAAATAAGACTTCATATTTATCATTATTTAAAAATCTATTATCACTATAACTTGAGTACTTACTTGCTTTTTCTGCAAAGTAGCTCCTCTTTTGTCTTTGAAATAACTTCTTTCCTTATCTGCTTTATCCATCCTTGTCTTTCTTTTGGTACCTGTATTTTTTTTATTTCTTGTTCCTATAATCCTATTTTTATTCATCATTGTTATTTTTAGCTTCTCGACAATCAGTTGCATAATGACCATACTTTCCATAGTTGAATCATCTAATATATTTTGCATCTTTAAATCTTCTTGAATCCTTATTCCTTCTGCCATAATTAGCTTCTTCATCATTGGATGACTCATTGCTTGATTATGACTTCTTACCCTTTGTTTTCTTAATTGCTTTAAAGGCCACTTCCTTTTGAATATTAGGTTCCTCTTTTGTTCTTAACTCAAAATTTGTAAGAATACCAAGTAACATATATCTTGTCAAAGAATCACCATCTTTTGATTCTTCTATAGCATAAATATTTTCACTAAATATCTTTGGAAGAGATCTTAAGATCTTATCACAAATATCAGATTCTTCAGTCTGATGTCCAAGTCCTTCCAAGGCATTAACAACCTCATCCATACAAAGTAGATACGCACTAATTTTTTCCTCATCCTTCATTCTTAACTCTTCAAATTTTCCTTTGAGATTTTGTATATTTGCTTTCTTGACACCTTTATCTCCTTCATATATGCTTTGCAAATTATTCCAAATTCCTTTTGCATATTTACAATGTATAAATTTTATTGATTCTATTATATGCAAACCTCTCAAAAGTGTATTCATTACTTTTGAATTGTAATGTTGTAGAATCTTACCTTCCTTATCTGTAGGTGGATCAATTGGTGATATGTATCCATTTTCAACTACTTCCTAAATTTCATTTCCAAGTGCCATCAAGTGAACCTTCATTCTCATAATCCAATATATATAATCACTTCCATCAAATATTGGTGTTGAATATCTGAGAACACATTCTTGGAATCCATTATGTTCTTGAAATATTTTCCTTCAAGCTATTAAAATCTTTTGAAGGAACCTGCTCTGATACCAATTAAAGAACACAAGCTTATACTAAAAGAGAGGGTGAAGAGTATAAGACCACTTTTTACTTTTATTTCCCAATAAATATTATGCAATATAAAGATATAATTATCAACAATAGTAATAAAAGCAATGCACAAATCACCATACATAATAGAGACACCAATTTTACATGGTTCACCCAATGTGGGCTACTCCATGGAGAAAATATTTCACTAAAATTTTCTTTATCAATATTTTGGGAATCCTTTCCCTATTACAATGTTTATGGACCTCTGTACAAAGGAGAAACCAATCCCCTAATCAATTTTTTGGATCTCTATCTATAGGAGAACTTCTCCTAAGCTTTAACTGGTGATCTTATAGAATAACGATTTCTCCCACTACTCTGGTTAATGGATCTCTATACACCTGAAGAAACTTGTCCTCAATGCCCTGGCTAATGGATCTCTATCCACTTGGAGACTCTCATCCTCTATATTTTTTCACCTTCCAAAGCTTGCTCTCAACTCTACACTAAACATAGTACTTTGGTCTAGCACAAATCTGCTCAATCTTTGTCTCTTGTTTGGCACAAACTTGTCCTCAAATCTGCACCAAAATTTGTCCTTAAATTTGTACTAAACATAGTCCTTCAATCCTCAATATATGTCCTATTATCTTTACTAAACATATTACTTCAGTATAGCACAAATTTATCCTTAATATATATCCTCAAACCTTACACAAAGTTTGACTCAATCACAAATCAACTCTACTAGATCTTACCCAAACATTAACTCAAGTTTTGAACAAATCAATAAAATTTGCTCACAAGTCTTCTCAAAGACTTATCTCAAAACTACCTTGTAAGCTTGCACAAAATCTCACACTAATCTATCCACAAGTCCTCTCCAGAACTTGTCCAAATATGCCCAATAAGTCCTCACTAGAACTTATCCAAATCTATTCTCAATCTGTATTGTAATCTTCCACAAAATCTCACACAAATATTTTCACAAGTCTTCTCAAAGACTTACCTCAAATCTACTCAACAAGTCCACACTAGAACTTGTCCAAACCCGTAGAAACATAAGGATAATTGTTAGAGACTCAATATGTTTCACATTCATCACAATGCTCAATTAATTTCAATCACTCTTTTAGAAACATATAGAGAATTGTTAGAGACTCAATATGCTTCACATTCATCACAATGCTCAATCACTTTCAATCACTCTTTTAGAAACATATAGAGAGTTTTTAGAGACTCAATATGCTTCACACTCACAAACTCTCAATCACTTTAAATCTATCTTTTATCATAGAAACATATAGAGAATTATTAGAGACTCAATGTGTTTCACTCTCATCAACACTCAACCTCTTTCTCAAATAAATTTGGAATATAGAACAATTTATTTCATAGAACTTGAGCTATCTCATCAAAAAATCCACTTGACTAGGCTCAACCAACTCTACTCAAACAATCACTCAATGAAATAATCCTTTCTCAAAAACCCTAGTCCAAGTATATTAACCCTCACTCAAAATATTTCCAATAATGCTTATCAACCAATCTCACATAACAATTATACTTATGATCTTTACAAACCCTAGTTCAAGTTCTTCACTCAAAAACTCATTTAAAAAAATGCTTATAAAGCAATCTTCACATAACAATGATAGTCATGATCTTTGCAAACCCTAGTTCAATTTCTTCACTCAACTTACTCACTTCAACAACAATGCTTATCAAACAAGGTGCATAGAATTCACTTCACAATATTTCAACAACTCAATAAGGAAACCTAATCAAGTCCTTTTCACTCCAAAGTTATTTTCCAGAAAACCAACCAATCAACTCAATCAAGGAAGAATGTGTGCATACCTTTTTGCTTGATGAGAAGTAGACCACACAAATCTGCCACAATCATAAACACTTATTTGCCAAACTCAAGGAGGTTTGATGTCAAAATATTACTCCAATAATCTCTCAAAAATATTCCTTGGACACAAAAATAATCAATGCTCAAATATACCTTATTTATCCCTTTTAAAATTAACACTCCTCAAACAAACATAAAAAAAATTACTTGGATACACCTTATCAACTCCAACTTAAAATAATATACAACACCACAAAAACACAACCAATCTTTCTAAAACACCTTTATTTCTTTTTCAAACCCTAAAATAAATAATATTAAAATTTTATTTTGCAATATACTTATAACTCCCTAAAACCTCATATACCACATGAAATATGCAAAAATTAATTTCTTAATACCTCAACAACTTTCTCCGACAAATCCGATGCTCAAACTTTAATGCATACCTTATTATCCCTCAAAAAGGATTTTTGTGTGATTCGATCCACCGTCTCCCCAAGCGTCAAGCACATTAGTGCTTTGGAGCCCACCACATGGGCTAGAGACACCCACGTGAAGGAAGTTAACCTTCCTTCCCTTTCTACCTTATCCATCATGCTTTATAGGAAAACCAAAATGATCCTTTGCGAGGATTCGAACCTGCGCTGCCCTAATGGCTTACCACTATCGCGGTTGCCAATTGTGCTACCAACAGTTGGTGACCAAGGATCCCTCCTTGGTTGATGATGTGTTCGTGCCTTCCCTTAGCACTTTAAAAATTTAAAAAACCTTTACTACACACTCGATTCGCATATAGTTCGCATAGCATGGGATATAATTCAAAAAGCATTGGGAGTTATGGTAAGGTGGGTAATCCCCCTTTTATACACATGATAAATGTTCCTCCTACATCGGTGCTTAGAAATTCAATTTTAAATTTCAAATTAATTTTAATAACCCTCCTTAGAGTTAGTTAAAAATTAATATAAATTTAATCTCATAATTAATATCAAAATTAATTAATAATCAATTTAAATAACTTTAAGTTAAGTAAATAAAATTATAAATTAATTTATAATAAAAATTATATTAATTAATTTATAATTAATTTAAAAATTCACTTTGTAATATTATAAAAAATATTATAATATTTTTCACTTGGGATTTTTGCACTTTAGACCATATCTAACGTCTTGAAATCGGGTCTTGATCAACTAAAACTAGAGAACCTAAAACTGATGTTGCCCACTAAAACTACCACTAATTGGTGTAAAAATATTGACATCAATGACCACTCACCCTTGACATCAAAGATAACTTATCCACTCAAAATATCCAACAATCTCCCCCTTTGTCATTGATGGCAACCCAAATTCTTTTTATCAAAACTTGACCTTTTTCCTGTTCTTCTCCCCCTGGGAAATTGCTCCTTCTGACTCAATGCTCTCTTCTTAAACCAAATCTCCCCCCCTTACTGGAATATCTATCTTTGACATCAATGGAAAAGGGTCACCTTTGGGTCTCAAGACTAAGAATTATTCTCTTATCTTAGCCCCTCCCCCACCTCCTCTTGAGGTGGTTAATTTTGGGGTTGGAGTATTTCTACTTCTAGCAAGCACTAGTATTTACCTTTATCCTCTTTCCTTCTCATATAATCCTTTTGATTTCTTTGACTATTCCTATTCCTGTTCCTGTCCATGTCCACATTCCTATTCCTGTTTATATCTATATTCCTATTCCTATTCCTATTCTTATCCATGTCCATATTCCTGTTCCTATTCCTATTCTTGTTCATGCTTGATTATGGAATGTTTGATCTACACCATTTTTTCATATGTCCATAATTATTTCACTTATAACACTTAATATTATTATTCCTTGGAGGTACAAATATATTGGAATTTCTATTGGTGAAGTCAGTCTTTTCTATCATGAAACCCTGCAATTCATTGCCTTGTGACCAAATTGATTACATGAGTAGCAATAGCCATGGAAAAGTTGTATGTTCCTAAAATTACCCTATTCCTATATTTCATGTGTCCTACACTATGAAGCCATGTGCCCAAATATATAACATGATAAACATCTTCCATTGAAGTTTCCTTGTCTTGACCTCATTGGTCTCTTAGTCTCTCTTAACCTATTCTGATTTATGTTACATTTGTTTCTTCTTTGTGCATTGTTCCTTTCCTTGTTGAAATTTTTATTGTCCAAATCATCCTCATAAGTGTCACTTTATCTTACACTATCTTCTTCTGAAGTTACTTCTTCTGAAGTTTCTTATTTAAAAATTGACGTTGACTCTTCTTCATATTTCTTTTGAGCTTGTTCAAAACCAACACCTATTTTATTTGTTGACCTTATTTGTACCTTGATCATCATATCCATAATTTTTGAACTCTTTCCAAACTTGTGTAGCTTATCCTTGGATTTTTCTAAATATTCCCTTAGTAGAGCTACTTCTTGTTCTAACCTTTCACATTCTAAGACCTTTGCTTCTAACTTATCCTTGAAATTATTTGTCTTAGCCATTGACTTGTTTAGATCCTCTATAATCTTTCCTCTTTCTTCATCACATTCTTGAAACTGAAATTCAAGTTTAGAGTTTTGCTTTCTTACCTTATTTAATGTGTCAAGAGCATAAACAAGTTCTGCCTTAAGATCAAAACCTTATTTTTTTTATTCTTCCTCTATTTTTTTGCCTTTGTCTACATCTTCATTTTATTTGACTTGTCTTCTATAGGATAATCTTGTTCTTCTTCTAGTGCCATTAGAATATTTTCTTCTCGTCCTTCAAGTGCATCCTCATATTCAACATCATTAAAACTAAAACCATTCCTTGTACAAATATCTTCAAGATGTCCAAATTTACCACATATAAAACACTTGAGAATTATTGGTGATCTTTTATTGACTTCTTCTTTTTATTCAATCATAAATAAGACTTCATATTTATCATTATTTAAAAATCTATTATCACTATAACTTGAGTACTTGCTTTTTCTGCAAAGTAGCTCCTCTTTTGTCTTTGAAATAACTTCTTTCCTTATCTGCTTTATCCATCCTTGTCTTTCTTTTGGTACCTGTATTTTTTTTATTTCTTGTTCCTATAATCCTATTTTTATTCATCATTGTTATTTTTAGCTTCTCGACAATCAATTGCATAATGACCATACTTTCCATAGTTGAATCATCTAATATATTTTGCATCTTTAAATCTTCTTGAATCCTTATTCCTTCTGCCATAATTAGCTTCTTCATCATTGGATGACTCATTGCTTGATTATGACTTCTTACCCTTTGTTTTCTTAATTGCTTTAAATGCCACTTCCTTTTGAATATTAGGTTCCTCTTTTGTTCTTAACTCAAAATTTGTAAGAATACCAAGTAACATATATCTTGTCAAAGAATCACCATCTTTTGATTCTTCTATAGCATAAATATTTTCACTAAATATCTTTGGAAGAGATCTTAAGATCTTATCACAAATATCAGATTCTTCAGTCTGATGTCCAAGTCCTTCCAAGGCATTAACAACCTCATCCATACAAAGTAGATACGCACTAATTTTTTCCTCATCCTTCATTCTTAACTCTTCAAATTTTCCTTTGAGATTTTGTATATTTGCTTTCTTGACACCTTTATCTCCTTCATATATGCTTTGCAAATTATTCCAAATTCCTTTTGCATATTTACAATGTATAAATTTTATTGATTCTATTATATGCAAACCTCTCAAAAGTGTATTCATTACTTTTGAATTGTAATGTTGTAGAATCTTACCTTCCTTATCTGTAGGTGGATCAATTGGTGATATGTATCCATTTTCAACTACTTCCTAAATTTCATTTCCAAGTGCCATCAAGTGAACCTTCATTCTAATAATCCAATATATATAATCACTTCCATCAAATATTGGTGTTGAATTATCTGAGAACACATTCTTGGAATCCATTATGTTCTTGAAATATTTTCCTTCAAGCTATTAAAATCTTTTGAAGGAACCCGCTTTGATACCAATTGAAGAACACAAGCTTATACTAAAAGAGAGGGTGAACAATATAAGACCACTTTTTACTTTTATTTCCCAATAAATATTATGCAATATAAAGATATAATTATCAACAATAGTAATAAAAGCAATGCACAAATCACCATACATAATAGAGACACCAATTTTACATGGTTCACCCAATGTGGGCTACTCCATGGAGAAAATATTTCACTAAAATTTTCTTTATCAATATTTTGGGAATCCTTTCCCTATTACAATGTTTATGGACCTCCGTACAAAGGAGAAACCAATCCCCTAATCAATTTTTTGGATCTCTATCTATAGGAGAACTTCTCCTAAGCTTTAACTGGTGATCTTATAGAATAACGATTTCTCCCACTACTCTGGTTAATGGATCTCTATACACTGAAGAAACTTGTCCTCACTGCCCTGGCTAATGGATCTCTATCCACTGGAGACTCTCATCCTCTATATTTTTTCACCTTCCAAATCTTGCTCTCAAATCTACAATAAACATAGTACTTTGGTCTAGAACAAATCTGCTCAATCTTTGTCTCTTGTTTGGCACAAACTTGTCCTCAAATCTGCACCAAAATTTGTCCTTAAATTCGTACTAAACATAGTCCTTCAATCCTCAATATATGTCCTATTATCTTTACTAAACATATTACTTCAGTATAGCACAAATTTATCGTCAATATATATCCTCAAACCTTACACAAAGTTTGACTCAATCACAAATCAACTCTACTAGATCTTACCCAAACATTAACTCAAGTTTTGAACAAATCAATAAACTTTGCTCACAAGTCTTCTCAAGGACTTATCTCAAAACTACCTTGTAAGCTTGCACAAAATCTCACACTAATCTATCCACAAGTCCTCTCCAGAACTTGTCCAAATATGCCCAATAAGTCCTCACTAGAACTTATCCAAATCTGTTCTCAATCTGTATTGTAATCTTCCACAAAATCTCACACAAATATTTTCACAAGTCTTCTCAAAGACTTACCTCAAATCTACTCAACAAGTCCACACTAGAACTTGTCCAAACCCGTAGAAACATAAGGATAATTGTTAGAGACTCAATATGTTTCACATTCATCACAATGCTCAATTAATTTCAATCACTCTTTTAGAAACATATAGAGAATTGTTAGAGACTCAATATGCTTCACATTCATCACAATGCTCAATCACTTTCAATCACTCTTTTAGAAACATATAGAGAGTTTTTAGAGACTCAATATGCTTCACACTCACAAACTCTCAATCACTTTAAATCTATCTTTTATCATAGAAACATATAGAGAATTATTAGAGACTCAATGTGTTTCACTCTCATCAACACTCAACCTCTTTCTCAAATAAATTTGGAATATAGAACAATTTATTTCATAGAACTTGAGCTATCTCATCAAAAAATCCACTTGACTAGGCTCAACCAACTCTACTCAAACAATCACTCAATGAAATAATCCTTTCTCAAAAACCCTAGTCCAAGTATATTAACCCTCACTCAAAATATTTCCAATAATGCTTATCAACCAATCTCACATAACAATTATACTTATGTTCTTTGCAAACCCTAGTTCAAGTTATTCACTCAAAAACTCATTTAAAAAAATGCTTATAAAGCAATCTTCACATAACAATGATAGTCATGATCTTTGCAAACCCTAGTTCAATTTCTTCACTCAACTTACTCACTTCAACAACAATGCTTATCAAACAAGGTGCATAGCATTCACTTCACAATATTTCAACAACTCAATAAGGAAACCTAATCAAGTCCTTTTCACTCCAAATTTATTTTCCAGAAAACCAACCAATCAACTCAATCAAGGAAGAATGTGTGCATACCTTTTTGCTTGATGAGAAGTAGACCACACAAATCTGCTACAATCATAAACACTTATTTGCCAAACTCAAGGAGGTTTGATGTCAAAATATTACTCCAATAATCTCTCAAAAATATTCCTTGGACACAAAAATAATCAATGCTCAAATATACCTTATTTATCCCTTTTAAAATTAACACTCCTCAAACAAACATAAAAAAAATTACTTGGATACACCTTATCAACTCCAACTTAAAATAATATACAACACCACAAAAACACAACCAATCTTTCTAAAACACCTTTATTTCTTTTTCAAACCCTAAAATAAATAATATTAAAATTTTATTTTGCAATATACTTATAACTCCCTAAAACCTCATATACCACATGAAATATGCAAAAATTAATTTCTTAATACCTCAACAACTTTCTCCGACAAATCCGATGCTCAAACTTTAATGCATACCTTATTATCCCTCAAAAAGGATTTTTGTGTGATTCGATCCACCGTCTCCCCAAGCGTCAAGCACATTAGTGCTTTGGATCCCACCACATGGGCTAGAGACACCCACGTGAAGGAAGTTAACCTTCCTTCCCTTTCTACCTTATCCATCATGCTTTATAGGAAAACCAAAATGATCCTTTGCGAGGATTCGAACCTGCGCTGCCCTAATGGCTTACCACTATCGCGGTTGCCAATTGTGCTACCAACAGTTGGTGACCAAGGATCCCTCCTTGGTTGATGATGTGTTCGTGCCTTCCCTTAGCACTTTAAAAATTTAAAAAACCTTTACTACACACTCGATTCGCATATAGTTCGCATAGCATGGGATATAATTCAAAAAGCATTGGGAGTTATGGTAAGGTGGGTAATCCCCCTTTTATACACATGATAAATGTTCCTCCTACATCGGTGCTTAGAAATTCAATTTTAAATTTCAAATTAATTTTAATAACCCTCCTTAGAGTTAGTTAAAAATTAATATAAATTTAATCTCATAATTAATATCAAAATTAATTAATAATCAATTTAAATAACTTTAAGTTAAGTAAATAAAATTATAAATTAATTTATAATAAAAATTATATTAATTAATTTATAATTAATTTAAAAATTCACTTTGTAATATTATAAAAAATATTATAATATTTTTCACTTGGGATTTTTGCACTTTAGACCATATCTAACGTCTTGAAATCGGGTCTTGATCAACTAAAACTAGAGAACCTAAAACTGATGTTGCCCACTAAAACTACCACTAATTGGTGTAAAAATATTGACATCAATGACCACTCACCCTTGACATCAAAGATAACTTATCCACTCAAAATATCCAACAATCTCCCCCTTTGTCATTGATGGCAACCCAAATTCTTTTTATCAAAACTTGACCTTTTTCCTGTTCTTCTCCCCCTGGGAAATTGCTCCTTCTGACTCAATGCTCTCTTCTTAAACCAAATCTCCCCCCCTTACTAGAATATCTATCTTTGACATCAATGGAAAAGGGTCACCTTTGGGTCTCAAGACTAAGAATTATTCTCTTATCTTAGCCCCTCCCCCACCTCCTCTTGAGGTGGTTAATTTTGGGGTTGGAGTATTTCTACTTCTAGCAAGCACTAGTATTTACCTTTATCCTCTTTCCTTCTCATATAATCTTTTTGATTTCTTTGACTATTCCTATTCCTGTTCCTGTCCATGTCCACATTCCTATTCCTGTTTATATCTATATTCCTATTCCTATTCCTATTCTTATCCATGTCCATATTCCTGTTCCTATTCCTATTCTTGTTCATGCTTGATTATGGAATGTTTGATCTACACCATTTTTTCATATGTCCATAATTATTGCACTTATAACACTTAATATTATTATTCCTTGGAGGTACAAATATATTGGAATTTCTATTGGTGAAGTCAGTCTTTTCTATCATGAACCTTGCAATTCATTGCCTTGTGACCAAATTGATTACATGAGTAGCAATAGCCATGGAAAAGTTGTATGTTCCTAAAATTACCCTATTCCTATATTTCATGTGTCCTACACTATGAAGCCATGTGCCCAAATATATAACATGATAAACATCTTCCATTGAAGTTTCCTTGTCTTGACCTCATTGGTCTCTTAGTCTCTCTTAACCTATTCTGATTTATGTTACATTTGTTTCTTCTTTGTGCATTGTTCCTTTCCTTGTTGAAATTTTTATTGTCCAAATCATCCTCATAAGTGTCACTTTATCTTACACTATCTTCTTCTGAAGTTACTTCTTCTGAAGTTTCTTATTTAAAAATTGACGTTGACTCTTCTTCATATTTCTTTTGAGCTTGTTCAAAACCAACACCTATTTTATTTGTTGACCTTATTTGTACCTTGATCATCTTATCCATAATTTTTGAACTCTTTCCAAACTTGTGTAGCTTATCCTTGGATTTTTATAAATATTCCCTTAGTAGAGCTACTTCTTGTTCTAACCTTTCACATTCTAAGACCTTTGCTTCTAACTTATCCTTGAAATTATTTGTCTTAGCCATTGACTTGTTTAGATCCTCTATAAGCTTTCCTCTTTCTTCATCACATTCTTGAAACTGAAATTCAAGTTTAGAGTTTTGCTTTCTTACCTTATTTAATGTGTCAAGAGCATAAACAAGTTCTGCCTTAAGATCAAAACCTTATTTTTTTTGTTCTTCCTCTATTTGTTTGCCTTTGTCTACATCTTCATTTTATTTGACTTGTCTTCTATAGGATAATCTTGTTCTTCTTCTAGTGCCATCAGAATATTTTCTTCTGGTCCTTCAAGTGCATCCTCATATTCAGCATCACTAAAACTAAAACCATTCCTTGTACAAATATCTTCAAGATGTCCAAATTTACCACATATAAAACACTTGAGAATTATTGGTGATCTTTTATTGACTTCTTTTTATTCAATCATAAATAAGACTTCATATTTATCATTATTTAAAAATCTATTATCACTATAACTTGAGTACTTACTTGCTTTTTCTGCAAAGTAGCTCCTCTTTTGTCTTTGAAATAACTTCTTTCCTTATCTGCTTTATCCATCCTTGTCTTTCTTTTGGTACCTGTATTTTTTTTATTTCTTGTTCCTATAATCCTATTTTTATTCATCATTGTTATTTTTAGCTTCTCGACAATCAGTTGCATAATGACCATACTTTCCATAGTTGAATCATCTAATATATTTTGCATCTTTAAATCTTCTTGAATCCTTATTCCTTCTGCCATAATTAGCTTCTTCATCATTGGATGACTCATTGCTTGATTATGACTTCTTACCCTTTGTTTTCTTAATTGCTTTAAAGGCCACTTCCTTTTGAATATTAGGTTCCTCTTTTGTTCTTAACTCAAAATTTGTAAGAATACCAAGTAACATATATCTTGTCAAAGAATCACCATCTTTTGATTCTTCTATAGCATAAATATTTTCACTAAATATCTTTGGAAGAGATCTTAAGATCTTATCACAAATATCAGATTCTTCAGTCTGATGTCCAAGTCCTTCCAAGGCATTAACAACCTCATCCATACAAAGTAGATACGCACTAATTTTTTCCTCATCCTTCATTCTTAACTCTTCAAATTTTCCTTTGAGATTTTGTATATTTGCTTTCTTGACACCTTTATCTCCTTCATATATGCTTTGCAAATTATTCCAAATTCCTTTTGCATATTTACAATGTATAAATTTTATTGATTCTATTATATGCAAACCTCTCAAAAGTGTATTCATTACTTTTGAATTGTAATGTTGTAGAATCTTACCTTCCTTATCTGTAGGTGGATCAATTGGTGATATGTATCCATTTTCAACTACTTCCTAAATTTCATTTCCAAGTGCCATCAAGTGAACCTTCATTCTCATAATCCAATATATATAATCACTTCCATCAAATATTGGTGTTGAATATCTGAGAACACATTCTTGGAATCCATTATGTTCTTGAAATATTTTCCTTCAAGCTATTAAAATCTTTTGAAGGAACCTGCTCTGATACCAATTAAAGAACACAAGCTTATACTAAAAGAGAGGGTGAACAGTATAAGACCACTTTTTACTTTTATTTCAAAATAAATATTATGCAATATAAAGATATAATTATCAACAATAGTAATAAAAGCAATGCACAAATCACCATACATAATAGAGACACCAATTTTACATGGTTCACCCAATGTGGGCTACTCCATGGAGAAAATATTTCACTAAAATTTTCTTTATCAATATTTTGGGAATCCTTTCCCTATTACAATGTTTATGGACCTCTGTACAAAGGAGAAACCAATCCCCTAATCAATTTTTTGGATCTCTATCTATAGGAGAACTTCTCCTAAGCTTTAACTGGTGATCTTATAGAATAACGATTTCTCCCACTACTCTGGTTAATGGATCTCTATACACTGAAGAAACTTGTCCTCAATGCCCTGGCTAATGGATCTCTATCCACTGGAGACTCTCATCCTCTATATTTTTTCACCTTCCAAAGCTTGCTCTCAACTCTACACTAAACATAGTACTTTGGTCTAGCACAAATCTGCTCAATCTTTGTCTCTTGTTTGGCACAAACTTGTCCTCAAATCTGCACCAAAATTTGTCCTTAAATTTGTACTAAACATAGTCCTTCAATCCTCAATATATGTCCTATTATCTTTACTAAACATATTACTTCAGTATAGCACAAATTTATCCTTAATATATATCCTCAAACCTTACACAAAGTTTGACTCAATCACAAATCAACTCTACTAGATCTTACCCAAACATTAACTCAAGTTTTGAACAAATCAATAAAATTTGCTCACAAGTCTTCTCAAAGACTTATCTCAAAACTACCTTGTAAGCTTGCACAAAATCTCACACTAATCTATCCACAAGTCCTCTCCGAACTTGTCCAAATATGCTCAATAAGTCCTCACTAGAACTTATCCAAATCTATTCTCAATCTGTATTGTAATCTTCCACAAAATCTCACACAAATATTTTCACAAGTCTTCTCAAAGACTTACCTCAAATCTACTCAACAAGTCCACACTAGAACTTGTCCAAACCCGTAGAAACATAAGGATAATTGTTAGAGACTCAATATGTTTCACATTCATCACAATGCTCAATTAATTTCAATCACTCTTTTAGAAACATATAGAGAATTGTTAGAGACTCAATATGCTTCACATTCATCACAATGCTCAATCACTTTCAATCACTCTTTTAGAAACATATAGAGAGTTTTTAGAGACTCAATATGCTTCACACTCACAAACTCTCAATCACTTTAAATCTATCTTTTATCATAGAAACATATAGAGAATTATTAGAGACTCAATGTGTTTCACTCTCATCAACACTCAACCTCTTTCTCAAATAAATTTGGAATATAGAACAATTTATTTCATAGAACTTGAGCTATCTCATCAAAAAATCCACTTGACTAGGCTCAACCAACTCTACTCAAACAATCACTCAATGAAATAATCCTTTCTCAAAAACCCTAGTCCAAGTATATTAACCCTCACTCAAAATATTTCCAATAATGCTTATCAACCAATCTCACATAACAATTATACTTATGATCTTTACAAACCCTAGTTCAAGTTCTTCACTCAAAAACTCATTTAAAAAAATGCTTATAAAGCAATCTTCACATAACAATGATAGTCATGATCTTTGCAAACCCTAGTTCAATTTCTTCACTCAACTTACTCACTTCAACAACAATGCTTATCAAACAAGGTGCATAGAATTCACTTCACAATATTTCAACAACTCAATAAGGAAACCTAATCAAGTCCTTTTCACTCCAAAGTTATTTTCCAGAAAACCAACCAATCAACTCAATCAAGGAAGAATGTGTGCATACCTTTTTGCTTGATGAGAAGTAGACCACACAAATCTGCCACAATCATAAACACTTATTTGCCAAACTCAAGGAGGTTTGATGTCAAAATATTACTCCAATAATCTCTCAAAAATATTCCTTGGACACAAAAATAATCAATGCTCAAATATACCTTATTTATCCCTTTTAAAATTAACACTCCTCAAACAAACATAAAAAAAATTACTTGGATACACCTTATCAACTCCAACTTAAAATAATATACAACACCACAAAAACACAACCAATCTTTCTAAAACACCTTTATTTCTTTTTCAAACCCTAAAATAAATAATATTAAAATTTTATTTTGCAATATACTTATAACTCCCTAAAACCTCATATACCACATGAAATATGCAAAAATTAATTTCTTAATACCTCAACAACTTTCTCCGACAAATCCGATGCTCAAACTTTAATGCATACCTTATTATCCCTCAAAAAGGATTTTTGTGTGATTCGATCCACCGTCTCCCCAAGCGTCAAGCACATTAGTGCTTTGGAGCCCACCACATGGGCTAGAGACACCCACGTGAAGGAAGTTAACCTTCCTTCCCTTTCTACCTTATCCATCATGCTTTATAGGAAAACCAAAATGATCCTTTGCGAGGATTCGAACCTGCGCTGCCCTAATGGCTTACCACTATCGCGGTTGCCAATTGTGCTACCAACAGTTGGTGACCAAGGATCCCTCCTTGGTTGATGATGTGTTCGTGCCTTCCCTTTGGGTCTCAAGACTAAGAATTATTCTCTTATCTTAGCCCCTCCCCCACCTCCTCTTGAGGTGGTTAATTTTGGGGTTGGAGTATTTCTACTTCTAGCAAGCACTAGTATTTACCTTTATCCTCTTTCCTTCTCATATAATCCTTTTGATTTCTTTGACTATTCCTATTCCTGTTCCTGTCCATGTCCACATTCCTATTCCTGTTTATATCTATATTCCTATTCCTATTCCTATTCCTATTCTTATCCATGTCCATATTCCTGTTCCTATTCCTATTCTTGTTCATGCTTGATTATGGAATGTTTGATCTACACCATTTTTTCGTATGTCCATAATTATTTCACTTATAACACTTAATATTATTATTCCTTGGAGGTGCAAATATATTGGAATTTCTATTGGTGAAGTCAGATCTTTTCTATCATGAACCTCTGCAATTCATTGCCTTGTGACCAAATTGATTACATGAGTAGCAATAGCCATGGAAAAGTTGTATGTTCCTAAAATTACCCTATTCCTATATTTCATGTGTCCTACACTATGAAGCCATGTGCCCAAATATATAACATGATAAACATCTTCCATTGAAGTTTCCTTGTCTTGACCTCATTGGTCTCTTAGTCTCTCTTAACCTATTCCGATTTATGTTCCATTTGTTTCTTCTTTGTGCATTGTTCCTTTCCTTGTTGAAATTTTTATTGTCCAAATCATCCTCATAAGTGTCACTTTATCTTACACTATCTTCTTCTGAAGTTACTTCTTCTGAAGTTTCTTATTTAAAAATTGACGTTGACTCTTCTTCATATTTCTTTTGAGCTTGTTCAAAACCAACACCTATTTTATTTGTTGACCTTATTTGTACCTTGATCATCATATCCATAATTTTTGAACTCTTTCCAAACTTGTGTAGCTTATCCTTGGATTTTTCTAAATATTCCCTTAGTAGAGCTACTTCTTGTTCTAACCTTTCACATTCTAAGACCTTTGCTTCTAACTTATCCTTGAAATTATTTGTCTTAGCCATTGACTTGTTTAGATCCTCTATAAGCTTTCCTCTTTCTTCATCACATTCTTGAAACTGAAATTCAAGTTTAGAGTTTTGCTTTCTTACCTTATTTAATGTGTCAAGAGCATAAACAAGTTCTGCCTTAAGATCAAAACCTTATTTTTTTTATTCTTCCTCTATTTTTTTGCCTTTGTCTACATCTTCATTTTATTTGACTTGTCTTCTATAGGATAATCTTGTTCTTCTTCTAGTGCCATTAGAATATTTTCTTCTCGTCCTTCAAGTGCATCCTCATATTCAACATCATTAAAACTAAAACCATTCCTTGTACAAATATCTTCAAGATGTCCAAATTTACCACATATAAAACACTTGAGAATTATTGGTGATCTTTTATTGACTTCTTCTTTTTATTCAATCATAAATAAGACTTCATATTTATCATTATTTAAAAATCTATTATCACTATAACTTGAGTACTTGCTTTTTCTGCAAAGTAGCTCCTCTTTTGTCTTTGAAATAACTTCTTTCCTTATCTGCTTTATCCATCCTTGTCTTTCTTTTGGTACCTGTATTTTTTTTATTTCTTGTTCCTATAATCCTATTTTTATTCATCATTGTTATTTTTAGCTTCTCGACAATCAGTTGCATAATGACCATACTTTCCATAGTTGAATCATCTAATATATTTTGCATCTTTAAATCTTCTTGAATCCTTATTCCTTCTGCCATAATTAGCTTCTTCATCATTGGATGACTCATTGCTTGATTATGACTTCTTACCCTTTGTTTTCTTAATTGCTTTAAAGGCCACTTCCTTTTGAATATTAGGTTCCTCTTTTGTTCTTAACTCAAAATTTGTAAGAATACCAAGTAACATATATCTTGTCAAAGAATCACCATCTTTTGATTCTTCTATAGCATAAATATTTTCACTAAATATCTTTGGAAGAGATCTTAAGATCTTATCACAAATATCAGATTCTTCAGTCTGATGTCCAAGTCCTTCCAAGGCATTAACAACCTCATCCATACAAAGTAGATACGCACTAATTTTTTCCTCATCCTTCATTCTTAACTCTTCAAATTTTCCTTTGAGATTTTGTATATTTGCTTTCTTGACACCTTTATCTCCTTCATATATGCTTTGCAAATTATTCCAAATTCCTTTTGCATATTTACAATGTATAAATTTTATTGATTCTATTATATGCAAACCTCTCAAAAGTGTATTCATTACTTTTGAATTGTAATGTTGTAGAATCTTACCTTCCTTATCTGTAGGTGGATCAATTGGTGATATGTATCCATTTTCAACTACTTCCTAAATTTCATTTCCAAGTGCCATCAAGTGAACCTTCATTCTCATAATCCAATATATATAATCACTTCCATCAAATATTGGTGTTGAATTATCTGAGAACACATTCTTGGAATCCATTATGTTCTTGAAATATTTTCCTTCAAGCTATTAAAATCTTTTGAAGGAACCTGCTCTGATACCAATTAAAGAACACAAGCTTATACTAAGGAGGGGGTGAACAGTATAAGACCACTTTTTACTTTACTTTCCCAATCAATATTATGCAATGTAAAGATAGCAATATCAACAGTAGTAATCAAAGCAATGCACAAATCACCACACACAATAGAGACACCAATTTTACGTGGTTCACCCAATGTGGGCTACTCCACGGAGAAAATATTTCACTAAAATTTTCTCAATCAATCTCTTGGGAATCCTTTCCCTATTACAATGTTTATGGACCTCTGTCCAAAGGAGACACCAATCCCCTAATCAAGTTTGTGGATCTCTATCCATAGGAGAACTCCTTTCTCCTTAGCTCTAATTGGTGATCTTCTAGAAGAACTATTGCCCCCACTACTCTGGCTAATGGATCTCTATCCACTGAAGACACCTGTCCTCACTACCCTGGCTAATGGATCTCTATCCACTGGAGACTATCATCCTCTATACTCTATCACCTTCCAAAGCTTGCTCTCAACTCTATACTAAACATAGTCCTTCGGTCTAGCACAAATCTGCTCAATCTCTATCTCTTGTTTGGCACAAACCTATCCTCAAATCTACACCAAACTCTATCCTCAAATCTATACTAAACATAGTCCTTCAAAATCTATCCTCAATATCTATCCTCTGATCTGTACTAAACATATTCCTTCGGTCTAGCACAAATCTATCCTCAATATCTATCCTCAAGCCTTAACACAAATCTTGACTTAATCACAAATCAACTCTACTAGATCTGCCCCAAACCTTAACTCAAGGTTTGAACAAATCAATCAACTCTGCTCACAAGTCTTCTCAAAGACTTATCTCAAATATACCTTGTAAGCTTCCACAAAATCTCACACTAATCTATCCACAAGTCCTCTCTAGAACTTGTCCAAATATGCTCAACAAGTCCTCACTAGAACTTGTCCAAATCTGCTCTCAATATGTATTGTAAGCTTCCACAAAATCTCACACAAATATTTCCACAAGTCTTCTCAAAGACTTACCTTAAATATGCTCAATAAGTCCACACTAGAACTTATCCAATCTCATAGAAACATAAAGAGAATTGTTAGAGACTCAATATGCTTCACATTCATCACAATGCTCAATTACTTTCAATCACTCTTTTAGAAACATATAGAGAATTGTTAGAGACTCAATATGCTTCACATTCATCACAATGCTCAATCACTTTCAATCACTCTTTTAGAAACATATAGAGAATTGTTAGAGACTCAATATGCTTCACACTCACAAACTCTCAATCACTTTCAATCTCTCTTTTATCATAGAAACATATAGATAATTGTTAGAGACTCAATATGTTTCACACTCATCAACACTCAACCTCTTTCTCAAATCAATTTAGAATATAGAACAATTTATTTCATAGAACTTGAACTATCACTTCACATATCCACTTGACTAGGCTCAACCAACTCTACTCAATCAATCACTCAATGAAATAATCCTTGCTCACAAACCCTAGTCCAAGTATATGAACACTCACTCAAAATATTTCCAACAATGCTTATCAACCAATCTCACATAACAATGATACTTATGTTCTTTCCAAACCCTAGTTCAAGTTCTTCACTCAACTTAATCACTTCAACAACAATGCTTATAAAACAATCTTCACAATAGCTCAACAACTCAATAAGGAAACCTAATCAAGTCCTTTTCACTCCAAATTTGTTTTCCATAAAACCAACCAATCAACTCAATCAAGGAAGAATGTGCCCATACCTTTTTGCTTGATGAGAAGTAGACCACACAAATCTGCCACAATCATAAACACTTCTTTGCCAAACTCAAGGAGGTTAGATGTCAAAATATTACTCCAATACTCTCTCAAAAATATTCCTTGGACACAAAAATAATCAATGCTCAAATATACCTTATTTCTCCCTTTTAAAATTAACACTCCTCAAACCATACATAAAAATAATTACTTGGATACACCTTATCAACTCCAACTTAAAATAATATCCAACACCACAAAAATCACAACCAATCTTTCTAAAACACCTTTATTTCTTTTTCAAACCCTAAAACAAATAATATCAAAAATTTATTTTGCAATATCCTTATAACTCCCTAAAACCTCATATACCACATGAAATATGCAAAAATTAATTTTTAATACCTCAACAACCTTCTCCGACAAATCCGATGCTCAAACTTTAATGCATACCTTATTATCCCTCAAAAAGGGTTTTGGCATGATTCGATCCACCGTCTCCCCAAGCGCCAAGCGCCTTAGCGCTTTGGAGCCCACCACGTGGGCTAGAGGCACCCACATGAAGGAAGTCAACCTTCCTTCCCTTTCTACCTTATCCATCATGCTTTCCAGCAAAACCAAAAATGATCCTCTGCGAGGATTCGAACCTGCACCTGCTGCCCTAATGACTTGCCACTATCGCGGTTGCCAACTGTGCTACCAACAGTTGGTGACCAAGGCTCCCTCCTTGGTTGATGATATGTTCTCACCTTCCCTTAGCACTTTAAAAATTTAAAAAACCTTTGTTGCACACTCGATTCACATATAGTTCGCATAGCATGGGATATCATTCGAAAAGCATTGGGGGTTATGGTAAGGTGGGTAATCCCCCTTTTATACACATGATAAATGTTCTTCCCACGTCGGCGCTTAGAAATTCGATTTCGAATTTCAAATTAATTTTAATAACCCTCCTTAGGGTTAGTTAAAAATTAATATAAATTAATCTTATAATTAATATCAAAATTAATTAATAATTAATTTAAATAACTTTAAGTTAAGTAAATTAAATTATAAATTAATTTATAATAAAAATTATATTAATTAATTTATAATTAATTTAAAACTTCCCTTTATAATATTATAAAAAATATTATAATATTATTCACTTGGGCTTTTTGCACTTTAGACCATATCTAACATCCTGAAATCGGGTCTTGATCAACTAAAACTAGAGAACCTAAAACTGATGCTGCCCACTAAAACTACCACTAACTGGTGCAGAAATCTTGACATCAATGACCACTCACTCTTGACATCAATGACAACTTATCCACTCAAAATGTCCAACAATCTCCCCCTTTGTCATTGATGGCAACCCAAATTCTTTTTACCAAAACTTGACCTTTTTCTTGTTCTACTCCCCCTGGGAAATTGCTCCCCCTGACTCAATGCTCTCTCCTTAAACCAAATCTCTCCCCCTTACTCAAATATCTCCCCCCTTTGACATCAATGGCAAAGGGTCACCTTTGGGGCTCGGGGCTAAGAATGAGTCTCTTAGCTTAGCCCCTCCCCCACCTCCTCTTGAGGTGGTTAATTCTGGGGTGGGAGTATTTCTACTCCCAACAAGCACTGGTCTTTACCTTTATCCTCTTTCCTTCTCATCTGATCCTTCTGATTTCTTTGACTATTCCTATTCCTATTCCTATCCATGTCCATATTCCTATTCCTATTTATATCCATATTCCTATTCCTATTCCTATTCTTATCCATGTCCATATTCCTGTTCCTATTCCTATTCTTGTTCATGCTTGATTCTGGAATGTCTGCTCTACACCATTTTGTTGTATGTCCATCATTATTGCACTTATAACACTTAATGTTATTATTCCTTGGAGGTGCAAATGTCTTGGAATTTCTCTTGGTGAAGTCATATTCTTTTCTGTCATGAACCTTGCAATTCATTGCCTTGTGACCAAACTGATTACATGAGTAGCAATACCCATGGAAAAGTTGTATGTTCCTAAAATTCCCATATTCTTATCTTTCATGTGTCCTGCACTGTGAAGCCATGTGCCCAAATCTATGACATGAGAAACATCTTCCATTGAAGTTTCCTTGTCTTGACCTCATTGGTCTCTTAGTCTCTCTTAACCTATTCTGATTGTTGTTCCATCTGTTTCTTCTTTGTGCATTGTTCCTTTCCTTGTTGAACTTTTTGTTGTCCAACTCATCCTCAGAAGTCTCACTTTCTCTTACACTGTCTTCTTCTGAAGTTTCTTCTTCTTCTTCTTAAAACTTGAGGTTGACTCTTCTTCTTGTTTCTTTTGAGCTTGTTCAAAACCAAGACCTATTTTGTTTGTTGACCTTCTTTGTACCTTGATCATCTTATCCACAATTTTTGAACTCTTTCCAAACTTGTGTAGCTTATCCTTGGATTTTTCTAAATCTTCCCTTAGTAGAGCTACTTCTTGTTCTAACCTTTCACATTCTAAGACCTTTGCTTCTAACTTATCCTTGAACTTCTTTGTCTTAGCCATTGACTTGTTTAGATCCTCTATAAGCTTTCCTCTTTCTTCATCACATTCTTGAAACTAAAATTCAAGTTTAGAGTTTTGCTTTCTTACCTTATTTAATGTGTCAAGAGCATAAATAAGTTCTGCCTTAAGATCAAAACCTTCTTTTTCTGATTCTTCCTCTATTTGTTTGCCTTTGTCTACATCTTCATTTTCTTTTGACTTGTCTTCTATAGGATCATCTTCTTCTTCTTCTAGTGCCATTAGAAGATTCTCTTCTGGTCCTTCAAGTGCATCCTCATATTCATCATCACTAAAACTAAAACCATTCCTTGTACAACTATCTTCAAGATGTCCAAAATTACCACATCTAAAACACTTGAGAATTATTGGTGACCTTTTCTTGACTTCTTCTTTTTCTTCAATCATAAATAGGACTTCATCTTTATCATTATCTGAAAAGCTATTATCACTATCACTTGAGTACTTACTTGCCTTGTCTGCATAGTAGCTCCTCTTTTGTCTTTGAAAGAACTTCTTCCCTTGTCTACTTTGTCCATCCTTACCTTTCTTTTGGTACCTGTATTTTTTTTATTCCTTGTTCCTGTAATCCTATTTTTCTTCATCATTGTTATTTTTAGCTTCTCGACAATCAGTTGCATAATGACCATACTTTCCATAGTTGAAGCATCTAATATATTTTGCATCTTTAAATCTTCTTGAATCCTTATTCCTTCTACCATAATTAGCTTCTTCATCATTGGATGACTCATTGCTTGATTCTGACTTCTTACCCTTTGTTTCCTTAATTGCTTTGAAGGTTGCTTCCTTCCGAATATTAGGTTCCTCTTTTGTTCTTAACTCAAAAGTTGTAAGAATACCAAGTAACATATCTCTTGTCAAAGAATCACCATCTTTTGATTCTTCTATAGCATAAATATTTTCACTAAATCTCTTTGGAAGAGATCTTAAGATCTTATCACAAATATCAGATTCTTCAGTCTGATATCCAAGTCCTTCCAAGGCATTAACAACCTCATCCACACAAAGTAGATAAGCACTAATGTTTTCCTCATCCTTCATTCTTAACTCTTCAAATTGTCCTTTGAGATTTCGTATCTTTGCTTTCTTGACACCTTTATCTCCTTCATATATGCTTTGCAACTTATCCCAAATTCCTTTTGCATATTTACAATGCATAACTTTTATTGATTCTGTTCTATGCAAACCTCTCAAAATTGCATTCATTGCTTTTGAATTGTAATGTTGTAGAAGCTTACCTTCCTTATCTGTAGGTGGATCAATTGGTGGTATGTATCCATTTTCAACTGCTTCCCAAATTTCATTGCCAAGTGCCATCAGGTGAATCTTCATTCTCATACTCCAATATATATAATCACTTCCATCAAATATTGGTGTTGAATTATCTGAGGACACATTCTTAGAATCCATTGTGTTCTTGAAAGCTTTTCCTTCAAGTTGTTAAACTCTTTCGAAGGAACCCGCTCTGATACCAATTGAAGAACACAAGCTTATACTAAGAGGGGGTGAATAATATAAGACCACTTTTTACTTTACTTTCCCAATCAATATTATGCAATGTAAAGATAGCAATATCAATAATAGTAATCAAAGCAATGCATAAATCACCACACACAATAGAGACACCAATTTTACGTGGTTCACCCAATGTGGGCTACTCCATGGAGAAAATATTTCACTAAAATTTTCTCAATCAATCTCTTGGGAATCCTTTCCCTATTACAATGTTTATGGACCTCTATCCAAAGGAGACACCAATCCCCTAATCAATTTTTTGGATCTCTATCCATAGGAGAACTCCTTTCTCCTTAGCTCTAACTGGTGATCTTCTAGAAGAACTATTGCCCCCACTACTCCGGCTAATGGATCTCTATCCACTGAAGACACCTATCCTCACTACCCTAGCTAATGGATCTCTATCCACTAGAGACTATCATCCTCTATACTCTATCACCTTCCAAAGCTTGCTCTCAAATCTACACTAAACATAGTCCTTCGGTCTAGCATAAATCTGCTCAATCTCTGTCTCTAGTTTGGCATAAACCTATCCTCAAATCTGCACCAAACTCTATCCTCAAATCTGTACTAAACATAGTCCTTTACAAATTTATCCTCAATATCTATCCTCTGATCTGTACTAAACATAGTCCTTCGGTCTAGCACAAATCTATCCTCAATATCTATCCTCAAGCCTTACACAAAGCTTGACTCAATCACAAATCAACTCTGCTAGATCTGCCCCAAACCTTAACTCAAGGTTTGAACAAATCAATCAACTCTGCTCACAAGTCTTCTCAAAGACTTATCTCAAATCTACCTTGTAAGCTTCCACAAAATCTCACACTAATCTATCCACAAGTCCTCTCTAGAACTTGTCCAAATCTGCTCAACAAGTCCTCACTAGAACTTGTCCAAATCTACTCTCAATATGTATTGTAAGCTTCCACAAAAGCTCACACAAATCTTTCCACAAGTCTTCTCAAATACTTACCTTAAATCTGCTCAATAAGTCCACACTAGAACTTATCCAATCTCATAGAAACATAAAGAGAATTTTTAGAGATCTATATTTTTCTTTTAGAAACATATAGAGAATTGTTAGAGACTCAATATGCTTCACATTCATCACAATGCTCAATCACTTTCAATCACTCTTTTAGAAACATATAGAGAATTTTTAGAGACTCAATATGCTTCACACTCACAAACTCTCAATCACTTTCAATCTCTCTTTTATCATAGAAACATATAGAGAATTGTTAGAGACTCAATATGTTTCACACTCATCAACACTCAACCTCTTTCTCAAATCAATTTAGAATATAGAACAATTTATTTCATAGAACTTGAACTATCACTTCACACATCCACTTGACTAGGCTCAACCAACTCTACTCAACCAATCACTCAATGAAATAATCCTTGCTCACAAACCCTAGTCCAAGTATATGAACACTCACTCAAAATATTTCCAACAATGCTTATCAACCAATCTCACATAACAATGATACTTATGTTCTTTCCAAACCCTAGTTCAAGTTCTTCACAACTTAATCACCTCAACAACAATGCTTATAAAACAATCTTCACAATAGCTCAACAACTCAATAAGGAAACCTAATCAAGTCCTTTTCACTCCAAAGTTGTTTTCCATAAAATCAACCAATCAACTCAATCAAGGAAGAATGTGCCCATACCTTTTTGCTTGATGAGAAGTAGACCACACAAATCTACCACAATCATAAACACTTCTTTGCCAAACTCAAGGAGGTTAGATGTCAAAATATTACTCCAATACTCTCTCAAAAATATTCCTTGGACACAAAAATAATCAATGCTCAAATATACCTTATTTCTCCCTTTTAAAATTAACACTCCTCAAACCATACATAAAAATAATTACTTGGATACACCTTATCAACTCCAACTTAAAATAATATCCAACACCACAAAAATCACAACCAATATTTCTAAAACACCTTTATTTCTTTTTCAAACCCTAAAACAAATAATATCAAAAATTTATTTTGCAATATCCTTATAACTCCCTAAAACCTCATATACCACATGAAATATGCAAAAATTAATTTTTAATACCTCAACAACCTTCTCCGACAAATCTGATGCTCAAACTTTAATGCATACCTTATTATCCCTCAAAAAGGATTTTGGCGTGATTCGATCCACCGTCTCCCCAAGCGCCAAGCGCCTTAGCGCTTTGGAGCCCACCACATGGGCTAGAGGCACCCACGTGAAGGAAGTCAACCTTCCTTCCCTTTCTACCTTATCCATCATGCTTTCCAGCAAAACCAAAATGATCCTCCGTGGGGATTCGAACCTGCTCGCTGCCCTAATGACTTGCCACTACCGCGGTTGCCAACTGTGCTACCAATAGTTGGTGACCAAGGCTCCCTCCTTGGTTGATGATATGTTCTCGCCTTCCCTTAGCACTTTAAAAAATTAAAAACCTTTGTTGCACACTCGATTCGCATATAGTTCGCATAGCATGGGATATCATTCAAAAAGCATTGGGGGTTATGGTAAGGTGGGTAATCCCCCTTTTATACACATGATAAATGTTCTTCCCACGTCGGCGCTTAGAAATTCGATTTCAAATTTCAAATTAATTTTAATAACCCTCCTTAGGGTTAGTTAAAAATTAATATAAATTAATCTTATAATTAATATCAAAATTAATTAATAATTAATTTAAATAACTTTAAGTTAAGTAAATTAAATTATAAATTAATTTATAATAAAAATTATATTAATTAATTTATAATTAATTTAAAACTTCCCTTTATAATATTATAAAAAATATTATAATATTATTCACTTGGGCTTTTTGCACTTTAGACCATATCTGACGTCCTGAAATCGGGTCTTGATCAACTAAAACTAGAGAACCTAAAACTGATGCTGCCCACTAAAACTACCACTAACTGGTGCAAAAATCTTGACATCAATGACCACTCACTCTTGACATCAATGACAACTTATCCACTCAAAATGTCCAACAATCTCCCCCTTTGTCATTGATGGCAACCCAAATTATTTTTACCAAAACTTGACCTTTTTCCTGTTCTTCTCCCCTTGGGAAATTGCTCCCCCTGACTCAATGCTCTCTCCTTAAACCAAATCTCCCCCCTTACTCAAATATCTCCCCCTTTGACATCAATGGAAAAGGGTCACCTTTGGGGCTCGGGGCTAAGAATGAGTCTCTTAGCTTAGCCCCTCCCCCACCTCCTCTTGAGGTGGTTAATTCTGGGGTGGGAGTATTTCTACTCCTAGCAAGCACTGGTCTTTACCTTTATCCTCTTTCCTTCTCATCTGATCCTTCTGATTCCTTTGACTATTCCTATTCCTATTCCTGTCCATGTCCACATTCCTATTCCTATTTATATCCATATTCCTATTCCTGTTCCTATTCCTATTCTTATCCATGTCCATATTCCTGTTCCTGTTCCTGTTCTTGTTCATGCTTGATTCTGGAATGTCTGCTCTACACCATTTTGTTGTATGTCCATCATTATTGCACTTATAACACTTAATGTTATTATTCCTTGGAGGTGCAAATATCTTGGGATTTCTCTTGGTGAAGTCATATTCTTTTCTGTCATGAACCCTGCAATTCATTGCCTTGTGACCAAACTGATTACATGAGTAGCAATACCCATGGAAAAGTTATATGTTCCTAAAATTCCCATATTCTTGTCTTTCATGTGTCCTACACTATGAAGCCATGTGCCCAAATCTATGACATGAGAAACATCTTCCATTGAAGTTTCCTTGTCTTGACCTCATTGGTCTCTTAGTCTCTCTTAACCTATTCTGATTGTTGTTCCATCTGTTTCTTCTTTGTGCATTGTTCCTTTCCTTGTTGAAATTTTTGTTGTCCAACTCATCCTCATAAGTCTCACTTTCTCTTACACTATCTTCTTCTGAAGTTACTTCTTCTAATCTTCTTTAGAACTTGAGGTTGACTCTTCTTCTTGTTTCTTTTGAGCTTGTTCAAAACCAAGACCTATTTTGTTTGTTGACCTTCTTTGTACCTTGATCATCTTATCCACAATATTTGAACTCTTTCCAAACTTGTGTAGCTTATCCTTGGATTTTTCTAAATCTTCCCTTAGTAGAGCTACTTCTTGTTCTAACCTTTCACATTCTAAGACCTTTGCTTCTAACTTATCCTTGAACTTCTTTGTCTTAGCCATTGACTTGTTTAGATCCTCTATAAGCTTTCCTCTTTCTTCATCACATTCTTGAAACTGAAATTCAAGTTTAGAGTTTTGCTTTCTTACCTTATTTAATGTTTCAAGAGCATAAATAAGTTCTTCCTTAAGATCAAAACCTTCTTTTTCTGATTCTTCCTCTATTTGTTTGCCTTTGTCTACATCTTCATTTTATTTTGACTTGTCTTCTATAGGATCATCTTCTTCTTCTTCTAGTGCCATTAGAAGATTCTCTTCTGGTCCTTCAAGTGCATCCTCATATTCATCATCATTGAAACTAAAACCATTCCTTGTACAACTATCTTCAAGATGTCCAAAATTACCACATCTAAAACACTTGAGAATTATTGGTGACCTTTTCTTGACTTCTTCTTTTTCTTCAATCATAAATAGGACTTCATCTTTATCATTATCTGAAAAACTATTATCACTATCACTTGAGTACTTACTTGCCTTGTCTGCATAGTAGCTCCTCTTTTGTCTTTGAAAGAACTTCTTCCCTTGTCTGCTTTGTCCATCCTTGCCTTTCTTTTGGTACCTGTATTTTTTTGATTCCTTGTTCCTGTGATCCTATTTTTCTTCATCATTGTTATTTTTAGCTTCTTGACAATCAGTTGCATAATGACCATACTTTCCATAATTGAAACATCTAATAGATTTTGCATCTTTAAATCTTCTTGAATCCTTATTCCTTCTACCATAATTAGCTTCTTCATCACTGGATGACTCATTGCTTGATTTTGACTTCTTACCCTTTGTCTTCTTAATTGCTTTGAAGGCTGCTTCCTTCCGAATATTAGGTTCCTCTTTTGTTCTTAACTCAAAAGTTGTAAGAATACCAAGTAACATATCTCTTGTCAAAGAATCACCATCTTTTGATTCTTCTATAGCATAAATATTTTCACTAAATCTCTTTGGAAGAGATCTTAAGATCTTATCACAAATATCTGATTCTTCAATCTGATATCCAAGTCCTTCCATGGCATTAACAACCTCATCAACTCAAAGTAGATAAGTACTAATATTTTCCTCATCCTTCATTCTTAACTCTTCAAATTGTCCTTTGAGATTTTGTATCTTTGCTTTCTTGACACCTTTATCTCCTTCATATATGCTTTGCAACTTATCCCAAATTCCTTTTGCATATTTACAATGCATAACTTTTATTGATTCTGTTCTATGCAAACCTCTCAAAATTGCATTCATTGCTTTTGAATTGTAATGTTGTAGAAGCTTACCTTCCTTATCTGTAGGTGGATCAATTGGTGGTATGTATCCATTTTCAACTACTTCCCAAATTTCATTGCCAAGTGCCATCAGGTGAATCTTCATTCTCATACTCCAATATATATAATCACTTCCATAAAATATTGGTGTTGAATTATCTGAGGACACATTCTTAGAATCCATTGTGTTCTTGAAAGCTTTTCCTTCAAGTTATTAAACTCTTTTGAAGGAACCCACTCTGATACCAATTGAAGAACACAAGCTTATACTAAGAGAGGGGGTGAACATTATAAGACCACTTTTTACTTTTCTTTCCCAATCAATATTATGCAATGTAAATATATAAATATCAATAATAGTAATCAAAGAAATGCATAAATCACCACACATAATAGAGACACCAATTTTATGTGGTTCACCCAATGTGGGCTACTCCATGGAGAAAATATTTCACTAAAATTTTCTCAATCAATCTCTTGGGAATCCTTTCCCTATTACAATGTTTATGGACCTCTATCCAAAGGAGACACCAATCCCCTAATCAAGTTTATGGATCTCTATCCATAGGAGAACTCCTTTCTCCTTAGCTCTAACTTGTGATCTTCTAGAAGAACTATTGCCCCCACTACTTTGGCTAATGGATCTCTATCCATTGAAGACACCTATCCTCACTACCCTGGCTAATGGATCTCTATCCACTGGAGACTATCATCCTCTATACTCTATCACCTTCCAAAGCTCTCTCTCAAATCTACACTAAACACAGTCCTTCGGTCTAGCACAAATCTACTCAATCTCTATCTCTAGTTTGGCACAAACCTATCCTCAAATCTACACCAAACTCTATCCTCAAATCTATACTAAACATAGTCCTTTTAGTACAAATCTATCCTCAATATCTATCCTCTGATCTGTACTAAACATAGTCCTTCGGTCTAGCACAAATCTATCCTCAATATCTATCCTCAAGCCTTAACACAAAGCTTGACTTAATCACAAATCAACTCTGCTAGATCTTCCCCAAACCTTAACTCAAGGTTTGAACAAATCAATCAACTCTGCTCACAAGTCTTCTCAAAGACTTATCTCAAATCTGCCTTGTAAGCTTCCACAAAATCTCACACTAATCTATCCACAAGTCCTCTCTAGAACTTGTCCAAATCTTCTCAACAAGTCCTCACTAGAACTTGTCCAAATCTTCTCAATCTGTATTGTAAGCTTCCATAAAAGCTCACACAAATCTTTCCACAAGTCTTCTCAAATACTTACCTTAAATCTACTCAATAATTCCACACTAGAACTTATCCAATCTCATAGAAACATAAAGAGAATTGTTAGAGACTCAATATGCTTCACATTCATCACAATGCTCAATTACTTTCAATCACTCTTTTAGAAACATATAGAGAATTGTTAGAGACTCAATATGCTTCACATTCATCACAATGCTCAATCACTTTCAATCACTCTTTTAGAAACATATAGAGAATTTTTAGAGACTCAATATGCTTCACACTCACAAACTCTCAATCACTTTCAATCTCTCTTTTATCATAGAAACATATAGAGAATTGTTAGAGACTCAATATGTTTCACACTCATCAACACTCAACCTCTTTCTCAAATCAATTCAGAATATAGAACAATTTATTTCATAGAACTTGAACTATCACTTCACACATCCACTTGACTAGGCTCAACCAACTCTACTCAACCAATCACTCAATGAAATAATCCTTGCTCACAAACCCTAGTCCAAGTATATGAACCCTCACTCAAAATATTTCCAACAATGCTTATCAACCAATCTCACATAACAATGATACTTATGTTCTTTTCAAACCCTAGTTCAAGTTCTTCACTCAACTTAATCACTTCAACAACAATGCTTATAAAACAAGGTGCATAACATTCACTTCACAATAGCTCAACAACTCAATAAGGAAACCTAATCAAGTCCTTTTCACTCCAAAGTTGTTTTCCAGAAAATCAACCAATCAACTCAATCAAGGAAGAATGTGCCCATACCTTTTTGCTTGATGAGAAGTAGACCACACAAATCTGCCACAATCATAAACACTTCTTTGCCAAACTCAATGAGGTTAGATGTCAAAATATTACTCCAATACTCTCTCAAAAATATTCCTTGGACACAAAAATAATCAATGCTCAAATATACCTTATTTCTCCCTTTTAAAATTAACACTCCTCAAACCATACATAAAAATAATTACTTGGATACACCTTATCAACTCCAACTTAAAATAATATCCAACACCACAAAAATCACAACCAATATTTCTAAAACACCTTTATTTCTTTTTCAAACCCTAAAACAAATAATATCAAAAATTTATTTTGCAATATCCTTATAACTCCCTAAAACCTCATATACCACATGAAATATGCAAAAATTAATTTTTAATACCTCAACAACCTTCTCTGACAAATCCGACACTCAAACTTTAATGCATACCTTATTATCCCTCAAAAAGGGTTTCGGCGTGATTCGATCCACCGTCTCCCCAAGCGCCAAGTGCCTTAGCGCTTTGGAGCCCACCACGTGGGCTAGAAGCACCCACGTGAAGGAAGTCAACCTTCCTTCCCTTTCTACCTTATCCACCATGCTTTCCAACAAAACCAAAAATGATCCTCCATGGGGATTCGAACCTGCACTTGTCACTACCCTAATGACTTGCCACTATCGTGGTTGCCAATTGTGCTACCAATAGTTGGTGACCAAGGCTCCCTCCTTGGTTGATGATATGTTCTCTCCTTCCCTTAGCACTTTAAAAATTTAAAAAACCTTTGTTGCACACTCGATTCGCATATAGTTCGCATAGCATGGGATATCATTCGAAAAGCATTGGGGGTTATGGTAAGGTGGGTAATCCCCCTTTTATACACATGATAAATGTTCTTCCCACGTCGGTGCTTAGAAATTCGATTTCGAATTTCAAATTAATTTTAATAACCCTCCTTAGGGTTAGTTAAAAATTAATATAAATTAATCTTATAATTAATATCAAAATTAATTAATAATTAATTTAAATAACTTTAAGTTAAGTAAATTAAATTATAAATTAATTTATAATAAAAATTATATTAATTAATTTAAAACTCCCCTTTATAATATTATAAAAAATATTATAATATTATTCACTTGGGCTTTTTGCACTTTAGACCATATCTGACATCTTGAAACCGGGTCTTGATCAACTAAAACTGGAGAACCTGAAACTGATGCTGCCCACTGAAACTGCCATTGACTGGTGCAGAAATCTTGACATCAATGACCACTCACTCTTGACATCAATGACAACTTATCCACTCAAAATGTCCAATAGAGACACCAATCACCTAATCAAGTTTGTGGACCTCTATCCATAGGATAACTCATTCTCCTCTACTGGTTTGTGTATCTCTGTCCATAGGAGAACTCCTTCTCCTCTGCTCTGGCTGGTGATCTTCTAGAAGACTACTACCTTCACTACACTAGCTTATGGATCTCTTTCCATAAAAGACCTCTGTCCTAACTACCCTATATAATGGATATCTATCCACTAGATACTATTGTCCTCTACTCTATCACCTCCAAATATTACTCTCAACTCTTCTAAATATCTATCTCAAATATACACTAAACATTGTCCTTAGCCTAGAAAAAATTTGCTCTCAAATATATCTTTGGTCTGGCACAAACCTACCCTTAAATCTGCATCAAACTCTATCCTCAAATATTTCCTCAAGCCTTAACACAAATCTTTATCAATCACAAATCAACTCTACTTAGATCTATCTCAAGCCTTACCATAAAGCTTTAACAAATCAATCAATCAACTCTGCTCTCAAGTCTTCTCAAAGACTTACCTCAAATCTGTCCACAAGTCCCCTCAATAACTTGCTCAATATTCTCTCAAGTATTCTCAAATACTTACCTCAAATCTATCCAAGAAGTCCACTCAAGAAATTGATCAAACTGCTCTCAAGTCTTCACTAAGACTTGTCTCAAATCTGTCCACAAATCCTCTCTAGAACTTGTCCAATCTGCTCAACAAGTCTTCACCAATACTTACCTCAAATCTACCCAACAATTCTTCACCAAGGCTTACCTCAAATATTCTCAACAAGTATTCACCAATACATGCCTCAAATCTTCTCAACAAGATTTTACAAATATTGCTTAATTCTATCCTTAAGATTTCACAAAAGCTTCCTCAACTTTATCCTTAAGTCCCCTCTAGGACTTACTCAAATATGCTCATAAGATTTCACAAAAGCTTACTCAATTCTATTTTTAAGCTTTCACAAAATCTTACTCAACTCTATCCTTAAGTCCCCTCTAGGACTTACTCAAATTTGCTCACCAACTTTCACAAAAGCTTATTCAAACAAATGCAATACTTGCTTACAAAACTCAACTTAATCTATCTCAAAAAATATCTTCAACCACACAAACAAGTTTCACTCATAATCTTGTTTAATCATAGAAACATATAGATAATTATTATAGAATCAATATATTTCACACTAATAATGTGTTGTACTAAAAAAAACACTCTTTCACTTTCAAACTCTCTTTCAAATAAATTCAGAAATAAAGTATAATTTTTTTCACAAAACTTGAACTATTACTCCAATGCTTTCAATCAATAATGCTCAATCAACCTCACTCAAACATCTACTCAATGAAACACAACTTGCTTACAAACCCTGACTAATTTTTTCACTATACTTCCAACAACTCACACTATGGAACTCAAACCTTGACTCAAGATGATTCTAATATCACATAACAATGATACTCATGTTCTTTCACAAACCCTAGTTCAATATAATTCTCAATCTCACATAACAATGATACTCATGTTTTTTCATAAACCCTAGTTAAATATAGTTCTCAAACTCACATAACAATGATACTCATGTTCTTTTACAAACCCTAGTTCAATATAGTTCTCAATCTCATATAAAAATGATACTCATGTTATTTCACCTCCACAAATCATGCACATGAACACTCAAACATTTTCAACAATGCTTATCAAACAATACTTTTCGCTCCACCTTTGTATTTCACAACATTCAAGTCAACAATATTTCACTCATAAGGATGATGTGCCCATACCTTTTGTTTTTATGGAGATATGTCTTCAAAACCTATCTTAATCACAATCAAATCATCTTTACCAATTTCAAGGTTAGATAGCAACAACCTATCTTAAAATATCCAACCAAATATTCTCCCCAATAATTATTTCACCATACAAAAATATCAAATCTCTAGTACACCTTATAATCTCCAAACTCTCAAAATAATATTCAAAAATCAAGTTCCTTTACTAACACCTTATAAAATCCAACTTTTCAAAATAATATCCAACATATAAAAATCAAATTCTTTTATTAACCCTTATAACTCCAAACCTTTATTTAATTTTTCTAAGCAACAAAAATATAAAATGTATTTTTTTTAACTTAACCTTATAACTCCCTATGCATTCCACTATGCAAAAATATCACATGGCCTTTATAAACCTAGTGCATCCCAAACCTTTAGCGAAATATTAAAAATAAAAATTAAATGTGCTTACCTTAGTCTTGGCCCACGTTAAAAATATTACGCACATCTTAGTTGCACCCAAACTTGAACCCATGACTAACTACCACCGAGTGCTTTATTCCAAGGCTAGGCTACCATTGGGCTACATGCCCACACATGAACCCTTGTTCATGCACACCCTTTTATGCCTCCACAAAATTCAACAAACAACCAATTCTCCCTCCTTCACAAAAAACAAGTCGCATGGGGAATCGAAACCTTAAACACTGTTGTGTGAGCACCTTAGCAAGTCTTTGGCCACCAAATGTGCTACACAGTGCTATGAAATATCCTAGCCATGCCGCTTGCACTTGAACCTCTGTCTACCTATTAAAAATTAAAATCACAAATCTATCTTCTCACTTAGCAAAGCAGTGCCAAAATTATTACCATTAGAATAGCATATGAATCTCATAGTGTCGAGGGGAGAAAATGAAAATTATTTTCCCTATAAATACATTTTATTTTTACCTTTACACATCGGCCCAAATTCAAATTTTGAAATTTGAATTTAAATTTAAAAATTAAACTTTAAACATTTGGCACCCATTATTTATTTAAATTAACATTCTAACCATAGGTTAAAATATTTTAATTTAAATAAATTAAATTAAATCCTTTGCAAGCTGCTCAATGGGTCTTTTCAAGGATAGATTATTTTTAATAATTCCTTGGACCTCATTTTCTTCACCTCATCATTTTACCTGAAATATTATAATATTATTATTTCTTTTTAAACTTGCTTCTCCTTCCTTGGGTCTTCAATATTTTAGGCCTCTTTAGGCATATAGTATTTAAAATAAATATTATATCCTATTTAATTTAACCATTTCCTTACCTTTTGAAAAAACCATTTGATGATATTAATGATGACGGAACTTGAACTTCAACCACTTGACATCAATGACAACAAAACTTGCTCAAATTTCCAATAAGTTGTAACTTATCCCAATCTAGATGATATCGGGTGAACTGATACCATAATGTTCGTGTCATTAGGTAGGTATAGACAAAATAGGTTGCAACAAAATTTGTCATTTTACTATTCTAGGCATTTTCTATTTTGGACAAGATCGAACATTCAATTTCGCACATTTAGGTATGATATTGGATAGGAATTTTGATATCAGTCAAATAGAGTTGATATCATCAAGAGGTTTAAAACTGACTTAAAGCGGGTGTGAAAATCGAGGTAGGAGGCTAGGAAGTGATTTTAATTAATTTTTGAATGCTTTTGACTTAGGGTAAATTTATATGGATCAATTTCAGCCTATTAAACAATGGAAGAGTAGCTTAATTTATTGGATGTAGAACCTCCAACCAATAGTCAAGAAGAAGATATTCCCATCATTTCTTTGAATGCCATTATAGGCATATCAACACCATAGTGCATGATAGTCCAAGGATTTCTCAAAGGGTATTTGATCATATTGGTCTCTAGTAGAACGAATAATTTTATTAATCCTAGTGTTTCAAAAAGGGTAAAGTATTTCATTTATGATTGAGAACAAGTCCAAGTGAAAATTGCTATTGGATATATCATGATGTGTATTGGGAGGTGCCAAAATGATTGCCTATCCATTGATGACTATCATTGTTAGACTAATATCTATGCAGTCCCATATAGTGGAGTGGATATTGTATTGGTTTACCCTTGTATATGAACATTAGGTATAATATCTTAGAATGTTTTAGAACTTTGCATGTATTTTACTATTAATAACAGAACCTACACTATTCAAGGTGTGAAAAATGGTAATTCTAAGAATGTGACATCTCATTAGATGCAAAGACTACTTAAGAAAGATCATCAGGAAATTTTGGGAAGATTTTTTTAAATATAGTTGTGTTATATAGGACAAGTAGATGCCCTCTAACTTGTCAACCATTTTAACCAAGAATTAGTAGGTCTTCATCAAAACCAAATGGATACCACCTAGTTGGCTAGAATATCATATAATTAATTTAATACCTAGAAATTATCCTTCAAAAGTTCAACCATATAGGTATTCCTATCACTAGAATAATGTGATTGAATAGTTGGTAAAGGAACTAATGGATGTAGGGATCATCCATCCAAATAAAAATCCTTTTTAATCCCTTGTCTTATTAGTTAGGAATAAGTATGGGTCATGGAGAATGTGTGTGGCCTTATATGAAATCAATAATATCACCATTAAGGATAAGTTTCCTATTCCAGTGATTGATAATTTATTGGATGAGTTGCATGGTGTTTAGTGATCTCAAGTCACAAGGATGACATCCCCAAAATAGATTTTAGGATCCATTAGGAGTATTATGATTTCTTTTTCATACCTTTTGGCCTCACCAATGCACCATTGACTTTCCAAGGCTTGATGAATAGGGTTCTGAAATCCAACCTATGGAAGTTTACATTGGTTTTTTTAATGATATACTAATATACAATAAAACTTGGGAAGAACACCTATAGCATGTTGATTAGATTTTAAAGATTTTGCAAGAAAAATAGTTGTATGTCAAAAAATATAAATGCATGTTTGGGGAAACAAAAATAGAATATTTTGGGTATGTCATGGCTAGAGATGGTGAATGTGTAGATCTAGTAAATATTACAGCCATGGAGGTATGGTTCAAACCCAAAATATTGAAGAGCATTTGTAGATTCTTTAACCTTATATGATATTAAAAGTTTGTCAAGGACTATGGGAAGATATTAGCTCTCTTGATAACTATGCTTTGGAAGGATGCATTAGCATAGAACGCTACAACTAAGTAGGATTTCTTGACCTTGAAGGATGTCATGTGTTACACACTAGTCCTAGCCATACTTGATTTTTCCAAAAAAAATCATTAAAAGTGATGCCTCAAGATTTGGATTAGGGTAAGTACTTATACAAGAATTTAGGACACTTAATTTCATAAGTAGGAACCTATTAGGGTGGAATCTTGTTAAATCAACTTATGAGAAGGAGAATATGGACACTATTTTTTTATCCTCCATTGGTGACCATACTTGGTGGGGTGACATTTCATCATCAATATCAATCATCTCAACCTCAAGTATCTCTTGGAATAGAGAATGTATTCCCCTGAGTAGTAGAAATGGGTCACTAAGCTCTTAGGATATGACTATGAGATAGGTTATCATAAGGGGAAAGAAATATGGTTGCTAATGCTCTTTCTAGGTTGCTTGAAATACAACATATTCTATATGTAGTTTCCATATCTATGGATGATTAGTTAGAGGCACTTAATTAAAAGTTATAGGTAAACCCCACACTTGTAAAGATCATTCAAGACTCGCAAAAAATAGCAAATGACCATCCCAATTATTCATATAAGTAGGAAGCTATGCTATAATCATTGAGTTGTTATTCCACCCACATCCTAACTCAAATTCTAGATTCTCATAAAAAATAACTCATATCTAATAGGGAACACACAAATTTCTTATGAACCTATGAATGGATAAAAAATAGTTTCTACTAGCCCAGGTTGAAGTCAAATATCAAACAATTTGTGAATAGTTGTGATAATTGATAAGGTCAAAAAGAGAAAGTAATTAGTACAATAGGATTAATTCAACCTTTATCCATTATTGAGTATACATGGATAGATATATACATGTAATTAATTAAAAGACTTCCTTTATTTAGAGGTAAATCAGTTATATTAGTAATTATAGATCGTTTGACCAATTATGTTCATTTTTTATCCTTAAATCATACCTATACTTATAGGATAGTGGAATATATTTTCATGGATCAAATATTTAGACTCCATGGGAGCCCACACTCCATAGTCAGTTATAATTATAAGATATTCACTAGTAAATTCTATAAGGAGTTACATTGCATGCAAGGGTCTCATTTTAAAAGAAGCACATCCTATCACCCAAATGCAAATGGTCAGATGGAGGTGGTGAATAAATATTTTGAAACTTGTCTTTGATATTTTGTTCTAGATAATTATTCTAAATGGATTCAATGAATTCCCTTAGCCAAATGGTGGAATAATACCAATTTTTACATAGCCATAAATATGACACCATGTGAAGTAGTGTATGGTCACCCACCCCAACACTCACTTCTTACTTATTAGGAATATTTAAGGTGGATGTATTTGACATAGTCCTTAACCATAATTAGGAATTTTTAGTAGCCCTCAAATAGAATTTGGATACTATGAAAAACCATATGAAACAACAAGTAATAAAACACAAAACTAAGAGAGAATTTTTCAAGGTCGACATGGTGTTATTTTATCTTCAAACTTATAGATAAATACCCCTCAAACAAATTGGCTGACATAAACTATCACCCAAGTATTATGGACCTTATAAGATACTACAATAAATAGGGGAGGTTGCTTACAAGTTGGAGATATTGACAACATTCAAGAATCATGTTGGGAAAAAACATTGGTTAGTTTTCTAGGTTTAAATTCATTGCCTCATTTAATTTGTCAACCTGGGGTAGCTCGTAGGCTTATGAGTAGCCTTGCACAATATATGCTTACAATTTCCTCCATAGAGATAAGTCCCTCAAATTTATGGTTTTGGGATGTTGGTGTTCGTTGAAGTTTTGATTTGATTTCCAAACCACTAATCTATCCTATTTTTATGAAAACGTGACTAAATCATATTTAGAAACTGAAACTGCACATTGCTGGAAATTACAAAAATAGAAAAAAATAACAAAAATTTAAAATTAACTTACAAAAAATAAAATAAAATTAAAGAAGATAGAAAAAAAGGGAAAGGTAATGGAAGAACATTGTTAAGAGTGGGCCCACACTTCCAATATGTTCTACCCGTGTTAAGTCATTCACCGTATGCTAGTCGATTTAACCAAAAATGACTCAGAAACTATTTTATTAAGAATTGTAGTAGAATAGATATAGGAAAAATCCGGGATCATGTTTTTAGGGGTGGCTTGCATATTTATAAGATATGCAGCCACACCCTATTACAAATGGAAATCAAATCAAATTTTTTATTCTACTTTACAACAACATGCATGAATAAAGGGAATCGAGCAAAATATTGAACTTTGTGGACTATTTTAGCATATTTTGTTTTATTATAATATGTCTAATATTCACTTTACTTGATTTACATATATTTTTGTATAGCAACTAAAAAATATATGGCAAGTCATCTTTGACATTGTCCCTAGTCTAGATTCAATGTTGAAACTCCATCTGTGCTTGTTTTTGAATCACATTTTGTTTTATTGACCATAGATCCATGCTAGAATTTGGATTCAATGGGAATCAGGAACCTTGTCTATAGAATCTAGGAAGTAGGCACCAACATGGGAGTCAAGTTTATAATAGGAATCAGGTGCCTAATGAGAAGTAGACACCTAACGGGAATTAGGCACCCATCAGTTAAGCGCCAAATGAAATTCAGACACTTCAAAGGGAATCGAGTGCCTGACTTAGCGCTTCCTATCGGTGCACTATAGATGTTTTAACTTCATGAAATTGAAAGTACTAGGTCCAAGTGGGACCTTGATGAAAATATGCTAAAACACAGTAATTTCTATGAAATCTACACAAGATGCACTCAAAAATAAAATATTAAATAACATGTAAAATTAACTGTCAAACATATATAAAAATTTCATAAAACATATATCTACAAAAATAAGTATCATAGTTTATAGAGAAATTAGTGCAAAAAATGAGCATTTTTAGGGCTCATCATCCCCCCATGCTTAAGGGGTGGCATATCCCTGTGCCACTTTATATTGATAATTACCAATTTTTTTTACAACTTTCCAGTAAGCCCTAACTATTTATTTCCTCTTCTTTGTAGTGGACTTTACTTTTTCCTTGTGTACGACCTCGAGAAGCTATGCACCCTAGTTTACTTGCAACATTATATAAAAATAAAATACAATGAAAGCAAAAATAACACAAAAATGACAAATGTAAAAGATATATTTTATTAATTTATTTGAAATTCTTGTTACATATCGGTACCTCTTAGGGATACTCAATTTGATATAATGAAATACAAGCAGAAGTAATGGTATCCCCTGCAAGGGGATGGTGCACTCTGCAGGCCTCCTGGTCTCACACATGAACTTGTATAAGGGCTTATAGATGCCTTCTTCTCCTTATTTTCTAGAGGGATCTATCATTTTATGCACTTTATCTTAGTCTTGTAACTTGTATCCTGTGTACAAGAAATAATAATAGGAGATAAGTAGCATGGATGACCTATCATGATGAGGCTTTATTAGCAAATCTATGAAGCATGATATGTAAGCATAATAAGATCAAGATACAACAAACTAAATGATAAATGCATGGAAAACTTAGGAATAATGGTGCAAATGCATTAAAGAAACTAGATCTATGCTAAAAATAATTAATAAAGAAAAAAGAAATGATAGATCTAAGCTACAACATGGAAAATAATATCTAATACCCTATGTTGTGCCTACAGGCCACTATCAAGGATAGTTTCCATGAATGAAGACTTTTTCCTCATGAACCAGGGGTTTTAGTGCTAGATTCCTCATCTAAATTGATGTCCAAGGGTCACCTCTATGTTCATACACTAATTGATGATGAATAATGTTTGATCTGAATGGTTGTATATATGGAAATCATCACTAAATCAGGTAGAGCTCTGCTACTCCTCCAATGGGTATGGAATCTCTCTCCAATATGCTAGAGTTTTGATACACAAAATTTTGAAATTTGCATATCATTTGTCTTGCTTTGGAGGATCCATATGTAGAACTCCTAGATTTAGATCTATATTTGGATCTTGGCTTCCTGGAGAATCCAAGATATAGATCTGTATGCAATTAACCATCCTAGGGGAAGGATCAATCACAAATTTGCATTGAAGGGTAATTCAAGAGGATATTTGGGAGATCCATGCCAAAAAACCATCTAAAAATAATGTAAGTGCAGTCGGAATGCATGATTTGGGTATGTATTGATGGTTAGATTGTGTTTTAGTGCTAGTCATTGTTCAAAGAAGCATCTAGGTGTGGCCACTCTCAACTTCAATGGCCATTGTTTACGATCACTTTGATTGATAGCAACCAATATTGAATGGGCTAAAATTACCCCTAGTTAGGACCATTTTTGGCTCTTGGAAAGGTCCAAGATCAGTCATATAGCCTTTGAATGTACTCATATGAGTAGTCTTCTAAACATAAAGTATTTTAGGTGTCTACAGATGCCCCTTTTTGGGATGCATTATGGGAAAACATAGTGCTGAGCAAAAAATAGACCATCTAGGACCATGTTGTAGTGTGTGTGATGATCATTGATATGATCAACATAGGATACCCTAGTCATGAGAAAAGGTACAAATCCTAGAATCATTACTTCCAATAGGATGGAAGGCTTAAATTTGAAAAATCTTGCACACATCCATCAGGCAATCGGGTAGCTTCAGTGCTACTATAGGTTTAAAAGGAGGAGAGCTACAAGCTTAACTATCATATTTACTTTTTTTTTCCTAGCAAAGGGTAATCTTATGATAGTTATTGGCAATGATTCATAAGATGAACATAATGTTGACATGATCAAGTGATACTTGATTGATTTTTATTATGATTATTTATATTATGACTACCCCTTAAGATGATGAGACGATGAGAGAAGGACAATGTATAAAGCGACAATTCGCTTGACCAAGATGAATAATTTGGATATTTTAAAGAGGTTTACTTTGTTATTGGAAGATCCCATTTCAGGTGTGATATCAACCATTTTTAGTAATTATACATCTCTATCCCACGGAGTGGTCTAGCCGTAATGGCCTTCTTAGAGAATCGAGACGATAGCATTTGTATTCAAGCTTGTGTTGAATCACTAAATTTGATTTATAGAAGAATTGAGATACATCTTCATTCTTGTGGGGCAATCCAGACACCATGGCCTTCTTTAGGATTGAAGTGAAGCATCTCAATTCAGCCATAAGTAATTTTCCCAAAATGGCCTTATGGTAATTTACTCATCTTGTCAGATCGCATAGAGCACTAATCACTGCAACTACCAAGTGTATAGAGAAAATAACAAAATACAAGAGTCATTTGATATTTTGATGTTATTTGATTGTTTTTGGTCATTTTGACTTTTATATTATTTTTGAATTTTGATTTGTGTGATTTTTTTGGTATTTATGCACTTTTTGATTGTTTTGGACCGATAGGTGTGTTTAATAGCCTATTTTGTGTTTCTTCATGGTGAGAAATTATGTTTCTTTATTTCTATTTTACAGTCACTATCAGTAGGAGTGACCCCTAATTGCCATTTTGTGGCCACTATCAGCATCAACAACCAAAAAGTGTGGGCCACTGATGATAGCAATGGCTGAGGCATAAGTGGAAAATATAAAAGAAAAATAATTAGGGTTTGACTTTATTGTTTACTAGTTGTCAGTTATTTTTGTGAGCTTTGAGAGAGAATGAGTGAAGGTGACATCGAATGTTGAAAAGACTACCAGACATGATGGTAGACTAGGGTGAAGCATCCATGAGAGAAGGATCCAGAGCTTCATAGGTACTTATCTTAACCATGGCTTATTATTTTTTTTATTGGGTAAAATGAACCTCACTAAGTAATCGATAAATAAACCAAATTAAACCCATTGGCAACAAACCGAAATTATAGATAGGCTTAGTTTAGGTATAGTTTTAGTGGGCTTTACTTAGTTTTTATGTTTTTTTTTTATTTTTTGTTATATTTATATGAGGGCGGATGTCATTGGTGTGTTGCCTCATGGTTGTTGATGACCAGAGTGACCCCTAATTGATCGATAGGGGTCATTGTTGCTGTTAGTGGCTAGCTTGAATTCCAACTATCAATTTTTTGATCGTTGGTGACAGTCCACTATCGTATTTAGTGACCATTATATGGCCGCTCCTAGCATGAGTTGTCGAGCAACCTTTAGGAAATATTTTATTTTTTGTTTTTTATTTTTTACATGATCAATTTATTTTTTTACATTTTTGAAGTGTGAATTTTGATTTTTTATGTGTTTAGGTGCATTTACTTATTATTCCTATAGCATTAGGCTATCTTAGTTTTTATTTATACCATTTTATATTTTATGGTGGTTTTTAGCTATTCAAGTGCATTTAATTTAAAAATTTTAATTTGCACCTTTAGATTTTATTTACGTGGGCTCAAGACCCTACTTTGCTCATGCAAATTTTACCCAAATGGATGCCATAGACTATACTTGGCTTGATGACCATAGAATTTAGTACATCATGAGGCTACTGATGATTATTTTGGACTAGGCCTACCTCAATACCCTAGCACACAGGTGGGATTCCTAGACTAACACATTCCATCTCCCTACTGGCGATATGACCATCATGTCCAAGGATCTATACAGGATTTTTTTGATCCCTTTTGATGGAGTCCCTATTGTGTCTTCTCCTACCAATTTTAGAGATGTTATATTCACAAGGGTCTTTGGAGATCATGCAGTCATAGTGTTTGGTGACTACCATCATGGCAGGATCTTTTTGGATCGATGGTATTGAGAGGATGTATTCACATGATGGTAGGCCATTTTGATACATGTTATATGTAACATGCTCTTACCTAACTGCTTTAGAGTGAGGTTCCCATGGAACCTCCTAGCTATGGTTCAATATTTTATGGACAATAAGATGCCCATCATCATGGCTTGGTGGAGTGCACTACTGGCCTAATGTTATGATTAGCTCTATAGGATTCAATGGTGTGGATGAGCCAGTGTCACTTATAGCCTACTCCTTCAAATATAGGGATGGGAGTATATCAGGGTGGACCACCCAGGAGGATTACCTGTTGAGATTATTGCCACTGTGAATGTGGCTTAGTTCTACAAAGGTAGGTGGCCTCACAAGCACGAGGAGCGTAAGATTTAGTGCCATGCAAGGGATATTTCTCACTATGTAGCGACTCTGACTGGCCTGTAGTCCAAGGATATTATATGGAGGCCCTATCATGAGTACCCCAAATAGGTAGAGGAAACCATATTTATGGATTAAACTAGACATGATCGATGGATTTTTGATCGCAAGTGATGCATCAGAGAGTTTTTCCAGTAAACCTCAAGTGATCTGATAGTTTAGCATACAACAAGATGTACCTCTCTATATAGTCTTGTACCGATGGGTTACTACAGAGAGGAATATTCCACCACCCCTAGTTGTAGTTGTTATAAAGTATGATGACCCTTTTGTAGCGGATGTTGGCATAGAAGATGTTGTGGTTAGAGAGGCATATACCCAGTGGTGGGTTACATAGCTATGGTAGGGCGATGGTAGCTTAGGTCAGGACTGTGATGAGGTAGCTATAGAGGATATTTATGGATGCTAAGTGTAATCCTATACAAAGTACTAGTGATAGGAAATAGTAGAGAAGCTACTAGTAAAGGAGAAGGTAGCTCTTGAGGAGGAGTTAGCCCCAGATGAGGAGTCTCCTCTCGAGGTACAATTGCACCGTATAGAGGTTGAGCTTCAGGCAGCTCTCATTTAGGTTTTGTAGTAGGACTCTACTATTTTTGGGATTTATACACATATTAGGAGCTTTGATGAGGAGAGGACCACCCTCTAGACATATATTAATTTAACACAACTTATGATAGATCAACTTACTATCAAGAGATATGTTGTGCGAGGATATGTGTGCCAATTACTACAACTGTACATGGGCTGATAGGTTTAGATCCAAGTGTAGAGGTCAGGTGCCTATGGGAACTCTTAGAGGACTATGATGCTCAGATTATATGAGATATTATGTACATTGCATCTCTACAGATGCAGATTCATATGCTAGGTGTCACTCCTTGGGAGAGACCTACAATAGGGAGGTCATAGCAGAGTATGTGAAGCACATTAGGGAAATCATCGATTCGGTCTAGCCATAGGACTAGGACCCAGACAGAGTGGATCATATGGACTAGCTCCCACCATACTCATAGGAATAGAGCTGAGGGTGGAGGTGAGCCTGGGGGTGGAGGCCTAGGCTGATGGCTCTAATGGTTATAGCTTTATTTTTTAATTTAAGGTCATATGACCTACAAAGTTGTAGCCTATGAGTAGTTTTGTACCCTTATGTACTTATTTAACACATATATATGATATCAACATTTTGAGACTCATTATGTGTATTTATATGTTTTTTCTTTTATGTTTATGTGATGTAGTATTATGATATTATGCTATATGATGTGATGTATAGATTTACATGCTCTAGCTAGGTGATGGATGTATGATTTAGATGATGTGATCTAGATGTGTATATGGACTACTTTTGATGTATGCATATATGGATGCAGTGTTATTGTTAAATGCATGCTTAATTTTTTATCTAATTGTATGCATTTATTTTATTTGATATGATATGATATGTGATGTGGAATGTAAATGAACCTGTATGCTTTAATCACTTAAAACATAAGGAATGCATGTGATGTGAGTTCAACAATCTAATGGACGACACCACAAAATGTGTAATCATGATGAATGTAAATAATAACTCTTAGCATAATAATTAGTCATTTAAGTATTTGAATGTGAGATGTTATGATGTGATATGTATGTGCTTTCATTATAATATTCTGTAAATTAAAATAACTATACATAATAGTCAATGGCTATCTAAATACATTACTGATATTTATCTAGTATTTGTCCTATTCATGTAGACCATTTAATGAACAAAACCTCCTAAGTAAAGTTTATGATTTGATTGATGGAATGATTTGTTTCTATGATGGAACTTTTGAGGTTTTCCATGATACTCAAACACCCTAGTTACTTCATCAAAAGTTGTATACTGACCATACAGGACTCCTAAAATATATGGTTTTTATTATGAAGACCTAGATACTCACTATCCCTATGTGTGCAAATGAATATATTAGATAAAATATAAGCATATCCCAGTTCCAGGTAGGATTCATGCAACCCATTTCTATATTGGGGATCCTCAAATTTTCATCCTAATCCTAAGTTGGACTCAGTTGGATTAGACCACTAGGTGATGCAGGACACCTAAAGCTATCCCTTTTTGTAAATTTCTTAGAGCTTACCCTAATGCCAGGCAAGATTCATGCAACCCATTGTTGTATTAGAGATCACTCAATGGTTTATGGAGACCAACCATTCTAGGTATTCAAGCACTTCACCCCCTTATTTTATTCTCATTTATTTGGGATACTTGTGTACCATGCAAAATACTAAAACCTAATGCTATAATCATTAAACATTATGTATAATTGGGTATGCACATATTAATTAACAAGAAATGACACCAAAGTAAAATAAATATTTCTCTTATTAATATTTTGAATCAATCCAAATTACATATCCATCCCTCTTAGGGATACCCTTTTGATACAACAATTACAACATGATAAATTCCCTTCTAGGGTAGGTGTAATCCAAATGTCTTCCACAAAGACACAAACTACTTCAAGGTTTTAGATCTTCTTCTCCATGATTAGAGGTATTTGTTGCCTTGCATCCCAAAATCCTGTTGATCCTACGTGCAATAAACAAAAAGAAACATTAGATACAAAGGAGGCCTCTCTTGATGAGTATTTTAAGATAATATTGCATAAAGGATGATGCATTTAACATGAAATCAAGAAAGTTCAAGAAACATATTAAACCTATGCTAAAAATGAAATAGCGCCATATAACATGTAAAGGAAAAGCAATTGCATCTATCTAATGTCTTAATTATAGAATTGAAAGCATGGAAGCATGAAAATATCCATTAGTAGAATAATTACAATAATGAAAGGAAATAACTAAAAACCCTAATTGCACCAATTAAATTCTCTAATAAATCTAATTAACATGAGATATAACTAATCTAGTAACAATAAGCAAATCCTATAGCTAAATAATAGGGAAATCAGTGATACTGCCTTGACCATGACTCTGAAGCATGGTGAGCACTATTAGCCAAGGCTAATAGACATGACGTAGCTTGAAGTAAGTTTATACTCCAATTCAGGGGTTGAATCTCTGAATCTCTCCATCCAATTGATGGTCAAGGGTTGCCTTTGTGTCCTCTGATAGATTTAGCAGTTGAATTGCTTAGTTTTATGATGGAATGGGCTTAATTGATTTTCTTGATTCTTACTAACCCTGCATAGCCTCCTTGACTCCAAATGCTATGTGATCTCCAATTGGGTAGCCAAAGTGTTCCTTTCGATACACCTAGGTGAGTATGCAATTCAACAAGGCTTCACTGCATTTTGATTTGAGATTCATCTATATCTTTCCCCAATTTGAAGGGGGGTTAAATATCATTTACCCAGGGCTAGGGGTAGCTTCATGAGGAAGCCAAAAACAAGATTTGGTAGTTGATTTTATTGAATGGAAGTATCCAAAACCTTCCTCGCTCAAACCACTCCAATCCGTAACCAATTGGCTATTGCAACCAATTTTGGGTCGGATGAAGGCAAATTGATTTTGAGTACTAACTACGGTTGACAGGCATAGTCAAATCTGCTAATCATGGATGTCAACAGTGGCTAGAACTAACTAGGTAAAGGTGCCCAAATAAGTGGTAAAAACCACTACTATACCTTGGAATCTATCCAAGGTCTTCCATATGGTCTTCTAGCATGTCCCATATGAGTAGTCACCTCAGCATGACGTGTTTTAGGTGTCTACAACTTGCTCATGCTTAGTGATGAAAATCACTGTTTCTTTTGAATTTTTAATTTATTTTTAGCAAGGAATTTATGTAGTGATGATAACCACTATTTATTTTACTTTTAAATTTTGCTTTGTTTTAGGATTTTTGCTTATTTTAATTAAAGAAATAGATTTATTTGTGTATGAGCTTGTCCTTTTGCCAATGATAAAAATCCTAGACCATGCGCATTGCAAGGTGATAAAGTAAAAACCTTTCACTTAGGATGTCTAGTACCACTTTGTAGCATTCATATTTCCCTTATTCCAACTAGGATTTTAGTGTTTTGATTAGTTATTGAATTCTAAATTATTTTAGGTGTTATCAAAACCAAACCCCATCTATCAAGAGCAATGATATCTTTCTACAAAGTTTGATAAAATCACTAGGTATGGCTGAGTGACCAGAAAACCCTAGTATATCCCTTATAGCAATAGGAGAGGTTGTGTTGAAAAATATAGTTACACACATGGGTTATGGATGATGATGGATTTTGAAGGTGCATGATTGAGGTACAAATGTGGTGTCATTTGTAAGATTGCAAACACAAATGTATCTAACGTAAATGCAATGGATGAAATGTGCCTAGCGCAATGCAACTAATGGATGTGAATGCCAAATGCAAATGTTTTTGTATTTTTAATTTTTTCCATTGTTTTTGAGCTTTGATTATTCTAAATATTTTTTGAACTTTTTGAATTTAAACTATTTTTGTACTTTTTATTTTTGCTTTTGACCAAAAGGCTTTAAGATGCCTTTGGGGCCTTTTGTCATTTGACCAAAAAGCTTTAAGATGCCTTTGGGGTGTTTTGTGACATGACCAAAGGGATTTAAGATGCCTTTGGGGCTTTTTGTGATATGACCAAAGGACTTTAAGATGCCTTTGGGGATTTCTGTGAAGTGACCAAAGGGCTTTAAGGTACCTATGGGGATTTTTGTAATTTGACCAAAGGGCTTTAAGATGGCTTTGGGGATTTTGTGATTTGACCAAAGGGCTTTAAGATACCTTTGAGGATTTTTGTGATTTTTACAAAAGGGCTTTTAATATGTCTTTGGAGCCTTTTGATTTTGAAGTTTTCTTTTATTTTTGTAATTTTGAAATTTTTGAATTTTTTTTATATTTTGACATTTATTTGAATATTTTTGTGATTTGTTGTGCTTATGTGTGAAATGCCTTCATATGAATAATTTTTAGAGGCTCTGGCTCCTCAAAACCTTCTAGTGATGTTAGGTGATATATCCTAGGTCTAATTTTCTCAAAGATTATATAAGAACCTATCCAATTGGCCACAAATTTGTCTTAGAGATGTGGTAAAATATTTGAGTTTTGTTGGTTCTCTTTAAGCATAAGATCCCTGACCTTAAAGTCTCTCAGGTGGAATTTATTATTATAATCTTGTGTTAAATGATCCTAGTAAATGCATATATACTCAATAGCATTGATGTGATGTTCATCCAAAAGGGTTAACTGATCAATTCGAGCTTGTCATGCAGTATAGTAATTGATGAACTCTTTCAATGCAATGCACAATATTAGAATTTCTAACTCTAATGGCATGATGGCCTCAGTGCCATATACAAGTGAAAATTATGTTGTCCCAATGAGCGTCTACACACTAGTTACGTAATCCCATAATGCAAGGGGTAATTGCAGATGCCAATATTTATGATTTTCTTTTACCATCTTCTTTAAGGTGGCTCCTATTATCTTGTTCTAGGCTTCTACTTGCACATTTACGTACAGATAATATGGTGTCACAAAACTATATTGAATTTTTTATTTGGATGTTATAGCCTGCACATTTTTGTTTTTGAATTATAGACCATTATCCAAGATTATTTTTTATGGCACCCCAAAGCGATATATGATATTATGAAGTATTAAATCTATAATTTGTGGTCCAATAATCGAGGTTAAGGGGATTACTTCCACCAATTTGGTGAAGTACTCATATGCCTCCTAAAAAGACATATATTATTAGTTTTTATTTAAATGATCATTTTTTGGCATGTGACAGTCCATGTAGGATAATTCCAAGTTTCATTTAATCTTGTAATTGGGATAGCCAATCCTGATAAGCTACAACCTCAATAGATAAGATAACTTGCTTCTCCCTTAATTTGATATGCACAAATGCAGATTGAGAAATAACATTATGGTGAATGATGGTACCATTCCCCATAGGACCCTATGAGATCAAGAATCCAAAAGGAACCATATTTAAATAGTATATGGATTTACAAAACTAGTTATAGTCTGGTTCTATATAAATCATGTTTATTGAATCCTTATTATCAAAAGCTTCACACTGCATTGTTGAGTGTAAGAGTATTTTCACATGAATGGTGGTGAAATCAGAATATGGATTCTAAGGGATCAAGGATCCCAAATATGCCATAGTATCTGCAAATTTTTTTGATGAATGAGATATTTCTTGGATGTCATACCATTCTAGTTGATCTAGGTAGGTGTCAACAAGCTCCTTGTAAGATTTCAATATTGGATCCCTGCATTGAAATAGTCCTTTGACTTGGTTGACTATGAGGAGAGATTCACCAAAGATATTTAGCTTTTTGATATTCATAGCAATGGCTATTTGGAGACCCAAGATTAGGTCCTTGTATTTGGTGTTGTTATTAGTGCAAGGAAAGTCTAACTTAAATGATAAGGGCATTGGAGCACCTTGTGGCATGAAAAACATAATCCTTACACCACCCACTTTCTCATACTATGAATCCTCGAATAAAAAATTCATGTCAGCTTTGTTTTCAGGTTCTTCGAGTTCGAGTGCTTATGATAATGTAAATACTACATCATCAAGTAGCTCTATGGTGATAGATCTACTGTTCTGAAGAGGTACCTCTTCCAGTTGATCAGCTATGACTTGTCTCTTGATGGACTTTTGGCTTATGAATTCCAAGTCAAATTTACCAATAGCATGATCCAATTTATAGTACATGTATAATGATATGTCTTGCTCATCATATACTACAAAGGATTTTTTTTTGATATTACATACATCGTATGGATCAACATGTAGTGGTACAATTTCTTGGTCGTAAATACCACTGCTAAGCATAGATTTTCTACGTATGAGTATCCTATCTCGTAGCTCACCAAGGTGTGACTAATGTAATATATCGCTTATTCTTTATCTTGCATATTATTTTGAGCCAAAATGGTGCCCAAAGAAAAATTAGTAGTGGATATATATAGCAGGAATGGCACATCTAGCCTTGGTAAAGCTAACACTAGTGGAATTTCTAGGTACTTCTTGATTATAGCAAAGACTTGCTAATATTATTCATCCCAATGGAATGGGACCCCCTTGTGTAGCATTCAATTCATGGGTTGAAATTTGTTCGATAGTTGTGCGATGAATCACTTTATGGATGCTACTTTTACCTATAATCTTCTCAACTCTTTAATGTTAGTGGGCGGGGCCATTTCTAGGATATACTTTACCTTTTTTGGGTCTACCTTGATGCCTCATCTATAAATGATGAATACCAAGAGTTTTCCAGATTTTATACCAAAGATGCATTTCTTGGGATTTAACCTAATATTATGCTAAATCAGGTGATTGAAGACCTTTGTGAGGATCTCAGCATGCTCTTTACATAGCAATGACTTGGCCAGTAAGTCATTGATATAGTCTTCTAAGATCTTGTGCATGTAGTCATGGAAAATGTATGTCATAGCCCACTAATATGTGGCACCAATATTTTTAATACCAAATGACATTACTTTATAGAAAAATGTCCCCCATGGAGTGGTGAACATGGTTTTATGCTGGTATTTAGGTTTAATCTAAATAACTAAAAAATCATCCATTAGGGAGAGCATCTCATGACCTATTGTTGCATCTACAAGAGCATCTATGTTAGGCAATGAAAATGAATCCTTTAGTGTTGCCTTATTGAGATCCCTAAAATCCATGCAAATACAGATTTTTCCATCAGGTTTTCTAATGGGCACCATGTTTGATACCCATTCTGGATATTCGATGAGAACAATAAAGATTACATCCAACAATTTTTGCAACTCATTATTTACCATCAAAGCAATGATTGGATGTATATTTATAAGCTTTTGCTTGACCAGTTTCTTCGCGGGATCTAGTTAAAGGTTGTGGAAAACCAATTTTAGATCTAGTCCCGATATATCTTTGTAGGTCCAAGCAAAGAGACTTAGTCTTTATTTTAATAGAGGAATGATGGCCTATTATTCTAGAGATAATATTTCTCTAAACTTGAATTTCTTTGGATTAGAAGGGTCATCATTGATGTCCACTTCAATAGTATCCTCTATTTCCATATGTGACCCCTCCTCAAGTTGGTGAGGAGTGGGGATTAAGTGGATGTCATCTACTAGGTTTAAAGGTTCCATTGAATCATGGTCAAAACTAGCATGATAGACATCATGTGTCTAATTTTGTGCAAAATGGAATTTTTGTAGCATCTCTTCATTAGGGAATAAATATTCAAGCTCTAGGGGTGAATCATCATGATCCCAATCAATAGCATCTAAGTTAAGACACAATGGTTTTGTAGGATCTATTGGGTTATGGAGTAGAGTGGTCAAATCAATGGAGATCATGTTGATGGATGGGATGAAATCTCTAGGACCACATGGGTGAAACTCTGCATTATTGATTTGACTTTCATTCCTAATATGAGGTTTTGGAGGTATAGAGATCTTAGGATCTGGTCTATGGATATATGAGATGATTGGATCATTAGGCTGTAGTAGCTCTCTAAATGTAGGCAAATTGAGTAAAACCATGTTATAGATTTCATATGAAGCGAGTTGCTTTTCCCTAAAGTGAGGGCTAGGATATATTATACAAAGTATCACCTCTCTTTCAATAATCATATTGAGCTAACATAAGTGACGAGGCCCAATATAAGCCATCTCGATCTTGTCCTCATAATCATTATCATCTATGAAGAACCCCTTATTCCTACCCACTAGAATTGGGTGGTGACCTAAATGTTGATGCCCAAGGTAGGCCATTTCAATATCATCTTCATATTCACTATCACATATGAAGAATCTATTTTCTATTCCACTAGCCCCATGATGTGGCATGTATGTCTAGGCCCAAGGTAGGCCATCTCAGTTGAGTCTTCCGACTCATAGCCACTCTCATCCAAGATGTATCCACTCTCTATGTTACATGCCCAAGAAAGGTGTTGTATATACCAAGGCCCATGATATGCCAGTATGATTTCATCCTTAGCTTTGTTAGTGACATACTCATTTTCCTCTTGCTCATAACTATGACTTGGTTCATCCTCCCATAGGATGATTCCTGATGGGTATGCTTACAGAGAGGAATTTGGATGATACTCATCGGGTGGTTTGATATTTACCATAGCCACCCATATATCACTCAAGAAACTTATGTTTGGGGTTAATAGGGATTATAGTCAATATCTTCCATGAACCCCAAGATCAGCCTATCTAGGGCTAGTGCCAATGAATTATTGTGACTTTGAATATGATACCCTATATAAAACCTATCAATAGGCAACTAGTATTGTGATTGGTATGGAAGCCAACACCCTTGCTCATACATACCTAATCCATGGCCATACCAATGGCATAATTTAAAGTACCGTAGAGAAAAACCAGGATTGGATAATAATGAACATTCATCATCTTCAATATCAGAAGCATCATGGGCACAATCTAAACCAATGTAGATGAAGTTGGTTTTGTTAGGGGGAATCCTTAATGGAACCACTATCCCTATTGGTAAGTTTGGGAATCTTGGTCATCCCATATCTTGTGTATACTAAATAATAGGTGTAAAATTCATGTTCTACACAAGATAATATTATAGACCTATGTTGGCTAAGTGAACTGTCACCTATGGTGCAGACAATATTGTTGATGAAGCAGGTGAGGAAAGTTGAGGTACCTCCTCGACTATGTCTTGGGGATATTCCTCCTTTATGCGATTTGGAATTTCCATAGCTACTATAGTTGGAATTTATTTAGGTCCTTCCTCCACTAGGGGTGCTTTTATATTATGAGAGTGCTTTGCATTAGATGTTGTGGGTTTACTAGAAGCACCAATAGCTTTAGATGTAGGAGGTGGTGTTGACATGGATGGTGTTGAGTGTTAATTTGTCATATTACAAATAATAACACGCAACTTAGAGTCTCGAACAAAAGACTCTTTCTTGCAAAGAAATAATTTATTTTATTTTCCTTCCTTTTATTATTTCTCCAAGCTTCTTTGTGAAACAGCTTTTACGTATATAAAAATGAATTTCAATTTAATACATACAACTGATATATCCCAGAATAACTCAAATCCTGCAGATAGCTGTTAACAAGGGGCCTTTGTTGATTCTCAATGAACTTTATAATCTTGACTTGTTTGATTAATCAAAAATAAACAAAAATCCTTTTGATGTTCTAATATTCACAATTTATTCTAAGGTTAACCTGTTCGTTTTATCTCTATTCAATAGTTACGTTATTTCGATGTTAGTCTCGACATGAAATTAAGCATATCAAGGAATAAAACAGAAGCTGTTATTTTGAGTCGGTGGAAAATAATGAAGGATATTAAAATGGTTCACGATCTCCTCCCTGCAAAATCCCAAGTTAAGAGATGAAGTCCCCAAAACAACCCAACCGATCAGATCTGTACTAACACACAATCTAATCGGGATCGGATGCAAGACTCTAAGGAAAAGAATATAACCGCATCATTCTACCATTCACCTATCGTAACCCATCCCATGGCGTAAACGAAATAGATACAAGACAAAATGATGCAACGGAAATATTGAGGATAAAACAATAGTTTTGGCTTCGATCTCCTTTTGATTTTACACACAAAAGTCGTGTTACCAAAGAAAAATCCTTTATTTCAATAAATAATGCTTTTTGTTACAATCTCCAGCCCTGTATCCATCTACATTTCTGCTATTTAACCTTTCTGTCATGCGTTCTCGGCTGCTCCATGATGCTTCGTTTCGACTCCCGGGACCCTTCGCTTCAATTCCCGCCTTTTGGTATTCTAACCTTTGCGTGCATTCGTAACGCTCGATCTCTGGCGATGTTTGTTATGAAACGTTACTACGGTTTCGTCATTTTTGCCACGTGTCCTGCGTCTCCTGCACCTTTCGTAACGCTTTCCCATGGAAATCCTGGCATAATTTGCATTTGGCCTCTTCGTTTCCTAGCCGCGATAACGCGACATGTCGCGAAATCGTGACATGTCGCGATATCGCGACATGTTCTTGGTCCGTACGCCCGTAGTAGCTCGTTGTAGCGATATCGCTACCACTTTGCTTTGCCTTCCTTTCAAAAAGTGGTAGCGATATCGCTACCACTTTGGTTCCGAGCCTTCCTTTCGATGAAGTGGTAGCGATATCGCTACCACTTTGGTTTCGAGCCTTGCTTCGATGAAGTGGTAGCGATATCGCTACCACTTTGTCTTCGAGCCTTTGCTTCACGAAGTAGTGATGATGCTACCACTTTCGCCTTTGCTTCCTCTCGAAGTTGGTAGCGAAATTCGCTACCACTCTCAACTTGTCGCTTCAAAATCACGATCAACTCGTAGCGATGGAGAGACAGGTCGCGATTTCGTGACATGTCGCGATATCACGACATGTCGCGATTTTGCGACCCTTTCAACACTTAGGCATTTTTCTTCTTTTCTTCATTTTTAGCATCCGGGTCTTTGAGATCTTCCCTAAAACCTGCAAAAACAAAGGTGGGTCCCCACTTATGGGGTGTGTTGTGGATGAACCACAACAAATGGCGACTCTATTTGTCAAATGCTCTTGAGCATTTTAGTAAGAACCCAACCTAACACAAATCACAAATTTGAAAACATGGGTTAGCCCATAATCAATATAACTAATGCCCAAAATCAGAAGTACATGAATTATCAGAATCATCAAGTACTAGCTCGGTGTGTGCAATGAATTCCTTTCCTTATCATTTGAATTTGATCCACATTCCATCATCGGTTTTGCATGAATGCATATGCGAAATTGTGAATGATTTGTGTATCCTACTGAATATGCCATGAGAAAATGCATAGTCACTCTTGTAGTATTATGTGCAAACATTCAAGGCTGCCAAACCCTCTTAGGATCCACTAGTGAACGGTTCATTATATCCCAAAGTTGGTTATGAGTCCCTACTATCTTGAACCCATGTGCAAGTGGATGTGAAATCAGAACTTTGGGGAATCGGACTCCCAACCAACCGAGATGAGAGTTTAACCCTATCCTTACTATTCTGATTTAGAATTCTTTACCTCACTTTGAGCAAAATAACTAAACCAATTATGGAAGAAATGGTCATGCTAGTCTAACCCTCTAGACAATCAGTGGTCTTATTTTTAGGCAAGACATGATGCCATGCATGGGCCTATCTAACCCCATAATCCAAAACTTATCTTCATTTCTTTGGACCTTGGGGATGACTACCCATCCCTTGCGAGAGGACAAGTAGTACGATCCTTACAATCCAATATAAGGATGAGATGGGAAAAATTTATTTATTTTACTTCTTGGACCTTGGGGATGACTACCCATCCTGGTTAGGGACAAATAGTACGATCCTTACAACCCAAGATTTTAAATGTAAATGGAAAATATTAATCTTGTTACTTAGACCTTGGGGATGACTACCCATCCTTTGCAGAGGACAAATAGTACGATCCTTACAATCTAAGACTTAATACAAAATGAAACATAAGAGCTTTGGGGAATCGGATTCTCAACCAACCGAGATGAGAATTTATGCCCTATCCTTACTACTCCATGTGGGTCCAATCAAAGCTTTGGGGAATTAGATTCTCAACCAACCGAGATGAGAATTTAACCCTATCCTTACTACTACGATTTTAGGCTTTAAGCTCTATGGAAGTGGTCAAAACCACTATTTTTAGGATCATGTTGCATAATAGGATAGACATGAAAACCATTTTCGCCCAACCTTTTCCTCCAAGTTAGGTTTTGATCATTTTGCTCAAGATCCCTTTTAATGTATGAAACGTGCTTGGTCCTAGATACTTCAAGACTCTGTTTCCAACCTTAGGATTTACTTAGATTTATGTTATAACATAACCCTAAGAGGATTCAACATACTCAAATGAATTGCACCTAAGATGCATATGCCACTACGGTGAAATGTATGAAAAGTGAGATGGAACATGAATGCATTATTTCTTGAATTGCAAATGAGATGATTTGTCATGCAAAGCTGACTTTTTCATGCATCACAAGCTTCAAATGATCTAAATTAACTGTTTGTATTACATGTGGAGCTTTTACAACATGATTCCAATGTTTCATATTCTCCCAATCTTAGGCATGTGTTCAACATCAAGCTTTTATTCCCTTTTTTTTTTTTTTAAAGGCAATGAAAAGGAAATCAAAGGAACACCACCGCCTAAATGTCCAACCTGCACACAAACGCAAAAACCCAACATTAATACAAGAAAAACCTGAAATAAAAAATGAATACATACTAACATATCAAATCTGCACATCAAGAAACTAAATTACAGCATTGACACAAAACTAGATATCTCCTGAAACACACACTTAAGTATCAAATCTGCACACAAAGAAACAGATCACAACATTAATACAAAGCTTAGACATGTCAAAAAAAAAATAATACACACCTAAACATGAAAAATGAAAGCAAGAAATTACAGCGTTATTACATATAATACAAAGCCCAACTACCTCATGCTTGAAAGTAATGCTTCAAGTGCAACCCATTGATAGGTAGTGCCAAATCCTTTCCATCCAAGGTTTTTAGTCTAAAACTATTTTCCCCTAGGATCTCTGAAATCTGGTAGGGACCTAACCAAAGGTAATCAAATTTATCATGTTCCCCCTTCTTCTCATGTCTTTTGTCCCATAACAACACTAAATCTGAAATTTTAAACGCCTTGGCCTTAGACCTTTTGTCAAACCATATTTTTACAATGTCTTGGTGTTTACTAAAATGAAGCATAGCTTCATCCCTTTTTTCATCCAAGCGCATTAATTGCGTTAGTCTAGACTCAAGTTTATCATTAGTTCCAAAATAATCTTTCATGAAGTGCGGCGTTTGTAATCTGAGATTTGCGGGAAAAATGGGATCTTGTCCATAAACCGAGATGGTAAGGAGATGTCCCTATTGCTTCTTTGACTCCGATTCTGTCAGCCCAAAGGGCCAACTTAAGCTTATTGTGCCAGTCCAGCGGATTCCTTTCCAACAATTTTTTTATGACGAGTCAACAGATTCTTATTGGATGACTCGGCCAATCCGTTACCTTGAGGGTAATAATTGGAGGAGAACTTTAAACTCACGCTGTTATCAAATGCCCAATTAGCAAACTCTAGAGAGGAAAAGGCCGAACCATTATCACTTACGATGGAGTTAGGCATCCCGAATCTAGTGACAATGTTATCTTCTAAAAATTTAATGACCACCTCTGCGGTAGCATTCTTTGTGGGGATAGCTTCGGTCCATCTCGTGCAATAATCCGTAGCCGTCAGAATATATTTGTGAGCATCGGATGAATTGGGGCTGATAATCCCAATAAAATCTAGGCCCCATTGCGCGAAAGGTCTGGACTCGATTACGGACTGTAAAGGCATGGAAGCGTTTCTGTCTCTATTGGCTGCGAGTTTGACATATGTGACATGACCTCACATGAGAATGGGCATCCTTGAATAGTTGAGGCCAATAATAACCGGCTCCGAGGATTTGATGGGCTGTGGCATTAGCGAGACCCATGCCCTGTCCCATGTTTACCATGAAACTCTTCGAGTATTCGCACTGCCTCCTCTTGATCAATGCAACAAAGGTAAATACCTTCATGGTTCTTTTCGTATAATGTGCCAGATCTAACTAGAAAATTAGCAGACTTCAAACGCAAGGCTCTGCGTTGAGTAGCATTCAAAAATGATGGACACCTACCATTTAGTAGATAGTACACCACATCTGCATACCACTCCTCCTTGGTTACATCAGCGACTTCATAATGTTGACAAGGAATTGCGAGATCTGTTCTGCGATTGCCTTAGCTAACCCTTGCCCCCGCACTATCTTCATCGATTGAATCTCCGGATCAAATTCCTGCAAAGTTGAAACCCACTTACCACGCTTCTCACCTAATTCATTACGAACGAACATGGCTTTGACAGCGGGATGCGGGACGATAGCAAAGACCCTATTGTGGACTATGTAGTGCCTGAAATTTTTTACGGTCTTAACCAGCGCATACATTTGCTTGTCTAGGGTAGAATATCTCAGTTTCACATCTTTGAGAGGACTACTCAGGAAAGCAATGGGATTTTCAATGCTTGCCTTCACTCTTACGAGTTAAAACACTCGCAAAGGAGTGATCCGAAGCAAATGTGTAGATATAGAAAGGCTTCGTATAATCGGGACTCACCAAAACCGGGGCTTTAGAAATCGCATCCTTGATATTATCAAAAGCCTCTATCCTTTCATCTGTCCAAATGATACTGGACCTCTTTCTTTAGCATGTCGTTCAAAGGTCTTGCTATCTCTGCAAAATATGCGATAAATTTTCTGACAAAATTGATCTTTCCGAAAAATGATCTCAACCCCTTCTTGCTATTGGGACGAGGAATTTCTTGTATGGCTTCTATTCTCTCAAGGTCAATGGAAATTCCATCCTTAGATATTATATGCCCCAACGGTTTTCCTTCTGTTACCCCGAAGATGCACTTCTTTGGGTTGAGAGATATACCATGTTCCCTGCATCTTTGAAAGACTTTCTTAAGATCCCTGACATGGTTTTCCCTGTTCTTAGAAAATACAGGAATGTCATCGACGTAAACAATGATGCACTTACCAATAAGCCCTTTAAAAGCAAAATCCATAGCTCAGTTGGAAAGTGGCACCTGCGTTCAATAGTCCGAAGGGCATTCTCCTGTATGCAAAGGTGCCCCATTTTGTCGTAAAGCGGTCTTCATCCTATCACTAGGATGGATAAGGACCTGATTATATCCCGAATAACCATCCAAGAATGACATCATCTCCGACCCGTTTACCTTTTGGAGTATTTCATCGATGGTGGGTAGCGGGTAGTTGTCCTTTTGGGATGCCTTATTGAGATTTCTGAAATCAATGCACAACCTTATTTCTCCACTCTTTTTCCTCACGGGGACTAGGTTAGCAACCCACGTGGAATGCCTAACGGGAAAGATGATCTTAGCTTCTAACAGTCGCTTCACCTCTTTCTCTATCAAGGGTTCTAATAATGGATTAACTCGCCTTTGTCTTTGCACGAAGGGCTTGGACTACGGCTTCGGTGGAATCGTGTGCATTATGACATTCCGATCATAGGTTTTCAACTCCTTATAACTCCAAGCAATGCAATCTATGTATTCTTTTAATGCATTTGCTATGGAATCCTTCTCCTTGGTACATGCTTTTGCTATGAATACCTCCCGGGGATTTTCTGCACTTCCAATGTTAACCAAATCACGAGGCCTCTCCGGGAGATGGAACCCTTTTACCTTTTCTTGGTTTGCATCCGATATCAAAGATTTTTTCTAATGAAGCTATCTCATCGGGCATCTGTTGTTTTTTACGGGATTTTTATCTTTCGAAACTACCTCCTCTACGTCCCTTTCTTCTTCATCTATGTCTTGCTTTTCAAATATACCAGAATTAGTGACAAAATTAAAAATGTGCTGTCACTATCAAATACTTGGAAGTTCGTAACATTATCTGGTATCGAGGGACAAGGGACCAACTCTATAGAGAACTTCTTGCATTTCTTATGGTCCATTGGCTTCAACATACTCGCTGCTACAGCTAGGGAGTCTGCCAGACGATTGCCCTTTCTCGAGATCAGAGAAATGTTAAAGGCGTCAAACTCATCTATTAAATCTCTGACCCTAGTTCGGTAAAGCCTGAGCCGCATGTCCTTGCATATGTATTGTCCCCTCACTTGTTTCACCACCAGTTCCGAATCACCAAGGACTTTGATATATTTAATTTTCTTTCGAATGGCCAGCTGTAGTCCAAGAATCAAAGCCTCATATTCTGCCATATTGTTGGTGGCAGGGAACTGTAGTCTGTATGCAGCGAATATAGGCTCCTGGTCCGAACATGACAATTCAACACCGGCTCCTGCTCCTTGTCTGGACCTGGATCCATCAAATCTTAAGGTCCAAATGTCTTGATGTCCTTCAGTAAAGTTGTGCCCAATCCTTTCATCATGGGTATTTTCGAGTGCTTCTATGTCCAAACAGTATGCTCCCAACTCAGCTTCAATGTATTGGATCTCGTTCGGCTTGTTGTAATCTGTGATCATCTCTTTGAGTCGGGGTTCATTGTCAATTCGAATTTGATTGGCCACTCCCCTCCAAGGCAGCCACATGTGTGAAGAGTCTGTCACAATGTAACCGTTTAGGTTCTTACTCCAATCTCTTCCCAATACCATGCCATATTTGATAGGAATATCGAGCACCAATATGTCTATGTGTTTGTTGAACTACGGGTTCGAATTGACTTGAATATGCACATCACCCGGCTCTCCTCTTGCCTCCATGGTTGACTCTGTCCAATTGCACCACCACTGCTCCTAGAAGGCTTTGGTGTAAGTCCCAATCTTTTTAGATTTCTAAGGGCATGATAGTAGCCGAGGCCCCCGAGTCTATTAAACAATTGTGCAAGTTTTTAACTGCAATTCTAATGGTTACCAAAAGGGAGGTATATCTCATTTTTTTTTTGTACAACCACTTGGGACTCGGCACTTTTAGCTTCATGAACTTGTGCGAGATGGATTTAATCCTTTTGGTGAACTCACTTCTTGGCCTAATAATCGGGCCATGTCATACATCGATACATTGGCCCTATTCTTCTTCATATCTTCCACCAAATCGTAAGTGAGCTTTTATGGATTTGGCAAGTTTTGCATCATCTTAGACTTTTCGACCTTCGATGGAGGAGGGGGATTGACATCTCCTTTAGGGTCAGGAGGGAGTAATTGATTATTAGGAGGAGCGAGAGGAAGTTTTGGGCTCTTTAGAACTCCTAGTGTAATATTTGTGATTTGCTTTCCCAAAACGTTTGTTTGCATGAACTTCCAAAGCTTCTTCATCTTCGCTTCCAAAAAATTCTACATCCTCCTCTTCTTCACTTTCATGGGAATGTATGACCTCCGTTAGCATAGACTCCGGTTTCACGTGGCCACAGTGCGGGCAATCATTATCACAAGATCCTGCATCTCCACAGTCTTCCGAAATGTCTACCTGGTTGGCAACGGGATTGGGTACCCGCCCGTTGTTAGGCTGCGTGTTATACATTCCTTTTCCTCTATGATTGTGAGGTCGGTTATGGCCCATGGCCTGATCAAATTTTTTATTGACATTCCCCACTGTTACCAACACCTTGGCCAACGTTTCTTTCATATTTTCTATGGCTGCTTCGGACCCTTGTGGTTGAGGCACTGCAATTGCAGGTCCAGTTGTGTTGGCTGCATTAGCCACCTCCGGGTGGGTACAATGGCTTGGGTTTGGGCGGTGGATTCCATCCTGGATTCCCATTTTGAATGGCTTGAGTTTGGGCAGGTGGATTCCATCCTGGATTCCCATTTTGAATGGCTTGAGTTTGGGCAGGTGGATTCCATCCTGGATTCACACTTTGAATGGGAGTGATTGTTGGATAAGTCGTTGAGCTTGGCGTGTTAATTGGAGCAAACCCCGACATGGTCAACAGATTATTGCCCATACCGAACCCATGCAAACCCATCGAGTTATTTTGAATCAAACTCTGTGTTTGAACAGCGGCATTCGGATAACCTGACAATGGCGTAACTTGGGTGGGTGTTTGGAAGTTGTTCAACATCGGAGCTTGTGGTGCTACTACCTAGTTCATCATGGCAAATTGGCTGTATGGGCCATATTGTCCCATCCCAGTCAATTGAGACAATCCTGCGCACTAGCGGGTTCATCTGCTGTTCGAGAGTCATTGTTTTCCATAAGCCAAAGGAAGGGTTGTAACCTGAGGGTTCCTTCTAGTCAACAAAGATGTTAAAGGATCTAAGGCTCCAAAGTATAGCTGCAAGGCAATTGCAGGGTCTACCGCAAAGTGACGAGTCACATTCGTATATAGCTTTTGAAATCTCTGATTGAACGTTCGAATGGGTTCATTGGTTTGTCTTTTGCAAGATACGAAGAAATTGTATGTCATGGAGGGATCTACTAACTTTCTGAATTGACCTATGAACATAGTTTCTAGCTGGGCCCATGAAGTTATGGACCCTGCTAGCAAATTTCGATACCATTCGTTAGCAATGTGGTCTAGACTAGCAGGGAAAACTCGACAGGCAACATCCTCGTGAGTAACCCCCTGCCTAAACATGTAATCTTTATAGATTTGGACATGATCTTCTATTGTTGTTGGACCATCATGAATGAATTTGGGTAATCCCCTTTCAATGTTTCTAGGCAAGTCGTGGACTGCCCGGGAATATCTAAAGGGGAACTCTGAGCACCATACCAAAGGGCAGGTGGGTTGTTGTTGTTGTTGTTGGGGCATGTTATTCAAAGGTGTCAACCACTGTGGGAACAATTGGAACTCCTGGAGCTGTGGAGACAGATACAAGCTGGTGTTACTATCCCACTTGAACTTAAGGGTTCGAGGCCCACTAGAGGTACTTGAGTCCAAAGAAATCCCTAACTCAAGTATTCTGGGTGGTATTTCAACTTCTAATGTTTTGTTTTTCGGCCTCCTAGCAGTGGGAGAAAGGCTTTGGAAGATAGTTTCCCCTGTGGTTTTAGACCTAGTAGCAATGTACTCAGGTTGGGCCAGCTTGGAAACTCTAGGACTCTAAAATATTTCTCAACTCTGCTGCCAGATAAAATGTCTAAATGTTACACCTGCAAGCACAATAGGTGGAAACAAAACTACCCACGTTAATTGTTAGAACAAATCAAAATTGCAAAGCAATACAGAAGGCCCTCCTTCTAGCGCCAAAATGTTGAGTGTTAATTTGTCATATTACAAATAATAACACGCAACTTAGAGTCTCGAACAAAAGACTCTTTCTTGCAAAGAAATAATTTATTTTATTTTCCTTCCTTTTATTATTTCTCCAAGATTCTTTGTGAAACGACTTTTACGTATATAAAAATGAATTTCAATTTAATACATACAAGTGATATATCCCAGAATAACTCAAATCCTGGAGATAGTTGTTAACAAGGGGCCTTTGTTGATTCTCAATGAACTTTATAATCTTGACTTGTTTGATTAATCAAAAATAAACAAAAATCCTTTTGATGTTCTAATATTCACAATTTATTCTAAGGTTAACTTGTTCGTTTTATCTCTATTCAATAGTTCTGTTATTTCAATGTTAGTCTCTACATGAAATTAAGCATATCAAGGAATAAAAAGAAAGCTGTTATTTTGAGTCAGTGGAAAATAATGAAGGATATTAAAATGGTTCACGATCTCCTCCCTGCAAAATCCCAAGTTAAGAGATGAAGTCCCCAAAACAACCCAACCGATCAGATCTGTACTAACACACAATCTAATCAGATCGGATGCAAGACTCTAAGGAAAAGAATATAGCTGCATCATTCTACCATTCACCTATCGTAACCCATCCCATGGCGTAAACGAAATAGATACAAGACAAAATGATGCAACGGAAAGATTGACAGTAAAACAATAGTTTTGGCTTCGATCTCCTTTTGATTTTACACACAAAAGTCGTGTTACCAAAGAAAAATCCTTTATTTCAATAAGTAATGCTTTTTGTTACAGTCTCCAGCCCAGTATCCATCTACATTTCTGCTATTTAACCTTTCTGTCATGCGTTCTCGGCTGCTCCATGACACTTCGTTTCGACTCCGGGACCCTTCGCTTCAATTCCCGCCTTTTGGTATTCTAACCTTTGCGTGCAATCGTAACGCTCGATCTCTGCGACCAGTGTAACTGTTGTTATGAAACGTTACTCTGGTTTTGTCATTTCTGCCACGTGTCCTGCGTCTCCTGCACCTTTCGTAATGCTTTCCCACGGAAATCCCGATAGAATTTGCATTTGGCCTCTTCTGTTTCCTAGCCGTGATAACGCGACATGTCGTGAAATCGTGACATGTCGCGATATCGCGACATGTTCTTGGTCCGTACGCCCATAGTAGCTCGTTGTAGCGATATCGCTACCGACTTTGCTTTGCCTTCTTTTCAAAAAGTGGTAGCGATATCGCTACCACTGTCCTTCCTTAGGTCTCCCTTTTTGCCTTCCTTCGATGAAGTGGTAGCGATATCGCTACCACTTTGGTTCCGAGCCTTCCTTCGATGAAGTGGTAGCGATATCGCTACCACTTTGGTTTCGAGCCTCTGCTTCACGAAGTGGTAGCGATATCGCTACCACTTTTCCTTTCGAGCCTCGCGCTTCGACGAAGTGGTAGCGATTCGCTACCACTTTTCTTTCGAGCCTCCGCTTCAAGTGGTAGCGATTCGCTACCACTTTCTTCCCCCCCTCTCCCGGCAACTTGTAGCGAATGGAGACGACATGGTCGCGATATCGCGACCCTTTCAACACTTAGGCATTTTTCTTCTTTTCTTCATTTTTAGCATCCGGGTCTTTGAGATCTTCCCTAAAACCTGCAAAAACAAAGGTGGGTCCCCACTTTTGGGGTGTGTTGTGGATGAACCACAATAGATGGGTCACCTCGCACTGATTTAGACTTACTTTCTAGTTGTGTGGTGGGGGATGAAGTCCTTATGTATAGGTGTATCAATTGAAGGATGAAGTACCCCAACAATTGAACTTGATGCATGTATTTAAATGGATCTTTATCTGATGGAACCACATGCACTTATCCATCGTGCACATACTTAATGAATTGATGCAAAATTGAGGGGATGCACTGCATATACCTTATCCAGGGACACCCTATGAGGATTTTGTATTGAATTTCCCCATCCAATATGTGATAAATCATGAGGATGGTCTTATGCCCTACCTTTATAGGCAAAACAACTATACCCACTTTGGAGCACAATGTATCATTGAAAGCTCTCAATGTATTGGAGATTGGGACAATGTTGGACCTAGGGATTTTAATTTTAATCGATGATCCTGTGTTGATTAGAACCCACTTGAAGGGTATGCCATTTATGTATGTGATGATATTTAGAGGTGGTTATACTATAATAGTAGACACTAACTTGATTTTGTGATCATATAAATAGATCACAGGCTCTTGACATTGTTGGACCTACCCCATGAAGTTTATGAATGCATCAGGGTTCTTGGGCCGAATCTTAATCGATCTGAATATTTCCATTAAAGTCTCCCTATGTCTTGGAGACTATTGAATGAGCTCATAGATTGATAACTTGGCTGGTGTTATTTGGAGATTTTTCTCTAGTCTACTCTAGATAACTACCACAAGTCACGATGGTGGACCTGGAGGATTATTTTGCACCTGCCTCTATCGAGGTGCAACTAGGATATGAATAGGAGCCATTGTAGGCTCTGGTTGTTTATATTGCTAGCTTATTATCATCATGTTGACTATCTCAACCATTTTGATGCACCCTTGAGTGGGAGGTTTGACTCAGGCAATGGGTTTTTGAATATGCCCATGTCTCTATTTTTAGGTGCTAATGGGTTGTCAACTTTTATCTCACCCTTATCAATCATGTTTTACACAATATTATTGAATTTGATACATGTTTCAATGCCATGCCCCTGTATTCTATGATATGGGTAATATTGATCTTCCCTATATCCCTTGGTCTTGGGATGGTTACGCTCAAGAAGTTGCATATTAGGTAGCATGTGTCTTTATGCCTTGCTTAGCTAGTTGAATATTGATTGCATCAACTCCAATAAAGGCATGAAATAGTGAGGCGACTAACATTACTTATTTCAACCTTGGTTATTATTTGGGTTGTAATTGGCTGATGGGGGGTGAGCTTGATAGTTCTGTGATTGTTGGCTATTGCCTCCCTTTGGCACACTTAACACAAACTAGTTTACTTGAGCAATATTAGCTTGCTTTTATTGATTCTTTTGGTGGTTTTTATTGTTCTAGTCCTTTTTTTTTGGAGCTTAAGGTATCCTTCATCAACCTTCATGTATTATATTAGCTTGGATTGATCCAAGGTTTCCTTGAATATCTCATACTATTGTAGTTGCATTAGAAACGAGATGTACTTCATGTAACTCTTGGTAAACATCCAGGTGAGCTTTGTAGTGGGAACAATAAATGGTAATTTCACCATTATATTCCTCCATATATTCCCATAGTCCATAACTAACTCATCATCGTATTGCTTCAAGTTTTCCAGATCAAACAAGTTTACTTTCTTCTTTATGCCAAATAAAAATTATTCAAGAAATGCATTCACAAGTTGCTCAAAGCTTATGATGATGTGCTTGAGCAATTGGTTGAACCATTCATTTGTTGCACCCAATAACATCATGATGAATATTCTCAGCATTAGGGCATCATCATGTTCAAGTTAGAAGCATGCATTCATAAAAATTGTGATATTTTCTTGTGCATATTCCTTCCCTTTAAATTTATCTAACCTAGGCATCTAAAAGTGCCTAGGATATGCAGGACTCGATACTAAAGGGCACAATGGTTGGTTGTGTATTTTACTTAGGGTTGGCTTCTACCCAACCACATCCTATTTCTTGAGAGATTTAACTCTCTTAGTGAGTATTTTGTACACCTTCAAAGAAATGATCTCCTATTCTCAAAGGCTTACTCGCGGTGTTAAAGGAGGTAATCTTGTGTCTTCCTGATTAGGACATATGTATTCATCCCCAATGACCATAGATGGAGATTCAAGATATGTCTTCTCTTGATCTTCCATTATTGCCTATTCTTAATTGAGTTGTATTTTTTTTGGATCTAGGTGTTGTTGATGTTGTGAGGCATGGTGAGTGTGCTTATCTCTTTATCTAGTGCATCTCTCATGCTAAGAATCAACATGTCTATCATGTTGGTATTGCTCATCACCTATGTATAAATCAGCTCAAGCCAATATGTTAGCTTACTCTTCATGCTCTATCTATTCCTCTCTCAAGAATTGTTCCTATAGGTGTAAACCCTACCTTTTTTGTGCTTAATATTGCTCGAGGGCTTATAAATACTCACACAACACTTACTAATTGTCTTGGAGTAGCTTCTTCTGATACTGCACATCCTCATATTGCCTACATATATGGTCAGGTTGATTTTCCATTAAAGGTCTATGGATTTGTAACTCTATGCATGGTTTTTTAATGGATAGGCCTCTTGGAGAGGATCTTGATATGTTTTTTCCCTTATCTATTAGGTTGACCTACTCTATGTAGAGTAATATATGTTCTATTATCCCATGGTTGGAGGTAGTGCACATGCTAAGGGGATGCTTTGAAGATTTTCTTGGCTCATTGGTATGCCTTGTAGTTATGCTACATGAAATTATTAAAATAGAATATATGGTAGCAATGCTTATTTGAGCTAGCCTACATGATTGTATTGGCCCACTTCTAGGATGTGTGGACCAACATATTTCACCTACCCACATGTGAGATGACAGTGACACTGGAGGATGTCTACTGCATATTTCATATTCCTATGGATGGTGAGCCCATCATATCTTCGCTGGCTAGGGAAAAAAATACCGTATTTGGATAGATTTTGGGCTGGCATAGTGTAACTTAGACTAGGGAGGGGTTAAAATTGAGGATTGGAACACAGTGCGAGTCTTCGATGATCGCACAACCATATTCATGCACCTAATCATGCAGGTTGTCCTCCCTTATTCTTCTGAAGCAAGGTTCCCTTGGAACCTCCTAGCTAGGACTAGGGACGTCCTCATGAGTCCTACTGATCGTCCACTAATCCTATATTGGGATAATGCACTATTGGTGTAGCTCTCTAATGAGTTGTATTAGATCACCTATAGTAGTAGAGTCAATATTGGGTTCAGCCCGCTGCTATAGATCTAGGGGAGGCAGCATATTAGGATCGAGCATCCTACTAAGTTACCTTTGAGGATTAAGACTATTATGATGATGTGATAGTGTTACACTACATGCTGGCCTCACGATCAGGAGGGCTTGAGGAGCAAGTCTCACACATGAGATCTAGATCATTACATTACACTGTTCTTGGGGCTACAACCAGCTCAAATTGATTTGCACCCCTACCTAGACTACCCTCCATAGGTGGAGGCTACTGATAGGTTGCATCGGGCACACAGAGATAAATGGCTCCTTGAAAAAAAGTCCATGGTATGAGAGTACTTTTACTTCTCTCACATCACCCAATAGTTTGGTATTAGGTAGGACATTCCATATCTGCCTACCATCTACCATTGCCTTGCTTTATAGAAGGACTTGACATGACCCAAGGTGACTCCATTGGATGATGAGGATGATGACTTTCAAGATTTAGGGCTGACTAATGCAAGGACCACCATTGATTATATACCTAGTGGATACTTAGGGTATGGAAAGGCTTTGAGGGTCCCTTTGGTAGGGTCCCAGATGATGTAGCAGAGGGTGATGAGGGTGTAGAGGTAGATCCTCATGGTCATAAAGTCCATAAAATGACTTAGGGTGGATGGGTCAAGGTAGCTATAGAGGAGGCACCACCAGTTTATGAGGAGAGCGATGCTCTTGAGGAGGGTGAGGCACCACTAGAAAACAAGATTAAAGAGCTCAAGGCTTAGGTTTCTAGTATACAAACTTAGGTAGGATCTTTAAAGACACATATGCTACAACGATATACCACCATTGCCACTCTGGAGGTAAATTTGAAGGATATCCAATCTAGACTAACATCAGGGTATAATTAGTGGTGATACTATGAGTAGAAGACTACTCTGTAGTCCAGGATCACTACAGCTAACGTAGACATACAAAAGATCATAGGGTAGTGCACTCTACTTCAATATCACCTAGATGCTTTGATAGTATTTCTCACTACCTACCAGGTTGGGGTATCAGCTCCCTCCTCTTCACAAGTTGCTCTAGCATCCCTAGCTATTCCAATAGTACCAATAGTGCTAGTAGTGCAGGGAGTAACAGGATTGTATCAGGGGGTAGAGATAAGGAGACTTTAGGATCTGGTTGAGCAGCAAATTGAGGAGGCCTCACTTAGATTTGCTTACATTACCACTTTAAGAGGGTGAATTTTACTACTCAGGGGTGATATTTTAGATATGCCCATGGCTTCAATATATCAGAGGACTTACACTCAGGAGATAGGTCAGTTGCTAGCTAGCTCCAGCCATAGGACTCATAGGTCTGAGAGGACTTCTAGTGCCAGTTCACAGAGGACCCACAAGGAGGGTGGATGCAATGACGGTGCCTCACATACTAGGGATGCAAGACCTAGCTAGTAAAAATGTTAGAGATGTCATTATACCATTTTTTAATGTAAGGTTGAGGACCTACACATATGCAGCCTGTGGGTATTTTTGACCATGTCGATGTATTGTTGCCTATTTATTTTGATACACACACACACACACACACACACACAATATATATATATATATATGTATTTATATATATACATATATATATATATGATCTAACATTGAGACTCATTATATGTGCAGTTTATTATGATTTTTTATTGTTTATGTTTTATGATATGCATATGGATGCACTACATTATTTTATGTTATATGATGTGATGTATGGATTATTAGTCTTACAATGGCACTGAGAGGGGGGGTGAATCAGTGTGGTACTTTAATCTTGAATCTACAGCTCTTAAAACATCAACAATTAAAAACTTATAAACAGATACAACAAGTACAGCAAGAGAACATCACACAACATAAGAATTTAACGAGGTTCACCAATTTGGCTACTCCTCAAGAATGACTGCTTAGACTACCATCCAAATCCAGCCTTTGCAAAGCACCAACTTTAAAAATAGTTTACCATATTCCATTGGAAGGAGCATCGGCCCCTGATTTATCTGTATCAATAGAAAGGAGCACCAACCCCTGATTTACCAGCACCAACTGGAAGGAGCACCAACCCCTGATTTATCTGTATCAATAGAAAGGAGCACCAACCCCTAATTTACTAGCACCAACTAGAAGGAGCACCAACCCCTGATGCCAAGCACCAACCTGGAATTAAAATTGAATCTTTGGGTTTAACAGTAAGATACCTTCACTTTTACAAGACCCTGACTGGTCTACTTCACCTTTGCATTCTCTGCTTTCTCTGCTCGCTTTGCGCACTCACTTCGCACACTCTGCTTCGCTGCGATCAAACCTCACGATCATTTTCTCCCTTTGCGAACTCTACTTCCTTTGTGATCTTTGCACTTAGAAGGATTCGACAACTTGCACACTGCACTCTACGATCAAACTTCACACTCTGCGCACTCTCTCCAAAATTTACACTTCTTTGCTCACTTTGTGCACTTCGCCATCATCTCGCCGCTTCTACGCTATCTACGCTCTTATGATCGCATTTCACAATTCGACATGCATTCGACAATATCAACGATAACCCATCAAATCTCCAAACAAACCTCCTTTTATAACAGTATTTTCATGATGAAAAACTCTAATCTTAGTCAACTGTAACCCTAATATTTGTCAGCTATAAACCCTAATCTTTGTCGGCTGCAAACCCTAATCTTTGTCGGCTAACATCGGTTTTCGTCGGCTTCAACTGCCCCTGTAACTCTTCTGTTGCTGTTGCCGTAAAAACACAACATGTCACGATATCATGACACTTTCACCTCTGTATGCTTTCTCTTAGCTTTGGCCCACAAGAATACAACATGTAGCGATAGCTCTACACTTTTTCTTTCTTGCTTCTCTTCTTGGCTTGTACCCACGAAACCTCAGCATGTCGCAAAATCGTGACACTTTCGCTTCCTTGTCTCTTTTCTTGGATTGTACCAACGAAAACATAGCATGTCACGAAATCATGACACTTTCACCTCCTTGCCTCTTTATTTGGCTTGCATTAGTGAAAACACAGCATGTCACAAAATCGTGACACTTTTTGCCTCTTTGTCCTTTTCTTGTCTTGCACCTGTGAAAACATGACATGTCATGAAATTGTGACACTTTCACTGCCTTGTGCTCTTATCTGTCTTTCACCCACAAAAACACAACATGTCACAAAATCATGACACATTCACTACCTTGTGCTCTTCTCTGTATTTCGCCCGTGAAAACACAACATGTCACAAAATCGTGACACATTCACTGCCTTGTGCCTTTTCTTGCCTTGACCTCACGAAAACACAACATGTCACAAAATCGTGACACTTTCGCTTTCGTACTCTCCTTTCCTTTTGTCGTGATATCGTGACACTTTTTCTCCTTGGCACTTTTCTTCTCATCGGGTCGCAAAAACCTGACATGTCACGAAATCGTGACACTTTTTCTCTACAAGATCTTTCTCTCAAACCTGTTGTGAAATCACGACACTTTTTTGGTCGTACAATCCTTCTTGCAAATTGTCATGAAATCATAACTCTTTTCTTTGCGAGCTCTTTCTATTGAACCTGTCGCAAAATCATGATACTTTTCCATCCGTACAACCTTCCTTGCAATATGTCACGAAATCGCGACACTTTTTCGTCTGTACAACCTTTCTTCGCTTTGGACCATGAAAATGAAACATGTCACGAAATCACGACACCTTTTTCTCTCGCCTCTTTATCTTTGCTTTGAACCGCGAAAATGAAACGTGTTGCGAAATCGCGACACCTTTTTTTCTCTCCTCTTTCTCTTCGCTTTGAACCGTGAAAATGAAACATGTGAAATCGTGACACCTTTTTCTCTCTCCTCTTTCTCTTCGCTTTGAACCACAAAAATAAAACATGTCGCAAAATCATGACACCTTTTTATCTCTCCTCTTTCTCTTCGCTTTGAACCGCAAAAATGAAACATGTCATGAAATCGCGACACCTTTTTATTCTTGTCTTTTTCTTTGATCTTTTGCAACTGGGGCACTTTGGTCGTCTTGGAAACTCACTGTACATACTCTGAAGGACCTCTTAACTCCTATATACTTCATCAACTGATCTGTCTGACTTCCTGTACACTTCATCAACTAATCTGTCTGACTGTGTTGACAACAATGACAATACTATTTACTACACCTTGCTCAACAATCTCCCATCAGCAAATCTGTCTGACTGTGTTGAAAACAATGACAATACTGTTTGCTGCACCTTGCTTAACAATCTCCCCCTTTGGAATTGTTGGCAACACATGTGCAATTTTCCTGTAAATGTTCTCCCCCTTTGACAATAATACCAAAGGGCTACTGCAGACTCCCCCTGAGTCTATGCACAACATTCTCAGACACAAATTATTACAGTTAGCAAAAATTCCAAACATGAGAAAAAATATAAACAAATACACAAATGCTCCCCCTAAGAATGTGATCCCGATAGCTAGTCAGTTCTTGGAAAAAATGACCACTCCACAATCTATTGTTGGAATGAAAATCCAACTTAACCTCACTTTTTGCAACTTTCTCCTGCATACAACACACTGTCGCTGCAATATATTTTTCCTCTATTGTGGATAAGGAAACCGACTCTTGTTTCTTACTATTCTACGTGACCAATATATTTCCAATATAGAATACACCTCCACTGGTACCCTTTCTGTCATCTACACATCTTGTCAATCTGCATCTATATGATACCATAACCCATATTCCATAGTACCTTTGTGATATTATAGAAGACTCTGTCTCTCTGCTGTACTAACTGATGGACCTCTTCTTCACTTGAAGAATCCTCACTCAGATCTATCTTCAACTGTATTGACTGCTAGATTACTATCCATTGATACTCTGACCTCTGTACTCTGTTACCTTCAAATCTCAATCAAAAGGCTCACTAAGAACCTACTCAAATAGGCTCACATAGAACTTGTCCAAATCTGCTCTAGAAATCTGTCCCAGCATTGTCTTCAAAAAATTTCCCAAAGGCCTTCTCAAAGGCTCAATCAATCATGCTCAAGAAGTACTCAAAATGAACTCAATAATGAATGACAATCTTAAACCAAATCCACTTTATAGAAGCATAAAGAGAATTGTTAGAGACTTAATATCTTCTATTCTCAAATCTCAATCTCAACTCAAAATGTTTTTCTCTAACTCAAGTTCAAGTTCTTTGCACAACCAATGGGCTTCATCAACAATGCTTATAAAGATAAGGTTTAATAACAATTCTAAAACTAGAAAACCTTGAAGCATTAAAACAATCACATTCAAAAAAGAAACCACAATCAATCCTTTTTACTCCTGTCACATGAGTCTCCTTGGGATTGGCCTGAAATCGTGCTACCATGCATACTATTCTTGGGGTGCATGTTTCAAGCCATACATATATCTTCAAATTACAAACCAAGTGGGGATCATAACCAAGCTGGGAACCATCTGGATGCTCAATATAAACCTCTTCTTCAAGCTTCCCATTCAAAAATGCTAATTTCACATCTGTCAACAAAATTGACAAGTGACTCACACTTGTACCAACTTTTGTCCAATACTGTACCAACACTACAATTTTACTGTCAATTTTGTGCAAGCATCAAACACAGTATCACAACACCAACCAAATCCCTTTTTACATTTTCAGCTTGGTCTATGTTTTCTGTAGTCACCGTTGGTCACACCTTACTATCAACTATTCGAAACAGAAAATAATATTTTGTTAACCACTTCATGGCCAACTATAATGCACCTTACTCAAACTCATACTTCTGAACCTCGGATAGGTATGATTCACAAAGCAAAGTCGCTCATCATGATGAGATAAACATGAATTAATAAATAGACTTCAATATTTTTCACCACAGCATCATAAAAGCTCTAACAATCTTTTCGTCAATGTGTAGTTCAAATACACACTGCTTTTATCGAAACACACATATGCGGCTAAAGCAACATCCTTTCACTAACCAGATTATCTGACCTATTATAATCCTTAACTTTGGATAGTGCCAGAAGAACCATCAACAGTACAACAAAGACATACAACAATACTGTCAATAATGACAACTCTCAATTTAGACAACACCCTTCACGACACTTCCACAAACAACTACATGAACTGAAAACACACTTCGACAACTACGACAACTTCCCTGACTACTTGCCTTTCATCCTCAGGTAATCAAACAAATACATAGGAGCATTAGAATGAAATTTCAAGATTGCTCCCCCCTGAGGATGTGCTACCTGGAGTTGCTCAGTGCAGTAAAGGAGTAATCTCCTTTAGTCCAAGGAGACATGATTTCCTCTCTTATTTCTTTCTCCAAAATTTCTTGAACTTGGGCTTGAGTTTTTCAACTATATCCTTATTTTGAACCTTTTCATGAACTTGAACATTTCTCTTGTGTGGTTGTCTCTTGTGCATCCTCGATGAGTGATTATTTTCCTTTATTTTATGAACATGATTCATTCCATGTCTGTGTTGTGGTTTTTGCGTCTGATGAGATCTACTGTTTTGCCTTAGATTAGATACAAAAGTGCTTAGACAAAACCTTGCTATGTGCCCATGACCATTACATTGAAAACATTTTACATAGTATTCTCTTAGAAATGCAGATGTATTTCTACCAGCATAACTCTTTGATTTGTTATTCAATCCACAATGAATTGCCTTGTGACCATACTGGTTGCATCTGAAACAATAGCCATTAAAAGTATTATTATGAATAGAGTGAGAGTGATAGAACCTCTTTTGTTGTGGCTACTTTGCTGTAGATCTCCTTTGATATTTTCTTCCTTTTGAAGATTCAGTTTTGAACTTTTCTTGCTTCGATCCTTCAACAGTGAGCTTCTTCTTCTCTATAGAGTTGGAATATGAAGGTTGTTCAACTTCATATCCAAGACCATGCTTATCCGTGGAGCTTTTTTGTTGGCTTATCATTTTATCTAACAACTCTATGCTCTTCTTGAATTTGAGATTTTTATTGCCTCTTCTAGTTGTTTCTTCAGTAAAATAATCACTTCCTCTTGTTTGCAGCAAACAATCTCTTTCTCATTGATCTGTGACCTGAGAGTTTCTTCAGTCCTTTTGGACTCTTCTACTTACAGCTTTAGATCACTAATATATTTGTTAGATTTCTCTTCACGTTTGCTGCATACATCGCCTTTATCATCCAGTTGTGACTTCAAAGCTTCTTCTCTTTTCTTGGCTTTATGAATTTGTAAGAAGAGATCTTCAATATCATCCTCATATTCTTCCAACTTCTTGGACAGTATTTTGTTCTTTTTCCTTTCTATATTCAATTCTTCAAGTGCAGCAATCAACTCACCTTCTAGATCTACTTCAGCCTCAAGGTTTTCATCATATACTTCAGGATTCACTTATTCAACCTTTTTTAGTTCACTTTTCTTTTCCACAGGAACTGAAACTGACTGAGATGCCTTTTTGGAGGAGGATCTATTCTTCTTACCCATTGTGTACTAATCCAAGATCAACCCCAGCTAATTTAGCCTGATAAGGGAACTTGGCTCTGATACCAATTGTTAGTCTTACAATGGCACTAAGAGGGGGGGTGAATCAGTGTGGTACTTTAATCTTGAATCTACAGCTCTTAAAACATCAGCAATTAAAAACTTATAAACAGATACAACAAGTACATCAAGAGAACATCACACAACACAAGAATTTAATGAGGTTCACCAATTTGGCTACTCCTCAAGAATGACTGCTTGGACTACCATCCAAATCTAGCCTTTGCAAATCACCAACTTTACAAATAGTTTACCAGATTCCATTGGAAGGAGCACCAGCCCCTGATTTATCTGTATCAATAGAAAGGAGCACCAACCCCTGATTTACCAGCACCAACTGGAAGGAGCACCAGCCCCTGATTTATCTGTATCAATAGAAAGGAGCACCAACCCCTGATTTACTAGCACCAACTGGAAGGAGCACCAACCCCTAATGCCAAGCACCAACATGGACTTCAAATTGAATCTTTGGGTTTAACAGTAAGATACCTTCACTTTTACAAGACCCTGACTGGTCTACTTCACCTTTGTGTTCTCTACTTTCTCTGCTCGCTCTGTGCACTCACTTCACACACTCTGCTTCATTACGATCAAACCTCACGATCATTTTCTCCCTTTGTGCACTTTGCTTCCTTTGTGATCTTCGCACTTAGAAGGATTCGACAACTTGCACACTGCACTCTATGATCGAACTTCACACTCTACGCACTCTCTCCGAACTTCACACTTCTTTGCTCACTTTGCACACTTTGCCATCATCTCACCACTTCTACGCTATCTACGCTCTTATGGCCACATTTCACACTTCGACATGCATTCAATGATATCAACGAAAACCCATCAAATATCTAAACAGCCCTATTTTTATAACAATATTTTCATGATGAAAAACTCTAATATTAGTCGGTTGTAACCCTAATCTTCGTCGGCTACAAACCCTAATCTTTGTCGACTGTAAACCCTAATATTCGTCGGCTAACATCGGTCTTCGTTGGCTTCAACTGCCCCTGTAACTCTTCTATTGCTGTTGCCATGAAAACACATGTCACAATATCGTAACACTTTCACCTCTGTATGCTTTCTCTTAGCTTTGGCCCATGAGAATACAACATGTAGCGATATCGCTACACTTTTTCTTTCTTGCTTCTCTTCTTGGCTTGTACCCACGAAACCTCAGCATGTCGCGAAATCGTGACACTTTCACCTCCTTGTCTCTTTTCTTGACTTGTACCAATGAAAACATAGCATGTCACGAAATCGTGACACTTTCGCCTCCTTGCCTCTTTCTTTGGCTTGCATCAGTGAAAACACGACATGTCATGAAATCATGACACTTTCTGCCTCTTTGTCCTTTTCTTGGCTTGCACCTGCGAAAACATGACATGTCATGAAATCGTGACACTTTCGCTGCCTTGTGCTCTTCTCTGTCTTTCACCCACAAAAACACATGTCACGAAATCGTGACACATTCGTTGCCTTGTGCTCTTCTCTATATTTTGCCCGTGAAAACACATGTCACAAAATCACAACACATTCGCTACCTTGTGCCTTTTCTTGCCTTGACCTCATGAAAACACAACATGTCACGAAATCGTGACACTTTCGCTTCCGTACTCTCCTTTCCTTTTGTCGCGATATCGCGACACTTTTTCTCCTTGGCGCTTTTCTTCTCATTGGGTAGCAAAAACCTGACATGTCACGAAATCGCGACACTTTTTCTCTGCGAGCTCTTTCTCTCGAACCTGTCATGAAATCATGACACTTTTTCAGCCATACAATCCTTCTTGCAAATTGTCGTGAAATCGTGACACTTTTATTTGCGAGCTATTTCTCTCAAACCTATCATGAAATCATGACACTTTTCCATACGTACAACCTTCCTTGCAATATGTCACGAAATTGTGACACTTTTGTGTCCGTACAACCTTTCTTCGCTTTGGACCGTGAAAATGAAACATGTCGCAAAATCGTGACACCTTTTTCTATCGCCTCTTTCTCTTCGCTTTGAACCATAAAAATGAAACATGTCACGAAATTGCGACACCTTTTTCTCTCTCCTCTTTCTCTTCGCTTTGAACCGTGAAAATGAAACATGTCACGAAATCGTGACACCTTTTTCTCTCTCCTCTTTATCTTCGCTTTGAACTACAAAAATGAAACATGATGCAAAATCGTGACACCTTTTTCTCTCTCCTCTTTCTCTTCACTTTGAACCGCAAAAATGAAACATGTCACAAAATCGTGACACCTTTTTCTTCTTGTCTTTTTCTTTGATCTTTTGCAATTGGGGCACTTCGGTCGTCTTGGAAACTCACTGTACATACTCTGAAGGACCTCTTAACTCCTGTATACTTCATCAACTGATCTGTCTGACTTCCTATACACTTCATCAACTAATCTGTCTGACTGTGTTGACAACAATGACAATACTATTTATTGCACCTTGCTCAATAATCTCCCATCAGCAAATCTGTCTGACTGTGTTGACAACAATGACAATACTGTTTGTTGCACCTTGCTCAACATGGATGACATGCGCTAGATAGCTATGCGATATATGATTAGATGTTATGAGTTATGTATATAGATGGACTAATTATGATGGATGTATATGAATTTCATATTTTTTATGTTAAATGTATGTATAATTTGCTTCACTTGTATACATATAATTTGTGCTGCTATGACATAGTCTATGACTTGTATGTATTGCATATTTTTATTTGTTTCTTTGATAATGTATTTGTGAAATAGAAATGTATTATTTAATCACTTAAAACATAATGTATGCAATATGAGTCTTAAAAATATAATGGATGACACCACCGAATGTATAACAATCATGGATTGTAGTTTCTTTATCTTCTTGTGAAAGATAGTACACCCATATGTGAGATGTAATTATATATGGTTTCTATTCATGGGCTTTTGTAAATTAAAAGAATATGGATAACATAGTCAATGGTCATATAAACATAATTTCTAACATTCATCCAATATCTAACATATATTACAAAAAGTTCTAATAAAAAAACTCTTATAAAAGAAATTTATGTTTTGATGATTGCATTGAAAATTGGTTATTGTTATTTGGGAATTTTTGATGTTTTCCATGAGACTCAAACACCCTAGTTGACTTATCAAAAGTTGTATACTAACCATACTAGACTTATGAAACATTAGACTTTCACTAGGATAGGCCCTAACTATTTATTATCCATGTGTGTGCAAATGAGTATATTTAGATAAGGCATAAGCATACCCCGATGTCAGATGGGATTCTTTCAGCCCATTTCTAAGATTGAGGATCCTCAAATATATCCAATCCTAGGTTTAGATTTCAGTTGGACTAGGCTACTAATGTTAGAGTAATATTCCATTACTTGGGATAATTACCATTTACTCCATTAGGGTAAAATGAGGTAGTATATTGCATTATACTACATTAGTTAGATTATTACATCTACTTTGACTATTTACCATGTAGATATTTATTGTTAAAAATATCTAATGGTAAACCTAGATAACTTTCTAAATATTCTAGGTTAGTTGTTAGTTGTTGGCGCTTATTTCTCTAAGCGCGTAGGTTAGCGATAACTTAGATTAGATATTATTTTAATATCTATCCTACATATTGTAACCTATAAATACCTAGCTTATTCCTATGCTAAGGTTAATGGTTAAGGTTATTATTTGGTTAACATATTTTGTTAACACACTTACCTTTTTCCTAACATTGGCATCAGAGCCATTCCGCTAGAGAGGCCCGTAGCACTTCGTGGCACGCTACCCGAGGAGGTGGCCTGTAGGTCAACCAACATGCCTTACGAGGTGGCCCATAGTCTAGATATAGCACATTTTTTGAGGCAGCCCGCAAGCTGACTGGCTCGCTTCTCGAGGTGGCCCGATATGTTGACGTGGCAACATGCGGCCCGAGGCGGTCCGATCTGTTGATGTGGCACTCCTGCATGTGGCCTAAGGCAGTTCACTGATGTGGCACTCCTATGCACGACACATGGCAAAAGGTTCGTTGAAGCCTGTCGATTTCCCGTAGGCAATCAAAGGCTACTGGGCATGATTTGTTTTTTTTTAAAAGTTGATTGCGCCCGTAGGGCGCATGTGGGATAAATCCCACGAATTTATAAAAAAAAATTCGGCCCGATTGTGCTTGATAAGCACAAGGCCAACCTTGGCTGACGGATCAGCCAAGGTAGCCCGACTGGCAAAGCAGCCAGTGCTAGGGCCGAAACCCGCGGGGTCGGGAGATCGATCCCCAGCGGCGCCAAATTTTTTTTTGACGTTTTCATGCCATGGGAGGGACAAAGGGAAGGTTTTCCCTTCCCTTCCCATCGGGTGGCGTAGACCGACTTGCAGGAGCGCCAGTCGGCCGGTTTATCGCCGTAGGGTCGCGGGATCGATCCCTAGCCGCGGACAGGTAATTTTTTATTATTATTATTTTTTTTGCATTTTTTTAAATTCTTTTTAGTTTTTTAATTAATAAATTATTATTTTTGTTATTTAAATCATTTTTTTTCACAAAATTAAGTGATTTTTTTATCAATTTTTTTTTATTAATTAAATTCTCCTAAATTAAAGTTAAAATTATGCATTGAAATAAAATTAAAAAAAAAAAGCAAAAGTTTTTGTGTTGTTTTCTCCTAATCAAACAGAGGGAGACAAGAGACAATCATTGAAACAAATTTCTTTTGCAGCTTTGAGACTTCTAATAATTTTTTAAATTCTCCAAAATTTTCTAATCAATTGTTTTGAGAGAACAAATTTTTGTCTCATGAAGAAAAAGCTTTGGATCACAAAAGCCATTCGTCGTCTAAGAGTTATTCGAAAGAGGAATGAACTTAGATGCCAGACAACAAGATCTCATTTTCGTCATATGCTTAGAGAGCATAGAAGGAGCTTACCCTATTTCAATACTTACACTGATCCTTGGAAGGGTTTGGATCGTAGTTATGGTCCCATGAGGATTAGAGAACCCTTTAATCTTGATGCACCTCCTATTTTTGAGTATTGAATAATTATGGGAGATAGAAAACCAAGTCGTGTGTCGACTGGTTCTGGATGGTCTTTCAAATGCTTGTCGTGTGTCGACTTGTCTTGAAAGATATGCTCTAAATTCTACATTTTGTAAACATTAATGGGGGATAGAATTTTTTTTAGAATTCTATAGTTTGCAAAATTGTAAAGAAAAAGGGGGGCTATTTTAGTTTAAAGAAAGGTGCATTCTCGATTTTACTCGACACCTTCTCTTCAAAATTGCTTGTACTAGGTGCATTTTCGGTGGAATCCGACACCTAGAGTGATACAAATTTGGGTGCTCTTATGTTTTTTGATTATTGCACTAAAAACATTTTTTTTGCAATTACAAGGTCAAAAATAAAACATTACAAGGAGCCTTTCACAAAAACCCAAACTTCACTCAACAACCATGCTAAATTTTGCATAGGTTCACACAAGTAATTACTCCCCATCAAAAGGTCAAAAATTTCAATCACCTTGATAAGACTCTCTTTTGTTTGGCTTAAATAAACCTCAAATTTTTTCATCCTTCTTTCAAAGGTGTTAAAAGCAGGTACCATTAAATATCTTAGAGAGAAAAAATCAAAAGTTTGACAAACCATCCCTTTGTTTCATTTGCTCTATTTTGTTTGGCTCAATATTCCTCCAACTTTTCATCCCTTGGTAAGGGTGTTAAGGCAGGTGCCATTAAATATCTTATAGAAAGAAAATTGAAACAACTTCTCTATACCTTTTCTTAGGGTATAGTGCAAGATAGCCTCATATTAGTCCTCTCAAAATTTGAAACCTAAACCATGGCCATGATACACAAGTATCTCATTGAGAGCCAACTGCTCAAAGGTTCAAATTACTCAGCATGGAAGACTAAGATGAAGGCTATCTTAACTGTAGAGGAATTGTGGTCACTAGTGGATGGAAGTGTCACTAGACCTCAATCCCCTGGACAAGATCAAAGAGACTTTGATAAGAAGGATAAGAAACTTTCCTTAATGATCTTGCTTGCTATTACTGATGATATCCAACCTCATATCAGTGAAGCTACAACTGGTAAGGCAGCTTGGGATGCCTTAAGTACCATTTTTGAGGGTAAGAATCAATCAACGATTCTTAACCTTCAAACACAGCTTCATACATTACATATGAAATCAGGAGAAACAGTAGAGCTATTCCTCTATAGATTCGTAGAATTAAAAACAAAGTTGCAATCCTTAGGAGACAAATTGGAAGACCACGTCTTGAACTCAATCATTTTGAGAGCTCTTCCTGACTCCAGAGAGATGAGGCATCTAACAATGCCCTTTTCTCACAACGACAAGGTGGTAAGAAAAAGTGGAATCAACAGAAGGGTTCTTCTTCTAGACAAGACAAGGGTAAAGCCAAAGAGGTTCCGAAGAAGAAGCAGCATTGTAAAATCTATGACACAGACACTCATCAAACCAAGAGATATTGGTTTAAGAACAAGCCTCCCAAAGAGAAAGGTCAAATGAAAAACCAAGGCAATGTTGCAAATGAGATGTCTAATACAGATTCTGATTCTGGTTCAGAGAAAGCACACAGAGTGCTAATTGCTAAAACAATTTTGTAGAGGGAAAACACATGTGTCCCTTGGGCAAAAGCACCATTCTCTCTCAAATCCTTTTTTTAGACTTCATAAATAGCATAAGTTTTTGTTTGAAGACCTTGCAATAAGGGGTGCTTGTACCTTTTTTAGGCTTCATAAATAGCAAACTCTAGGTGTTTGAAGTACTTGTAACAAAAGGAGCAATTTTTTGTGGTGTACAATTGTCTAGGAGGCAATATTTGTAAAATCCTTCACAAAACTCTTAAGTTGCACACTTTATGCAATTGAGGGGGGATACAAATTTCTTTTCTTCACTGAATTTTTGTAAATAGGGAAGATTACTTATAAGGGTGCATTTTTGGCTTTGACCGAAACCTCAGTCACACTTCCTTCATAAATTAATTACACTATGTTTTGCAACAAGAAGGGGGGAACTTATAAGGGTGCATTTTCGACAGTGACTGACACCTTAGCTACATTATCTTTTGCAAATTCATATTGTAAATGAATGAACCTTGTATGAAGTTATCTACTCTACTACACCTAGCGATTGCAGTGGCTGGTTACCCATGCAAATCGATTGGATGATGTGATTACCATAAGGACATTCATTGGCATGAAGACAAAGTGAGGAATGACCCAATTTTTGCTTAGAAGCAGCCAGAGCACTATGACAGAGCAAAGAACCAGCAGATCAACATCTTCTTCATTGTATTGGGGCAGTTATATACTTTTACCCAAATATTGTTGTATAAAGGGATATGTATGTATTACCCAAATAATGTAATAAGGGGGGATGTTAGAGTAATATTCCATTACTTGGGATAATTACCATTTACTCCATTAGGGTAAAATGAGGTAGTATATTGCATTATACTACATTAGTTAGATTATTACATCTACTTTGACTATTTACCATGTAGATATTTATTGTTAAAAATATCTAATGGTAAACCTAGATAACTTTCTAAATATTCTAGGTTAGTTGTTAGTTGTTGGCGTTTATTTCTCTAAGTGCGTAGGTTAGCGATAACTTAGATTAGATATTATTTTAATATCTATCCTACATATTGTAACCTATAAATACCTAGCTTATTCCTATTCTAAGGTTAATTGTTAAGGTTATTATTTGGTTAACATATTGTTGTTAACACACTTACCTTTTTCCTAAAAACTAAGTGATACAGGAAACCTAAAGCTAGCTCTTCCACATTCAAACATTGGTCTGCATAAAATCAAGTTGCTATTGTATTAGACATATCGTCATGTGTAAGGTACAGTAGTGCTAACAATTCCAAGGACTCAAGTTTGCTCTCTTCTTTTCTTTAATTTTATTGGAATACTTGCTCATATATAGTGAAAAATTACTATTTATTTTGTATATTCTCTCTTTTTTTTCTCTTGTTTTTTTCTTTATATTTTCTCTATTTTCTTTCTTCTTCTTTTTTGAGCAAGGGATTTGATGTTAATTTGATTTTACTTTGAAAACTTGATCTTGATTCGACTTGACTTTCTGGGATTTATATTTTGTAATTTAATTTAGAAACTTCCTTTGGGGAACTATTTCTAGGATTTCGATCTAGGATATTGATCTTAGGGTGGCAATATGAAGGATTGATCTGGGATATCACTCTGGTATATTGCTCATTTTAACGTAAGCAAGGAATTTTAGTTAGGGAATAAACATGTCCTTTTTCCAATTGCCAATATTTCCTAGACCATCCACATAAGGGGATAAGCAATAATAAACCTTTCACCTCAGGATACTTGGTCCTGCTTTGTAGCTTTCATCTTCCCCTAGTCCTTATTAGGATTGTTTAATTTGTTGATTAGTGATAGAATTATGATATGCTAAGGACTATACACACTAGACTTCATCTACAAAAGCAAAGCAAGATTTCTATAAACTCTGGATAAGACCTATAGGTATGGTTGAATGACCAAAAAACCCTAATATATTCTTCATAGAAAAAATTAGGGTTGTTTTCAAAAACACAATTAATCATAAGGGTGATGAACAATGAAAATGCAATGATGCATGATTTAAATACAAATGTGGTGTCATTTGTAAGATTGTAAACACAATATATTCTAATGCAAGTGCATCATATGGATATGCCTAATGCAATGCAAAAATGAAATGTATGTGGAAAATGAAATGCATGATGCAAGATGCGATGCAATGATGCAAATGAAATGCAAATATTTTTGGATTTTTATATTTTTCCAAATTTTTTATGGATTTTAACATTTTGACCAAGGGATTTTAAAACCATTGGAGCCTTTTGTGCTTTGACCAAAGGGATTACAAATGCCTTTGGAGACTTTTTGGAGTTGACCAAAGGGCTTATAGATGCCTTTGAAGCATTTTCTAAATGACCAAAGAGCTTACAGATGCCTTTGGAGCCTTTTTGGAATTGACCAAAGGGCTTATAGATGCCTTTGGAACCTTTTATGGTTTTAGACATAAAATGCTTTAAGATAAAGGATATTGAGAGGTTTAGGCTCTTCAAATCCTTCAAGCGATGTCAAGTGATATGTCCCAGTTCCAATATTCTCTGAGATAATATAAGGACCTAACTAATTCTAGTAGTAAATTTGAATTATGTTGGTTCTCTTTCAGCACAAGATCACCAAACTCAAAGTCTCTCAGATGGACTTTGTTATTATAATCTCATTTTAAGCGATCCTGATAAATGCAGAGGTGATCAAGGGCATTCACATGATGTTCATAAAGTAGTGTTAGTTGATCTAGGTGAGCTTGTCGCACGGTGTCATCATCGATGAACTCTTTCAATTCGATGTGCAACATTGGAATCTCCAACTCTAATGGAATAATGGCCTTAATGACATATACTAATGAAAATGGATTTGTCCCAATGGGTGTCTGAATACTAGTCCCATAAGCCCATAACGTAAGGGGCAGATGGATGTGCCAATATTTGTGGTGCTCTTGTACCATCCTTTTCAATATGGAGACAACTATCTTATTTGAAGCTTAAGCTTACCCGTTTGCCTGCGGATAATATGGAGTCACAAAATTGTGTTTGATTCTATACTAAGACATCAAAGCTCTCATAGTTTTGTTCTTAAATTATGTTCCATTATCCAAAATTATCTTGGATGGTATCCCAAAATGACTTATGATATTGGTGAGTATAAACTCAATAATACATTCTCCAGTTGTCATTGGTAATGGAATGGCTTCCACCCATTTTGTAAAATAATCAGTAGCCATAATAATGAATGTATGTTGGCCCGATTATGGAGGAGATATCTTACCAATGAGATCAAATTACCACTAGTAAAATGGCCAAGCCGTTTGAATGGGCTATAAGGCCTATGATGGTAGGTGTGTAAGATTAGCATGATGTTGGCATTTAACACATTTATTGACATACACATTGCAATTCTTCTCCATAGTGGGAAAATAATAACCCATGCCAAGGATGCACTTGACGATAACCATGCCACTAAAATGGCCATCGCATGTACCATTGTGATCTTGTGAAATTTCCCAAGATGACTCTTTGGGATAAAGAAAACTAAGGATAACTCTATCGTAGCTTCTACGGTATAGGATATATGCTAACAAGACATATTTTGTCGCTTTCTATTTAAATGTGCACTTCATGATACACAAAAATCCTTGAGGGATTACACCAAGTATAATGAAGTCATGTATCTATGATGTATAGTTATTATAAGGTTTGTCTTCGAATGACAATACAACATGTTCTCCTTGCAGTTACACATTTGCAAATGCAGACTGGAAAACAACCTTGTGGTGAGTGGTGGTACCACTCCTCGTCGGATCCTACAAGATCAAAGACCCCTAGGATGCTCTCTTGAGAAAGTCTCTAGCTTTGTAGAACCATTCATGGTTTGGTTCTACATGAATCATGTTGATTAAATCTTTGTTATACAACACTTTGTGCTACACAACAGAGTGTGACAATGTTTTCACATGGATGGTAGTGAAATAAATAGATAGATTCTGAGGGATTAGAGATCCCAAATATGCCATTGTTTCTACAAATCTATTGGATAAATGAGGGATTGTCTCGATTTTGTACCATTCTAGTCGAGCTAGATAAATATCAACAAGATCCTTGTAAGCTTTCAATACTGGACATTGGCATTGAAATAATCCCTTAACTTGATTAACAATGAGAAGGGAATTGCCAAATATATTTAGCCTTTTTATCTTCATGGCGATAGCTATTTGGAGACCCAAAATTAGGGCTTCGTATTCAACATTATTGTTAGTGCAAGGAAAGTCCAACTTGAATGATAAGGGCATTGGAGTTCCTTGTGGCATGAACAACACTATTCCTATACCACCCCCTTGCTCACACTTTGAACCATCTAAGAACAAGGTTATATCAGCTTTGTTATTCCATTCCTCATGTTTGGGTGCTTCTGATAAGGCAAATACTGCATCATCAGGAAGCTCTATGGTGAGGGGCCTACTATTTTTGAGAGGTGCCTCAGCCAGTTGATCAGTTATGACTTATCCCTTAATGGAATTTTGGCTTATGAATTCTAGATAAAATTATGTCAATAGTATGATCCACTTTGTAGTACATGTATTATGATATATTTCTCATCATATACTGCAAAGGATTTTGTTTTGATATGACATACGTCATATGACTCAACATATAGTATCACAATTTCTTGGTAGCAAATACTACTGCTAAATATAACTTTTCAATGTATGCATATCCTAGCTCATAATTTACCAAGGTTTAGCTAATATAATATATGTCTTGTTCAGTCTTGCACATTCTTTTGGGCTAACATAGTTTCCAATAAAAAGTTAGTTGTCGATATATACAACAAGAATGGTACATCTGGCCTTGGTGGAGCTAGTACTAGCACTGTCTCTAGGTATTGCTTAATATTAGTAAAGGTTGCTTGACAGTCCTTATCCCAGTTGAATAGGACCCCCTTGTGTAGCAGTCAATTCATGGGTTAATATTTATCCAATAAATGTGTGATAAATCACTTTATATACGCTACTTTTCCCTGTAGGCTTCTTAATTCCTTGATATTCATGGGGGATGCATTTCTAAAATAGCCTTGACATTTTTTGGGTCAACTTCAATGCATCATTTTGAAATGATGAATCCTAAGAGCTTTCCTAAAGTTACGTCAAATATGTACTTCTTAGGATTCAATCTAACATTATGCTCTATCAGGTGATTGAAGACCTTCCTCAGGACCTCAGCATGCTCTGAATGTAGCAATGACTTTTCCAATAAGTCAACGATATAATATTATAAGATCTTATGCATGTATTCATGGAAGATATATGTCATAGCCTATTGATATGTAGCATCAAAATTTTTTAGACCGAATGGCATAACCTTGTAATAGAATGTCTCCCATGGCATTATGAACATGGTTTTATGCTGGTATTCGAGCTTAATCCAAATTTGATTGTAACAAAAAAAATTATCCATTAAAGAGAGCATCTCATGACCCGCAGTTTCATCTATGAGAGCATCTATATTTGGAAAATGAAATGAATCCTTTGGTGTTGCCCAATTTAGGTCTCTAAAATCCGTATAGATATATATCCTTCCATAAAGTTTTCCTATAGCCACCATGTTTGATACCCATTCCAAATAGTCGATGGAAATATTTAGTAGCTTTTGCAATTCATCCTTAACCATTAAGGCTACTGTTGGATGCATATTCCTGAGTTTTTGCTTGACTGGATTCTTTGATAGATCTAGAAAAATATTATGAGTAACCAATTTTGGATCTATATCCAACATGTCCTTATAAGTCTAAGAAAATAGATTAGGTCTCTCTCTCAGTAGAGGGATGAGGTTGGCATGCTCATAAGGAGTTAAAATTTCTCCAAATTTAACCTTCTTAGGATTAGTGGGATCATTATTGATATCCACTTCAAAGGTTTCCTCTACTAACATATGGGATCCCTCCTCAAGTTGGTGAGGCATAGGAATCAAGTGGATGTCATCTGCTAGGTTTATAGGTTCCTCATTGGAAGCATCCTCAGCATGATAGACATCACGTGCACAACCTAGTGCAAAATGGAAAGGTTGCAACATTTCTTCATTATGGAAGAAATCTTCAAGCTCTAGAGGTGAATCAACACAATACCAATGAGATACAATGGCTTGGAAGGATTAGTTGGATTGCAGAGTGGAGTGGTCAAATCAATGGAGATCATATTGATGGAATGGATCATGTCTCCAGGACCACGTGCACATGACTCAACATTAGCAAAACTTCCATCCTTGAGATGTGGTTATGGGGGTATGGGGATCTTCGAATATGGTCCATGACCATATTATGGGATGGGATCATTGGGTTCAAGGAGATCCATGTACATTAGCATATTGAGAAACATCATGTGATAAATCACATTAAGATTCGATGGCCTTCCCCTAAGGTGAGGATGGAGATTGATCTTTCTATACATCTCCTCAGCAGTATATGGTGCATTGCGATGGCACAAGTAGGGAGGTCCTAAATAGGTTCTCTCTATTTTATCTTCATCATCACTATCATAATAAAGACCCTAACCTCTACCTAATGGAATCAGGTGATACTCCACATGAGGCCCCATGTAGGTTATGTCTTGATGGCCATAATTGTTGTTGAAGGGCTCTTCACTTGTATTTATTTATTCCAAAGGTAAAATATTATGCAAGAGCATAGGGCCCAAGCAAGCCAGATTGATTTCATCCTCATATTTCTTGTTGTTTGAGGATAAATCAATGGCATTCATTCTAGAATCATAGTTTGGTCCATCACTTTTGATGATGGATACTGCATGAACGTACTCAAAAGCAAATTATGATTTGATGTTTATAACTGTGTCTAGATTCTGGATGTGCATACCAATATCATCAATAGCTCCATGGATTTGATTGTCCAAGTTGGATATTGGAATGGGTTCTAGGACGGTCTCAACTAAGATGTTTGCATGATATATCTCGGGTGGCTCCACAGTGACATAAGTCACTAGCTAGTTATCCCTATGAAACATGGAAGAATTAGGATGATAAGGATTGAAGTCAACTTCACCCTCAAACTGAGGTATAGGAGGTCTAAATATGTTGTGAGAAGTTCATCCTGACCTTGATTATAGTATCCTAACCCAAACCTATAGTTGGCAACTGATATTGTGGTTCATATGGCCTTATATGTCCCTACTCGAATAGTTTGAGACTGTAACCATGCCAATGGTAATGCTCAAATTATTATATGGCATATTTTGGGTTATAGAGATAATGAACATTCACGGTGAATGGTTTATTATCATCCTCATCCATGGGTGTGGGAGATGTAAACTATTCTAGCCCTCCATAGATGAAGTTGGTTTGGTTAGGTGGTACCCCTAATGGTTCCACCATCCCTGCAGAAAGCCAATGGGCTCATTTTTGGCCCATGTCCTATGTAGATTGATAATTGGTGTGAACATCACATTTTGCATGATATATTCCCCTAATATAGGATTAACCAAATGGATGGTCACCTATGGTGTAGATGACCCTACCGAAGATGTAGGTGAAGCAGGCTAAGGTGCCTCTTCGACTTCTCCTTGAATATACTCTAATTCCATGGGAGTAGAGGAATTAATGATAACTAGCTTGGGAATTTGATTTGTCTCTCTTGCAACCATTTTTACTTTCAACTTGCTATCATCCTAATGCATCATAGGTGCAGATGTTCTGGTAGAAGCAGTTGTCTTGTGCTTCGATCATTGAGATACACACATTGTAGGCTTAGCACACACATATTTGATTTTACCTACTAGCTCTTTTATTGGCAATGTTGGTCACACATCTAGGTACATTAAGGGGAGCATGAATTACCCTAGAAAATCTACTAGATTCACGTATTTGAAGGGTTCTTCATCTGAAGGCACCACGTGAACTTGTCCCTCATGAACGTATTTGATACATTGATATAGAATAGAAGGTATGCAACACATTTCTCTGATCCAATGTATCTATAGAAGTATGTTATATTTCATAGCACCTTAAATTACATGACACATTTCAAGGATGGTCTTCAATCCTACTTGGATAGGTAAAACTATAGTACCAACCGTTGAGCATAATGCATCATTGAAAGCTCTCAATGTGAAGGTAGAAGGGATGATATGCATCTTGGGAAACTTCAAGTGAGTTAGCACCTTGGTATTTATGATATTTATTGATGACCTTGTGTCAATCAGAACTTTCTTTATTGATTTGTGATTCACACATGCAATGATATGCAGTAGCAGGTCTGCTATAGCAGTGGAAACCGTCTTCACTTTGTGATCATAGAATTGTATGATCGATTATTGACACTATTGCACATACCCCAAAAAGTATGTAAATACTTTAGGATCCTAAGGTTGCACTTCTATGGACCTTAAGATGTCCATAAGTGTCTCCCTATGCTTGGGAGACAACTGGATCAACTCATAAATCAATAACTTTGTTGGAGTTATCTGTAGGTTTTGGACCAACCTACTTCTGATGGTCACCACCATTCGAGTTGGTGGGCCTGGCACATGCTGGGTTAGAATTGGAGGAGGCAAAACTTGGACTCTAATGGGCACTGGAGGTTTATTTAGTCATTCATACCTCATGTTTCTTGTGCTAATGTTGACCATTCTGATGAACCCTTGGGTTGGTGGTTCGATGTGTACTTGGTTGACTTGGCCAACATTATTATTTGGCACCTCATGATTTGGTAGAGGATTTTTTTAAATCTCCATATTTTTATTATTAGGTGCTTGTGGATTATCAACAAGAAGCATACCTCTTTTGATCATATTTTTCACAAGATATTTGAAAGATCAATATACCTTGATGTTGTGGCCTTTCAATTGATGAAAGATGAAATATTGATCATCCTTGTATCCCTTAGGATTAGGATGATTAGGGTCCATTAACTTGACTTCGGATAAGTGTATAGGCTTTGCCTTACATAATTGATGAAAAATTGAAGCCAACGACTCTGATAACTGAGTGAATATGTGAGGTGGGCATTGTTCCTTATTTTTAATCTTATAATTTTTGTTGCACTGCTCATATTGCACATGAGGATGTTGGGCTTGATATTTTCTTTGTTGTTACCCCTTATCCCCTTTCTAGAGGTTCAAAACCACCTGATTAACATGGTCCAGCTTGGCTTGTTGTCTCTCAACACTTTTTTGTGCCACTTCTTAGTTCTAAGATTCAAGTTACCCTCCTATAACTTAATGTCCTCTATCACCTTGGCTTATGCCAAAGCCTCTTCGAATGTCTGGTATTGTTGCAATTGTAGAAATAACAAAATTTGCTTAGCACAACTCTTCATGAAAATTCATGTTAATTCAAAGGATGGGATGGAGTAGGGTAGCTTTGCTATCATTTTTCTCCATAATTTTCCATAATCCATCACTAGATCTTCGTCATGTTGCGTTAAAAAAGCTAGGTCATATAATTTTACCTTCTTGACATCGAAGGAAAAGTGTTCAAGAAACACATAGACTAGTTGTTTGAAACTAGTGATGTTGTGCCTCTTTAATTGGTTGAACCACTCTCAAGCTAGGCCTGAGAGGGTGGTAATGAAGGTGCATAGGAGCAAAGTATCATTGCTCTTAATTTGAATGCACACATCTAGGAAAATAATTACATGCTCATGTGCATCTTCCTCTCCTTGAAACTTTTCCAGTCTGGGTATCTTGAAATGCTCAGGATAGGCTAGAATAGGCACTGACGTGCATAGAGGTTCATTATAGATTTTTTTTAAGGTAGGATTTTGATAAGCCATTCCTTGCTTCTCTATGGCTTGGACCTTCTTTTCTAAGGCCTTGTAGGCCTTTGAGGAAAGAAACTCCTCTTTTTTATATTTCCTTGGAGGCACCTTCGAAGGCAGATTCTTCCTCTATCGAGGTGGAAAACTAGGCTCACCCTCCTCATTGAATTGGGATATTTCCAAGTATTGTTGTTTAATTCCTCTCCCACTTCTTCCTCATACTACCTATGCTCATGTTGTTCGGATGTTGGATGTCGATCTTTGTGCTGAGACGTACGATGAGTATGTGTGTCTATGTACTTAGGGTATAGCTCAAACTATGAAGTCACTCATCTACCGACATGATCCTTGGTCTCACTATGAGGAGGTAAACTAGAACTAGCCAATCAATCCTATCTATCTACACACTCATTCTGATCGAGGATGCATTGTTCACGCATGCACTATTCATATAATTTTTGTCTTATGAACCTTTGCCTCTGAGAGTTCTAATTTTTGAGGTGCTCTTTTTCTATGTGAAAATCCTCCATTTGGTCTTGGAGAATCTACCATCTCTGATATGACACCAGTCTATGAGATATATCAACATGATCAGCCATATGAGACCTCTGGTGTATGTGCTCTATTCGAGAAACTTTATGGGTATGTCCTCCAATGGGTCGATTTACCACACTTTTGCCTTTGTATATAAATACAACATTTGTGTCAGGCTATCTCCTATACTTTGTGCCTACATGAGATGCAGGAGCACGTATTTCATAATAATTCTTGGAGAACTCTCCAGGTTCTCAGGTGGTCCTAATGGTGCTTCTGCTAAACTCACTTGTAGGTCTAGAGGATGCAAGTGTAGGCTTATATCCTAGATGCCCTAGGACTTTGTCTAGGCCATATAACTATTTGCTATGCCATGGCTCATTATGTGGCATACCATTAGCTCCCACTTTAGATATATCTATAGTTAAATTACTAGGTTTACCCCTATAGGGAGTCTACATGGGCCTACACTCGAAAGTGATCCCATCTACTTACCCTTGAATGGGCAGATCTTCAGCATGTATATACTTGGATGGTGGAGTTCATGAGCCTCCATTATATACAGGTCAAAGGGGTACCAATATGGATCCCTCAATGACATATTCTTTAGCAAAACCCATGGATGCCCATGGAATACGATCACAGTAAATGCTACCATGTGTGGAACCCCCATTTTGGGAAGTACCATGCTCTGATATGTGTCTAGAGGGATGTCTAGTACTTCCTCTAATTGAGGTATTCTCAATGGAATTCCCTCATGTGAAATTATCCCCTCTAATACTTGTTGAATTATGTCCAAGAGGATTCTATGATTAAGGGCGTTCTACATCATGTTGTGCATTAGGTGGAGCTTGGGCTTCGATCTCAGGTCTATGCCTAGATTGGCCTCTCCATGTTTGCACCATTATGTATCCTATGTCTATATTTAACTTTTATTAACACACAAAGAATACAATGATGATTATCTTATTTTATAGTTTTAAAATGAGCCCTAAACTATTTGATGTGTTTTTCAATTTTTTTGTATCAATAAAGTAACTCTTATCACGTTTGTCATACATTGATGATTTTATCAATTATTTAAAATGCTTTCACCTGTATGCTTGCAGCTCGACAACCTAGCGATGAACTCCAAGTCGTGTAATCCCCAAAAATGTGGTGATGAGGTTGACACCCTAGCATGGAGAACAGGTCCCACCAAACCCTCACCCAAACTCACCCAATCAACGTTATACCATCCAAAGAGAAGTACATGTAAATTTTCTAGGATACAGATTGTTCTTGGGTCCGATATTGGTCTAGAACATAAGGTACGAGGGATTTGGGCCAACGGATGGAAATCATTGCCACCATAATTGAAACCTTACTAGTGGTTGGATGTGACTTCCAACTCACTAGATTTTACAATGTGTCCTGGTGTGTGTGGTTCCTTTTACTTTGCATGAAATAGAAATGCATAAAACAACATTCACATGATTTTACATGCTTTTCAAATGAACATTTTAATTTTAAGAAAATGTATGACCATGCTAAATGATATTCATAGAATACAACTATTTATGATATAAATGGCCACTGATTGGGTCTCATGCATGCAAACTCTAAACAAGCAATGTCCTAGACCACTGGAGACTAGGGTAGACTGCAATCAGAGATCCACTATTCCTAGCAGTGACTAGTAGAGAACTAAGAAAACATCTGGGATTTTCCTTTTTACTTTTTGCTATGTTTTCCTAATTAACATCCATCTATTGCATTTGGATTTTGTAAAAGCATAGATAGAAAAAGATAAAGAGGGGAAAATGATCCTACCTCAGATCCAAGTCTGATGCTAATGTCTGATATCTGCTTTTTCCTATTTTTTGTTGACTGTGTCTGTTAGGTATGGCTACGACTATTGCCCATGGGTGTTAGCCATGGCAACAACTATTAACTACAGTTGTCAATCATGGTTAGCACCTGTAACAAAAATGTAGAGAAAAAATATTAGTGATCACAAAATTTTTGGGGTTTCCATCGTGATCGCATTTTGTACCATGCATAATACTAACACCTAATGCTATAATAATTAAACATTATGTATAATTGGGTATGCACATATGAATATAAAAGAAATGACACAAAATTAAAATAAATGCTTCACTTATTAATATTTCAAATCAATCCAAATTACATATCTATCCCTCCTAGGGATACCCTTTTGATACAACAATTACAACATGATAAATTCCCTTCCAGGGTAGATGTAATCCAAATGTCTTCCACAAAGACATGAACTAATCTAAGATTTTAGACCTTCTTATCCATGATTAGAGGCATTTTTTTCCTTGCATCCCAAAACCCTGTTGATCCTACATGCAATAAACAACAAGAAATATTACATACAAAGGAGGTCTCTCTTTATGAGGCTTTTAAGAGAATCTTGCATAAAAGATGATGTATTTCACATAAAATAAAGAAAGTGCATGAAACATATTAAACCTATGATAAGCATGAAATAGCACCATATAACATGTAAAGGAAAAGCAATTGCATCTATCTAATGTCTTAATTATAGAATTGAAAGCATGGAAGCATGAAAAGATCCATTAGTAGCATAATTGCAATAATGAAAGGAAATGACTAAAAACCCTAATTGCATTGGTCAAAGTCTATAATAAATATAATTAACATGAGATATAACTAATATAGTAACAATAAGAAAATCCTACAGCTAAAGAACAAGAAAATCAGTGATACTTCCCTTACTGCAGATTTGAAGCGCGGTGAGCATTGTTAGCCACGATAGAGCTTGAAGTGAGTTTGTGCTCTAATTTAGGGGTTGAATATCTAAATATCTCCATCAAATTAATGGTTAAGGGTTGCCTCTATGTCCTCTAATAGATTTGGCAGTTGAATTTCTTAGTTTTATGATGGAATGGGCTCAATTAGTTTTCTTGATTCTTACTAACCCTCCATAGCTTCGTTGACTCCAAATGCCATGCAATCTCCAATTAGGCAGTCAAAGTGTTCCTCTCAATGCACCTAGGTGAGTATGAAATTTTATAGGGCTTCAATGCATTTCAATTTGAGATTCATTTATATATTTCCATAATTTAAAGTGGGGTTAAATAACATTTGCCCAAGGCTAGTGGTAGCTTCATGAGGAAGCCAAGAACAATATTGGGAAGTTGATTTTATTGAATGGAAGGATACAAAACCTTCCTCGCTCAAACCACTCCAATCCGTAACCAATTGGTCATTGCAACCAATTTTGGTTTGGATGAAGGCCAAATAATATTGAGTACTGACTACAGCTGACAGGTGCAGTCACCTCTACTAACTGTGGGTGTCAACAACGACTAGAACTGACTAGGCAAAGGTACCCAAATAAGTGGTAAAAACCATTGCTATACCTTGGAATCTATCCAAGGTCTTCCATATGGTCTTCTAGCATGTCCCATATGAGTAGTCACCTCGGCATGACACATTTTATGTGTTTACAACTTGCTCATGCTTAGTGATAAAAATCACTATTTATTCTAAATTTTTGTTTTCTTTTAAGCAAGGGATTTATGTAGTGATGATAATCACTGTTTATTTTGCTTTTGAATTTTGCTTTGTTTTAGGATTTTTGCTTGTTTTAATGAAATAAAGGGATTTATTTGGGTATGAGGAATCTTGTCCTTTTGCCAATGATCAAAATCCTAGACCATGTACATAACAAGGTGAGCAAGTAAAAACCTTTCGCTTAGGATGCCTAGTACCACTTTGTAGTGTTCATATTTCCATTATTCCAACTAGGATTTTAGTGTTTTGATTAGTGATGGAATTCTAAATTATTCTAGGTTCTATCAAAACCAAACCCCATATATCAAGATCAATGATAGATTTCTATAAATTTTGATAAAATCACTAGGTATGGCTGAGTGACTAGAAAACCCTAGTATATCCCTTATAGCAATAGGAAAGGTTGTGTTGAAAAACACAGTTACACACATGGGTTATGGATGATGATGGATTTTGAAGGTGCATGATTAAGGTACAAACGTGGTGTCATTTGTAAGATTTAAAACACAAATGTATCTAATGTAAACGCAATGGATGAAATGTACCTAGTGCAATGCAACTAAATGATGCAAATGGCAAATGCAATTTTTTTTGTATTTTTAATGTTTTCCATTGTTTTTGAGCTTTGATTATTCTAAATATTTTTTGAAATTTTTGAATTTAAACTATTTTTGTACTTTTGATTTTTTCTTTTAACCAAAGGACTTTAAGATGCCTTTAGGGCCTTTTGTTATTTGACCAAATGTCTTTAAGATGCCTTTGGGGTATTTTGTGACATGACCAAAGGGATTTAAGATGCCTTTGGGGCTTTTTGTGATATGGCCAAAGGACTTTAATATGCCTTTGGGTCTTTTTGTGAAGTGACCAAAGGGCTTTAAGATACCTTTGGGGCTTTTTGTAATTTGACCAAAGGGCTTTAATATGCCTTTGGGACTTTTTGTGATTTGACCAAAGGGCTTTAAAATGCCTTTGGGGATTTTTGTGATTTTGACCAAAGGGCTTTAAGATGCCTTTGGAGCCTTTTGATTTTGAAGTTTTCTATTATTTTTGTAATTTTGAAAATTTTGAATGTTTTTGATATTTTGACATTTATTTGAATATTTTTGTGATTTGTTGTGCTTATGTGTGAAATGCCTTCAGATGAATAATGTTGAGAGGCTCTGGCTCCTCAACACCTTCTAGTGATGTTAGGCAATATGTCCCAGGTCTAATATTCTAAGAGATGATATAAGGGCCTCTCCAATTGGCCACAAATTTATCTCATAGATGTGGTAACATATTTGAGTTCTATTGGTTCTCTTTAAACACAATATCCCCAACCTTAAAGTATCTTAGGTGGACTTTATTATTATAATATTGTATTAAATGATCCTAGTAAATGCAGAGATGCTCAAGAGTATTGATGCGATGTTCATCCAGAAGGGTCAACTGATAAAGTCAAGCTTGTCGTGCAATATTGTCATTGATGAACTCTTTCAATGCAATGCACAATATTGGAATTTTTAACTCTAAGGGCATGATGACATTAGTGCCATATACAAGAGAAAGTGGTGTTGCCCTGGTGGGCATCTACATGCTAGTTCTGTAATCCCATAATGTAAGGGTCAATTGTAGATGCCAATCCTTATGATTTTATTTCACCATATTCTTTAAGATGGCTACTATTATCTTGTTCAAGTCCTCTACTTGCCCATTTTCCTGCAAACAATATGGTGTCACAAAACTATATTGAATTTTGTATTTGGATGTTATAGCCCACACATTTTTATTTTGAATGATAGAAAATTATCCGAGATTATTTTTTATGGCACCCCAAAGAGATAGATGACATTGTGAAGTATAAAAAATGTAATTTGTGGTCCAATAATTGAGGTTAGTGGGATCGCTTCCACCCATTTGGTGAAGTACTCATTGGTCGTTAAGATAAAAATATATCGGCTTGATGATGGAGGATAAATATTTTCAATTAGATCGAAACTCCACTGATAAAATGGCCAAGATGCATGAATGGGTTGTAAGGACTATTATGGAAAGTGTGTTATATTTGCATGATGTTGATATTTAATGTATTTCTTGACATAATCACAATAATCCTTCTCCATGGTGGGTCAGTAATAACTCATTCAAAGGATATGCTTAACAATGGCCATGTCATTAAAGTGGCCACCACATGTACCATTGTAAGCTTACAAAATCACCCAAGATAATTATTAGGGCTCTAGGCAATGAAGGACTCCATCATAGCTTCGATGATATAATATGCCTCCCAACAATATATATATTATCACTTTTTATTTAAATTCTCATTTTTTGGCATGCGATAGTCCGTGTGGGACAATTCTAAGTTTCAAGAAATTTTGTAATTGGGATAGCCAATCCTGATAAGCTACAACCTCAATAGATAAAATAATTTGTTTCTCCTATGATTTGATATGCATAAATGCATATTGAGAAACAACCTTGTGGTGAATGATGGTACCATTTTCCATAGGACCCTACGAGATCAAGAACCCCCAAGGCACCTTATTTAAATAGTCTCTAGATTTATAGAACTATTTATAGTCTGGTTCTATATGAATCATGTTGTCTAATTCCTTATTATCAAAAGCCTCATGCTGCATTGTTGAGTGTGAGAGTGTTTTCACATGAATGGTAGTGAAATCATAAGATGGGATCTAAGGGATCAAGGATCCTAAATATACCATAGTTTCTACAAATATGTTTGATGTACGAGGGATTGCCTCAATGTCATACCATTATAGTTGGGCTATGTAGGTATCAACAAGCTTATTATAAGATTTCAAGATTGGATCCCTGCATTGAAATAGTCCTTTGACTTGGTTTACTATGAGGAGAGAGTCATCGAAGATTTTTAGCCTTTTGATCTTCATAGCAATGGTTTTTTGAAGACCCAATATTAGGGCCTCATATTTGGTGTTGTTATTAGTTCAAGGAAAGTATAAATTAAATGACAAGGGCATTGGATCACCTTGTAGCATGGAAAACACAATCCCTACACCACCCCTTGATCACACTTTGAACCATCAAATAATAAAGTCATGTCAGCTTTGCTTTCAGTTTCTTTAAGTTCGGGTGCTTATGATAATGCAAATACTTCAACATCAAAAAGCTCTATGGTGAGAGATATACTATTCTAAAGAGGTGTCTTTGCCAATTGATCAGCTATGACTTATCCCTTGATGGAATTTTATCTTATGAATTCTAATTCAAATTTATCAATAGCATGATCCACTTTATAGTACGTGTATTATGATATGTCTTGCTCATCATATACTACAAAGGATTCTATTTGGATATTACATACGTTGTATGGATCAACATGTAGTGGTACAATTTCTTGGTCACAAAGACCACCATTAAGCACAAATTTTCTATGTATGCATATCCTATCCCGTAGCTCACCAAGGTGTGACTGATGTAATATATCGCTTGTTCTTTATCTTGCACATTATTTTGAGCCAAAATGGTTCCCAAAGAAAAATTAGTAGCAAATGTATATAGCAAGAATGGCACATATGACCTTGGTAGAACTAACACTAGTGGCGTTTCTAGGTACTTCTTGATTTCAACAAAGGCTTGCTAACATTCTTCATCGCAATGGAATGGGACCCCCTTGTGTAATAGTCAATTCATGGGTTGACATTTATTTGATAGTTGTACGATGAATCACTTTATGGATGCTAATTTTCCCTGTAAGCTTCTCAAATATTTGATGTTAGTGGGTGGGGCCATTTCTAGGATAGCCTTTATCTTTGTTGGGTCTACCTCGATGCCTCATCTAGAATTGATGAATCCCAAGAGTTTTCCAGAAGTTACACCAAAAATGCATTTCCTGGGATTTAACCTTACATTATGATTAATAAGGTGATTGAAGACCTTTGTGAGTATCTCAACATGCTCTTTATGTAGTAATGACTTGGTTAGTAAGTCATTGATATAGTCTTCTAAGATCCTCTGCATGTAGTCATGGAAAATGTATGTCATAGCCCACTGATATGTGGCACCAATATTTTTAATACCAAATGGCATTACTTTGTAGTAAAATATCCTCCATGGAGTGGTGAACATGGTTTTATTTTGGTCTTCATTTTTAATCTGAATCTGATTGTAACTAAAAAAACCATCCATTAGGGAGAGAACCTCATGACCTACAGTTGCATCTACAAGAGCGTCTATGTTAGGAAAAAAAAATTAATCCTTTGGTGTTTGTATCGCTCCAAATTTTTTGCACCCTTACCTTTAGGCTATAGGATCCATGCCCGAAAGGGGGATGTGAAAAGGATGGGACAATACCTTGGACTGAGAGGCCCTTTGAAGGTCCCGCCTCTCGAGGGAGGTGTATAAGGGTGAATTTTTGATGGATGGTGGGTTCACCAGGAAACTTTTGAATGGAAGTTTCCACACCTAGGTTGATAGTGTGTTTGATGTGTTCATTTTTATGCTTGATCATTCAACTCCTAGGTTTGGCCGATATGAATCTAAACTATTCTATATGCCAATGCAGATTTCAATGAATACAAAAAATAGAAATAGATGCAAATTACAGAGAATATGCTAACCAAAAGAATTCATACCTAATTCTAGATGTCTGATGGAGATTCTAAGTCTTGTAGCAGTTCAGATCATCTCAGTTTGCACATTATCATCTGATATTTCTTGGGATCGTCTTAAATCATAGAAGGTCGTCTGAAATAGGACAAAATTGCTTGAAATCTGATGAATTTGTCAGACGAATCTGTCAAAAACCTGTAATCACAGAAACAAACACAAAATACCAAATATGCAAATGCAGAAGCAAGGGATAATGATAGAAATAATAGCAAACTTGCCTAAATAATAGTGTCTAATAACAAATGAGGAAATGCAGTAAATTTAATGATTGATTTTACCTTTATCATGCAACTATGCTAAATGAGGTGAACTCCAAGGTGCATAAAACATAATAACTTAAAATAGTGCAAAAATATGTTATGGAAAATGTAGAAAAGCTTAAGAAAATGCGAACTCTAAACTCGGACTGCCCCCAATCTAGACTACAGTCAGGATCACCTCCAATCATACGAAATCATCCGCAATCGTCTGATATCGTCTACGATGATCCAAGCTAGCTTCGACTGAAAAATAGTAGAGTTCCTACAAATAAAAATGCAAAAATACCAAATGCAAGCAATAATACGAAGGGATAAAGAGCTAACTCTACAATGAAATCCTATCAACAAAGGGGTTGGGAGTTCAGGGAGAATCAGCAAGAATTAGGCAGGGAGGCAGGGGGATAAACTAGAAAAATCCTAGTTTATATAGGGTTAAAAAGAGGTTTGGGAGGTTGGGGATCATCCCAACCTGGGAGATCTCCAACAGGGAAATCTCCAACCGTGCAGACAAGCTTCTGCCTGAGTTGGAGAGGTTGTTGAAACAGAAGCTAATTATGAAAATTTGGTTTTGGGATGAAATTGTCTGGACGTTCTATTCCAGACGAATTCGTCAGATCGAGGACGAATTCGTCTACTCTGCGATGATATCGTCCAACGGTCAAAACAAATCCTAAAAATGGTGAGGAAAATGGGGAAAGCGGGTAAAAGGCGGTTTAACGGGCGGTTTGGGGTTGAAATTCAAATTTTAACATTTTATCTTTTTACTAAGGTTTTAACCGTGCCAATTTTAGGGTGCTACATTTTGCCCCCTCTTTAGCAAATTTTTTGAAAGCAAAAATATACTCAATTTTTTAGACGACGATTCTTGGTCGAATCGTACGAATGCTGAATTATGGTGCCCCCTCCGTGTTTTTACCCAAATCGAACGTTTGAGGAAAAAATGCGAAAAAGAAAAATTCTAAAATGTTGTTGGTTTTGAATAAAATTAAGAAAAATAGGGAAAACCCTAATTCATTTTTTTTACTATTCATTTTTACTGGTTTTTAGAGCTCTGCAAACAAAAAAAAATTTGGAGACAGCGCACAAAGCGACAGAGGTCTGGCACAGGCTACGGGTAAGGATCTAATCCTAGTAGATTAGGTTTAATGTAACTTTATGCAAGTTGTTTGATTTAAATTTTATTGTTTGGGGCATCGTGGCCATTTTTAGGCCATCGATGTCGTTAGGACAAAATCATCTTGATTTCATCGAAATCATCCCTAGAGCATTGATTTCGTCTGACAACGAAATCGACAAATTAGGGGTGATTTCATCCAACAAGGGTGATTCCCAAGTTGTGAAATTGGAGATGATGTCCTCATAAAGGACAATTTTGCCCAATTTGGGATGATATCATCCAATGGTGGATGATATCATCTTAAACTTGATTTTAAGTTGTTTAATTTGCATGCTTGAGTTATTAATGATTTTGTTGGTTTATTGTTTGTTTTGCAGAAGGGATTACTAAAGATCTGAGAATGGAAATACGACGGGCTAAGGGATGACATAGCCACGCTTGACCAAGCAGAGCATGACCGAATTGGAATGGTCGGCCTATAGCATGTGGCAAAGATGCCACAAGTACCGACTGACATAGGGCTACTAACATCCCTAGTAGAGAGGTGGTATCCGAGGTCGTCCTACTTTAGATTACCGACAGGGGAGATGGCTCCCACTCTAGAGGACGTATGGAGGATCATGAGGATCCCCATACAGGGATGGCTAATGATGCCTGTGGACAATCATGGCCAGGCAATGATGATACTGACTGGAGACCCGAGCTTCACCCTAGAGAAGGGCGAAGTGAACATCGAGTCACTACGGCAGATGCCTGGGGCATCTAGGCTGACACAGGTTTTGGTAGGATTTGTTGATGGCTTACTACTGTGCCACCAGAGTGGATGCAGACTACCGTGGGTGCTCTTAGACATAGTCTGTGACATGAGAGACCATGGGTACAGATTTGCATGGGGGAGCTTTGTACTCTATCGCTTGTATAGGATCCTGCATGGGGTCATATACAAGGGAGGTCGATGTCTAGTCTTGACATTGTTGTTGTAGGTTTGGTGTTGGGAGCACATTGTGGTGCGGAGGTCGGTAGGGCTCCCATTGATAGGTGTTGACCGGGAGAGACCTCGGGTTTTCTATTGGTGGTTGTAGAAAGGTTCACAGTGATGCATAGATCTGTCGATGTCTCGTAGGTTGCTAGATGACCTCATCCTAGACCAGATCACCTAGAGGTCATGGTGAGAGCACTCCAGGTGGGCAGAGGATGGGCAGGAGCTGGCTTGCATCAGGCAAGTCTGTTGGTTGAGGATGGAGTGGGGAGAGGTAGATATCCATCGCTATGACCTAGTACTATAGCAGTTTGGTATATAGCAAGGGATCCCTTCTCTCAGGGATTACGAGTACTCCCAAACTATTTGGGATAATACTACACTAAGTGAGGTTCTAGATATGCAATGATTTTGGAGTCAGGATGCGGACGATGCCCCCATCCAGCCAGTGGATGGTGACGATGCCAGGGTTGCTGATGGATATAATGCTTGGTACATAGGCATCCACCCTCCTTGGATGATGAGGGCATAGGGTCTAGTACACGCTGTAGTGTGCCAGATGGGGAGGCAGTGGCAGGCTGCTATTGAGGTAGCACGGGGTCACGGGGGAAGAGAGTAGCGATGAATCCCATAAGAGAGACACGAGAGGATGGCACGGGCTCCATAGAGGTCGTGGGAGATAGAGCGAAGGGAGGAGAGGCTCCCTTCATAGTAGAGGGAGAGACCACCATCACCTGATAAGGGCAAGGGTGTTGACACAAGGGAGAGCAGCGAGACATCGACTCTCCGGGCTGAGGTTTCCCGCCTCTGGGCTCAGGTGCAGACACTGTAGGATGAGGCTACATGACTCAGAGCTTGAGGTATAGGGGTGAGTAGGGATGATCTATCATGGTCTATTGCTTAGACTACATTCTACCAGGGGTTATACTATCACATGGTTCCAGAGAACCAGAGGGTACCACTACCAACCCCTATTGCAGAGCCAATCATGATGGGATCGGCGAGGACATCCTCACGATCGACAATGAGGACCCAAGATACAGCCCAAATCTCTATGGGACCACCTCCTCCATGTCAGGGTGGTGGAGGAGATGAGGCTAAGAGCTTGAGGGCTTCTCGAGGCTAGGTGTTTATGGACTATAAATTTTGTAGAGATTGTTGAGAGGATTGAGTATGCCAGGGTATAGATTGTGGCATACCAATCCAGTTTTAATATGATGTAAATAATTTTGGGATATATATATATATATATATATATGATCTTGTTTCTGATGATATGACTTGTTTATATGTTTTTATGATGCTTTACTGTTTGAATTGTTTGCTTATTGGATTGAGGATTCATATAATTATGTCGTTTTGAAATATTATAATTTTGATGTCATGCTGTAGGATTTTAAATGAAATAATCTGATGTACACAATTGGTGGTTGTGGTGTGATTTGATAAAAAATAAAAGGGACTTCTAACAATAATTTCAAAGGACATTGTCACTATTATAGACCATTTCATGGAGTCACCACTCACTCGGTTGTCAAGCTAATATCAGTATAGAAATATTGTTAAAAGTAAAAGAGTGCTTAAGAGGTTGTCTTAAGACTTTGTGTTGTAATGATGGAGATAATGATGGTTTGATGATTTGTTTTCAGATTTTCATAAAAATAGTATGCATGAAAAAATGATGTTGCTAGGCATAAATTCCTAAGTGTGATAAAATTTTGAACAATTCCTTTAGAATTTATACCATGGGTGCAATATTGAATTTTGAACATAATGTCATGAAATAGAATAGGTGTTTGTTTGTTTGTAAAGAATAATTGTGTAACATAATGATGCAAGTCACATGTTTTGATGAATTTTGTTTTAAAATAAATGGAAAAGAAAATTAGAATGATGGTTTGCGCTAGGCATAGAATTATAGGTATAAACTTATACCATCATCACGAAATCCAAAGAAGAAAATAGATTGTTGGTTTTATTGCAAGATGCATTTTTGAACTTTGATAAACAAAAAAATAATAATATGAAAATTTTGTTTGACATTATTTTTGAGATTTTGTGAGAAGATGTATGTAATTGCTCTTATAGAAAACAAGAATTTTGAAATAAAAGGATAAAATTATTCCGAAAAGAGTTACAGAAACATTTTAAATTATCTCAAAGAGAAATGTAGATTTATAAGGAATCTTCATGTGCAAATGTGAATTCATTACCGATCTTGATTTATCATAATGATACAAAATATCTCAAATACAAATGTGTGTGCGATTGTATTGTTCATTCACCAATTTTGAGCAAGATAATTTGATACAAGTAATTTGCCTTGATCAAATGAATGTTTGTTGACCATGATTTATATGCATTTAACCATACCAGACTACTATGTAAGTTAGGTTTATCAAGAGCTAGCTAATCTATAAGCTGACAGAGGTCTGTACAAAATAAGGTCGCTAATGTGATAGACATATCGCCATGTTAGGATTTACCCAAGGCCAAGTAGGTTGGGCACAAACCACCTATTATGGGGCTTACCTCACAGTTTTTGAATAATTGAGAATTCTAGGGATTCAAGCTCATTCACCCTTCTTTTCTTTTCAAGGGGTAGGGAAAGGAGTTTATTGTATTTTGCTTTTGCTTTTTACTTTTGCTTCTTTTTTTTTTTTGTATTTTTGCTTGATATTTGAGATAATGCTGAAATATTGCTGTGATGATTCAAATAACCTTTTTATTTTTCTCTGTTTCTTGAAATTTTCTTTTCTTCCTATGCTAGGGATACTTGCTAGGATTAGCTGTAGAGCAAGGGATTTTTATTCTGGGTAGGGGTGAGCTTGTCCTTTTGTCAATTCTCAGAGATTCTAGACCATGTGAATGATAGGATATCAGGGGAAACTTTTCACTCAGGAAACCATTTCTACTATGTAGCATCATATCGAATGTGCAATGAAATCATTTTAATGTGAAGAGATATACTTGGTTCAATTAAATAACAAGAACATTTCTCTATGCTCAAAAATTTATTTAATTCAACTGTGGGCTTTGATATAAGAGAGATGAATAATCATAACAAATAAAATCAAGATATTTATTCATGTGAATGTGAAAGTGCGGGATTCCAAATAAATACTAATTTATCCAAAATAACTAAAAATATAACTGCAATACTTCACAAATTGAGAGGTACAAAGATAAAATACGGTTTTGAAGATTTTGATGATTTGGATGTTTTTGGTGTTTTTATATTTTAAGTTTATGAATTGAAAGAAATACAAGATAGTGGTTTTTGAAATGTTTTAAACAAATATATACAATGATGAAATGACCAATTTTTACGCATAGTAACGTTTAAGATGCATAATGTTCATAGGTTCTTTAATTTCTTTACCATCTAAGGTAGATAATTTGTATGCTCCTAATCTAAATTTAACAGTGATGACATATGGTCCAAGCCAGTTGGACTCAAATTTATCTTTAAGGTTTGTAGTTGCATTAGTATTTTTTTGATTTTCTTTTAAGACAAGGTCATCGATCTCAAAGGAACGAGGATGAAATTTCTTAAAATATGCTCTCTTAAGCTTGTTTTGGTAGGTGCAAAGATGCTCCAAAGCATTGATGCACTTTTCATCCAAAATTTCTAGTTGATTAAATCTGCCAGCACGATATTCATCCCCTGCTTTAGTATCTTGAAGTAGTAGAGCTAAAGAAGGAACTTCTAATTAAAAGGGAAAAAATGATTTTAGCACCATAAACCAAGATAAAATGTGAAGTTCCAGTGGGGGTTCGAACACTAGTTCGATAGGCCCACAAAGCAGGATATAACTGAATGTGTCAGTATCGACCGGTTTTATTGACCATTTTTTTGAGAATTTTGATTAAGGTTTTATTAGATGCTTCTGCTTGACCATTACCCTGAGGATAATAGGGAGTGGACCAGCGATGTTGAATTTTATATTTTTGACATAATTTCTTGACATCTTTATTTTTGAAACAAGTTCCATTATCGGAAATGAGATTGGCAGGAATTCCAAACCTACAAATAATTTGATTAAAAACAAACTTGGAAACTTGTGTTCCAGTGCAAGAAGCTAATGGCATAGCTTCAACCCACTTCGTGAAATACTCAGTGGCAGTTATGATGAATTTGTGTCCATCAAATGACACAGGGTTGATTTTTCCAATGATGTCTAGGCCCCATTTTGAAAAGGGCCAAGGAGATGAAATAGCCTATAGCTCTTATGCAGGTGCATGGACAAGGTCAGCATGTTTCTGGAACTTGTCGCAATGTCGCACATAATTATGTGCATCAGTTTCCATGGTAGGCCAAAAATATCCTATCCGAAGGAGTTTCTTAGCAATGGCGCTACCACTAAAATGTGCCCCACAAGATCCATTGTGGGCTTCATTCAAAGCTGATATGGATTCTTCTAAATTCAAACATCTCAATAAGATGCCTTCAAAATATCTTCTGTACAAGGTATTACCAATAATCACAAAGCGACTTGCTTGTCTATGTAATAACCTACGCTGGTTGCTAGTGCAACCATCAGGGAAGGTTCCTTTTTGCAAAAAAATAAATATATCAGTATACCATGGTTCAGGAGTTGTTTTGTTGATGAGAAACACATACAAAGGTTCTAAACATGATTTGCTTGAAGCGGGTTCCTGTAGTCAATGAATAATGATGGTAGCATATTCATCGTCTAACTCCAAGGGTAAAAGAGATGCAGCTGTAGCCATAGCGTCAACCACATGATTGCTAGTTCGAGGAATAGCTTCCAAAGTAACTTTATTAAACAAGGACAACACCTGCAAAGCATATGCTTTATATGGGCATAATTTATCATCTCTGGTCTGATAAAAATCATTGATTTGATTTATGACAAGTTGGGAGTCATCGAAAACCAATAAACTTTCGATTTTCAATGCCAAGGTAGCTTGTAATCCAAGGATAAGAGCTTCATATTCAGAAGTGTTACTGGTGCAAGAAAATGTTAATTTGAAGGACGAAGGAATAAGATGTTTTTGTAGAGATATTAAAATAATACCCGCACTAGCCCCACTCATGCATTGGGCTCTGTCAAAGTATAAGGACCATTGCTCTGAATGTTTTGCCTCTAGTTTAAGGCATTCATCGAGAAACTCAATGATGAGGGGATGAGTAGATTCTAAGGGTGCAGCAGCTAATTGATTTGCTATGATTTGACCTTTAACAGACTTTTTTCCTATGAATGTGATTTCAAACTCGCTTAGCGAAAGAACCCACTTGGCTATGCGACCAAATAAATACGGTCGACTCATGAGATATCGCAAAGGGTCAAATTTGGCAATAACATACATTTTTTGACTGAGCATATAATGTCGTAGTTTCTATGTAGAAAATACGACTGCTAGACATAATTTCTCTAATATGGTATAATGAGTTTCATAACTTATTAAGGTTATGCTAATGTAATAATTAGCACATTCTTTCTTCTCATCATCAAGCTGAGCTAACATAGCTCCTAAGGCAGAATCAGAAGCAAAAATGTACAAGATAAAAGGATGATCAGATCTAGGTGGGGAAAGCACTGGAGGTTTGAGGAGATATTGTTTAAGGAGTTCAAATGCTTCTTGGCATTCGTTGTCCCAATGAAAAGAGACATCTTTCTTAAGAATATTAAGAAAGGGTCTAGTTTTGTCTGCCAACTTGTCGATGAAGCGACGAATAGCTTGAAGCTTACCTTGTAAAATTCATAATTCTGATATATTTGTGGGTGTGGGCATATCTATGATAGCCGTGATCTTGAGAGGGTCAATTTCAATGCCACATAAAGAAACTATAACCCCTAATAATTTATCGAACTTAACTCCGAATATGCATTTAGTAGGATTTAGTCGGATAAGATATTCCCTTAAACGATAAAATACTTTCCTTAAGTCATTTAAATGATCATCTTCTTTGATGGAACAAGATATGATATCATCTACATAATCATGTAGGATATCATGCATCATGTCATGAAAAATATGTCATAGCTCATTGATAGGTTGCACCTACATTCTTTAAGCCAAATGGCATCACTTTCCAACAAAAATTTCCCCAAGGGGTAATAAAGGCTATTTTGGCCTGATCTTCAGGAGCTATCCTGATCTGATTATAACTGGAAAATCCATCCATTAAGGATATCATTCCACTTCTAGTAGTAAATTCAATGATCTGATCCATGTTGGGAAGAGGAAAATCATCTTTAGGGCATGCAACATTAATGTCTTTGAAATCGGTGCAAACCCTAACTTTAGTGGCTTCTTTATTAGTTACTGGAACTACATTTGATATCCATTCGGCATAGTCAATGGCTTGTATAAAAATGACTTTCAACAGTTTTTCTAGTTCTCCTTTAGGCCACTTTGGGATGCATTTTTCTGAGTTTCTGTTTAACAGGTTTAGCACCTGGATGGACTACTAGATGATGCATAACTACATAAGGGTCCAAACCTGACATGTCTTCATATGTCCAAGCAAATACATCCTCATAGTCTTTAAGAAATGAAATGTATTTATCTTGTTTTTCTTGACTTAATTCTGATCCAATATTGATTATGTGAGGGTTATGTTCGGTTCCAATGTTAATTTTTATAACGTTTTCAACTTCCATATGTAAATCTCTCTCAAAATTAGGTGGGGTGGATGAAACACCCAATTATTGTAATTCTTCCAAGGTTAGCTTGGATAATTCGTTTTGAGGAGTCAAGGCCTCAAGCTGGGCTATACTAGGTATAGAGCCATCAAAATAAAATTCATTATATAACAATTCCTCAATGGAAATATCATGAAAGATATCTCCCTCCAACTTGTCGTCATATTTGACAATCATTTTAGGATAGGCTATGGATAACATATTGCAGGTAGAAGAATTATTATTTGGATACAAAGAATCTTGTTTATCTAGATAATCTTGATAGTCATCATCCTCAAATGGAAAGGGCTAACCTTTACTAGAAAATAGGCCCACACCACAGCGGGCAGGCCACAGTTCTACCTCGAAAGGTTCTTTCATATAATTTTGCAAAGGTCCCAAACCTTTCCCTTTATAGCCCAATTTAAGCATTATGGGTTTAGCTTTAATATATTCATTAGCAAAATAGCATCAAGCATATCCATCACAATGTGTCTTGATGTTTCAGGGTATTCTTCACCAATCATATCCCTTATAAATAAAAGCACAACTGCCAACTTGGTAGATACTTCCCATAGGCTATGGGAGGCCCAAGGTACGAGGAGAAGGTGGGAGTTTATTTAAAATGAGGGAAGTCTGCATGGCAGTGTTGGCTTCGTCAGATATAAGAATTTTAGATAAATCGGGTAGGAGCTCATCAGTAAGAGCATAAGAGGTAGAAGGAACATTTCCTACATCGTCGGGTGTAGAAAGGATGCCAGTAGTGGATGTAGATGTCATAGGGATATTGACGGGTGAATCTAGAGGTATGGAAGATATAGGAGTAAAATAGGAAGCATTGGGTGTAGGTTTAGGCTCTTTTCGAGGTCCTAATGTGGTTTGTTTAGAAGATGGTTGAGCTAAATGTATAGGTGTAGTTGATGGGGTAGATGATGTTATGGGTGTGTGTTTCACACATTTGGACGGATGATAAGAATTAGGATGTGTGGATGACAGGGTAGGGCAAAATTGCACTCCAACAGGTTCTTCCAAAGCACACATATCAAAGGGTCTAGGATCACCATGAATGGTAACCAACTGGTTTTTAAATTCAATTTTAACACACTGATGTAAAGTGGAGGGAACCGCTCACATCGCATTGATCCAAGGGTGACCCAAAATTATATTGTACGATGCAGTGCAATGTACAATAAACACGGTCGTATCTAGGGTTCTAGGACAAACTTACAAGGGTATAGTAATGACTCCACATGTTTCTTATGTCTCGTCATTGAAGGCTTTGATAATCATATCTATTATTTTCATTTCGTCACTCCTAAAGCCAAATATTTGGTAGAAGTCAAAAGTGCATATGTTTAAAGATGAACCATTATCAATCAAGACTCGTTTAACAGCTACATATCCAATTAGGGTAGTAATATATAAGGGATTATCCTTATGTAAACTATGTTTTGGTATATCTCTATCTCGGAAGTCAATACAATCAATTTCTCAAGTGATGATAGTATTGGTCATGGCTTCAGGCTGAATATTTTGTGGTACCATCATTTGGCTTAATGTGAGCATTAATTGATCCCTATGTGTAGGAGAAGATCTTAAAAGATCCAAAAAGGAAATTCTAGTTGTAGTGTTGGATAATTGTTCATTAATATTATACGGAGGCTTAGGTTGAACATTAGACATATGATTCCCTTTATTGGGATTTTTCAAAATTAATGGAGTTGATCCATCATTCTGAGTTTGATCCTGTTGAGAATTTTGAGCCTGTTGTTTGGTAACGACTCCAATGGTACCTACAATGTTATTTTGAGGACGATGAATTGGTCTCCGTCTAGCGTTTATGTCTTGTTCATTAGAAATGAACTGATGAGAAGAGGGTTGAGTAGTAACTCTTCTAGGAAATGGTTCTTCCGAAACCATAAAATCTATGATAGGTTGAATAGGATCTGATTCATTTTTAGAACTATTCGATTGATTTGAGGTGATGTCTATTTCACTCTCAGTATCCAATTCTACATCACTAAGATTCGGTGTTTGAGTATTATATAGGGGTCTAGACGTAACCATGGATAAAGTTGTGTCAAATATTTCTAGATCATGCATAGGTAAATGCCCACTAATGGACCCTACATATCAGGTAGGAGGGGGAACATTATGATGTTCAATTTGATTAGCCACCTCTTTACCATGCTTTTGTAAATGATGTTGAAATATGTCCAATGATTGATTGGCATTCTGATTTGGAATTTGAGGGGTGTTCTTTTGAGCGTTATTAGAAGCATTTTGTTTAGGTTGGAAGGCTTGCACCTCCATCTCATTATTATCAATCATATCTTGTATTTTATGTTTTAATATTTTACAAGAGTTTGTAGCATGTCCAGGTCCTCTATGAAAATCACAATGTAGATTAGCTCTATATCCAGGTATAGTTGGATCAGGTTCCCGGATAGCTGGTAATTGGATCAAGCCTCGTGCTACTAATTGGGGGAGAATGGTTGTTAAAGGTTGATTTAACCTAGTAAATTATCAGGGTGGTTTATCAGGAAGTTTTAATATAAACTTCTCCATTGTTTTCATAGTATTAACATTAGCAATGTTTCTACTATCAATGACTCTGTCACCCACAACTTGTTTATTTTTATACTAATTTCTAGATGTTTTCTCATCATCTTTCTTTTTGAGCTGACCTCTTCTAATGAGAGCATCTTCCACCCTTCGAGCTAAGTCTATAGCTTGATCGAAGGTGGTCAAGGTAGCAGTTGATAATTCATAGGATAGTTGTTCTTGTAAATTATTGATAAAAATATCCAACATCTCCCAATAAGGTAACACAAAGTGTAGTTTTCCTATCAACTGTCTCCATAGAGCTAAGAAGTCAACAAAACACTCATCTTCGTCTTGTTTTAGGTTGTACAAATATTTAATGGTTACATGCCTTTCGATATAGGCACTAAATTGATGCACAAAAGACTCAGCGGTCTCTTCAAAATTTCTCAAAGAATGAGTGAGTAGTTGATAATACCACTCCAATGCCATCCCCCCTAAGCTTTTCGGGAACATTTTTAGAAGTAGCAAATCATCATGTGATATGTCATGACATGCTATCCTAAACATACAAAGATGCTCTATGGGATCTTCGGTTCCTTTATATATAGGTAGGACAGGCATAGGAAAGTGTTTGGGATATGGTTGTGCTACAACTATAGGATCTAGAGGTTGACTACACATCTCTCGATAATTGTACGAGGGACGGTAGGGATCTATTTGGTCCATACGAGAGGTTAACTGTTTCACCATGGCTTATAGATTGCCAGCTTGCCCACCATATTGGTTTGGTGGTACATGAGCGTGGGATTTGTGAGCGTAAGAAGGCAGAACATAAGGATTTGATGCTATGTTACTATTATGCAAATGATTGGTAGGAAGAGTATTATGAAGAAGATTTGTGGTAGCATTATGTTGTATCCTAGATTGTTGGAAATTGGTATTTGGTTTTTTTTTAGGATTTTGTTGATTTGAGGTATATTGATCAATAGCTTGGCGAAATAAAGTAGTGAATGAAGGTTTATTTTATGTAGGAATAACCCTTGGTTTGGTAACAGGCACTCTAGGTGGTTGGGTAACTTGTTGTTGTTGCATGTTCTAGATTATAGCAGCCATGTCCAAATTGGACGGTTCGACTTGATCACTCTCTTGATCAACAAAGGACAAAGGATTAGTGCATGTGTCATATATATCTTCTAGGGTTGCTTGAGTGTCACTAATTTGATCTTTATCCATATGGACTACTCTATTAAGAGTGCCAATATTATTATTGAGAAATTTCCAAAAATGGTCCATGTTCTCAAAAGTAACAGCTTCGTCTAGAGTTATTTTAGGAGATGAGGATCCTTCCTCTCTATCATTTTCTTTTTGTTCATTTGCGTCCACAAATTCTTCTTCTTGTTGGTTTAAGGTTACTTCTTCTTGAATTGGTTCTTCAAGAAGGGCATCTGGTTTATTGGTTTTTCCTAACCAATCTTCTTCTACTTCAATTTGTTTTCCATTCCCGAGTCTAGTCATTGTGTCTAAATTTAGGTTTTAGCAAATATATATTAATATATTTGCAACAGATCTTGGGAGGTATATATTTTAATTATATACCTACTATAATACTTAAAAGAAAATGTTTTGATTTTTTTTTTGTTATTATTATTTTTTTATAAAGACAATAAACAACACACTAAATACAAGAAACAACAATAATAAAATAATAACTTAGTTTTCTATAAATAGTTTATAGATGTCCTTGATAGGATCAAGTTCATCAGGAGTCATAAAGTGCTCCTCTTCAAATTGGAAATTGTTTTTCAAGAATTCAAAAAAGTGTGCTATGGTGATATTATCTGTTTTAGATTCTATTTTGTAAAAATAAATCTCATGGCAATATTCTCGATATAACACAGCTTTGGGAACTCTATTACATATTTTTCTAACTATAAGATTAGCTTCTTGGTACTCGATACGAGCTAGAAATTGATGTACTATGGCTGCATTCTCAAGGTATTCCTCAAAGGTATACAACTCAGAAGACACAAGGGCTCTTTTATCTACTAACCACCTATGGACAGCTATCTAAAGTTCATGGTACAAAATCACTTGATCGGGATCCAGGATTCTATCTAGGACAAACCTCTTGATTTGCCTAAGTTCAGTTGCTCTAGATGAAATGAGATCTAATATCCTATTAAGTCCGTCCCACAAAGGTTGAACTCTATTTGTTTGAGGTACTCCAAGAACAGAAGTAATCTCTATAGCTGCTAATTGGTTTTCAACATTAATGGTGACAACTCATTTTTTATTGTAATCTACCATCTAAATATGACATGCAATGTTTTATTATGAATGCATTTATGTTTTGTTTTTTGGATTGAATTGTTTTCAAAAGGTTTTTAGTTTTCACGTCAGGTTCACCAAAATGTATCGCTCCAAATTTTTTGCACCCTTACCTTCAGGTTATAGGATCCATGCTCGAAAGGGGGATGTGAAAAGGATGGGACAATACCTCGGACTGAGAGGCCCTTTGAAGGTCCCACCTCTCAGGGGAGGTGTATAAGGGTGAATTTTTTATGGATGGTGGGTTCACCAGGAAAATTTTGAATGGAAGTTTCCACACCTAGGTTGATAGTGTGTTTGATGTGTTCATTTTTATGCTTGATCATTCAACTCCTAGGTTTGGCTGATATGAATCTAAACTATTCTATATGCCAATGCAAATTTCAATGAATACAAAAAATAGAAATAGATGCAAATTACAGAGAATATGCTAACAAGAAGAATTCATACCTAATTCGAGATGTTTGATGGAGATTCTGAGTCTTGTAGCAGTTCAAATCATCTCAGTTTGCACATTATCGTCTGATATTTCTTGAGATCGTCTTAAATCATAGAAGGTCATCTAAAATAGGATAGAATCGCTTGAAATCTGATGAATTCGTTATATGAATCTGTCAGAAACTTGCAATCACAGAAACAGACACAAAATACCAAATATGCAAATGCAAAAGCAAGGGATAATGATAGAAATAATAGCAAACTTGCCTAAATAATAGTGTCTAATAACAAATGAGGAAATGCAGTAAATTTAATGATTGATTTTACCTTTATCATGCAACTATGCTAAATGAGGTGAACTCCAAGGTGCATAAAACATAATAACTTAAAACAGTGCAGAAATATGTTATGGAAAATGCAAAAAATCTTAAGAAAATGTGAACTCTAAACTCAGACTGCCCCCAATCTGGACTACAATCAAGATCGCCTCCAATCATACGAAATCATTCATAATCGTCCGAGATCGTCTACGACGATCCAAGCTAGCTTCAACTGAAAAATAGTAGAGTTCCTACAAATAAAAATGCAAAAATACCAAATGCAAGCAATAATACGAAGGAATAAAGAGCTAACTCTACAATGAAATCCTATCAACAAAGGGGTTGGGAGTTCAGGGAGAATCAGCAAGAATTAGGCAGGGAGGTAGGGGGATAAACTAGAAAAATCCTAGTTTATATAGGATTAAAAAGAGGTTTTGGAGGTTGGAGATCATCCCAATCTGGGAGATCTCCAATAGGGAAATCTCCAACCATGCAGACACACTTCTGCCCGAGTTGGAGAGGCTGTTGAAACAAAAGCTAATTATGAAAATTTTATTTTGGGACAAAATCGTCTGGATGTTCTATTCCAGATGAATTCATCAGGTCAGGGACGATTTTGTCTACTCTGCGAAAATATCATCCAACGGTAAAAAAAAATCCTAAAAATGGCATGAAAAATGGGGAAAGCGGGTAAAAGGCGGTTTAACGGGTAGTTTGGGGTTGAAATTCAAATTTTAATATTTTATCTTTTTACTAAGGTTTTAACCATGCCAATTTTAGGGTGCTACAGTGTTGCCTTATTGAGATCATCGAAATCCATGCAAATACAAATTTTTCCATTAGGTTTTCGTATGGGCACCATGTTTGATACCCATTCTGGATAGTCGATGGAAACAATAAATACTACATCTAACAGTTTTTGCAACTCATTCTTTACCATCAAAGCAATGGTTGGATGAATATTTCTAAGATTTTTCTTGATTGGTTTCTTCGTGGGATATAGTGAAAGGTTGTGGACAATAAATTTTGGATCTATTCCTGATATATCTTTGTAGGTCCAAGCAAAGAGACTTGGTCTTTCTTTTAATAGAGGAATGATGATGGCCTATTCTTCTGGAGATAAACTTTCTCGAAACTTGAGTTTATTTGGATTAGAAGGGTCATCATTGATTTCCATTTCAAAAGTATCCTCTATTGCCATATGTGACCCCTCCTCAAGTTGGTTAGGAGTGGGAATTAAGTGGATGTCATCTACTAGGTTTAAAGGTTCCACTGAATCATGGTCAAAACCAACATGATAGTGTAGACACATAAATTGTGTAAATTAGATAAGACTACTAGTGCATCATATGTGCCACTCTTATCGACATCATATGGCCCCATTGGGCACCCCTCTAGGATTACATAAGGCTCTAGAGCACATTTGGGAAGGTTCCCAATAGTTTTGGGTGGTTTTGGAGCATATCCTTGTGACCTACCCACCAAGGGATGGTCACATATGGTGACCGTCCTATCGAGAGATGACCATCTAAAACCATCCCTAGGTGGGATGGTCCCTAACCAGACACCCAAAAAGTCAAAGGTATGAATAAATGGTAATCAATTACTACCATATTATCTTCCCAATCAACCAAAATTGATTGGGATCCTGTCATAGAGACCAAGAACTCCCAATTAGAGGCCCCAAATAGGTAACCTATTCTAACCAATGAGGGAAAAGGTTTTGACAAGTTGCGACACTTGCCTCGCATGCCAATACTTGCTCCTATGCCCTAGATGCCCTATTTGAGCTATAAAAAGAGGTGCATTCACCCATTTTTAGGAGGAGAGTTGAAGCATTTGATCAATGAAGTGCTACCCAATTACATCCTTACCTTTTACAAACCAAACCTTACCCTCATTTGACCTTGAAACCCTCTTCATTTGAAGGCATTTTTAGGGGAAATATAAACTAATACAACCATTGCAAACTAGCCAAATTGGCCCCATCTTCTAACACAACCTTTAAACCACTTTTGGACCAAATCCTAGTAGTATTGGTGGAAAAATATAAGTAGATTTGTAACCCTCCCACCTGGTTACGGTTAGCAATAGCTAGTTGCACTTGTTAGGGATGGTTAGAAAACAATAGGTAATTTTGACCCAATTCCATTGTAAAACTTTTATAAATTATTAGATTAACCTATGGTTCACATTTGGTGATATTTGGAGCAATTTTGATAGGTTAATTAGAATTTTTGTGATTATAGGTCTATTTGGATCACCCAAGGATGGTCACTATTTTTGCTAACAAATTCTCTTTTATTTATGCTTATATATTTACTAAATCATGTTATTTACCCAATTATATAGTTAGAAGTCATTTTGAAGGATTTTGGTTCATTAGAAATAGGTTTTATGATTTCTATATGCATGCTTTCTATGTTTCCTAGCTTTAAATCTACAAATGCATATGTTGTTAACCTCTTTTTCAATCCCTTGTGTGTAGGTGCAAGTATGCTATATAGGAGGGAGGAGCTAAGAAGGCAAGAATAACAAACCCAAGGATAGCTCTCAAGTGTAGGAATGTGAAATGGACAATAGTACACACCTTAAGGATATTTTAAGGGATTAGATCCCTTGTAAATTGTAAAAGTTGAAATGTATCGTAGTGTAAAGCCCTCAAGGAGAGGTATTTTAATCATATTGGAAGATATGAATAAATGAATATAATGAGGAATCCGCTATCTTTATTATACACTTTGCTTCAATTCAAATAGATTACTTTTAGGCACTTTCCTTTGAATGATTGTGTTAAATTTGCTTTACATTGCAATATAGTTCCCTTAAGGCATGTCATAAATTTCACTTATTCAATGGCAATCATGGTATTTGAGATTATTTATATCTCCCCTTTGAATGTGTCAATTTTGACCTCCATTTTTTGTTTTGCAGGTTGCAGGTTTTGACCGTTCTGAGCAGAAACTTCCCCTTTTCTGCTAGGTGACACTACTAGGGATGGCCCCCAAATTTCTAACCATCCCTGGGTGGGATGGTTACAAAACCAGATGTTTTCTACAAAAATTTGTAGAAACAACAAGTTCTAGGCTAGAAAAGACACCCCTCTACACTTTCAATTTGCATGTATGCTTTATAAATTTGTGCGATTTCAAATTTTCTTGTTTGCTTTGTGCATATGAAGGTTAGATATCATATTTCCAAATTCTTGCATTAATCAATAGTATCACTCCCTTTTATCTTGTTTGCTTGCTTGCAACTTAATCAAAAGAAGGTTAAGGTCGTATAGATTTTCAATTTTAGTGCTTTCCTTTTATGCTACTAATGAGTCTGAAATAAAAACATACTTTTATGCATATTAGTGAATCATCATTTGTATTCATTTGTGTTTTATTTCAAAATTTTAAAAGGAACAACAAACACAACATGATATTATTAAAAATTGGTGATTTGGACTTCATACCCAACCACTGATTCCCATGAACCTTGTTCTATTTTCCAATACCGACTCCAAGATCTGTCCTAACTGTGCAAAATAGCTTGCATTCCTCTTCGGAGGGGTGTATCATTGTGCACGAGATGCTGGGTGAGGATCGTCAGGACCTATGGTCCCAAGTAAGGTATGGAATTCATCACCATACTTTAGGTTGGATTACATGACCAGAATAATATGGAAATAATCACCATAATGTTTGTCGAGCTGCAAGTATATAGGTGAAAACCACTTAAACTTTGAGTATTACATCAACAAATCAAACACTAGAAGTATTTTGTTTACAAAAGTAACACATCTTGAAACACAACAAACAACTTAGAAATCCACATTTAAATCTTTAAAAGAGATAACCATTTGTATTCATTTGTGTTTCTATTGATTTTGTATTTAAATCTATAAAACTTAAAAGAGATAATCATGTTGTCTATTTTAGGTGTTTCTTTATTGTTTGGGTAATCACCCCAAGATCCTTGATCTAGGGGTCAAACCCTAATAATAAAAATCTACTTTTTGATTCTACATCCAATAGATTGAGAATCATGCAAATCGGAGCTATAACAAAAAAGTTATTTTGGTTTTATGATTACTCTATTTTCAAAGCTAAAAATAGAGAAAATCTACACTAAAATAGTCATAAAATGGTCTAGACAACTCCAAGACTTGCCAAATTTGTTTTGTTATTTTAGTTAGCTCCTTCTGGACCTCTCAAAAAAAATTTGAGTCCTAACTATTCCTGGTTCAAAATTTCCCAAAAAATCCCAAAAGTGGGCATTTCCCCACAGGTCCTAGTTGGCCAAATATTCCAAAAATACAATATTTGACCCAAAAGTTGATTTTTGGAGCCCTAGCCCATTGTGATCAGCTCGTTGCACTGATCATTTTGATATATAATACTTATGACCTTTTTTAGAAGTCAAAATTTCCTCTAGTGTGGGTTTCCTTTAGGGTTTGCCTAGTCAACACATCATGACTACTATGCATAGCCGAGCTCAATCACAAGCCAGCGAAGCAAAAAAATTTAGCAGAGGACCTGATATACCTAGGATAGGGTTAAATTATCATCTTAAGCTTTTAACTAACCATTCCCTAAGGCACAAAAACCTAGATGAGTATGATACTCATCGTAGCACGCGAGTCAATTTTGCCCTACCATGTCTCACTTATAAAGGAATACCTAAGGAAGATCCTAATTACCCTTGGTCACATTATTCCATGCAAGCACAAGGTACCTCTACCAAGAGGACACCAATGGCTTATTCATGTGATCAAGTGGACTATTCAGTTAGCCAACATCAAGTCCAAGCCCAAATTAAAGATAACCAACCTACCAAGAGGCCTAGTAGGGAAGTCTACACTCCCTCTACACCACCTAGAACTCCCATCCAACAAGTGGTAGCAAGCCATAGTAGGCTTATGCAAAGTTTGCATACGTCATCAACCAATATGACCATGGGAGAGTTAATACAAAGATCCCCCAAGCATCATGAAACTCTCATGAAGGTTTTAGATATCATTGAGGTACAAACTCACAACTCTAATGCTTTCACCAACTTTGTGGGATACATAAAAATGCATAAAGATCTTATTATATCCTTTCAAAATCAGGATATCAAACCTAGGTATGCCAATTTACCAGACTCTCCTTTGCACATCATTGCATGCATCAATAGTATCCCCTATAAGCGAGTGTTGGTTGAAACAGATTCCACAATAAACATCATTACCACAACCAAACTAAAACATCTCAACATACTATCTTCGCACATTGCGATATCCAATTTAACCTTGAAATAATTTAATGATGCTTTTTCATCCACTATGGGAACAATAATCCTACCTTTTCAAGTGGGGCAAAATGCTATGCCTACATTTTTCTATATCTTGGAAGTTGAAATAATATACAACATATTGTTAGGAATACCTTGGATGAGAGACATGGAGTGTATCCCCTCCATTGTACATCAATGCCTTAAATACATTCATGAAGGTCAAGTCCATGTGGTTTATATCGACCTATACCCCTTTAAGTATTATAATAAGGATGATCATCCATAGGAATATAATCATCCATCTACACCTTTGGATACTAAACCCAACGACCTTATCCAGAGTCTAGATTCAACCCCATAGTTAGTCATGAAGCTACCTTCACCACCACCACTAGTACCATCCTCTATTTCTTCAAATGAGGAAGAGTCAAAAAGGCTAACTATAAAAGCTCTCTTAGACATTTTTGACACATTAGAAGAAGACCTTACCACTCCTACCAACAAGGAGTAACCCATGGTGGATATGGATGAATCAGATCATATCATACCATCTTCCTCCACCACGCTTGAGGACACAATTCACTTGACCAATCCTAAACTCGATGAATGCATAGAACCTGATGTTAAATTCATGCATATTATCAAATTGATCAAGGATTTAGGTTGTCCTCATATCGAGTTACCACCCATTAATAGCATTTCTAATGCACCCCCTAAGCATGGGGGCCAAGTATATCACCTTGAACAAGTTGATGAGGTATCCATGACTTGTCTGAGTGCCAATTCATCTTATCATGAGTTTGTGGGAATGATAAATGTGATGACAAAGAACCAAAATCCTTTGAATTAATCTAGGCCACTTGCTACTCCATCCAAAATTCCATCCATACCACAAGAGATAGCATCGATGTATTTGGTCACACCTACTCCATCTCATTCAACATCTCAATAAAATCAAGAACATGTGTACCCACTACACCAAAGTGGAGATAATATAGTTGCCACAACTGAACACTTTGAGGTGGAACAAGAGCATGTGGATATACTCACTATCCAAAATCATAATGAACCATCCGCATTTAATCAATCAATTTTGGATAGGCTAGCCAATGTTGAGTTACAAGTGAGTCGCCAACATAATGATTCACAATATATTTTGAATCGAATTGCAAGCATTGAGTTACAGTTGAGTCATACAAAATCTCAACTCCCTGATTGTTAGGACCAACCTCCTCCTTTGCAATCCAAGGTTAAGTCTCAATAGAAGCATGGGTAAAGGAAACAACACCATCAACTTCTCATGTATACACCATTACCTGAATATTTAGTGTCACTCTTTAATCGATTATACGAGGCCAAGGCTGTCATATTGCCAGATATCCATCCGTTGGATCCCAATAGACACAAACCAATGTGGTATCAAGAGAACCAACACTGTCCTTACCATCAAGTTAATGGTCATAACATTAAGTCATGTATTGCCTTGAAGAGCAAGGTACAATATATGCTTGACAAGAATGATCTTCAAATCAACAATCAACAAATTGACATATGTCAAAACTTTTTACCTACATATGGGATTCAATAAGAAAAACCTAAACAAGTGAATAATATGCATACAACCCCATCTCTTCATAAAATGTGGTGACCTATTTCACCTTGTTTAAAGCCTCAACATCATACCTAGACTCCATTAGTTGAGCCCATGTCAACCATCCTTCACAACTTGAAAGAAACAAAGGCAATAATATTTCCAGACATACCCCTGGTCAAACCAAATAGGTCTAGATATAGATGATACATGGAGTATCATTATTACCTCTATCATTGAATTAAAGGGTATGATATTATCAATTGTCATAATTTTAGATATGTAGTCCAATATCTTATTGATAAGGAAGTTGTATCCACAAGCGGGTCACTCATGTCACCCCATCAAGATAGTGGTATTACCAAGAATTCCTTGCCAAAATAGGGGGAGTCTATCTTTATCACTCCTCCTAGCCAAGACAATAACATTGCATCAAATATAGTACATGTTGGGGGTATCCAAGGTGTCACACCTTCCCCAACATCACAAAAAATGAATAAAATTAAGGATCTTAAAGGTATTGCACCTTCCTCGCTTTCTTTTATCACCACTAATGTTGGGGGTGAACAAGGTATTACACCTTCCTCCTAGAATCACAAAGTAATAAAAGTCACAAAAAGCTCCAAAGGCATCTATAAGCCCTTTGGTCACCCTAAAATGCTCCTAGGTAGTCTATGGCATTTCCTTAGTTCCTATGATCGTCTAGGTCACCTAAAATACCTCTAGGTGGTTGATGATGATCTAGGTTAAAAGAAAATATTCCTATACTATTTATGATAATCTAGGTAAATCCAATAAGCTCCAAAGGTATCTATAAGCCCTTTAGTCACCATAAAATTCCCCTAGATAGTCTATGATACTTCCTTAGTGTTTATGACCATCTAGGTCACTTAAAACGTCCCCAGGTGGTCGATAACCATCTAGGTCAAAATAAAATATTCCTAGACTATCTATGATCATCTAGGTCAATCCAAAATACCCCAAAGGTATCTATAAGCCCTTTGGTCACCCTAAAATACCCCTAGGTAGTCTATGGTATTTCCTTAATGCCTATGACCATCTAGGTCACCTAAAATGCTCCTAGGCGGTCTATGACTGTCTAGGTCAAAATAAAATATTCCTAGACTATCTATGATCATATAGGTCAATCCAAAAATCCCCAAAGCCCTTTGGTCACCCTAAAACACCACTAGGAATTCTATGATACTTCCTTAGTGTCTATAATCATCTAGGTCACCTAAAATGCTCCTAGGTAGTCTATGATTGTCTAAGTAAAAAGAAAATATTCCTAGACTATCTATGATCATCTAGGTCAATCCAAAAATTTCCAAAGGCATCTATAAGCCCTTTTGTCATCCTAAAATGCTCCTAGGTAGTCTATGGCATTTCCTTAGTGCCTATGACCATCTAGGTCACCTAAAATGCCTCTAGGTAGTCGATGACCGTCTAGGTCAAAATAAAATATTCCTAGACTATTTATGATCATCTAGGTAAATCCAATAAGCTCCAAAGGTATCTATAAGCCCTTTGGTCACCATAAAATACCCTTAGGCAGTCTATGATACTTCCTTAGTATCTATGATCATCTAGGTCACTTAAAACGTCCCTAGGTGGTCAATGACCGTCTAGGTCAAAATAAAATATTCCTAGACTATCTATGATCATATAGGTCAATCCAAAATACCCCAAAGGCATATATAATCCCTTTGGTCACCCTAAAATACCCCTAGGTAGTCTATGATATTTCCTTAATGCCTATGACCATCTAGGTCACCTAAAATGCTCCTAGGTGGTCTATGACTGTCTAGGTAAAAATAAAATATTCCTAAACTATCTACGATCATCTAGGTCAATCCAAAAATCCCAAAAGCCCTTTGGTCACCCTAAAATACCCCTAGGTAGTCTATGATACTTCCTTAGTGTCTATGATCATCTAGGTCACCTAAAATGCTCCTAGGAAGTATATGACTGTCTAGGTAAAAATAAAATATTCCTAGACTATCTACAATCATCTAGGTCAATCCAAAAATCTCCAAAGCCATATATAAGTCCTTTTGTCACCTTCAAATGCCCCTAGGTAGTCTATGATATTTCCTTAATGTCTATGACTATCTAGGTCACCTAAAATACCCCTAGGTGGTCTATGACCATCTAGGTCAAAAGAAAATGTTCCCAGACTATCTACGATCATATATGTCAATCCAAAAAGCTCCAAAGGCATATATAAGCCCTTTGGTTCCCATAAAATGCCCCTAGGCGGTCTATGACCATCCAGGTCAAAAGAAAATGTTCCTATGTAGTCTATGATTGTCTATGTCATCCCAAAATTCCCCAAAGGCATCTATAAGCCCTTTGGTCACCCAAACGACCCAATGGAACTCATTAAGCCCATTGGTCAAACTGTATATACATATATATAAAAAATACAAAAATGTTATTAAAATCATAAAAATACAAAAATATTGCTTCATTGCACTTCACATAAATTGTCTTAGGCATACTCATCATTGCATTATGCATCGCTTAAAATCAATAATACATGTCTAGCACCAGGTTTGTACACTAGGCATATGTTAAAATCATTGTTATTATATGTCAATATTACCACTTGTTTATATTACATATACCATTTACATTTACATTCCATATTATATGTTTGTTTCCCATCACTTAGCCATTGTTAGTAAAACATAGTTAAATTTTTTGGTCACTCAGCCATATCTAGTTGTCTTTTCATATTTTGTAGAAAGTTATCATGATTTTTAGAAGGTAGAATCCTAATTAGATAATGCTTTATATACATCAAAATCCCAACACATTTTCACATTAATAAATCCAAGTCTAGAAAAAGGAAATATGAAAATTGTAAAGTTGTCTAGGTTCAAAGATTATTTTGCTCATCCCCCTGTGCGAATGGTTCAAAGATGCTAAGAATTGAAAAAAGGACAAGTTCCTCCTTACCCAAAAATACCTTGCCCTACATTGGGGCAAGTATCCCAAAGAGAAAAATCAAAATAGTGATTATTATCACTTCAAAAATATGCAAAAAGAAATAGTGATTATTATCACTAGGAAAAAGCAAAAATAAATAGTGGTTCTCACCACTACAAAAATCCCTTGCTCAAACAAACAAAAATGAGCTACTCCCTTGAATACTTCAAAAATTAAAATAAAATAAGGGAGTCTTAAACTTGAATCCCTAAAATTCTCAGAATTAGAGAACCATAAGGTGATCCTCATTACAATTTTGGTGGATATCCTACTTGTAAATGGCGGTATCCTCTCACATAACAATATGTCTATCACTTAAGAAAATTTCTTAGGTATAGAACAATGTTTGAATGTGGATGAACTAGCTTGTTGTAACCTATATTACCTAGTAGTCTAATCTAACTAAGTATAAAACTCAGGATAATGAGACTCACAAAGTGATCTCTAGTACAGATGGGATGAGTGAATCCCATTTGCACTAGGAAAATATTATGCATTATCATGATAATGACATCACATGCACACACAGGGATGTTGATTATATTGGTTATCTTAGTAGGTGTATACTTTGTCAAAAAGTCTTGCATAGTTATTATACATTTTTTTATTAGGTAACTGGAGTGTTTGAGTCTCCTAAAAAATATTAAACATATCATATCACATTACATTATCCATTCTATTTTACATCAAGTTGTCACATATTTTTCAAACATACAAAGTCCATTACATAGTGTCATAATAACATGAAAATACTAACGATACATTTTGTACAGTCTATGGTGCTAGCATATAATGTGTCAAATAGTCATCATAAATCCATCATACAAAATTAAATAAATCATCCATTGCATCATGCATATACACATCTACATATCATCAAATCACATCATAGGATAAATACATGCATTCATGTTAGACATCCATAATAACATCATAAAGCATATAATAAGCATACATATCATAAAGCAGCAAAAGATTACATAATGATCAAAGCAAAGTCATAAATATATATATATATATATATCCATATGTAAAAGCCAAATTCTACATCATAGTCCATAAGCTGCTTGTGGGCTGCAATAAAGTGAGTCATCAGACTTCACACTCCAAAAAAAAAGAAAATAAAAAACAACTTAAAAACCCAAAAATAGGGTCAAAAACCCACCAAAAAATAAGGCAATTTGGTCTAAAATTTTGCAGGGATCAAGATTGAACCTATAATATTTTTGGATCCATAAAAATTCTTTATTTTACTCCCCAAGAAGGCCTCCATGTCTGGACCACTCCACAGGAATGAAATTTTTAGCCTTTTGCTTCCAGAAATGTTCATCAAAACAGTCAAAAATCCCCTCCAAATAGGTATATAGTACCATGGGTAAAACAAAGAGTTACGCCAATTTAGTCATATGATTCAAATGACTCATCACTTTATCATTGTTCATGCCCTCATCGACTCGTATATTGAGGGGGTAGTCATAATAACGAATTCAAAAATCAAATCAACACTAAAACACTCAAAAGTGTAATTTCCATGCATTCAAAAGAATCTTTGCTAAAGATAAATTTTCAAGCCCATGCTGGGGAAAATAATCAGCATAAGAAACAAAAATAGGGATTGTCCTCCTTAAAACCTCGGGAATCCACCCATATAAAGGTTTACAATAACACAAGGCACCAAGACCTAGTATACTCTAAGCCCCATAAGACTGTTACTACAACACAATTGAAAGGTATACCCAAAATGAATCCTTCGACTATGTCAAAAGAAGGGATTCCAAGAATGTATTCTCTTTCCACAATGGAGGCATCTAAATTTTATAAGGTTAATTAATAAACTTAGTCATTTAGAAATTTAGTGATCTATTTTTGCTTAGCGCTTTGTTGTACATAACGTATCTCAAAAAGGAGCATCTGTAGACACCTAAATCACATAAATCGGATAATACTACCAGTGCATCACATGTTCCACTTTTATCAGCATCATATGGCCCCAGTGGGCACCCATATAGGATTAAATAAGGCTATAGAGTACATTTTGGAAGGTTCCCAATAGTTTTGAGTTGTTTTGGGGCATATCCTTGTGACTGTTCCACTAAGGGATGGTCATAGATGGTGACCATCCCATCCAGGGATGGCCATACAAAACCATCTATGGGTGGGATGGTCCCTAACTAGAGACCCAAAAATTCAAAGAGGTGAATAAATGACAATCAATTAATACCATATTCTCCATCTAGTCAACCAAAATTGATTGGGAGCCTGTCATAGAGACCAGGAACTCGCAATTAGAGGCCCCAAATGGGAAACCTCTTCTGACCAATGAGGGCAAAGGTTTTGACAAGTGGTAGCACTTGCGTCACATGCCAATACTTGCCCCTTTGCCCTATATTCCCTATTTTGTCTATAAAAAGAGGTGCATTCCCCCATTTGAACAACGAAGTGTTGCCTAATTCCATCCTTGCCTTTTGCAAACCAAACCGTACCCTCATTTGACCTTTAAAACCTCTTCATTCGAAGGTGTTTTTAGGGGCAATAGAAACTTATCCAACCATTCTAAACCAGCCAAATTGAAGAGAAATTTAACCTCATCTTAAAACACAACCTTTAAACCACTTTTAGACCAAATCCTAGTAGTATTGGTGGTAAAATATAAGTAGATTTGTAACCATCCCAAATGGGGATGGTTAGTAGTAGCTAGTTGCACCTATTAGGTAAGGTTATACAATAGTAGGGAATTTTGACTTCATTCCACTTTATAACTTCTATAAATTCTTATATTAACCTATGGTTCAAATTTGGTGAGATTTGGAGCAGTTTTGATAGGTTAATTAGAAGTTTTGTGATTGTAGGTCTATTTGGCTCACCCAGGGACGGTCACTAATTCTGCTAACAATTTCCCATTTATTTATACTTATATATTTACTAAATAAATTTATTTACCCAATTATATAGTTATAAGTCATTTTGAAGCATTTTGGTTTATTATAAATAGGTTTTGTGATTTCTATATGCATGCTTTCTATGTTTCCTAGCTTTAAATCTACAAACACATATGTTGTTAACCCATTTTTCAATTCCTTGTGTGTAGTTGTAGGTATGCTATATAGGATGGAGGAGCTAAGAAGACAAGAAGAACAATACCAAGTATAATTCTCAAGTTTAGGAATGCGAAATGGAAAATAGCACACGCCTTAAGGATATTTCAAGGGATTAGATCCCTTGTACATTGTAAAAGTTGAAATGTATCACAGTGTAAAGCCCTCAAGGAGAGGCATTGTAATCATATTGGAAGCTATGAATAAATGAATATAAGGAGGAATATACTATCTTTATTATACACTTTTCTTCATTTCAAATAAATTACTTTTAGGCACTTTCCTTTGAATGCTTGTGTTAAATCTGCTTTACATTGCAATAGAGTGCCCTTAAGGTGTGTCATAAATTTTTCTTCTTCAGATAGACATCATGTATGTAGTCTGGTGCAAAATGGAATGGTTGTAGCATATATTAATTAGGTAAGAAATATTTAGGCTCTAGGGATGAATCAGTGTGATCCCAATCAATAGCATCTAAGTTAACACACAATGGTTTCATAGGATCTACTAGGTTATGGAGTGGAGTGGTCAAATCAATGGAGATCATGTTTATGGATGGGATGAAATTTCCAAGACCACATGGGTGAAACTCTAAATTAATTATTTATCTTCCATACCTAAGATGAGGTTCTGGAGGTATAAGGATATTAGTTGGTCTATGGATAGATGAGATGATGGGATCATTAGGTTGTAGTAGCTCTCTAAATGTAGGCGATACAGGTAAAACCATGCGATAGATTTCATCTGAGGTGAGTTGTCTTCCCCTGAATTGATGGATAGGGTATATTATATATATTATCACCTCTCTTTCAATAAGAAAATTGAGCTAACATAAGTGATGAGGCCCAAGATAAACCATCTTAGTCTTGTTCTCATAATCACTATCATCTATGAAGGACCCCTCATTCCTACCCACTGGAATTGGGTGGTGACCTAAATGTTGATGCCCAAGGTAGGTCATTTCAATATCATCTTCATATTCACTATCATATATGAAGAATCTATTTCTTATTTCCACTAGCCCCATGATGTGGCATGCATGTATAGGCCCAAGGTAGGCCATCTCAGTTGAGTCTTCTGACTCATAGCCACTCTCATTCGAGATGTATCTGTTCTCTATGTTACCTGCCCAAGCAAGTTGTATATACCAAGGCCCATGATAGGCCAATACAATTTCATCCTTAGCTTTTATAGTGACATAATCATTTTCCTCTTGCTCATAACCATGACTTGGTTCATCCTCCCATAGGATGATGCCTGATGGGCTGCTTTGAGAGAAGAATTTGGATGATATTCATTGGGTGGTTCGATATTGACCATAGCCTCCCATATATCACTCAAGAATTTTTTTTTGGGGGTTAATAGGGATTCTAGTCAATATCTTACCTGAACCCAAGCTCAACCTATCTATGGCTACTACCAATGAATTATTGTAGCTTTGAATATGATACCCTAGATCAAACCTATTAGTAGGCAGTTGGTATTGTGATTGGTATGGAATCCAACACCCTTACTCATACAAACATAATCCATGGCCATGCCAATGGCATCATTAAAATTACCTTAGAGCAAACTCAATATTGGATAAGTAATGAACATCCATGGTGAATGGATCATCCTCATAATATTCAATATTAGAAGCATCATGGATACAATCTAAACCAACATAGATGAAGTTGGTTTGGTTAGGGGGAATCTCTAATGGAACCACTATCCCTATTGGTAAGTTTGGTACTCTTGGTCATCCCATGTCTTGTGCAGACTTGATAATAGGTGTGAAATTCATGTTCTATACAAGATACTCTCCTAAAACCATGTTGGCTAAGTGAACTGTCACTTACGATGCAGACGACATTGTTGATGAAGCAGGTGAAGTAGGTTGAGGTACCTCCTCAACTATTTCTTGGGGATATTCCTCCTCTATGGGATTTGGAATTTCCATAGCTACTATAGTTGGAATTTATTTAGGTCCTTCCTCTACTAAGGGTGCTTTTATATTCTGATAGTGCTTTACCTTGGATGGTGTGGGTTTATCAGAAGCACCAATATCTTTAGATGCAGGAGGTGGTGTTGATATGGATGGGTCACCTCGTACTAATTTAGACTTACTTTATAGTTGTGTGGTGGGGTATAAAGTCCTTATGTATAGGTGTATCAATGGAAGGATGAAGTACCCCAGCAAGTCAACTTGATGCACATATATAAATGGCTCTTCATCTGATGAAACCACATGCATTTATCCCTCGTGCACATACTTAATGTATTGATGTAAAATTGAGGGGATGCACTGCATATCCCTTATCTATGGATACTCTAGGAGGATGTTGTATTGCATTTCCCCCTCCAATATGTGACACATCATGAGGATGGTCTTATACCCTACCTTTATAGGTAGAACAACCGTACCCACTCTGGAGCACAATACATCATTGAAAGCTCTTAATGTATAGGAGGTTGGAACAATGTTGGACCTAGGGATTTTAATTTTATTAGATAAGCCTGTATCCATTATAACCCACTTGAAGGGTATGTCTTTAATGGATGTGATGATATGCAGAGGTGGATTTGTTGTAATAGTAGACACTACCTTAATTTTATGATTATATAAATAGATCATAGGATCTTGACACTATTGGACCTACCCCACAAATTTTGTGAACACATCAGGGTTCTAGAGCTAAAGCTTAATCGATCTCAAGATTTCCATTAAATTCTTCCTATGTCTTGGGGACTGTTGAATGAGCTCATAGAATTATAACTTGGTGAGTGTCATTTGGATATTTTCCTCTAGTTTGCTCTGGACAGTTACCACAAGTCATGATGGTGGACTAGGAGGATTATTTTGCACTTGCCTCTATCAAGGCGCATCCAAAATATGAATAGGAGCCACTCGAGGCTTTGGTTGGTTATATCACCATCTTCTTATCACCACATTGACTATCTCAACCAATTTGATGCACCCCTAAGTGGGGGGTTTGACTCAGACTTTTTCACTTGAGCACCCTAATCTTTGGGGACCTCATGATTAGGAAAGGGTTTTTTGAATATGCCCATGTCTCTATTTTTGGGTGCTAATGGGTTGTCAACTTTTAGCTCACCCTTCTCAATCATTTTTTGAATAATATTATTAAATCTAATACATGCTTCGATGTCATGGCCCTGTATTCTATGATATGGGTAATATTTATCTTCTTTATATCCCTTGGGCTTGGGATGGTTAGGGTCAAGAAGTTGCATATTAGGTATCCTGAGCCTTTGTGTCTCACTTAGCTAAAGTTTTGGTTATGTTATCCAACCTATAATGTGTGGTTATGAATTCCACACATGGTCAGGGAGCACAGGTTCTCCCAGTCCTCACATAGTTCACCCATAGTTAGTGATATACCTCTCCGAAGAGAGATACGTGCTATATCCCATGGGTTATGATGGATCTTGGAAACCAGTATTGGCCAATATAAAAAGGTACATGGGATTTGAGACAACGTGTGGAGATGAAATCCACATCATTGAACTCTACTAGTGGATGGTAATGATGTTCACCTCACTAGAATTTAAGTGCATCGTGGTGTGTGGGTGTTATTTTTATATTTTTACATAAAGGAAAATAATAAGCACTCATCATTTTTCTCCTACATGCCTAAGAAAAGAATGTTTTATTTTTAGAAAAATGCATGTCTAAATATTTCAATGACCTTCAAAGAATGCATTTCATTACTTCATGAGATAATGACCACTAGCTGGGCCCCATGCAAGCAAGCTTAACAAACAAAAATCCAAACCATTGGAGACTAGGGCAGACCTTGAAAATAGAGGTTCACTATTCCTAGCAGCGACTAGAAGAAAACTAAGAAAACTAAAAAAGCTTCAATGCATCTTTCCTTTAGTATTTTTCTATGTTTTCTTAATTAAATGAAAATTTCTCTATTGTATATTGATAGAAAAACATAGACAAAGAAATACAAAAAAGAAGAGAGTTTCTCCAACCTGAAATCCACATCTGATGAAGCATAGGCTGACCTCTGTTGCACTTTTTGCTAGTCATTGTCGACTAGAGTAGCTGCTACTGGCCACTAAATTCAAAAGCGATCAATATATATTGGCCATTGTCAACCAGAGTGGCTAAAATTGCATACATAAAATACATGAAAACATCAACAAAATAGCCAAAATAGAAAACTAGGTGGGGTATGACTGTTATCGTCATTTGTATGACCCTAGGAAGCTGTGCACCCTAGTCTACTTGCAACATTATATCAAAATAAAAGACCATGAAAAATAAATAACACGAAAATGACAAATTTAAAAGATATATTTTATTGATTTATTTGAAACTCTTGTTACATATCGGTCCCTCTTAGGGATACCTAGTTTGATACAATGAAATACAAGAAGTAATGGTGTCCCCTACAAGGGGATGGTGCACTTTGCAAGCCTCTTGGTATCACACATGAATTTTTATAAGGGCTTATAGACACCTTCTTCTCCTTATTGTTTGGAGGGATCTATCATTTTAAACACATTGGATTAGTCCTATAACCTGTATCCTACATAAAAGAAACAACAATAGGAGATCAGTAGCATGGGCAACCTCTCGTGATGAGGATTTTTTAGAAAATATGTGAAGCATGATATGTAAGTATAATAAGATCAAGATATGATAAAATAAATGATAAATGCATGGAAAACTTAGAAATAATGGTGCAAATGTGTTAAATAAACCATATCTATGCTAAAAATAATTAATAAAGCAAAAATCAATGACAGATCTAAGCTACAACTTGGAAAATAATGTCTAAACCCCTAGGTTATGCCTGCAGGCCACTATCAAGGACAATGGCCATGGAATGAAGCCTTTTTCCTCATGAACTAGGGGCTATAGCACTATATTACTAATATAAATTTATGTTTAAGGGTTACCTCTATGCCCATACACTGATTGGAAATGAAGAACATTCGATCTAAATGGTTTTATAGCTAGAAATTATTTCTAAATAAGGTTTAGCTCTGCTAATCCTCTAAGGGGTATGGAATCACTCTCCAGTATTCTAGAGCCTCGTTGCACAAAATTCTGATATTCATGGATCATTTATCTTGCTTGGGAGGATCCATATGTAGACCTGCTAGATTCAGATCTATATTTGGATCTTGGCTTCTTGGAGAAGCCAAGATCCAAATCTACATGCAACTAAGCATCCAAGGGGAAAGCATAAGTCAAAAATTTGTATTAAAGGGGAAATCAAGAGGATATCTAGGAGACCTGTGCCAAAAACCATCTTAAAATAATGCAAGTGCAGTTAGATTGCATGATCTAGACCCATATTCACAACCCGACTATGTTTGGTGCTAGTCATTGTCCAAAGAAGTAGTTATGTGTGGCTATTCTCAGCTTCAACAACCATTGTTGGTGGCCACTCTGATTGATAGAGGCCAAGACTAAATGGGCCAGAACTGCCCCTAATGAGTGGTTAGGATAATTATTGGCTCTTGGAAAGGTTTAAGATCAGTCATATGGCCTTCGAATGTGCCCATATGAGTAGTCTCCTAAATATGATGTATTTTAGGTGTCTACACCTTGTTTTTGGAATTTTGAACCTTTGGTACTTTGGGAGTGGCTACCTCCTATTTTTTATTTTTCTAGTGCTTGCTGCACCAAACTGGCTGACTTGGACTTGCTCTTTTTCTTGGCTATTCCCTGGTCTAAACCACCTTTCCTTAATATTTAAATAGTAGCCAATGAAACTGGTGGCATCCTTATGGAATGCGGGCTTGGCCATTTTCTAGTATTCATGATGAAGGGGTAATTTTTCTCCCATAGGTACTAAAAATTCATCTTCAAATGGAATTTTAGACTTCTTAGCAACCTTGGCTGTGGGTAAATCAGCCCTTGTTGGATCAATTTTAGCATCAACCTTAACCTTTTTTTCTTACATAGGAGAGGTTTTATTGTTTGATGATTGATCTTCAAGTGGTATAGGACTTGAAAATCCCATATTCATGAAATACTCATGCATTTTAGAAGGATATTAACCATCAAACCCATATAGACACCAAAATGATGATATTGGGCAATTGGAATTTTTTTGGAGGCTTCTTGACCTTCTTTTTGGCCTCTTTTTTGGATTCCTTGCATGCCCTATTAGAAGCCTTTTTCTATTTATTTTTCTCTACTTCTATATATTTCTTAAGCTTTTCAAAATTTTCCTTTTGTGTAGTAATTTTTTTTTTTGATGCCTCCCATTCCTCATCGAAATTCATGCCTAATTCCTCATTGGGATCCATGTCTGATTCCTCATCAGAATTTATGTCCAATTCCTTTAATTTTGCAATTCTTGTCTAGTTTTGGGTCTTTGTTGATTTGCCCTTACAAACTTTCTCTTTGATATTAGATTTTTGGGTTGTATCTTAGGGTATATTGGTGCTGGTGCTACTTCCTATTTTTCAACGATGCAGTCTTGCTAAACCTCTTCTACCTGTGCAATAAATTACTGCTCTACTGGAGCTACCTTTCCCTCTTGAGATTGTTCAATCCTTGCATCAGCTGGAGAATATTCTAGCTATTTATCCTTGTCTAAAATTTGAGTCTCTTCAACCTCTATTTCATTCTCCTTTTCATATATTTTTTCTAAATATTGTTTTGAATTATGAGGTTCTTCAACCTCAACTTCATCTTCTTGGTTTACCTGTTCTGCAGAATGAGGTGTTGAACATGGCTGCTTTATTTCCATTACATCATCTACCCCTTGATTAGTTTTTGTGTGAGTATGTAGGGAAGTGATTTCAATTACAATTATAGGGGACCTCTTCTAAGATCGAGGGCTCCCTTGTTCAGATAAATCTTGAGTAGCAACCATTGAGTGGTCTCCTGCTTTAGCATCTTGGTTGGTAGCGGGTACCTTTGTTGCCCAATCAGTATGAACCCCTGCATCTACTTTAGCTGGCTGCTCTACTTCCACTGGTCTATCATGTGGTTGTAATATTCCTATTTGCCCTTATAGTTACCAAATTATTTGATACAATTCATGCATTTTCAATGCAACTTCTTTCCTGGACTCTTGAAACAAAGTTCGTTCTTCCTTAAATTTGGCTTCCCAAGTAGAAGCCTACTCTTTCCATAGCTGCAACTGTTGGTAAAAATCCTCCACCTGGTCCTCCTATGGTAAATCTTCCATTGAAACTTCCTATTGAGGAATTTTGTCCTTGGAAATATGCTGTAAAATTTAGGCTAGATATTCTTCCTTATTTAGCTCATCAATTATTACTTCATCGTCTGATGAACTTGAAACCACCATAGACACCTTCATCCTTCTACTTTTGGCTCTAGTGGAAACTAGCATAAAAGTAGGGCTTGGTCGATCCTGCCTTACCTCATCATCGAATTGAGGGTCAATGGGGAACAAAGTCCATTCCGCTTCCTTATCAAATTGGGAAAAAATAGGGGATGAGGCTTGTCCTGCTTCTTGTATATTTTCCTCAAGTAGATATGCAGATGTCATCTCCTATAATTTTGTCACCTTCTTAGCTAACTGTTCATTTTGTATGGGCACCTCCACTTCTTCTTGTGACCCTAAAATTGCATTAGTTCCATCGATTTCCTCAATTGTCACATTTCTATATGACTCTACATATCGTACCAAGGCCAAAATTAGGCCATGGTGAGCCAAGACATATGTTGTGCCTACCTAGTACTATTTGGACTAATATTTGAGTGCACATATAAGGTAATATAGAACATTAATATTGTACCCATGCAGTATATGGTTAGAAATAAAAAATGATTCAAGTTTAGGTTGGAGTACTTACTAGAATAGGTGAATAATCATGTGATCTATTTGAAAACTACCCTCTAGAGCTCAAGGATGTGTTGCTTGGGAAAAATAACACAATTCAGGTGCTTTTTTGGTGTTCCAAATAATATTTATGCATGGAGAGTTGGGTTGTCTTCCTTGTATGTGCACTCCCCTATCAGAGGAAGGCCTATAACCATGGCGATATACTCTTTTGTGACTAGAATATCCAGTCCCTGCATATGCACAACCTCATCCCTCAAGGATTCTGTAAACTTGTTGGATACCACTTTATATTGTCCATGGCTAACCAGTTGATAGTACTCCATCCATCCTGCAACATAAAATTGGGTTTGGACATCCATATAAATCCTTGAGTAGTTGGTAGGTTCACTTTTATTTAAGTCATGGTTCTTAGATTTCTCCCCCATGCTTAGAGCATAAATTCCCTTTGATTTATGATTCAATAGGTAGCTGCTTCACACTCTGGATTTTCTAAATTACCACACTCTATAGTTTCTCTCCTTACATAGTAGTTATTTATTAAGTATTTTTTAAAACCAGCTGCTTCCTTGGATGCAAGTGGTTAACTAATGTAATAAAAAATGATTATGGTTATCCATGTAAAGTTTCCTTATAGTATGTGCCATATTGTATGGAGGTGATAGCCATAAGCATTTTACCAATCAGAGCCATGACACGTAGAAAAGTGCCAAGTAGAATAATATGCGTTGCTAGGACTATAATGGAGGTTGTGGCAACACTTTTCCATATACACGCATGCATATGAAAATAATATAGACATAAAAGAGAAAATTTAATCATGTACCTAAATTTGTTCTGTGGGTGCACCATGTGCATATATCTATGGTGCATTGTTATTGGTTGGTGGATGATGACTAGGTAAAACTCAATAGAAAATGATGGCCATATTTCCCATACAGTGAATTTCTCTTTATGTGATTGGTTATTTATAGCTACAATATGATTCATTCGAGACATCCTACAAGGTTTCAAAACAAAGGTTAGAAAAAACATATCTTCATGGGATGACAAACATGCCCTCCTTGGAATTTGGTTGTTGACAAATTTTAATTTTGTTCATGATAGATTTGACTTTGCATGTGACTGGGGTGCTGACAAGGCTTGGACCACTTCCCAATGCTAAATTTTATTTTTACAAGGCAAAAATAGTCATGAAAATGGAAAGTGGGCACCTTTTCTATGTGGAAATCAGGCACCTTTTTTTTTAATTATGGCACGCAAGTGCCTTGAAAATAGAAAGTAGGCACCTTAGTGATTGGGTATTATGCTTAACATGGAATGTAGACACCTTAGCAATCATGTGCTATTCTTAACATGGAAAGTAGACACTTTTTGCTGATAGTCAAGTATTGTAATTTTAAAGCAAACTTTATACAAAATCAAAAATTTTCCTTTTTTTTTTTTATGTTCAAGAGATTAGATGTCACTTTTCTAGAGAAATGGGAGTTATGTACCATATTCTTTGAAAAACTAGGAATTAGGCATTCTTCTACTAGAAAACGGGATGTAGGCACTATATCCTTGATATATTGGGAATTAGGCACCTTGTACCGTACAAATGGGAATCATGTGCCACTTCCCCAAAATATAGGAATCAAGCACCTTCTTTTGTAAAACAAGAATCAGGTGCCATTTTATCTAAAAAAATTGGGAATCAGGTACATTCTTCATTAGAAAATGGAAAATAGGTGCTTCTTCCTTATTTCAACATCTATTTTATATGACCACTTATATATGCTAGAGGTATATCAGGTTGTTTAGCACTCTAGTTAAAAAATAGGGACAAAATCAACATCTAGTACCTAAACCAAAAGTTGGGTGTTTTATTGTCCATAAAGATCAAATTAAACACTCATGTATAGATTCAAGTATAGTATTCCCATTTTTAAGTGGGTACAAACTACTATTGCAAATATTTTTTCTAGAAATAAGGAAAGGCATAGGTTCATGGATATTGTGCTTGTTAGGCCTAGGTTTCCCAGGCTACCTAACAGCTACACTTAGGGCATCGTTCCTGCAAAATATAAATACAACTATAAAAAAGAAATTTTTTAAAGAATATTTATTTTTGGGACTATGTGTACTACGTCCACATTTTACTAACTCAATTTGAAATTAGAATCAACTAGGGTCTCCCCCATGCCTAATATGGACTCAATCATGTATGCTTAAAACACATGGTATGGACGCAAACGATGACCATTTACTGTTAATGTAATATTATTGTTGTCAATTGTTCTTATCCTAAAAAATCCATTGTTGATAACTTGATTCACCTCATATGGTGCCATCCAACATTGCATAAGCTTAAATTTCCTTTCCTAGAACTAGGAGTCATATAGTAATACCCATTCTCCCACTTTGAGTTGCTTTGTCCTGGTGTGGTGGTCATGCCACTTGGCCCTTTGTTTTTGGATTAACTCTATTCTTTGTAGAGCAACAAGGTAGTATTCATCTAGCTGGTTAAGCTATTGAATCCATTATTTTTGTGCATCATATAGGTTTAAATTTAATTCTACTATAGTTATAAGTGTCTTCACTTCAAACTCTATAGGCATCATGGTATTTTTTCCATAGACTAGATGGAATGGTGTGAAACCAATAGTAGTCTTCCATGTGGTCCTGTAGGTCCACACTGCTTTTGGTAATCTAGTTGTCCAGTCCTTCTTATGTTGTTGCACTATATTTTTTGGGATATTTTCCAACTCTCATTTGGTTACCTCAACTTGCCCATTCGCTTGTGGATGGTAGGGAGTGGTTTTGTTATGCTTTATTTTATATTGTTGTATGAGTTCCTTAATCATATTTGAAGTAAATTGAGGTTATTTATCAGTTGTGATCTCTCTTGGAAACCCAAACCTTGTAAAAATAGATGAATATAATAAGTCTACTATAATATTCTCTTTTGAATCACGTAGATCCTGCACTTCAACCCGCTTGATCACATAGTACAAACTAAGATAAACCTCTTACCTATTGATTGTGGATTAATGGGTCCTACAAAGTCCATCCTCCATTTATCAAATGGCTCTATGTGAACATGTGTTTGAAGTAGTGTAGCCCAAAAATTCTCACACTCCTTTCCTCAAGGCAGATGGATCTGTAGCTCAAAGTGGAATGGGAGAATGGCTGGTCTACACCTTGGAAGAGAGGTACTTGATAATACCTTCTTATGGTAATTTTTTGATGAATTAGGTGGGTTCACCAAGAAAAATTTTATGGTAGTTTCTGAGCCTAGGTTTTGGTATTTGTTTTGATGTGTTACTTTTATCAAATCACATATACACCTAGTTTGACCAATATGTAACTACGCTAATCTATATGTAATTTTGATTTATATGTAAGTAGAAAAGGTAGAAAATAGAATATATATAGGCAATATAGTGCTTAAAAAATTATTTAGAATACTTACTTACATCTGAAATTTTTAAGGAGATTCTGATTTTTGATGCAAGCAATATCAGTCAAAATCCAGAAAAATTGGGTGGCCCGATTATGGGAAAAACCAAACGATCTTGACTTAAAGCTATAGTTTTATAATTGGATGCAGAAAAAAACAATTTCACAAGAAAACATGCATTTTAATGGATTGAATTATAATGAGAAATGATCTTAATATAATAATAGAAGGATGTTCATATGTATATCTATGCTAAATGCTTGAATATTTATGATATCATGAAGGAATATGCCTATTAAATCCAAAATAATAATGGTAATGAATTGAAACTTATGTAATAGATATGAAATATAATTCTAAATGAGATAAATGGAGAAAGATGATGTAAACTCTAAGATCTGGATAACCCCAGTTGGCTAAATTGCAGGAATGCATGTTGCAGGTAAAATTGGGTGGTTTTGTTCAAAATCGGACAAAACGATATCATGATTGGGTGATCCGATATCACTTAAATATAGCCGATGCACAATATGAACCTAAAAAAACATATTTAAAAGGTAAAATTATGGCATGAAAGTATGTGGGAGTTCTAGGAAAGAATTCAAGGTGAGGATCCGAGATTAAAAAGAAGAGAGTCAGGTGAGCTATTGGGCCAAAAATGAAAAAGGTTGCAACTTCTTCTAATCAGGTAAAAATCGGGTGAACCAATCTCACAACTACCATGCAGTTACCCAAATAGAGACAAGGAGTTACAACTTATTTTTTCACCTTGCTAAAGTAGACGTTTTTCAATTTTAGATGAAATCGGATGACCCGATTTCGTGCAAATCTTTCGATTTTGCACAAAATCGTGTGATTTCACGTAGAGGTTAAAAATAAACTTGTAATCAAGGTAACAAATTAGGGGTGACAAATTTTATTTTTCAAAATGTTTTTACCTTAGTTCTAATTAATGTGAGTCATTTTTAGGGTGCTACAAGTGGTATTTCATCTCTGAGAGTAGGTCTACCCATCTTCTAATATTGATCACACTAGCTCACATGCCTAGCTACATATTTGAATAGTGTAGGCCAGTAATAACCAGCCTGCAACACTTTGTATGTAATCCTTTTTCTTACAAAATTGCCACCATGAGGTTCATCATGACAAGCATTCAAAATTTCTATTATATCATTCTCAACAACACGTATTCTCATGATATTATTAGACCCTACTTTAAATAGGCACCCATCAATCCATGAGAAATCTGCACTTTTCTCAATTAAAGTTTTTTTCTCATAAGGTAAAAGTGTAGGGGATACTTTACCAGTGGCTAAATAATTAGTCATATCTACGTACCATGGTATCTTTTCATTCAGAGTAAACAAATGCTCATATGGAAATTTATCATCTATAGCTACATCATTTGGAGATGTCAATCTAGACAAGAAATCAACTACCACATTGTATTTATCTGGCTTGTCTACTATTGTCACATAAAACTCCTTCAAAAGCAATAACCATATAATAATTCTACCACTAATCCTAGATTTATTTATTAGGTATCTGATAGCTGAGTGATCATTATGTATAAAAGCCTGATATCCTGTAATATAATGATAAAATTTCTAAGAGCATGTATAACTATAAGAAATTCCTTTTTTGTGATAGTATATTTAAATTCAGTACCTGTGAGGTGTTTACTGACATAATATATGGCATAGAAATAATCACCATATTTTTGTCCCAACATTGATACTATTACATTGTTAGATGCATCAACATATATGTGAAAAGGTTTGGTCCAATTTGGACCTCTCCATATTGGGGCAATAATCAAATTTTCCTTTAAGGCTCCTATGTCTAGATAGACTATTTCAATTGATAATAATATTCTTAGGGGTTTAGTAGTTTTTCTAAAATCTACTATAAACCTCCTATAATAACTAGATGATCCCAGGAAACTACTAATATCCTTCCGTGTTTTGGGAGTAGGTAGTTTTTGGATAACTTCTATCTTCTTCCTATCTACTTAAATCCCATCTATAGAAATGTGATGTCCTAAAACTAATTCTTTCTGCATTACCATATAAAATTTCTCATTGCTAAGGGACAAGTTAGTTTCCTCACACTACTCAAGTGTTTTCTCCAAATTTTCTATGGCTATTTCAAAATTTTCACCACATACAATGAAATCATCCATGTATACCTCCACATTTTCTCCAATCATGTTAGAAAATATGTTCAAAACTATCCTCTAAAATGTGGTAGGTGCATTGCATAGACCAAAATATAAAACTCGACAAGCAAAATTCCTCCAAGAGCAAGTAAATTTGGTTTTATACTGATCTTCTTCCCCTATTTGAATCTGATTATATCCACTAAATCCATCCAGGAAATAAAAATACTTCTTACATGTTAAGGTGTCAAGGACCTGATCTACGAAGGGTAAAGAGAAGTAGTCTTTCTTAGTTACTTTATTCAGCAACCTATAATCCACACAAATTTTCCACTTGCCATTTTCTTGGGCACCAACACCAAAGGTGATACTCATTCACTATTTGAAATGGGGTAAATGAACCCAACTATGAGGATTTTTTGCAATTCAATTTTGAAAATTTCCTTTATTGCTAGATTCTTTCTTATCTGTGGTTGTCTTACTTGTTTAACCTGGTCTTCCAGATACATCCTATGAGTACAAGTTTCAAGAGCTATTTCTCTCATATCTGAATAGTACTAAGTAAATGCATCTTGATGTTTTACCAATATTTCTTTTATTTTTATTTACTGTTCAACTATCAAGTTGTCATCTATGTTCAACACTCTACCAGGTGCAACCTCTATTTTCTGAATATGGTGGTCTTTTCCTCCCACTAATGGCAACTAAAGAGGAGGATAGGAAGGTTATCCTTGGAAAAAATTGATATTATCTTATCCTCATCACTCTTATATTCCAATTCATAAAGAGTCATAACATATTGGATCATTGATAGACCACCAATATTTTGATTTTCATTTTTAGGTTCTCCCAACAATTATACAGATTGTGCAGGTGGATGGATGATCAGTTTTTATGTTTTGATCATAATAAATGGTCATCTGGCCATCTCTATTTATGTAAACATCAATTGTTTCCAGAAAATATCCACCTAATATTAATGGATATCCACCCAACCTAGACTTTGATTTTAACACTAGAAAATCTACTGGATACTCCCATGCATCCACATAATAGTGATATCCTCTAGTATTCCATTTGGGATCACTATAGACCTATATTCCAAATGCAAAATATTCTTGATTGGCTTCAAGTTTTATGGTTTATGTTTTTGCATGGTTTATTTGGGCATGACATCAATGGCAGCACCCAAATCTATTAGTGTATTAGGTAAAACACAACCCTCTATTTGTACAGTTAGCACAGGACTTCTTGGATCTAAGTATTTTTTATTGTAGGTGTTCCCTAACATAAGATCAACTAAATGACCCACCAAAATGATTGAATTTATAGGTTTTCTTCTTGGTTTCTTTAGGCATAATTCTCTTATGGCCTTGCCATAGATAGGAATATCTCTAATGGCCTGAAAGAGAGGGATTGTGACTGTCAGGTTCTTTAGACTAGAGAGAATATCAAATTCTAATTGTACTGGCTTTTTAGCTTCTTGAAATATTTGTGGAAAAGGTGGAACCTCTTCTCTATTATTTATAGATGTTGATTCTTATTATACTTCTACTATAAGAGGTGATTTCTCTTTTTTGAATTCTATGGTTTCCTCCTCTTCTACCAAAGGAGTGACTTCTACACCTACTTATTTCTCTGACATTAATTTTGTTGGACTACAATATATTTTAATATTGTACATGGGGTACATCTCATTCTCCACTTGATAAGCTAGCTACTGTTTATTATTTGGATTTACTGGAGGTTGTGTTGGTAGTTGAGTAGGCCTAAAAGTAGGAGGAGTAGTCAGGGTTGGATGTAGTAGAACTAGAGCAACCTATTATGGGTTTTTATTCCAAGCATTCTAGTTCCTTTACTGCTACCCAAGCTACTATTATTGCATCCATGGATAGGTATTATAAGGATTTAGTCCTTGGGGATATTGATTCCAATGTAGTTATCCCCACCGACCCATATTGGGTGGCTAAGATTGAGCTTGGTTCTGAAAATTGCTGCCCTCATAATATGACATTTTTGCTAGCATGTTTTTCCCATAGGAGACTATTTCTAGTTTCTCCTATTACCCATGAAGTATACTTTTTCTACCTCAAGTTCCTCTCTAGGTTTTGATAACTATGAAGACAAATTTGTTTTATGATCCTTTGAACATACAACACACACTCAAACTTTATTTTCTAGACATTTGTTTCTAGGGTTTTTTCCCCTGCATTTGGGACAAAAGTAGGCCAATGCTACCTCATTCTCCTACTTCTTTGTCTGAAGTAGAAGGGTGTCCATTTGAAGATCCATAGACGATAACATATCGCTCTTGAGGTCTTCCAACATGTTGCTTATATCTATTTTAGTGATAGTGGCTGGTTGTTTGATATTTCTAGGGATCAACTTACATTTCCTTCTTGAAAAGTTTTGACACAAATTCTAAATATCATCCATCTTATGTTGATAAATATCCTCTCTATAAATAATGTTTAAGGCTTCCAAATATTCATTTGTGATTCCCTTTAATAATATGCTTTTTAAGGACATGTCTCCTAGTTTTGAATGGGGTGATATTTGCAAATTAAATTTGAACCTATCCCAATATTCCTCCATAGATTCCCCTTCCTTTTGTGTCATGTATAGGAATTCGTCCCTTGCATCGCATGCTCTACCAAAATCCTAGTACTATTCTAGGAAAAGTCTCTTTAATTGTTTTTAGGTAGTAATCTATTTATCCCCAAAACTGATGATCCAATGCAAAGTTGAATCATCAAGAGTGGAAGGGAATAATTTTCATTTTTGAGCATCAACTATATAATCCACATATCTGCATAAAACATCAAATTTAAATAGAAAAATATTTGGATATTTTGTTGGTAGTTCTCTAAAGGTTGGAAGGTGTGCAGGGGAGATATGCTTCATATTGTTATCTCCCCCTACCTCTCCTATGAAAAATTAAAACTAGTGGATGCTTCCTCTACATTAGCCATCTTGTCTATGAATATGGTATCTACCCCAGCTATGTTTAAGGCAACTTTCAAGGTCTCTAGTTTGTTTCTCTTGTACTGTAGAAGGATTACTAAATTTGTGTTTGATATAGTTCCTTCTCTAACTACTTGCCAGAGTTGAAATTTCTATAAGTCTTCCTTAGACTGAACTCTACTTATCTCTGATCCTTCTCTATGATATTTTTTATTTTTTCAGAAGGATCTTGTGAAAATAATGGATGTTCACTCCAATGCATAGGTGGAGATTGTGGAGAAGAGGATTCATTCTTAGGATCTAGTATAGCTAAAGCAAAATGCTTTTGAGAAACATCTTTGTTTTTAACAAAATGACCTTTTGGTCCTCTATTCTTAGGTGAACTCATACAAAACTTTTAGGAATGGATGTTTTGTAGGTAGCAACCTAAACTAAAACTAACTTGCTTCCTTCATAATGAGAAATTACAATAGGCTACTCCCCATTAATTATACCAAAATATTGGGCATGTAGCGACCCCAAGACGCACGCACCACTGTTTACTCTACTTGCAATGTTATTACTATACCAAAAATGAAGCTAAAATATTATGAGAAAACATATAACACAAAAATAAAAAAGAGTGGATATTTCATTAATATTGAACCTCGGTTACATGTCAGTCCCTCTTAGGGATACCCATATTGATACAATGACTTAAAAGTGGATGAAGATATGTTCCCTTTTGCAAAAGGGTGGTGTGCTCTAAAATACTTCCCGGTTCTGCACATAGAAATGTCTGAGGGCTTACATATATCTCCTTCTCTAGGTATGTCTCCTGGATGGATCCTCTTGATCTTGTATGTCATGGATTATGTCTCGTGAACCTATGGCATTGTATGCAATTCAAACAACAATACACGTTTAGCTATCCGATATTACCTCCCTGGATAAGCTTGTTAGTAATCCTAGAATGTAACAAAAATATGATAAAATGATACCATGGAATCAAGTAAATCTAAGCTAATGATATAATAAAACAAGATAAAAGATGATATTTCTATCTAAACCAAGCCTATGGGCCACTATCCAAGATAGCAGTTGCTAAAGAAAACCTTGCTCTCCTTGCCCCAAAGCTATGGGTCAAAGACTATAATCTAATGTTGAAGAAAGTAGGTGTTATGCCCTTTGATTTTTCAAAGCTTCACCGCACACATGATCTCAAAGAGAACTCTCTCTCTGAAATGATCTCCTGTGATCTCTAGATATGATAAGGCTCTCTATATATCACATATCGATTCTTTGGTGCTCTTAGGCTTGTACCTTTTATAGTGTGAAACCCCAGGTCTATGTCCAAGCCCTAGAAATGAATTTCTCATGTGTAGTGCAAGTTAGCATGAGAAGCACTTGTCTATTATCTATATTTGAAGGCCAGTTAATTGAAATCTAACTGCCCACTTGAGTCTTCTATGTGAACTGTTCATTAGCATGAGAAGATTTTGTCTTTTGTTTATGCTTGAAGGTTAGTTAAGTATAAATGCAAACTCAAGTCTCCTATATGAACTAGTCATGAAAAGGAATGCAAAGTCACTCTCGCTCACCTTTATTGCATGCAGACTACCATTTCCACCCAATATTGGGCCTATTTTTCAACAAACCACTTCTTATGGCTTAGAAAATGTCGTCTACAATGGCTATGATCTGGCCATTATCATCTGTAGTGTCTAGGATCTGGCCACTCTAGGCTTGAGCGACTAGAATATGGTCGCTCTTGGCTTGAGCAGCCAAGATTGTATGGATTTAAAAGGCCCCAAATGAGTGGTGAGAACCATTGTTGATTCTTGGAAAGTCCAAGATTATGTCTTATGATATTATGAGTGTATCTATGTAAATATCTCCCCTAAGCATGACATGATTTAGGTGTCTACAGATACCCCTTTTTGCGATGCACTGTGTGGAAAACATAACGATGAGCAAAAATGTAGACTGATCCATTTGTAGGGTGTATGGTGATAAATGGTTTGATCAATTCCAGATGGACCAGTTATGCAAGATGGCATGCATCCCTTGAATCATTGCCTCAATGATCAGAGGACCTAGCCCTGTGGCTTTTGCATGTTAAATTGCACTCATTCCTCAAACTCAATCGGGTAGCTTCAGTTGCTACAACAATTTCGACCGGTAGGAGAGCTACAATTGAATATGTCATGTCTACTTATGTTCCTAGCAAATAAGGGAAATTTATGAATGTTGTATGCAATGATTTGAAGGACGAACATGATTTTTCTATGATCAAGTGATATTTTATTGATTTTTATTATGATTATGTTGAAGTTTTGAACTACCTCTTCACACAATGGATTGGTGAAGAAATGATAATGATTGAAGAGAGAAGTCGCTTGACCAATATGACTAATCTGGTTCCTTTCTAGTATTTTCTGCTTTTAATGGGTAATCCCACATCCAAGTGTGATTCCAATTGCTTATGATAATCATCCATCCCTATCCCAAGGAGCGGTCCAACTATCAATAGCCTTCTTAGGGAGTTAGGATGAGTGATTCTATTTATGTTTAGATTGTATCACTTTGACTTAATGTTTTTGATGTCATAGGGGAATTAGAATGACCCCTTCACATCCATGGAGTAGTTCGACCATCTTGATCTTCTTTGGGTTTGAAGGGTGACATATCGTAATTCCAAAATGAGTATTTTTTGCCCTAAGTGGCCTTATGGTTTCCTACTCATCTCATTGAAATACATGGAGTGCAAATCACTGCAATTGTCGAGTGGATAGAGTAGGTAACTGGATACGAGGCTTGCTTGAGATTGTGATTTTATGTGATTTTTTTTGTTTTTTTGAACATTCTGATGATCCTAAACCATCAAAGTGTGATTATTTGTTGTTTTTTTATTCCCTCATCGAAGGAACTACTTAATTTTGACCTATGGGCTTGGTTGTTGTTAGGTCTAGCAGCCTCTAATTTCTTACCTGTGGCCACTATCACCTTAAGCAGCCAAGAAGCTCAGGCTACTGACGTTAGCAGCAGCCAAGGCATAATTAAAAAAATATAAAACTTGTAATTCTAGGGTTTTGACCTATCATTTTCACTGGTGAAGATTTTATTTTCAGATATTTCATGCAACGACGATGGTTGCGACTTCAAAACTTGCTGGTGCTAAGGATATGGCTGCACAGGGCGAGACATCAGCTGCAAGAGGAGTCGAAGCTTTTCAGGTATTTCTCTTCAAAACCCTAGCTCTCTTTTCTTTGCTTACATAAAATTGAATTTCATTAAGAAATGAGCAAAAAAAACATCACTAAACATATTGGCAACAAATAAACTCCATAATTAGGCTTCAGTTCCTTTTTTCCATGGTGGGTTGGTCCCCAATTTTACAATTTTTTAGTGGCTTTAGCCTAGGATTTTTGAAAATTTTCCATTATTCACCTATTTCCATAATTATGGGCATTCTAAAAATTAGCTTAGTTTTGATTCTTGGGTAGGGGATTTGTTTTCCAATGTGTTTGCTTTCCCTCCCTTTTATTTTTTTGCTTAAGTTATTTTGTCACTTGTATTTTTTTTGTTTTTCTGGCCAAGGGATCACGAGTTTGTCGTGCCGCACCTTGGCCGCTATCGCTCAGAGCAGCTGGCTCTGAGCTGCTGTCGCTAAGAGCGGCCAAGCTTGAATCCCAATGGTAAAAAAATTGACCATTGGGCATTGGCCGCTGCTGCCTCCATTGACCAGGTTTCGATCATTGTAGGTGACAACGGCTAAAGCTTGAGCCTTGTTTTTGCATTTTGTGTATTGATTTTATGATTTGTTTTTTGAATTTTTTCTTTTCTTAGGTGCAATTTATTTTTTTCTTGCTTAGATTTAGATTAACTCATACCCTTTTGCATCGTTTTCATGTTTATTGTGAATTATGCCTTAGATGTATTATAGTTATATTTTGTTTTTCTTCTGCTTTGTTTAGATCCTTACTGCTTAGGCTTGGGACCCGAATCTCCTGTTAGACTTGCTTCCTATATTTTATGACACTGACTGGGAGTGGTTTAAGGCCCATGGGCTACAATATGTTATCAAGTTACCCCACATTATGGCCAATAAGGTATATATTACGACCTTAGCCCATCGTTGGGACCCACATACCAACACCTACCATCTTTCGCCCGATGAGATGACTATCATGCCAGAGGACATTTATAGGATTTTTGGATCCCGTTCAATGGGGTGCCTATTGTTTCATTGGCCACTACTGATCAGGTGGTAATCTATGCTCGAGTTTTTGGAGCACGCTCTACATAGGCCCTCTGAGGTATTGGGTCCGAGGGAATATCTATCAAGACTTGGTATTATGCTCAGGTTTTCACGGTGAGACATGTCGTGTTGCTGATCGTGATCAGAAATGTTCTTATCCTGGATTGCTCATGTTTGAGGTTCCCTTGTAACCTCCTGGTGATGGTGCAAGACCTATTGGATAGTGATGAGCCTATAATCTATGCATGGGGTAGATCACTATTGGCTCAATGCTATGATGAGTTGTACCACATCTGTCGATGGGGACACATCAACATTTCCTACAACTTGCTCCTACAGGTTTTGAGATGGTAGAAAATTAAGGTAGATCACCCTAAGGGGCTCCCAGCTGATATTATATCTATTAAGGCTTGTACATAATTCTATGCTACCATATGGGCTTGGGAGCATGAGGAGCATAAGAGCCACACTTTTTTAGGGGAGTTGTCCCACTATACTAATGCTTTTACCAGACTGTTGGCTAGAGACGTCGTGTGGCGACTGTACTATGAGTTTCTAGTTTGGGATGATCCAGCTAGTTTTACTACTAGGACACGATGCGAGCGATGGCTTATTGGCCATAAGATTTCCATCCAAGAGTATTTCTTCTACTCTCGGGTTCTTTTTTAGTATGGATTGTAGTAGGATGTGCCCTTGCTACCATTCTTGTACAGGTGACTCACAGCATAGAGGGAACTACCTCCATGATAGGTTACAGAGCTTGTAGATGAGGAGGATTCCCTAGTCGTAGATCGTACAGTGGTTGGAAAAGTTACAGCGGTCTAATATTAGTGGTGGGGTTATTGAACGTGGCATGGCATCGGTAGTCTAGGGCACAAGGATGATGGTGGGGGTGATAGCACATATCTGGCAGGATGTAGGGTTCGATCCAGGACTAAGGTATGGGTCTAGCCGATAGAGTAGGTGGCAGTAGAGTATCCTAATGTTCCTGAGGAGGAGGAGGAGTTAGAGCCTAAGGAGAGACTCTCCTCTGAGAGCATAGTTGCACAAGGTCAAGGTTGAGCTCTAGGTTACTAAGATCCAGGTATAGCGGTGAGATGCTACGATTGAGCAGATCACATCATAGATACAGGCTCTATAGGCGACTATCAGGGGTGGTGATGTCAGAATGTAGTTTTTTGTTCTTGATTCTACACCATAGGAGGTTCCAATAGTAGGCTCAGGGGTAGATATGGGACGACTACAGTCCTTATTGTATGAGCATGAGGCTCATATCTGGGGTCTTACAGATCATGTTACCCTTCTTCAAATTAAGCTTAGGAGGCACGGGATTGTCCCTAAGGATCCAGCAGATGCAGGTGGTTTGCAGGTCAACGAGAACTCTACCTTAGGGTAGTCTTCTACCCATCCTAGCCAACAGACCCAGTCTCGAATAGAGAGACCTACAGGATCATGTCACTCAAATTGCAACACCACCACAGGGGGAGGTGGCACTAGAGGATGTGATGCAAGGGGCTCAGACCTGACACTTGATTGATATTCTACTTGGTTCTTGATCCATTTTTATGGTTGAATGACCTACATGACTATATTCCATGGGTATTTTTGTATATCCATTGGACTTGACACAAATTTTTATGATATATTTGCATTTTATGACTCATTGTGTATCATTTATTGCTTATGTTTTTGTTGTTATTTTGTTTTATGATATGATGCGATGATGATATTATGATGATTTGACGGATATTTTAGATGGTATATGATATTTGAAGATGCTTATATGGATGTGTAGATGCTTATATGATTTGATGCAATGTATTTTGATGATGAATGATGAATTTATGATATGCAAAGGGATGTTGCCTATATTTTTTATGATGTGATTTATGGATGATTAATGACTTGTGTTTTCGGACGCAAATGTTATTGTTAAATGCATGTTTTAAATTTGCTTTAATTATATGCATCTAACTTATGCGATGGAATGGTATAAATGAAATTGTATGCTCTAATAACTTAAAACATATGAAATGTATATGACATTGACAATCTTAATGGGTGATACCACAGAAAGTAAAAAAATATAATCTTGAATTTAAATAATCACTCTTATCATAAGAATTGATTGAGTATTCATATATGATATGTAATGGTGTGTAATGTATCTTCTTAATAAGTTTCTGTAAATTAAAAGATATAAAGTAGTTAGTGGTCGTCTATATACTATTTCTAATATATATGCGGTATCTTTCCTACTATGTTGATACCCCCTAATTTATAGAATCTTATAAATAATATGATGGTGTGAAATGTTATGATTTGTTGCTATGTGATTTTTTTTTTTAGGGATTTTCGGAGATTCAAACACTCTAGTTCCCCTAGCAACAGCTGTCTACTTACCACTTAGAATTTTGAAAAGTAATGCTTTTACCATGGACCTAGTTTCTCATGATCTCTGTGTGTGCATGTGATTGTATATTTTGAGGTAGAACTCAAGCATTCCTTTGATGTCAGGCGGTATTCTTTCAGCCCATTGCTAAGATAAGGGATCCTTAAGTGTTCTTCTCATCCTTATGTTGGACTTAGTTGGACTATACTACTAGGCAATATTTGGTTACCTAATCTAGATCATCCACATTCAAACATTGGTCTACAAAAATATTTGAAGAAATTGTAATAGACATATCGTCATGCGTAAATATTTCTCCTTCCAGTTTTGTACAATGCTAAGAATTCCAGGGATTCAATCTTTATTCCCTTCTTTTTGGCTTTGGATTTTCACTCATATGTAGTGATGAAAATCACTGTTTATTTTTTATTTGGTTTTTCTTTGAGTGGGGATTTTTTTTTAGTGATGATAATAACTTTTTATTTTGATCATTCATAGTGATGAAAATCACTGTTTATTTTTTATTTATTTTTTCTTGAGCTTGTTTTTTTTTGTATTCTGAATATATGATTTGTGTATCGGATTTTTTCTTTGAAATCTGGACTGTATGCTTGGCCTTTGAATATGTACTTTTCTTTGGGATTTTTTCTTGTTTTGATTTAAGCAAGGGATTTTGATAGGGTAAATCTTGTCCTTTTGCAAATTCTTAGCACCTTTAAATCGGTTGCACGGGCTAATCCTTTTCTCTTAAGGTAACCTAGACTGCTTTGCAGCTTTCATCTTTTCCTTGTACTACCTAGGATTTTAGTGTTTCAATTAGTAACGGGATCTTGAAAATCCAAGGCTTTATCATAGCTAGGCCTTTCCTTCTACTAATAAAAGTTGTTTTTTTCAAAAGTTGATAATATTACTAAATTTTGTTTACTAACCGAAAACACTTAGTAATTATGTATAGCAACAAATAATGGTTGTGTTGAAAAACACAATTACACACATGTGGATGGAGGTATGGATATGAATGACTTGCATGACTAACTATGGTATCACGACTCTCATGACATATCTTGTAATGTATGTGAACATGCAATGCAATGATGTGGATGCAAAATGTAAAGTGCAATTGTTTTTGTATTTTTGATTTTATGTTGTTTTTGTATTTTTGATTAATTTGACCAAAGGGCTTATTATGTCTTTGGGGATTTTGTTATTAATTTTTACCAAGCGGTTTGAATTATCCTTGGAGCCTTTGATTTGATTTTTGACCAAGCGACATGAATTACCCTTGGAGCCTTTTTGATTTGATTTTTGACCAAGCGGTATGAATTACCCTTGGAGCCTTTGATTTTATTTTTTACCAAGCAACATGAATTACCCTTGGAGCCTTTTGAATTTTTACCAAGTGGTATGAATTACCCTTGGAGCTTTTGATTGATGTTTGATCAAGGGGTATGAATTACCCTTGGAGCCATTGATGATTTTGGTTTTGACCCAGCGGTATGAACTACCCTTGGAGCCTTTTATATTGATTTTTTATTTTTATTTTTATGTTTTTATGATTTGTTTGTGTTTTTGACATATTTGAATGTTTTTGAATTTTATGAAATATTTGAATGTTTTTGTGTTTTTATGAAATATTTGAATGTTTTTGTGTTTTATGAAATATTTGAATGTTTTTGAATTTTTGACATATTTGAATGTTTTTGAATTTTATGAAATATTTGAATGTTTTTGTGTTTTATGTGTAAAATACCTTTAAGTGAATGATATTGATAGGTTCAAGATCTTCAACACCATATAATGATATAAGGCGATCTGGTCCAGGTCCAACTCTCTGTGAAATCATGTATAGACCTATCCAGTTTACCGCAAACTTATCTCGTAGATGCGGTGGCAAATTTGAATTATGTTGGTTTTCTTTGAGCACTAGATCTCCAACCTTGAATTCTCTTAGGTGGACTTTAATATTGTAATCTCACACAAGGTGATATTGGTACACATAGATGCTCTAAAGAATTGAATCGACGTTCATCAAGAAGCATTAATTGATCAAGGCGGCCTTGCCATGCAACTTCATCATATATGAAGTCTTTTAGTACTATGCGTAGAGTCAGGATTCCAAATCTATAGGCATGATGGCTTTAGTGCCATATACTAGTGAAAACGGTGTTTCCCTAGTGGGTGTCGTATACTAGTCCTGTATGCCCATATTGCAACAGGCAATTGCATGTGCCAATCCTTGTGATTTTCTTGCACTGTCTTCCTCAAAATGGAGAGTATTGTTTTGTTTGAATCTTCTGCTTGCCTTTTTGCTTGTGGATAATAAGGCATTGAAAAAATATGCTGAATACGATATTTTTTCATTAAAGCACGCACATTTTTTTTCTTGAAATATGGCCCATTATTCGATATTACCTTAGAAGGGACCCCAAAATGACTTATGATATTGTGGAGTATAAACTCCGCAATCCTTGGTCCAGTTGTTGATGTTAAGGGGATTGCTTCTACCCATTTAGTGAATTATTCTATGGCCATTATGATGAATGTGTGTCAGCTTGAGGATAGGGGTGAGATTTTCCCAATAAAGTCTAGTCCCCATTGCGAAAATGGCCATGTTTCCTGGATGGGTTGCAAAGCTTGTGATGGTAAGTGCGTTAGATTTGCATGATGCTGGCACTTACTATATTTCTTGACATACTCACAGCAGTCCTTTTCCATTGTGGGCCAATAGTAACCCATTCTCAATATGCGCTTAACGATGGCCATGCCACTAAAATGGCCTCCACATGTTCCATCGTGAGCTTGTGAAACTACCCAAGATGTTTCTTGGGGCTCAAGACAACGGAGCAATACTCCATCATATCCTCATCTATAGAGGATTTATCCTAGGAAAATGTATCTTGTTGCTCTCTGTTTAAATTTTCACCTTTAAGTATGAGATAAACCTTGAGGTATTATTCCAAGATTTAGGAAGTTCCATAGTTGGGAAAGCTAATCCTGATAGGCCACAACTTCTATAGAATAGACAACATGCTCTTCCTACATTTTTGAGGAAGTGAACATGGATTGAGGAACAACTCTATGGTATATGGTCACACCACACTCTATTGGTTCTTGGGAGATCAAATATCCCCAAGGTGCTTTTTGCAAGAAATATCTGGTTGTGAAGGACCAATCTTGATTTAGTTCAATGTTGATCATGTTGACTAATTCTTGATTGTCAAAAGCTTCATGGTGTATTGCTGAGTGTGAAAGCACTTTCACATGAACAGTTGTAAAATCAGTAGATGGATTCTCAAGGATTAAGGATCCCAAAGAGGCCATAGTATATGGAAATCTATTTTATGTACGAGGGATTGCCTCGATGTCATACCATTCCAGCCGGGCTAAGTAATTGTCAACAAGTTCCTTGTAAGTCTTCAGGAGTGGGCACCTGCATTGGAAGAGTCCTTTGATCTAGTTTACTATGAGAAAGGAGTTACCAAAGATATTCAATCTTTTAATGCCCATTACTACGACTATTTGGAGTCCCAAGATCAATGCTTCATATTCTATATTGTTGTTTGTGGATGAGAAGTCTAGTTTAAATGATAATGGCAATGGAGCACCCTATAGTGTGATAAAGACAATCCCTGCTCTACCTACTTGTTCACACTTCGAACCATTGAAGAACAATGACATGTCCTTTTATTTCTTAGGTTCTTCAAGTTCTAGTAGATATGATAATGCAAAGATCTCATGATCAGGCAATTCTATGGTGAGAGGCTTATTATCCTGAAGAGGCGCCTTTGCTAATTGATCTGCTATGACTTGTCCCCTGATGGACTTTTGGCTTATGAACTCTAGATCAAATTTTATCAATAGCATGATCAACTTTGCGGTACATGTATTGTGATATGTCTTGCTCATTGTGTACTGCAAAGGATTTTGTTTTGATATGACGTAGGTCATATGGCTCAACATGTAGTGTTACAAATTTTGAGTTGTAAAGACCACTGTTAAACACAATTTTTCAACATACACATATCCTAGCTCATATATCACCAAGGTGCGACTAATGTAATATATGGCTTGCTCTTTATCTTGTGCATTATTTTGGGCTAACATGGTGCCCAGTGCGAAATCAATAATTTATATATAGTAAAAATGGTATGTATGGCCTTGGTGGAGCCAATATTAGTGGCGTTGCTAGATAAGTTTTGATCTCTGCAAAGGCTTAATGGCATTCTTCGTCCCAATGAAAGGGGACTTCCTTGCATAGTAGCCTGTTCATGGGTCTGCATTTGTCTGATAATTGTGCAATGAATATTTTGATGGATGCTATCTTTCCTTATAGGCTCCTCAAATCCCTAATGTTGGTAGGGGTAGCTATTTCCAGTATAGCCTTTACCTTCACAAGATCTACTTTGATGCCTCTCTTGGATATGATAAATCCTAAAAGCTTGCCATAAGTTATGTTGACTACACACTTCTTAGGATTTAATTAGACATTATGTTCTATGAGGCGATCAAATACTTGTTTAAGGACTTCGTCATGCTCTTGTTGTAATAGGGACTTGGCTAGTAAGTCATCAATGTAATCTTCCAATATTGTATGCATATAGTCATGGAATATGTATGTCATGGCCTGCTGATATGTGGCACCAATATTTTTGAGACCGAATGGAATCACTTTGTAACAGAACCATGGATTAATGAAAGAATTTTTATGTTGATCTTTGAGCTTAATCCAGATTTGTTTGTATCCAAAAAAACCATCCATTAGGGAGAGCATTTCATGACCTGCGATTGCATCTACAAGAGCATCTATGTTTGGCAACGGGAATGAATCCTTTGGCGTTGCCCTATTCAAATATTTGAAATCCATGTAGATATGGACTCTTCCATCAGGTTTCCCTATGGGTACCATGTTTGACACCCACTCAGGGTAGTCAATAGGAACTATGAATACTACATCCAGTAGTTTTTACAATTCGTTCTTTACCATCAAAGTGACGGTTGGATGCATTTTCCTCAGTACTAGATTCTTCATGGGATCTAATGAAAGGTTGTGAATGACTAAATTTGGATCTATCCCTGGCATGTCTTTGTAAGTCTAAGCAAAAATATTTTTCCTCTCCTTGAGGAGAGGAATCAAGATGGCTTGTTCCTATGGAGATAGAATTTCTCCAAACTTGAATTTCCTTGGTTGGGTAGGATCATCGCTGATGTCCACCTCAAAAGTTGCTTCTATAGCCATATGTGACCCATCCTCTAGCTGATGATGTGTGGGTATCAAATAAATTTCATTAGTGGGATTCATAGGATCTATTGACTCAGGTTCCAAACCAACATGGAAGATGTCATATGCACAACCTGATGCAAAATGGAATGACTGTAACATCTCTTCATTGAGGAAGAGGTCTTCTGGCTCTATGGGTGAACTAGCACAATCCCAATCAATAACGTCTATATAAAGATGCAATTATTTGGTAGGATCCACTAGATTATGAAGGGGAGTGGTCAAATCGATGGAGATCATGTTGATAGATGGGATGAAATCTCCAGGACCACATGGGTGTAATATTGTCTTATGGGTTTCTCTTCCATAGTCACGATGAGGTTATGGAGGAATGGGAATTTTTGGATCTGGCCCATGAGCAGGGCATAAAATAGGATCATTGGGCTCTAACTACTCTTTGGATGTAGGTAGAGGGGGATTAACCATCCAATTAATGGCAACTAGGTCAACATGTATCCCCAAAAATTAGAGTTGAGGGTCTATGGCATGAAGTGCCACCTCTATATCTACTAGCTCATTGAATCATCATAAGTGATGAGGTCCAAGATAAGCCATCTTGGTCTCATCCTCAAAGTTATCATCACTTATCTAAAAATTGTTAGCATTGGTATGCGGCCCTAATATAAGGGGCTCATGTCTTGGCCCCAAGTAGGCCATCTCTATTTCATCTTCATATTCTTTGTCACTTATGAAGAATCCATTTGCATTTGTCTCTCACCCCAAAGTTAGGGGTTTATGGCTTAGACCTAATTAAGCTCTTTCTATTGAGTCTTCTGATTCATAGTCACTTCATCTGATGTATATTCAATCTCATTGTGGATAGACCATGTGAACCTTTGTAAATAGTGAGGCCCTTGATAGGCTAAGCCAAGTTGTGCCTCATCATAAATTTCTTCATATCCATTCTCCTCATCCCACGAGTTGTACCCTATTGGGGTGGAATCAATTGAGTAAGTTTCTGAAGGTGGTATGTTTACCGTGGCTACTTGTCTATTTCTCAAATTTGCTATTCTCAAAGAGTGACAAGGAATGAAATCAATGTCTTCTCCCAACCCTATACTTAATATTTCTAATGCTGCTACAAGCGAGTCATCTCAACCTCCACTATAGTAGCCTAAGCCAAATCTGTCAAAAGGAAGCTAATATAGTGGCTTGTAAGGCCTCCTACGCCCCTGATCATATACACCAAGGCCATAGCCATGCCAATGGCAATGCTCAAAGTAGCTTAGAGCAAACTCAGGATTAGAGAGTTAATGAGCATTGACTATAAATAATTTGTCACCATCTCCTTCTATATCTGAAGAATTATGAGCATAGTCCAGGCCGGTATAGACAAAATTAGTTTGGTTGGGAGGGATTCCAAGTGGAACCACTATTCCTAATGGCGGTCTCAAGTCTTTAGGCCTCCCTATGTCCTATGTAGACTCATTGATAGGCATAAAGGTGATGTTCTGCATAAGGTATTCCTCTATGCATGTGCTTGCCAAGTGTATTGATGCATGCAACATGGATGACCCCATGGATGATACTGGTGAAGCAAGGTGATAATCACTATCTTCATCTTGATCTTGAGGATCTTCCTCTTCCATAGGACTTGGCATTTCAACAATGGCTATATTTGGAACTTCCTTGGGCCTCTATTACTTAACTAAGGGGGCCTTTAGCTTTTGATTTTCTTTTGGTTTTGATGTTGATGGTACTTTAGAAGCATTGATTGTCTTGAGTGAACCAGGAGGTGTTGATGTGCTTGGGTATTTTCTTACCCCTTTGTATTTGTTATCAACTTGTGTGGTTGGGGATGAAGGTGCCATGTATAGGTGAGTAGAAGGGATAACGAATTCTCCCAGAATATCCACTTGATTAACATATTTAAAAGGCTCTTCATCAGCCAGAACCACATAGACTTTACTTTTGTGCACATACTTGACACGTTGGTGTAAGATCGAAGGCACACACTTCATGGTCCTTATCCAAGGATGCCCTAAGAGGATGTTGTATTGCATAGCACCTTCTAAGACATGACACATCACAAGGATGGTCTTGTGCCCCACCTTGATGGGTAGGACTATCATTCCCATAGTATTGCATAAAGCATCATTAAAAGCTCTCAATGTGTAAGCTCCTAGAACAATATTGGTGTTGGATATCTTTAGGTGCTCTATTTTAGTTGTTGTGATGATGTTTATTGATGAACCTATATAAAAAAAATCCTCTTGAAAGGTAAGTCATTTATGACCACTACAATGTTTAACGGAGGGTCTGGTAAGGCAGCATAAATAGTCTTAATATCATGATCATAGAATCGGATTACAGGTTCCTAGAATTCTTGCACTTGTCCCACAAAGTGAGTGAATGCATTCACATCTTGTGGTTGAAGCTCAATTGTTCTTAAAATCTCCATTAGAGTCTCCCTATGCTTTTGGGACTATTGTATGAGCTCATATATGGATAACTTAGTTGGATTCATCTGTAGGTTTTGCTCCAATCTACTCCAAATAGTTACCATAGGTCTTGTTGGTGGACCTAGAAGGTTGTCTTGCCTTTGCCTAGGAGCGGCTAGGATGTTCATGGGAGCTGCAGGTGGTTGTGGTTGACCATACCACCTAGTCCTTGTTGCTATGTTAATGATCTCAACCATCCCAATGCATCCGTGGGTAGGTATGTCAGCTCAAACCTAATTGACTTGGGCCCCTTGCTCTCGAGGGGCTTCATAATTGGGAAATGGGTTTCTGTATATGCCCATGTATCTGTTATCGGGAGCTAGTGGGTTGTCAACTTTGAGCTCTTCTATCTCAATCATGTTTTGCACTTGATGCTTAAACTCGATACAAGCCTCAATGTCATGCCCGATATCCTATGATAAGAACAAAATTGATCTTCCCTATATCCTTTTGGCTTAGGATGGTTGGGATCTACAAGAGGTATATCAAGAAATCCGATCCTCTTGGCCTTGCTCAACTGATTAAATATTGATTGCATTGATTCTGTTAGAGGCATGAAATAACGAGGCAGCTTGTGTTCTCGGTTTCTTCCTTGATTATTCTTTTGGTCGTAGTTGTCTAGTGGAGGATGTGCTTGATATTTTTGTGGTTGTTGTGCACCCCCATCCTTGGGTATAGCCAATATGACTTGATTGACTAGAGTAGAGTTACTCTGCTTCTATTTGTACTTGTCATTCTTACCATTCTTGTTCCACTCCTTTTTGTTTTAGATCTTAATGGTTCCCTCATCTACTTTTATCTCTTCGATGAGCTTGTCCTGTGCCAAAGCTTATTCGAACGAAGGATATTGTTGGAGTTGTAGCAAGAGGGATATATGTTTAGAACAAATTCTGGTAAACATGTGCGTGATCTCTTCTGTAGGAATGGAGAATGATAATTTTGCCATGATTTTTCTCCACCTATTCCCATAATCCATTACTAGCTCATCATCATACTATTTTAGATTCACCAGGTCTGAAAGGTTTACCTTCTTCTTAGCACCAGAGGAGAATCACTTCAAGAATGCATTTACTAGTTGTTCAAAGTTGGTTATGCTATGCTTAGGTATTTGGTTGAACCATTGAATGGCAACACCTAAAAATTTCATTATGAATGTTCTTAGCATGAGAGCGTCATTGTCTTCAAGATGAAAACAAGCATTGATAAAATTGGTGACATGCTCTTGTGCATCCTCTTCACCTTTAAAATTCTCTAACCTAGGAATCTCAAAGTGCTTAGGATATGGAGGGCTAGGGATTGATGGGCACAATGGTTGATTGTGTATCTTGCTCAATGTTGGTGAGTTCCCAGCTACCTCTTGTTTCTCAAAGGTTTTCATCTTTTCAGCAGGCTCTTGAAATGCCTTTGATGCATGTATTTCCTCCTTGTGCAAGCCTATTCATATTGGCAATGGAGGTAACTCTCTATTAATTTTATTTGTTCCATTTTCCTCCCTACTACGAAGGGAATCAAGATTGTGATGTTGGTTTGTTATGTTTGCCCTCCCCCATTAGTTGGATTTTTTTCATGATTTTGTGGGGGGTTTTATTGTGGGATATCTTATCTAGTGTGTCTTTTCTTAGGTGAGTCAACATGTCTTGTTCTTTGGTGATCACCACCATTTATCTATAAATTGTTAAGAGCTAGCTACTCAGATTGCTCTCTTAACCACTGCTCATGGTGGTACAAGAGTCTTTATCTTTGTTTCTCATGTTCGAGAGCTTGCACTAACTCTCACTCTTTGTGTAATACATTTTCTAACCACCTCATTCGGTTAGTTTGTGCTATTGTAGAAGACTCATGTTTATCTAACTTTGTTCTTGTAGTCTTGACTCGCATATTCCTCAAGGGGTTTTTTGCTATATTTGTACTCTTGCTAGTTAATGTGACTTATTCAGTGTACTGTTGAGTATCCCTATGATCAGACTCCATGTGTCTTCTACGGGGTTGCTCTGAGGTACCCCCATACTAGGAGGTATGTTTAGAAGTCACATTTTGTGAGCTTCCAAATGCAGAGTTCTCAGTAGCTAAAACTATTTGGATTGGTTGAGTAGGAAATTGATCCAACCTATCTAGCTATATTGTTCTCCATGGCTGGTCCCGTGGGGTGTCATTTAATCCTATGAGGTCATAGTCTATGAGAATATTTTCTTTTGTATGAAGGTTTTCTTCTATATGATTCTCATGACTAGATGTAGCTCTAGTTTCTTGCCCTTTAGTGGGTAGACCTATTTCATATGTTTCTTGTGAGTCTTGAGGTGTTGCAATTCTTGTTTGCCTTATTGATGAAGAGGGCTTTGTGGTGACATGTTTTCTCCACATGGATGGATATGTGGAAGTCTCGTCATCCCCATGTGAATAATGGGTCTTAGAACCTTATTTATGTCCATGTGAGGAGGAAGCCCTTGAAGGTTCCTCATGTATTTGATATGTTTCTATGTGTTTAGAGGAGGCCTTTGAGGTCTCCTCATGTCTCCTTGATGATGATGGTTGTAAAGCCTCTTTTTGTTTATGTGACTTTGTTCCATGATGTGGTTCTGTAGACACCTAAAACATGTCATGCCGAGGGTGACTACTCATATGGAAATCCTACAAAACCATATGAAGGATCTTGGATAGACTCCAAGATAGAGCAATGGTTATAACCACTCAATTTAGGCATTCTGGCATAAGCAGTCTGAACCACAACCCAGACCTACGGTCTCCAGTCTGAACCATGGTTGACACCTGTAGTCTGCAGTCTGGACCACAGCTGTGACCTGTGGTCTAAACTAGAGTTCAGTTAGGCCTTCCATCTAAGCCAAATCGGTTGGAATAGCCAAGAGATCTAGAAGGAGGTAGTTGGAGGATGAAAGATTCCAAAGGCTTCCATCCCAACTATCCTAACCAACCTTCTTGGTCTTGGCTTCTCCATGAAGCCACCCCTAGCCCTAGGGGCATGCTACAAATACCCCCTCCAAGTGGGGATGGAGAGAAAAGAGATAATTTGTATAGCGAAGTGCTAGCGAATTATTGAGTGAGCTAATTGATCAAGAGAGCAATGAAGCCCTATCACATTGAATAATGACCTTGTGCATTTGAGAGCCCCCATTGCTATCCATCCAAGACCAATTAGCCATGGATTCCCTAGGTGCCTAGGAGGATCAAGAAACACAAATCTGGGCGAACGAAGGCCCTTCATAGTGATTTTACCACCAAATCTGTCAGAGGATGACAAAGGCAACCCTTGAACATCAATTCGGACAAGGAGGTCAAGCCCACTGCCCCTAATTCTAAGGGCAAACACATCAAGTTCAAACTATGACTGTCAACCGTGGTTCATAGTGCAAATTGTCCCTCACAGCTACGGTTTGCAACAGGTTAAATATCACCTTACTCATTTTGCTTTTTATCGCATAGATTAGTCATGTTAGTCTTTTCATAGGTTTAATTGCTTTTTAGAGAAACTCTAACCATAGGAATTAGGCATTTTATGCGTTGCATTGGGCAGGAGTATATTGGATATTTTAGATGTTTTATTGCTTATAATTTGATATTTGTTCAATGCATCATTTGCTTATTCATGTCTTGTATGTTGTAGTATAATTCTTGATGTGATTAGAGTAGCTTAAAGTATTTCTTTATGTTTTCTTGTTTTACTAGTTTAATGGTATTTACATGTATGTTTCTTTAAATGGCCTCATCACGAGAGGCTATCAAACTTTGTAATCATGCATTGTTGTTTCTTGTTCATATGGAGACAGGTGCAAAAGGGAGCCTATATCATAATCCTTCCACATCGCAGAGAAGGGGGTTAGCTCTACCCCAAGGTAGTTTGTGAGTAATCACCAGAGCAAAAAATAAGCATGCCTACCCTGTTGAGGGCATTGGCAATTGTAACATCTGTATCATCTTTGGAGTGACCCTAAGAGGGCATTTTTGTAACCTGAGATCCTTTCGAATATTAATATAAGAAACTTTGCATTAGTTGGCTTCTTTGTTCAATTTATGCATTTGTGTGGATCTTTGTGTTTTTATGATGGTATAGATCAATACACTAGCTAGGCGCGCACTCCACAGTTATGTCAGATGGCGATCACAATGGAACCCCATAATTTTAGCCTTGAATTCTGACTATTCTTGTCTTTTTCTTTCCATAGGTGCTAACCACATCTTTCAACTACGGTTATTTTTGGCCCGCAGCTATAACCTGTGGTCTCCACTATAGCCCGTAGGTCGGACTTACGATTCACAGAGGAAGAAGTAGACAATAAGGAAATCAGTGGGAAACAGAGCAGGAGCTAAGGTAGGTCCCAATTTCACCTTCTATGTTGAATTTTTTGCTCTGCATATTTCTAGAAATCATCGAACCATTGCAAAGTAGGAACAAAAATATAAGGGGTTAATGAACAAGTCCTAGTTTGTTTTTTATTTCCATTCAGTGGAAAGGCATTGTTGGGAATAGTGAACCTTTGAGTGCAGTCTTCCCCTAAATAAAATGACCTTGATAAATATTGTGTGTCGTTTGCATGCTTGAGGTCCAATCAGTGGCCATGTCATTGTAATTGCATCATCAAAATATCATGTAGGACATTAGCATGCATTATGTCTAAATTCGAAACTTTCCTCTTATTTTCATGTACATCATGTAGGAATGGTCATTATGCTCTATGATGCATTTGTCATTTTTGAAAAATAAAAGGAACCACACACACCACGTATCATTTAAACATCAATGGCGTGGGGCTCTCACATCCAACCCGCTTGATTGAAACCAATAGTGGATGTCATTACCACTTGGTTGGCTCATTTGAAATTGTATTATCGGGACCCGCTCGTTGCCAAGGTAGACCTAAGAACTGTCCTATCCATGCAAAATAGCACACTCTCTTCTTCGAAAGGGTGTATCACTACACATGATGTTTTGGGTGAGGGTTGGTAGTACCTATGCTACTTCATTGAGTATGGATTTCATTACCATATTCAGCTTGTGCGAGTATATAGGTGAAAGCCAATTTAACTGAGTTTAAAATCCAACATTATTTCAAAACATGTGAGAGTTTCTAACACTGATACAATACATCTAAAAACAACATCAAACAGTTTAGGGCTCATAATAAAAATTTAAAATAGATAATCACCATTTATTTACATTGTTTGCATAATAAAACACATCTAGACATCAGGTACACAAATGGTGAACACACGGGGTGATAGAAAAAGGTCTAGGACCAATACCCATGATCAACCCCCAACTGGGTCACAACAACATATGTCAAGTCCTCATACACATGAGCGAACTGAACAATGTTCAACAAGCATTAGAGGTGACAACTCGACACGAGGAGATCCCATTGAGCAGACCCCCGATAGAGGAGCTTTAGTACATTCCTCTAGGCACATGATTGAGCGTGGATCTCCTCAACACGAGGATGCTCTGCCCCAAAGCCATTATCAAGACCACACTGCATGCGCATCCACAATATCAACCAAGGAATATGTGGTGTAGGGGACCAAGTTGGTTCCCATATGTACTATGTCGACATGAGGTTCTAACCCTCCACCGTTAGAGTATAGATGAGTCAAAGATATGGCCATTCAGGGGTAAGAGGATAGACTCACTTTCGAGCATAGGTCCATCCAAACTCCTGCGCATGACTCACCATGTAATATCACCATTAATAGATCAAAGGTGGGAGCTAATGGAACACCATCGCATGAGTGGTGGAGGTCTAGATAGCTAGATGGTCTAGGTAGTGTTCTTGAGCATCTAGGTTGCAAGCCTATAGCTCCACCCACTCGTGCTCTGAGTGAGCATAGTGGCAGTTGCATCAAGATCACTATAGAGCATGGAGAGGCTTCTAAGCACCCTCATATCACACGTCCATCGTCCACACATCTGTCTAATGGGTACAACACCCATAAGGTAGCTCACATAGAGCGCACACACTGGAGGCCTCCTACGGTCGACCAGATCGATAGATCACACAGACTGGTGTCCGAGCAAAGACATCAGCTCCTCTAAGATCAATTGGATGATGCTCATCTAGAGAGGCAACATATTGAAGATGAAAATATTCAAGCATAGAGACTCCTACAAAAGATATTATATGAGTAGCGCATGCGCGAGGAGCGTATTCTAGCTCATAAGGAGCGTATAGAGTAGGAGGATCGGCTAGAAAGGGCTGGCCTATACCCTCCCAAGGAGCATAAAGAGAGTGTGCATAGAAGGGTTGTGTCCCTAGCCAATATACATGAGGATCGAAGAGACGCTCATACTCATGTCAGTGCCCAACAGAGGGAGCGACTGCCATCACTCAATGATCTTAGACAAAGGCAACATGAGCACGTAGATGCAGACAGATATGATCAAGGCTATACTAAGAGTTTTCGAGTTGAGAAGGAGGAAGAGACATGTCCTCCACCTCCCTAGAAGAAGACATTACCTCCTAGACCGCCTCCACGATAGCTTAGGGAGGAGGACTTTTTGTCTTCTAAGGCATACAAGGTTTTGGCCGATAAGGTCAAAGCAATAGAGAGGCAGGGTGCAGACTATGCAAAAGTCGACACTAAGGAAGATACACAATGAACCTCTAGACCCCTCGGTGCCTACGCCTCCATATCTCGAGCATTTTGATATGCCCCGGTTGGAAAAATTCAAGGGTGATGAGGATGCACAAGAACATGTTACGAGTTTTCTGGATGCTTGTTTCTAGATAGAGAGTCATGATTCTTTGTTGTTGCGCACTTTCATTACGACACTTTTTGGCCCGTTCCGAGAGTGGTTCAACCAATTGAAGAAATATAGTATTACTGGTTTCGAGCAGTTGGTCGATTCATTTCTTGAACGCTATTCATTTGGCGTCAAGAAATAGGCCAACCTTTTTGATTTAGCTGCACTAGCTCAACGTGATGATGAGCCCATCAAGTAATACAAAAAGAGGTGGAGTAGAATAATGGTAAAACTGCCATTCCCTATTCCTATAGCCGAAATGACCCAAATGTTTACAAATAGTTGTGCCAAGCACATCTCACTACTGTTGAAGCTACATTAGTACCCTATATTTGAGGAATTTATGGCACAAGCTAGGGTGATCGAGGACATCAAGTTGCAAGAAGGCAACTTGAAGCTCAAGACTAGGAAATAGGGGTTTAAAAAGAGTACTACAAAACAACAGGGCAAGTAGACCCATGTGAATCAAGTAGTACTAAATCTCGAAGGAGAAGACAAGGGACAACAAAAGCCTAATTATCAGGCTCAACCTCCTCCTATGCATTATGAGACACGCAAAAACAACTATAAGGGAAAAAACAAAGAAGAGCTCCCACCTCGCCAGTTCACACCCTTGACGAAATCGATGACTTCAATTTTTCATCAACTGTGCGAGGCCAAGGCCATACGATTTCCTGATGTCAAATTAGTAGATCTGAATGTGCCAAATTCAAAGTGGCATCAAGATGATCTGTTCTGCATATTCCACAGAGTGAAATCCCATGAAATTGAGACATGTTGGTCCTTCAAACACATCATGCAGAACAAGATAGAAATAAGAGAGTTGGTAATACCAAGCAACCCACAGGTGTCCAACAAAAAAAACATGGGGATTTTCAAAAATCCACTACCTAATCATGAGGTATCTCGTAACAATGTCGACTAGGTCAATCAAGTGCGAATCAAACCACCTACCTAGGGGTTTGTAGGCATGGTCAATGTTGTTACGAGACATGGGAGGTACGATCAACCAAATCAACCTTGTGATTCCACTAGAATACAAGCTACGTCGGATCAATGACCAGCTCAGAACATTCCAGGCCCACCAGCTAGACCGGTGGTGACCATAAGGAGTAGGTTAGTTCAGAACCTACAGACAACTCCTATGAAGTTGTCAATATATGAGCTTATTCAGTAGTCCCCTAGACACAGGGAGACTCTTATGGACATTTTGAGGTCCATTGAGGTACAGTCCCAAGATGCCCATGCATTTACAAATTTCATGGGACATGTACAATAGTGTCAAGAACCCACGATACAATTTTATGATCATGAAGTGAAGATGGTTCCTACTATTATGGCTAACCCACTGCTGCATATTATGACGTGTGTTAACAACATGCCTTTCAAAAAGATCTTGATCGACACTAGGTCCTCGATTAATATAATCACTATTGAGGCACTAAGCCACCTCAAGTTACCTAAGTCACGCATTGTGCCTACCACCTTTACATTGAGAGCATTTAACGATGTGCTATGCTCGATGGTTGGCACAATTGTTCTACCTATTTAGGTGGGACTCAAGACCATCTCTATGATGTGTCACATGATAGAGGGCATCATGTAGTACAAAATCTTGCTCGGGAGGCCTTGGATTTGTGAAATGTGTTGTGTCCCCTCTATCTTGCATCAGTGTGTTAAATACATTCATGAGGGACAAGTTCACATAGTGTCCTCGAATGAAGAACCATTCAATTTCATGAACCTAGCAGATTTGCCTAGGGGTTTTGTACTCCCATCGATGCATTTGGATATCTGACTTGTCTCATTAGTTAAGATTACGATTGGCAAACCAGCAGCCCATGCTCAACCATCGACATCTATGTCACATAGATCTGAGCATATGACTGTAACTTCTCTAAAGCTGACTGCATCGGCAATGCAATGACAATTCAAGAAGCTAAAGGTGAGATTGGATGAGAAAGTGGAAAATCATGTGCCCAAATCAGTCGCCAATGAGACTCCCACTCCAATGGATGTGGAAGAACCTCAAGACAAATTCGAGGATGCACCTCAACCTACTTCACCTGCATCTTCAGTAGGGTCATCTACACCGTAGGTGACCGTTCATATGGCTAGCACAGGGTTGGGTGAGTATCTTGTGCAAAATATTACTTTTGGACCTATCCTAAAAACTGCACAAGAGATGGGTCGAATCACACGCCCATCAATTTTTGATTGGATCCGTAGTGTCATTGGGTGAGCCACCCAACTAAACAAACTTCATCTACATAGGGCTGGATCAAGCACCCACCATAATGTCCATATATGAGGATGATGACGATCCATTCACTATGAATGTGCGCTATCTGTCCAACCTAGAATATGCCATACACATTTTTGAGTCGTATCATTGGCATGGGCGCGATCTTGGTCTTTTAGAACAAGGATGTAGAACTCTGCTCAAACCTCATTATCAGTTAGCTACTAATAGGTTTAGGTTAGGATTACAAGTATAGGGTCATGATGATTTTCTTACTGCATCCATAGATCGCATGTACTTGAGTCTAGAGGACGATGTGGATTTTACTCCATATCACCCTGATCCTACCAATTGTTGGAGCACTCGCCAGACGGTATTGTTTGTTACCATAGGGTCATATGATTCATACCATGATGGGCCCTTAGAGGACAACCCCAAAGATAACCTTGGTAACCAAATCCATGGTGCTAGTAATGACACTGGTATGCAGGGGAATGATCCCCATGTTGTAGGTGATCTCAAGTTAGGAGATCTCTATGATGATGATGGGGAGAAGTCCACCTCCGAAATGAGTGGACCTAGTTATGATGTGGATGATGAGTCCTCAAATGATGATCAATCTGAGGAGGAAATCAAGCTGACCTTTCCAAGTCTGATGTTTATATGCCATCTGCTGCCTATGGAACAAGTAGAAGAGACGAACAAGAGCTTCATAGTCGATAGTGATTATAAAGATAAAACAAAAGAGGTTTACTTAAAGCCTCACCCAGCTGATCTCCCACTATGCATAGACACAATAGAGTGGCCCATCCATGGTAGTGACCATAGTGATGTAGATGAGAGGATCAATTCTAGGCTCGTGTATCCACAATATCTATTGCCTAGGGAATCAAAGCATGTTATGGAGGAATTCCCTCCCAACACTTAGCACTCTGAGGAAGGAGTAGCACAAGTTTACATGATAGTATCATATATACGATCGTTCTATCGAATTTATCCGGATAGTGATGATAGCGATCACAGAATCAGATACATGGGACCACATCTGCCTAATTGCTCCTTAGAAGAGGGGGGAAGTGATGGATTGTATTTGTACAATGATGATGAGGACTCAATGGAGATGGCCTATTTGGGACCTCACCACTTACGTAATAGGACTCCACCTAGAGATCCCCCACCTATTACAGCTATAGGTTTGCGTCGGGAGATTAATCTCCATCGCAACCAAAGGGAAAGAAGAGAGCTTGAAAAGAGGTATAAGGAACTCTTTTTCGATCCACCTATGTAGGCAGAGCTCCTTGAGCTGAGAGATCCCATTTTATAGCCAGTGCACTAGAATGATCCAGTTATATGGACATCCCATAGAGAGGATCCATTTGTGCGCGTACCATCCAAACTAGATCTTGAGTACGAAAGCTACACTTCAGGGATAGAGTTTTATCTGTGTGGTTCCGAAGATCAATTCCATTCCATAAATATGGTCTCCATTGATTTGACCACTCCACTCTACAATCCAGTAGATATATCCAAACCACTACATCTGAACATGGATGCTATCGATTGGGATCACGCTGACTCGCCAGTCCAGCTTGAAGATTTATTCCCAAATGAAGAAATGCTGCAACCATTTCATTTTGCACTAGGTTGTGCTCAGGATTTTTATAATGTCGAGAATACTTCCCAAGAGGGACATGTGAACCCATTTGATGACATCCATGTGATTCCTATGCCTCACTAGCTTGAGGAGGGATCACATATGTTAGTAGAGAAAACCTTCAATGTGGATATCAGTAAAGATCCTACCAATCCAAAGAAGGTTAGATTTGGAGAGAGTCTCACTCCAAATGAGCGTGATAGCATCATCACTCTACTGAAATAAAGACCTGATATCTTTGCTTGGACATACAAAGACATGTCGGGTCTAGATCCAAAATTGGTTACTCATAACCTTTTGCTAGATCTATCGAAGAAGCCCGTCAAGAAAAAACTTAGAAAAATGCATCCAAAAGTAGCCTTAATGGTGAAAGATGAGTTACAAAAGTTTTTGGATGTAGAGTTCATCATATCCATCGACTATCCATAATGGGTGTCCAATATGGTTCCCGTAGGAAATCCAGATGGAAGGGTCTGTATTTGTATAGATTTTAGAGATCTCAATAAGGCAACACCCAAAGATTCATTTCCATTGCCAAATATCGATGCTCTGGTAGACGCCACTACAGGTCATGAAATGCTCTCCCTTATGGATGGTTTTTATGGATACAACTAGATTCAGATAAAACCCGAAGATCAGCATAAAACTACGTTCATAACTCCATGGGAGACATTTTGCTACAAAGTTATGCCATTCAGTCTTAAAAATGCTGGTGTCACATATCAGCGGGCTATGACATATATCTTTCATGACTACATGCATAAAATATTAGAATATTATATCGATGACTTACTAGCTAAGTCGTTGCTATGAGTAGAGCATGCAGAGGTCTTAAGGAAGGTCTTCGATCGCTTGATAGAGCACAATGTCATGTTGAATCCTAAGAAGTGCATGTTTGGCATAACTTCAGGTAAAATCTTGGGATTCATCATTTCTAAATGAGGCATCGAAGTAGACCCAGCAAAGGTCACGACTATTTTAGAGATGTGTCCTTCCACTAATATCAAAGAACTAAGAAGCCTTCAAGGCAAAGTAGCATCCATAAAGTGATTCATCACTCAATTATCGGATAAGTGTCGACCCATGAATCGACTGCTACATAAGGGGGTCCCATTTGATTGGGACAAGGACTGCCAAGCAACCTTTGTTGAGATTAAGCAATACTTGGTAACGTTGCCAGTACTAGCTCCACCAAGGCCAGATGAGCCTTTTTTGCTATATATATCGGTAACCGACTTTGCATTAGGGACCATGTTAGCCCAAAATAACATGCAAGACAAAGAGCAAGCCATATATTACATCAGTTGCACCTTGGTGAGTTATGAGTCAAGATATGCATATGTTGAAAAACTTTGTTTAGCAGTAGTGTTCGCTACCAAGAAATTGTGGCATTACATGCTAAGTCATACCACATATGTTATATCGAAACAAAATCCTTTGCAATACATGATGAGCAAGACATATCATAACACACGTACTGCAAAGTGGATCATGCTATTGATAAAATTTGATTTGCAATTCATCAGCTAAAAGTCCATCAAGAGACAAGTCATAGCTGATCAATTGGCTGAGGCACCACTGTCCAACAATAGGCCTCTAACCATTGAGCTTCCAGATGATGTGGTTTTCATAATATCTAAAGCTCCCAAACCCGAGGAACCAAAAATAATGTTGATATGACATTGTTCTTCGACGGTTCGAAGTGTGAGCAAGGGGGTGGTGCAGGAATAGTGTTTTTCATGCCACAAGGAGCTCCAATGCCCTTGTCATTCAAGTTAGACTTTTTGTGCACCAACAATAATGTTGAGTACAAAGCCCTACTTTTGGGCCTCCACACAGCCATCACCATGGGTATTAAAATATTGAACATTTTTGGTGATTCTCTACTCATAGTTAACCAGGTTAAGGGGCTCTTCCAGTGTTGATGTCCCATATTGAAAGCCTACAAAGATATTTTTGCCACTTATCTGGATAAACTTGAAAGGTATGACATCAAGGCAATCCCTCGTTCATTAAATAGGTTCACAGACACCATGGCATCTTTGAGGTCCTTGATCCCTCAAAATCTGTCTGCCAATTTTACTATCATCCATGTTAGAATGCTCTCACACCTAGCAGTAGAGTGTGCAACCTTTGATAACAAAGAATCAGTCAACATGATTGTCATGGAACCAACTGATTGGTTTCGTAGAGCGTAAGACTTTCTTAAGTAGGCACCTTGGGAGTCATTGACTTCTTAGAGTCCTACGGGGAGTGGTACTACCATTCACCACAAGGTTATTTTCTAGTCTGCATTTGCAAAGCTAAATATGCAGGGGGATTAGGCCATCTTAGTAGTCAAATTTAAGGCTTGTCAAGGTTGGATGTTGCAAATCCAAGACTTCCTAAAACTTGGTATGATCCCAGAGGGATTGTCGCGTGCCGCAAGATGCACATTTAAACAAAAAGTGACTAAGTATGTATTGATAGGAGACATTTTGTACCAATGCAACTACGAAGGAGTCCTCATTCGATGTCTTGAGCCCCAAGAGTCATCTTGAGCAATCTTAGAAGCTCATGACGGTACGTGCGATGGCCATTTCAGTGGTATGGCTATCGTCAAACACATACTTTTCATGGGTTATTATTGGCCCACTACGGAGAAGGATTGCAATGTGTATGTTAATAAATGCATTAAATGTCAGCATCATGCTAATCTTATGCACTTGCCATCATAGGCCTTACAACCCATTCAGGTGGCTTGGTCATTTGCTCAGTGGGGATTAGATCTAATTGGCAAGATTTCCCCTCCATCATCTGGCTGATATACATTCATTATCATGGCTATTGAGTATTTTACAAAGTGGGTGGAAGCCATTCCCATTACAATGACCACTGGAGATCACATCACAGAATTTATTCTCAAGCATATCATATGTCATTTTGGGATACCATCCAAGATAATTTTGGATAATGGAACTTATTTTAAGAATAAAATTGTTCGGGTTTTAAATTCTAAATACCGCATTAAACACAATTTTGCAACTCTATATTATTCGCAAGCAAACAGGCAAGTTGGGGCCTCAAACAAGGTTGTGGTAGCCATCTTGAAAAAGATAGTGCAAGAACACCACAAGGATTGGCATATACAGCTGCCCATTGCACTATGGGCTTACAGGACTAGCATTCACACACCCATTGGGGCAATGCTATTTTCACTAGTATATGACGCTGAGGCCATTATGCCCTTAGAGTTGGAAATTCCAATGCTGCACATCGCATTGAAATAGTTCATCGATGATGACACCACATGGTAAGATCACATCGATCAATTGACGTTGCTTGATGAACGTCGCATGAATGCCCCTCGAGCATCTCTATGTTTATCAGGAGCGATTAAAACGAGCTTACAATATCAAAGTCCACCAAAGAGACTTTGAAGTTGGGGATATTGTGCTGAAAGAGAACCAACATAACTCAAATTTACCGCCTGACATGCGAGACAAATTCGTGGCTAATTGACTAGGGCCTTACATCATATCTAAAAATATTGGTTCAGGAACCTATCTCCTAATGTCGCTAGAGGGTGTGGAAGAGCTTGATCCTCTCAATATCATCCATCTTAAGGCGTTCTATGCTTGAGAGTGTAGTAAAGGCACCAAAGGCATCTGTAAGCCTTTGGTCAACCCAAAAGCCATGAGGGTTTTGTCTAAACCGTTTGGTCACCCCAAAAGGCCCCAAGCTCTCTGATTAAGAAGCTTGGTCAAGAAAAGGCACCAAGGATTTCCAAAAATTGCTTGGTCAACCCAAAGGCTCCGAGAGTTCCTATAACTTCTCGGTCATCCCAAAAGGCTCCACGCCCTCTTGTTGAGAGTTTGGTCAACTAAAAGGTTCCAAAGGTGGTTGTAAAACCTTTGGTCAATTCAAAAGGCTCCAAGGATTTCTAAAAATTGCTTGGTCAACCCTAAAAAGCTCCAAGGACATGTACTAGTCATTTGGTCAAATATGAAAGCTCAAAAACCTATAAAAATCAAGAAAAATATATAAAAGTCCAAAAAAAATGGATAAAGTCTAAAATCCAAAAACATTTGCATTTGCATTTTGCATTTTCATCTGCATTCACACATGCATTCACATCATCATATTACATTTAGGCATTTTTCATCCGTTGCATTCCATAGTAGAGTGTAGTGTGTTTATCAAAGTTTTACCAACAGTCACACGTTTGTATGACAATCATGCACCCTTGCATTTATCATAATTCATTGCATTCATACACAATACATGTTGCAGAGAAACATATACGTATATTAAAGTTTTCCTGTCATTCAGCCATAGCTAGTAAATTCTTTAGATATTGTAGAAATCTTGCTTTGTTTTTATAGACAAGGCCATTAGTTGGGATAGTGCTTCAACATATCATAATCCCGTCACTAAGAAAAACAATATAAAATCCTGCTAAGACGAGAGAGGATGAAAGCCACGAAAGGAGTCTTAGGTATCTAGAGAGATGGGTTTCACGACCTGCTTATCTTGCAAATAGTCGGTTTATAAAGGTGTACTTTGGCAAAAGGACAATAATTTCCCCTATAAATCCCAAAGTCACAAAAGTTAAATACCAAGTTACAAAGTGCAAAAAATATACAAATTTCAAGTTCAAAATATAAAGTGACATAGTGAATCAAAAGCACTATAAAAATCCCTTGCTCAAATAAAATGGTAACACATGGACTAACAGTGATTTTTATCACTACATCTGAGCAAGTAAGAAGGGTGAGAACTTGAATCCCTGGATTGTACACCTTTTGAAATCCATAGAGTGATCCCCGATCACAGCAATGGGTTGGAAGAGTCTCACCTACAATCGAAGGGGTAGTTCTATTGGGTGATCCCCAAACGTAGCAATGGGTTGAAAGAGTCCCGCTTGCATTTGGAGGGGTAGCCCTGATCAATTTGCAATATGAGATAGCTCTAGGTACCTAGGATTGTCTAGCTGTATAATTCTAATCAAAGCTGAAACAAGAATGATATGATTGTATGAGGAACCTTATCTCACATATGGGTTGAAAGAGTCCCGACTGACATACAGAGTATGCTTACGATATATCTAAAAATACTCACATGCACACATAGGTATTATGAATAGTTTTGGTCTATCATGACAAAAGCCTTGTCCAATATAAGCCTGGCATAGTTAGTATGTGATTTTTGGAGAGGTTTACTAGGGTGTTTGAGTCTCAAGGAAAACCCCAAAAAGTGCTCCAATAGCAACAAGATATCACATATCTTCAGACTACAAAAATACGAGTCATTCATTCATCAAAATGCATTTTACAAAGTACAATCAAATATATAAGATAGATACCGCATGAAGATCAGAAATTATGTTTAGATGACCACTGATTATATAGTACAAAATGACATAATCATTCATTAGCATTTCACCAATCCATTTCACTACATTTCATAAATGGGTGATTAATTGAGTAAGTTCTTGTAATAAGAATTATCGATTATTTTGCATGATTGTTATACATTCTGTGGTGTCATATTTTAAAAATTTATATACACAGTTTACATTCATTCCTTATGTTTTAAGTGATTAAAGCATACAGGTTCATCTCCGTTAGATTATGATTTTGTACATAATGCATTACCATACATTGCATAGCATATCATAAACTGCATAAAATATATGCATGCCCACAAAGCAAAAATAAATGTGTTAAAAATAAACATCGCATCCATCTACATACATCATATGTCTCACATCCAATCATATAGATCATTGCACATCATCATCATAAATTAGAATAGCTATATAATGCATGACATCCATACATCGCATCATATAAACATAGCATTTAAATACACATTGCATCCATGTGCATCAAATAAACATAAAATAAAAAACAATAAATACACATGTACACGTAATGAGCCATGAAATATCATATCATATATATGTGTGTCCAAAACGAGTACATAGGGAGTACAAAATGCCCGTAGGCTACAACTATGTAAGTCCTCGACCTTACACACAAAATGATACATCAAAATTGTAGTCAACAACTACTATAAATCAGATCTAGGTTGCTCCCCCTATACTGGAGATCTCGCCACTCCCCCCCCCCCCCCCCCCCCCCCCCCCCCCCCCCCCCCCGCTAGTCGATGGCTGATCAAGATCCACCATCAGGGAAGATGAGTGTAAATATGGTCGATTTTGATAGCGTTTCGTATCAGGGAATGACTTCTCTCTCTCAAAGCTCTCAATTTGCTATAGGTTGCAAGAAAATAATGAAAATTTGTAAATGGGATTTTAATTTATAGATCCTCCTAGTCTTTGTAGATCGCAGCTGACAGCACGGTTCCAAAACTAGGGTTTTCTGCCCGTAGGTTTGACCTAAAGTTCCCAAAATTTGGTAGTGTAAACCATAGACCGTACCCACGATCCATAAATAGCAATAAATGCACTAAAAACCCATCATGGGAAGGTCTGAAAAGATAAATTAATGACTCCCAATGGGTAAAAATCAAAATACATGATCATAATTGCAAATTTGGTGATGTTACAAGCACCATGATCAATCCAATAAATGTCAAATTAAACAAAAAAATCAAACAATGAAAAACCAAATGCACCTCGTATTCAGTGATTTATCCTATAAAATTGGTGGTTGCAGCGACTTGCAATCCATGTAATCCAACAAGATGAGTAGATCACAATAAGGAAATTTGGGGTAAAATTGTCATTTCTTTTATGACATCTTTCAGCAAATCATCGACAATATGATTCAACACAAGTCTTCTTGAATTTGTATTATCTTGACTCTCTAAGACAACTATCACAGACTAACTGCTCCATGGGAGAAATATGTGTAAATACTACTAAGCGTTGCAATCATAAGCTGAAATAGGGCTAGCCAAGGCATTAAACGTCTCAAATATAAATTTGTTTAGGATCATTCATTATGATCAAGAAATTTTGTCGCTTCAGACATTGTCATTACCCTCATCGACTCGTCGCTTGAGGGGGTAGTCATAATTTCATGTCATAATTAAAATCAATAGAATATCTTTGAGATCGTAGATCCCTTGATCTTGTCAAAATTATGTTCATCCTTGCAAATCATTGCTAACAACTATCATAGGCTTCCTCCTCTGCTTGGGGAAAATAGCAAATATGAAATTTCATTTATATATCTCATCCTTCGGTTATATAGGCCTAACTCCTATTGTAGCACCAAAGCTACCCGAATGTTTGATGACGAGTGCAAAATTTTTCAAATGTAAGCCTTCCCATATTGGAAGCAATGATTCTAGGATGCGCGTCCTTTTGTTGGACCTGGGGCATCTAATGTTGATCAGACTAATGATCATCATAGAACTTGCATCATTGTTTTAGGAGGTCTATTTTGCTCAACATTGTTCGATCTCACAACGCATCTCAAAAGGGGCATCTATAGACACCTAAAATGCGTCATGCCAAGGGCGACTACTCATATGGAAATCCTACAAAACCATATGAAGGATCTTGGATAGACTCCAAGATAGAGCAATGGTTCTAACCACTCAATTTAGGCATTCTGGCCTAAGCAGTCTAAACCACAACCCAGACCTACGGTATCCAGTTTGAACCATGGTTGACACCTGTAGTCTACAATTTGGACCACAACTATGACCTGTGGTCTAAACTGGAGTTCAGCTAGGCCTTTCATCTAGTCAAATCGGTTGGAACGACCAAGAGATCTAGAAGGAGGTAGTTGGAGGATGAAATATTCCAAAGGCTTCCATCCCAACTGTCCTAACCAACCTTCTTGGTCTTGGCTTCTCCATGAAGCCACCCCTAGCCCTAGGGGCATGCTACAAATACCCCCTCCAAGTGGGGATGGAGAGAAAAGAGATAATTTATATAGTGAAGTGTTGGCGAATTATCGAGCGAGCTAATTGATCAAGAGAGCAGTGAAGCCCCTATCAAATTGCATAATGACCTTGTGCATTATAGAACCCCCTTTGCTATCCATCAAAAGACCAATTAGCCATGGATTCCCTAGGTGCCTAGGAGGATCAAGAAACACAAATATGGGTGAACGAAGGCCCTTCACAATGATTTGACCACAAAATCTATTAGAGGACAAAAAAGGCGACCTTTGAACATCAATTCGGACAAGGAGGTCAAGCCCATTACCCCTAATTTTGAGGGCAAACACATCAAAGGTCAAACCATGACTATCAGCTATGGTTCATAGTGCATATCGCCCCTCACCACTGTGGTTTGCAATAGGTTAAAGATCACCTTACTCATTTTGCTTTTTACCACATATATTAGTCATGTTAGTCTTTTCATAGGTTTAATTGCATTTTAGAGAAACTCTGATCGTAGGAATTAGGCATTTTATGCATTGCATTGGATAGGAGTATATTGGATCTTGTAGATTTTTTATTGCTTCTAATTCTATATTTTTTCAATGCATCATTTGCTTATTCATGTCTTGTATGTTGTAGTATAATTCTTGATGTGATTAGAATAGCTTAAAGCCTTTCTTTATGCTTTCTTTTTTTACTAGTTTAATGGTATTTACATGTATGTTTCTTTAAAGGGCCTCATCACGCTATCAAAATTGTAATCGTGCATTGTTATTTATTGTTCATAGGGAGATAGGTGCAAAAGAGAGCCTATATCATAATCCTTCCACATCATAGAGAAGGGGGTTAGCTCTACCCCAAGGTAGTTTGTGAGTAATCACTAGAGCAACAAACAAGCGTGCCTACCCTGTTGAGGGCATTGGCAATTGTAACATTTGTAACATCTTTGGAGTGACCCTGAGAGGGCATTTTTGTAACCCGAGATACTTTCGAATATTAATATAAGAAACTTTGCATTAGTTGGCTTCTTTTTTCAATTTGTGCATTTGTGTGGATATTTGTGTTTTTACGATGGTATAGATCAATACACTAGCTAGGCGTGCACTCCACGGTTACGTCAAGTTCCTTACTTGGGATTTCTCAAGGATATCCCCCAAGAGTTGAGTTATCACCCCTTAGTCTCATGGAGCTATGTCTCACGGTCTTATGGGTAGGTCATTCAACATTACTCTGACTCCGCCTATGGGTATGAATTGCTTCTGTCTCTCCCTCGACATCAAACCGAGGGTATTTACTTCTTGTTTTGGCCATGTTGTTTTATGACTTGATCTCTTGAGTTTGTTATTTAGGAATGACCACAAAATTCCAAACAAATGTTTATCTTGATTACCAATTTAAGTGTGCCCTAAACTATTTGGTGTGTTTTGATGTGTTGTTCTCTTGATTTCTTTGCTCTTGTTCTTGGATTAAGAATGAGAAGACTCATCCATAGTGACAATCAAGTACACCCATGCCAAACATGATTTTATCAAAATAATATAGGGTACACCGTTGAAGACCCAATGAGAGTTTTGCGTAGATCCTCCACTAAGAACCAATGATTGTTCCAATAGTGGGAGACAGTTTGAACACAAGTAACATAGTGTCACTATAAGTAAGTTTTCCAATCCGTTTCTAGGAATCTCTAGGGAGTAAACCAGTGGAAAGATATGAATTCCAACGTCACTCGACTAAATTGAAGGTTGGTAATGAAATCCAACTGTCCAATTTTTAAATGAGATGTGTGTGTGTGGTGTTCATTTTAAGATTGTATAACATAAAGTGCATCATATAGCAGCAATGAGTCTTCCCTATATGCCTAAGTGCAAAAATACATTTCAATATTCAGAAAGATGTATGAACTACTATGATTTGTATGAGCACACTTTATATCGTGCAACTATAGCCTCTAGTAGGGCCTCAAAGCAAGCAAACAACATACAATGTCTAGCATGTTGGATTCTAGGGAAAAATTTTTAGGCATAAGCCACTGTTCCTAGCAATGCCTAGTGGAAAATTTAAAAGAAGATCTAAGCTATGCGAAATGCTTAATTATTTCTTCTTTATTATTTCAATTTACAAACATAAATATGCTTTAAGTTATTTTTTTTGAACATACAGAAGCAGACAAAAAGTTGTAAAATATCAAAAAAGTTATACCAACCTTTGATCCAGCTCAAAGAGTCGATGTTTTGACCTCTGCTGCACTCCATTCCTGGCCACTGTTGACTAGAGCGACTGGTTCTTGGTAGTTGTAGCTTAGAGTGATTAGTTTATGGCTATTATAGCTTAGAGCGGCTAGTTTCTCGCCACTGTACCTCAGAGCAGCTAGACATATACACAAAATTAAGTTAGTTTACCAACAAAAAATGAAAAATTAATGGTTGTCCCACTGTGATCGCCATTTGTAGCGACCTCAGGATGCACACACCACTCTTTAATCTACTTGAAATGTTATTAATATACCAAAAATGAAGCTACAAGATTATGAGAAAACATATAACACGAAAATGACAAAGAGTGGATCTTTCATTAATATTGAACCCCAGTTACATGTCGGTCCCTCTTAGGGATACCCATCTTGATACAATGATTTTCAAGTGGATGAAGAGATGTTCCCTTTTGCAAAATGGTGGCACACTCTAAAATGCTTCTTGATTTTGCACACGGAAATGTCTGAGGGCTTACATATGTCTCCTTCTCCAGGTTGTCTCTCGGACAGATCCTCTTGCTCTCATATATCATGGATTATGTCTCATGAACCTGTGGCCCTGTATGCAATTTAAACAATAATACATTTTTAGCTGTCCGAGATTGCCTCCCTGGATAAGGTTGTTAGTAATTAGAGAATGTAACATAAATATGATAAAACGATACCATGGAATCAAGTAAATCTAAGCTAATTATATAAGAAAACAAGATAAAATATGTTATGTCTATCTAAACCAAGCCTGCGAGCCACTGTCCAAGACATCGACTGCTAAATAAAAACTTGCTCTCCTTACCCCAAAGCTATGGTTCAAAGACTATGATCTAATGTTGAAGAAAGTAGGTGTTATGCTATTTGATTTTTCAAAGCTCCACCGCACACGTGATCTCAAAGAGAACTCTCTCTGAAATGATCTCCTATGTCATCTAGATATGATAAGGCTCTCTATATGTCATATATCAATTCTTTGGTGCACTTAGGCTTGCACCTTTTATAGTGTGAAACCCTAGGTCTATGTCCAAGCCCTAGAAATTAATTTCTCATGCATAGTGGAAGTTATCATGAGAAACCCTTGTCTATTGTCTATATTTGAAGGCCAGTTAACTAAAATCTAACTGCCCACTTGAGTCTTCTTTGTGAACTGTTCATTAGCATGAGAAGCCTTTGTCCTTTGTTTATGTTTGGAGGTCATATAACTTAAGTCTAAATGCAAACTCAAGTCTCCTATGTGAACTGGTCATGAAAAGGAATGCAAAGTCACTCCCGCTCACCTTTATTGCATGTAGACTACCACTTCCACCCGAGATTGTGCCTATTTATCGGCAAACTACTTATTATGGCTTAGCTTTTGTCATATACAATGGCTATGATCTGGCCACTATCATCTACAGTGGCTAGGGTCTGGCCACTCTAGGCTTGAGCGGCTAGAATTTGGTCACTCTTGGCTTGAGAGACCAAGCTTGGATGGCTTGAAAAGGCCCCAAATGAGTGGTGAGAACCATCGTTGATGCTTGGAAAGTCCAAGATTATGTCTTATGATCTTATGAGTGTGTCTATGTAATTAGCCCCCCTAAGCATGACATGATTTAGGTGTCTATAGGGAAAAAATATTGGTTAGTTTTCTATGTTTAAATTCATTGTCTCATTTAATTTGTCAACCCAAGGTAGCTCGTAGACTTGTGAGAAGCCTTACACAATATATGCTTATAATTTCCTCCACAGATATGAGTACCTTGGATTTATGGTTTTGGGTGTGTTGGTGTTCGTTGAAGTTCTAAACCACTAATCTAACCTACGCTTATGAAAACATGACTAAATCATATTTAGAAACTAAAACTGCACATTGCTAGAAATTACAAAAAATAGGGGAAAATAACAAAAATTTAAATTAACTTATAGAAAATAAAATTAAATTAAAGAAGACAAAAAATAGAGGAAAGGTAAGGGAAGAACACTATTTGGAGTGGACCTACACTTTTAGTAGGTTCTACCCACGTTAAATCATTCACCGGACACTAGTCAATTTAACTATTAAGAATTGTAGCATAATAGATACAGGAGAAATCTAGGATCATGTTTTTAGGGGTGGCTTGCATATTTATAATATATGTAGCCACACCCTATTACAAATGGGAATCAAATCAAAGTTTTGATTCTACGTTACAACAACATGTATGAATAAAGGAAATAAAGAAAAATATCAAACTTTATGTACTATTTCAGTATATTCTATTTTATCAGAATACGTTTGATATTTTTTTTACTCAATTTACATAGATTTTTGCATAGCAGCTAAAAAATAAATGGAAATTCATCTTTGAAATTATCCCTAGTCTGGATTCGATGCTGAAACTCCATTTGCACTTATTGATGAAATCATGTTCTATTTTGCTAACAACAGAGCCATAATGAAATTTAGCTTCAAAGGGAATCAGGTGCCTTGTTTGTAGAAGCCAAGAAGTAGGCACCAACATGGGATTCAGATGCCTAATGGGAAGTAGAAACCTAATGGGAATCAAGTCAGTTAAGCACAAAATAGGAGTCGGGTACTTCAAAGAGAATCAGACACTTGACTTAGTGCTTTCTATTAGTGTACTATGGATGTTTTACCTTCATGAAATTGAAAGTACCAGGTCCAAGTGGGACATTGACAAAAATATGCTAAAACACAACAATTTCTATAAAATCTACGCAAGATGCACTTAGAAACAAAATATTAAATAACATGTTAAATAAACTGTTAAAAATATAAAATTTTCATAAAACATATATCTACAAAAACAAGTACCGTAGTTTATAGGGAAAGTAGTACAAATAATGAGCATTTCAAAGCTCATCAACTCACTCAGTTTTTCATGTATCTTGCTTGAAGAAAATGGTGGGCACATAGACTCAAGTATAGACTACTCTTTCTAAATTGCATGAAGAGGGATCCATTATTCCATAATCTACAACCATTCTAGATCATCAAACCTAACATATTCACTCTTGAGATATCATTGAAGTGCTAGTGCAATGGTAAGGATTACCATTAGAAGATGCTACATGTGAACTATTTCAAGAATTTCAATAGTAATTCTCCATATTTTAGCTTTAAGGATAAATATTATTTAATGGGGTTGGAATGCTACATACATAACACTTGTAACTCATAATAACATATATTATTGTATACAAAGTGGAGTAGTAACAGGTTAGAAGTGGGCCACATGTTAGGTTAGGAGAGTGTGTGTCATAGAATTATGTATATAATTGCTTTGTCATAGAATGTATTTTTTATCATAGAATTATAAATATAATAACTTTGTATCATGAATGTAACTATCATAAATTATTTAAGTCAAAAATATTGTCATAGAAGACTATCATAGAAGGATGTCATAGAATATTCTCATAACATGTTACAAAATATTCTTGTAAATATTATGAATTTGGAAGGATGCAACTTTCACAAGCTAGAGAATAATTTGAATATTTTTTAAGGAGGTTTCCCCCTTGAAGTGACTCGCAATAGTAATATTTTTTGTCTTGAATTCCTTAAATTATTGTTATTTATGTTTCCATGTTTTAATTAATGAATTCATCTATTATTGGATATACAATATTAGTATTGCTTTTATCAATACTATGTGGATTCATATTTAGAATTATCTTTGTAAATTAATTTCATATCTTAGTACACCTTCACACTAAGAAATTTAAGGTGAAATATTTACATTAGAAGAAGAGGTTCATTGCACTATTCCAAACATAGAGATCCTAAAATCCTTAGATAAATTAGGGTTGACTAGAATTGGGACCTAGTGAGGGAATGTTTCAAAAGGCCATTTTACCTTTGTTGATCAATTCTAGGGTTGGATCCTTTTTTAATATTTTGGTGATCAAAATGAAAAATTACATGAAATTTATTATGAACTTGGAAACTAGATTTAACCTAAGTAAGCCTAGATTCCTTTTATGGATGTGGGTAATAGAGGCCTTGGATTGCTTTTATCCTATGAGGATCTATGATTAATTCTTATTTAAATGTAAAACTACTTAATAATGTTTCTTATTAGACCATAAGCATAGACTTATTATTATTGAGTGAGATAACATATTCCCTAAACCTCTAAAATATGTAATATAGGTGTTCAACATACTTGTTATTACCTTTTGAATATATAGTCAAATTATTAAGGTATATAAGAATAATAACTCTAACACTATAAAGGTGAAGCCCTTGAATCACAAGGAGGTAGTTCCCAAATTTGATTGGCCAAAACACATTCATTAATAGGTGAAGATTCCCAATTTGGTGGTGAATATAATCATGTACTAATCATAATCCCTAACCTAGATATGACTATACACTTAGAAACCATCTAGGAGTGACAACATCTATAACACTAATACCTTTTTGTAAAATTTGATATATACCAGGCAAAGCATAATGATCCTTTAAAGATGCCCTTGTAAGGTTTTTAAAGTCAACACAAAGCCCGATATCACCATTCATTTTTTAGATCAACACTAAGTTAGTCATCCAAATAGAATGCTTAATTGTAAAGATAATTTTTACCAACAAAATTTTTAGGATTTCTTTCTTTATAATTTCCTCAATTTTAGGATTCATGAGCCATTTCTATTAAAATTAATTTTTGTTAGTTCTAACTCAATGGTAAGTTCTATTATACTTGTATCATATTGTAGAGAACAAAATATAGCCACTTGTCATCCATCCATGTTTCCAAATATCAACCATCCATTATATATATATATATTTGTTAATATATATTTAAATATTAATATTTTATATATTTAATAAATATATATATTTATATGAATTAATCCTAGCCCTCCACCACATTTTAATCTCAGCCATCCATCTTCCTTACTCCATCCCACTTTCCTAAATTTAATCTCCACCTTTCCTCATGTTTTTATCTTGATTGCTTAAATTGTGTCATCGAAATGCTAACATGTATAAGGGAATATTATAAAAGAGGAGTCATTTTGATGACTCAAATGCTAAATTCTAAAAATAATTTCTAAGTTACTTAAGCCCTAAATACCCATCGTTTCCATATTCACCTCCATTTCCACTTCTTGCATCCCTCTGATTTTCCCGTGCAAACTAGATCTAGTTTTGCATTAATTCCATCAATCCTCAAATGCCCTCCTGATCTATATGACCACCCACTAGATCCATCCAAGTACCTACTAGAGCCATCTGAGTACCCACCATAGTTAGATGACTACCAAAAAAATCTATAAGAGCACCTCTAGGTATTTTTGGTCATCCTTGAGTGCTTATGGGGTGTCTCTAGCATCAAATCTATAGCCCTACGGTCCTCGAGTATCGTTAGGGAATCTTCACAACTATCACTGGCATAATTTATGTAAGTAGAAATAGAAATACAAGGTTTATTTACAAGGTAATAGTTTTGTGCATTCATTTTCATATTCTAATGCTTTGTTTATAATTTTATTATAGTATCTAGGGTTAGTAATTTTATTCTAAGGGTCTCATGTAGTGGAGCCCTCAAAGGTGTTTCTAATATTTTTTACTATTTACTATGTTCAGGTATAGGAATCATACATGTGGTAGCTGTAGAAGCTAGGTTGGCCCTATCAATAATACACAAGCCCTCCTACAACCTCATTGGGATCAAACAAGCTGAAGACACCATCCATTCTTTTCAACTAGGGTTTCAGAGAACCCTAGTAATTTGTAATATCTGTATCAATATAAGCATTGTAATACCCCACATTTTTGGTATGTTGATTGTAAAATTTGAGATCCACCCACAATAATAAAGAGTTTATCTATTTTTGTGTAATCATTGTGTCTTATGGTGTTTATTGTTATTTCAATACTTTTATTATTGGTGTTGCTTGATTTTTTATTCACAAATGATGATCATGATGGGACCCACAAAGGGTTATCTATGCTAATTTACTTTGTCACTTTTGTTTTCTATTTATATTTTGTAGGTTTTAAAAAAAATTAATTACACAATTTTTGTAGAGTTAGGGTTTCTGGAAAGTTGCAGAAGTTGACCAGAAGTTGTATTGATGACCTACATTGCTCGAGGGGCACCCTACAATGCTTTGTGAATGCCTTTATGCATTCCAGAGTCTTTAGGGTGCATTTCATAGAGTGAGAAATGGATACATAAGCTTCCTTGTAAGTCTACTATAAACCCTAACTCATTTATGTTGTTTTCTTATTTTTACAATAACATTGATAAAAAGAACATCATTAATTTTTGTTAAAAGCAATCATATTTAATTTGCATTTTAGGCATGTAGAATAGATTTGCATTCACAAATTCACCATAGTTCACATTTTAGATTAAAATTTTTATTATTTTCTAGAGTGTTTTATTCAATATTTTGCATATTGTTTTAATGTGAAGTGAAAACTACATAAAATTATTTGCGTAATAGGGTTAAGAATTCCTCTTTTGTTTGTCTAAGTAGGAACAAAATTATGATACTTAAGTATGCTCTTGCATTTGATGATTCAACGTAGAATATTAGGTGAAACCTCCACTTTTTAGAATGGGTCTTAAGCGGTGTACCCTATATTCTTTTGAGGAACTTAGTATTTTTGTTTATGGATTCTTATTTATGCCTATAAAATTAGTTATTTTTGAAATTGTATGTATATAGTAGAAAAAATATAACTTTAAAATAAATCATGCACTCCAAATTCCACAATAAATATGATATTTGGTGATGGTGGTCTTCATCTCCATCCATCAATCTCTACCCTTAGCCACCATAGATACCGATGAGAAAAAAAATTAGATTTCATCACCAGGAAGAATCTCATTTTCTTGCCAAGCCATAGATTTCACCCTAAATAATTCAGATTAGAACATCCAAAACACAAAAAATACATAAAAAAATAAAACAAGATAAAAAAGGAGGTAAAACACATTTGTTGAAAAAACATAGGATTGATTTGTTTAATTGATTTTGTGAAGTTTTCATTTGCATTATTTTCTTACATATTTCACATATTTGATTCATTATCTTATGGTGTTAACTAGAAATCAAACAAAAATATTGAATAAAACTTCCATCCACCAAGACACTTCATCAATGGAGTATTCATCATCCTTCCCTACCACTTTCATGGTCAATCCCACTAGTGTGATATAGACAAGTTGTTCAAATTTATCTGCAGATCCCTCACATGTGTAAACTTCAAATGTTGATGTTTTTTATAGAGCCATATACACATCCATTCCACAAACTGAACCATCATCACCCATTGACCATAACATAACCTATATAGACATGTACAAAGTGGAGGCTTTTTAAATATCTACTAACTATGTTCTAGAATAGATCCATAGTTCACCTAGGTATGATATTTCTTTTCAGTAGGAACTTACCCATTCCCAGCCTTCAAACCTTACCTAAGAGTATAACAACCCTCTTTTTGAGGTGTTAGTTGCACCTTCCTATAATTGGTCCATTCTTTAGTATCTAAGTGCTCCAAGTACCTCCATTCCATCCTCATACACCACCACCTATGGAAATCCTTTGTATGAAGCACATGTCAATGCTGCTTCACAGATGCTAGCTTCCACCTCATCCAATGTCACCCATTCGATTATAATTCTTTTTGCAACCTATCCTCCACCTACCACATCCATTCTATCCACATCCACATCATAAGAATCATAGGTGGTCATACAAATAGCATGGCAACATCTCAACCAATTGCTTATGGCTCAACAAGGTGCTCAACCTTGTTCCCAACAAAAAGTACAGGTAATAGATTTTAAATCCCAACCTATTTCCTCCCAATCCACTTTTTCACCCAAAATCCATCATGGGTAATACAATATTCTATGGTTTCTATACCCACACTACCATTAACTCATACCCATGCCATTTACACAAATCATCACATTCAAATCCCCCACACATATTCTCCTTTTTAACATTCACCATCATTTCTTCATCAACCTTCACATCATCAATTTCAATCCACTCCACCAAATTATCATCATCTCATCACATCTCAACATCTCAAAACTCCACTTTCACAGAATCATCCAATAATTTAGGGCTTCCACATACCTAGGGAAGATCCTCGAATCCAAGCTATGCAATATCATATTGACAACTTGATGCAACATAATCCTTTTGTGATGAACCAAAAATCAACTCTTAGATAGCTGATCAATCAATAAATCCATTTTTTGGTAACATCACCTCCATATCCAATAGACTTCACAATACTAAAATTTGACAAATTTAAAGGGATTGAGGACCCTAGAGAACACGTGAGCACATTTATCCATTTATAATTTAAAAATCCAAAGTAATTATGCTCTAATACTTCAAAAATTTCCTCAAACATTAGGGGGAGATACCGTAGAGTGGTACAACCATTTACCTCACCATAGTATTTATACTTTTAAGCAATTGGTTGATAAATTTATTGAAATATTTTCTCTTAATTTTAGAAAGAAGGTATCATTAACTGACTTATATGGTTTAAAGTAATATGATGATGAGTCAGTATATAATTTTTGCAACTATTGGAGGGTTGTTATTACCAAACTACAATTCACCCTACCAATGGAAGAGCTTACTAGACTATTTACTAAGAGTTGCTTAAAACCCATCTCTTGGTTTTTATAGTTACAACAATACTAATAATTTGAGGAAGCTCTGGTGAGCAGAAATCACGTCTCAAAAAATAATCATTTTTCTTCCATTAATATCAATCCGGTAAGTCCGTAAAATTATTATATAATCATTTTTCTTCCATAAATTATCAATCTGGTAAGTCTGTAAAATTACGAGTGTCACACACAGTATATGCCTACAGTGTTGGGGAATGAATCCATCTGTAACTTATTTAGTTTGGTGGGGGATGTTTGTAGATTTGAAAGTTAGCCAAACAAAATAAACTAAGTGCAAAAAATTAAATAAATAAATTAAAACTAAATTTAAAGTGCTAAAAGTAAATATACGGTAAATTAAATACAGGAAAATAAAACACACAACTAAATTAAATAAAGCAAGAAATAAAACAATATTTAATCTATAGAAAAAAATAATAAATGAAACTAGGGAGGACTACTGCAAGGAGTGGGCCCAAGCTCCTGCAGATAGTCCGCTTGGCTAGCTATGTAGATCTTGCTCGAATAAGAGGAGTTGCACTCTTAATTAAATTAAACAAATAATGAAATAAAATAATCTCTGTGTAAAATTAATCATTGATCCCCTGTTCATCTGGCCCACATATTTATATAAAGCGTAGTAAAATATTGTTAGAATAACAAATCAATATAATTTAATCACATGACGTGATTAGTTACAATTGGTTCTACATAGATTTTATTTGTCTATTTTAAAGCATGTTTGTTCACACAAGGATAAATATATAAAAATACCTAGGTGTATGTAAAAAACAAATACTAAACTAATGCATCCTAAAAATAATACTTTAAGAGCTTTACAAGGTCAACTGACCAATCAGATAATAATAATAATAAATACTTTATTCTATTTAATAAATGCATGATTAAAATAGTGCTCCTTTATCTTCATGTGCAACCTCCTCCTTAGACCCTTTGTCAACCTGGTCAATGTTGACTTGGTCATATGGCATATCCAATGCGGGTGTCTCCAATGTATGGGGAGTAAGGCACCAATAAGGTGCCTACTTGAGTAAGGCGTCGGCTTGGCGCCTACTTGAGTAAGATGCTTACCTGGCGCCTACTTGAGTAAGGCACCAGAGTAAGGCGCCTCCCCATGTATGGGAGTAAGGTGCCAAAGTAAGGTGCCTACTCCATATACCTCCGATGCATTAAAATAGAAACATTCCAGGTCCATTTGGAATGTAGATTGGGAAACACCATATCAATAGCAAAACCTGCATTTATACACAGTTTCCACTAAAAACACTTGTTAAGCATAATACCGAATTTTCTATCAATTATATGCATAAGTTAAATAAAAATATATTTCTAATGCTAATTAAACCAGTGATGATGCCCCTTAACAATGTATATAAAATGAGCATTTCTAGTGCTCATCATCCCCCCATACCTAAATATTGTCACGTCCTCATGACAACAACCCCCGGAAAATAGTCCCTAGAATAATAATTTATTTATTTATTTTTCATTTATTTATTTATTTTATTTTTATTTTATTGAGTACTGCTCTTTTTTTTCGAGCGATGCTATTGCACTGCTGCTTTTTTCATTGAGCATTGTTGCACCATCAGAAGTTAGAAACATGTCATGAATGATAATCAAACTATGGGAAAACAATTAAATAATGACCATATTTTTCAAACACTAGAACTAAATTATTACTGCACTGATGTTGATAAATATTGCCATGTAATTACCCATCTTAGCCTTCATGCAACTGTCAACAGAGCCTACTTCCATTTTTTCACAGTGATCAATATTGGTGAGATTAAATTTTAAAATGAGTGTGGGAATCTAATGCTACTTTTGCCTACATATAAAACATGTTTGAACCTCCTATAGTAGTATTTTCTACATGTGCTGGCTGCCTTTGTCACAATGCGGTAGTGCCAAAATTTTCACCCGAATGCCAAAAAAAAAAATTCTTTTTTTTTCAATGGATTTACAGTCATCTTCTATTCCCACATATCTTCTAGCGAATTGTTGTTCCACTTAGTTTTTTTTTTTTTAAAAGAGGGTAAAAATTTATTAACTCAGCAAAACATTCATGATACAAAGAAAAAGCAGAAGCTATTCAGACATATCAGCTCTCAATAAAGAAGAGAGAGATTGAGAGCAATCAGAAGAAAGTTGAGACCAATTTTGAACATCCCAACCATCTTGAAACTTAGAAGCCCATTTAGCTAACAAATCCGCTACCCTATTCCACTCCCGAGGAATATGCACAAATGTTGTTCCACTTAGTTTCAAACCAAAGGGTGACATGATATAATTGTAACTTCGACCCACTATATTTTCCATTGAATGCCATTTCTCTCCCAAATATTTTCATAGATTTCCATCATGTTCAAGAATTATGGCATAAAGATAAGTGTTGCAGGATAAACTGCAATTGCTCCAGATTGGATCGGATGTTTTTCTTTTGTTCCTTCATGATTCCTCTGCCAGATTGGAACCAAAAACTTTTATTCTACTCTAGAGTACAAGCCAAATTTATACGATGGTGAAAGTTACCCAGAACACTATTTAGCTTTGCAATTCACCATCTAGATTACCTCTAAACTCCAGATTGAAGATTATGCCATCCCACTGTGGTTGCTTTTTATTTATTTATATTATATATATATATATATATTTAATTATTCCTAGGAAGTTTTTATCATATCCAGGGCATGTCATGTGCTTGAACAGTGATGGGAAAGTTTGACAGAGAGAATTTAAAGGGCATCTACTGAGTTTAGCATAGAAATTATTTTAAAAATAACTTTGCACATAATCAACAAAAAACACAGTACACATCGGGGTGAATTTCATAGATTCTAATATGTACGATGTCAATTGCACAAAATATATTCATGTTGCTTGTAACCATGGTGTTCTAGAAAAGATTGCTACCACATTGGTTCTCCTAGAGAATTTATATTTTATTTATTTACTTTTCCCCTGACTGCCTTCGTCATCCACACTAGTAATCATTATTGGTGTTCTACCTCTGAGCGTTGTTGCTCCCGAAATAAAGCTGGTAAATTGACCAAGTTTTTATCATCTATTAAACTGTGAATAAAAAACTAAATCACATCCACCACAGAGAATAGTAAATGAAGCATGACATTTGTTTCTATGGTTTTCTCCTCAAGAAAATATTTATGATGTCATATTCTACGTTGGTCATGCATCGCCTTTGATGGAAATTAGTGGAATTCTCTTTTTTTTCTTTTCAAATAATGTTCTTTTCTGTGTAGTGGTAGTTCTCCATTTGAGAGTGAGTGTGCTATCATAAAATATGGACACTAGCTCACACTCTTCCCCTATTTTATTTGTAAGAGATTCAGGTTCACCCATATCCTCCCCCACTTAAATTGGTGATGCCCTCATCACCAGTAACAGGTACCTTTGTACAATAGTTCTACAGCCCTCTAAACATTAGGTTCCACACTAATCAACCGACATCCCCATCCCAAGGAGAAAAAAAAGGGATCTGCAACTTTCTTCTGCAGCACTCAGATTCTCCACATGGCTCTCTTTTTTTTTTTGGACTTCTCAACATAAATTAAGCACCTCTAATCAAAGCGCCCAAGAATGCATGACATCCAAGCAACTTATTGGACATCAAGGTGCTCAAGAATGCATGAAATCAAGGTGCCCTCTTGGTGTTGAAAAGTGAGTAGTTACTAACGCGTCTGTTGTTGCAGGGTTGATCAGGCCCTCCAATTTTATTTCATATTGCATCAACATCTACTTTTCCCAAACACAGAGGTGGGTACCTCTTCCCTTTGTAGGAAATTAACACCCATGTCCATGCCCAGATGGTGACTATCTCCTCCAGATGGAAACAATCAAGTTTATACCTCTAAAAAAACATGTAGGTTCATGGATGCTGAGCCGGTTTAGGCCTTGTCTCCAAGATGCCTATTTTTCATACAATCAGGCCACTTCCCCTGCAAAAAGAAAAATAACTGCAACACATGAAAGTAGGAAAAATAGGAATTATGACTTTCGTTCCTGTTAGGCCCTGGCTCTCAATATGTTTGCATCTTGCATGTGGTTCACGATTTCCTGCAAAGTAAAAGAAATTTTATGCTAAGCAGGACAGGTTTTGTGCGACTTTTTTTTTTAATTTTTTTATTTTTAGGGTGTGTCTCCTTACTCCAAAATTTCCAGAGTAAGGTGCCTCACTATGGGAGTAAGGTGCCTCCCAATTTTTTTTCAACAGTGACCAAGTGCCTCCGTTGATGGATGTTGAGCGATGCGTTCCTCTACTGACTGAGTGGCACATACCTCCACTGATGGACATTGAGTGGTGCATTTTTTTACTGATAGACCAAGATGCCTGCTTGGTGCCTAATTTAGTAAGGCACTGATTGGGCCCCTACTTCAGTAAGGTGCCTACCTTAGTAAGGCACCTCAGTAAGGTTCCGACTTTAGTAAGGTGTCTTTCATGGTAAGGCACCTACATTAGTAAGGCATCACACCACCAGAGTAAGGAACCGCACCACTATCGTGCCACCAGAGTAAGGCACCGTGCCACCGTCGTACCACCAAAGTAAGGTGCTGGAGTAAGTTACCTGCTTATAAATTAAGGTAATTCTAAAAATTGTTGGTATGACATCTTCGCACTTCATGTTGTCTTGCAAAACATAAAAAAACTAAACTAAATGCATTAATAAAATTTTAACTAACTATTTTTTTTCTCTATTCGCCTATTACTAGAACTGATCTTGTCTCATCCTTTTTTTTTCTTTTTTTCATCATCTACATCAGATAACATAATGTCAATTGCAATAATGTGAGCTGGGAATTTTAGGTGGCCAATATGGAGGACTGTCAATTGAGCCATCCTGAAATTTTTTCGTGCTATGTACTGGAACGTCTTCTCCACCTGACTGTTTGTGGGAAATAATTAACTCTTTGCATTATGACAACATATTTCTCCATGATTTCAAATCCTCATCATTTCCTTACATATTTTGCGTCCTCCTCATCATAGTGAAATTTTGCCTCTTCCTTGTATTTTTTTTTCCCACATATTTTAATAGAAATAAAATGTTGCCAAGGAAACAATAATATTAACATTGTTGAAAAAAAAACGAAGGCCGCGTAGAAATTTTTTTCATCCCATATACCTCTATTAGAGAATTAATGGCAGCCAATTGCCAAAAGCTCCCATTGTAAAACACCCAACTCATCATTAATAGCACATAAAAAAATATATCTTAATCCGGTTTTGACGTATCTCAAGAGTGCTAACTCTTTGGATGCATTAAAGGGATTGTCGTCAACTTTGTGCACTTTTCTCATCATGTGCTCTTGAACACATTGATCTTTTTTAATTAGGTAGCCCTAACACAGGTGCATCTGGATCAAACTGATTTTTCACTCTAAATTTTTTCTTTCGTAGGTAAAATTAGAGCAGCACTACAATTCTCTATTTTTGAGAGTGAGGATAAATAAATCCATCATCATCCACGACATGTGTCAGATGTTCAGATGTAACATTTTCATGAGACACCATTGAGATTTATGTGTTATTATTTTCGACCACTATGAAATATGTTCATGTGATTTATCATGCTCAGGCACCATGTGCCTTTCGTGCAGACATTTGATTTCTTCCAGGATCCTACCCTATTATTTTAGCTATCGGTTTGAGATTTCTCATTTCTCTTTTATACCAAGCTGGTCCTCAGGAAAGAGGATACTCTCTTCCAATAGATAGCAAAAAGAACTTTGTTTTTTACTTGCTCTTAGATTTTGAGCCTTTTTAGCAGAATTTTTTTTTCCCATCAACACTATGAACAGTGTTCATTGTGTTGTTGGTGGCAATGATGAAGGTGGGATCCCCCCATGCCTATATCTGAGCTAGTCTTCTAAAAATCATCTTCTTCTTTGTCAACTAGTCTGATATGTCATAGCATGAGGAGAGTATTTTTCTTCATGGCCTCATAACCAAACTATTTCAATGTTACGATAAAATATGTAGGCCGAAAAATGAATACCTATGGCTAGCACCTTGAAGAAAATAGGGCGTAACAACCTTTTAAAAATACATGTTTGTTTTTTATTCACCAGGTCACCTTAAGTGCAAGTGAAGAGCATAAGCCATAACAAGATGTTCTTTTAAATTTAGCTCTGTCATTTTCCCTACATCATTAAAAGAATTTTCCAATATGTTGCAAAGTGTTAAGCCTATAAAAAAATTTAATTATTAAAACCAAGCTTCTAGAGGCATAATTTTCCAATAGTTTATGTATAAAAATAGTCCCTAAAATTTTTTAATCAGACCTAGGTTGTGCTATTTCTTTGATTTCTTGAAACCATTCAGAACATGATGGAAATCATTCATCGCCTGATTTTCTAAAAAAAAAATCAACAACACATTTTATTCCTACTTCTATACTTAATTATGGTACATTAGGTTCATTCCCGTATTTACCTAAGAAGCTAGTAAATTTAAACTGTTGCCTATGGGATTTGGTTGTGACTATCCGACAACTATTTTTGGCCTTATAAAAAGGCCCTTGGTGGACTCACACTTCTTAGGTAAAATATCTACAGGTAATTTTAAATGGGCATTTTATCTAACCTGTAAATCATAACACTATAGTTTTGACACTCCCAGCAATGGTGCCAAAATGGTGAGCAGAAATCATGTCTTAAAAAACAATCATTTCTCTTCCATAAATTATCAATCCGATAAGTCCATAAAATTACGAGTGTCACGCACAGTATATTCCTGTAGTGTTGGGGAATAAATCCATATGTACCTTATTTAGTTTGGTTGGGGATGTTCATGCATTTGAAATTCAGCCAAACCAAAAAAACTAAGTGCATAAAATTAAATAAATAAATTAAAACTAAAATCCTTAGATAAATTAGGGTTGACTAGAATTGGGACCTAGTGAGGGAATGTTTCAAAAGGTGATTTTACCTTTGTTGATCAATTATAGGGTTGCATCCTTTTTTAATATTTTGGTGATCAAACTGAACAATTACATGAAATTTATTATGAACTTGGAAACTAGATTTAACCTAAGTAGGCCTAGATTTCGTTGATGGATGTGGGTAACGGAGGCCTTGGATTGATTTTATCCCATGATGATCTATGGTTAATTCTTATTTAAATGCAAAAATACTTAATAATGTTTCTTATTCGACCATAAGCATAGACTTATTATTATTGAGTAAGATAACATAATTCCTACACCTCTAAAATATGTAATCTGGGTGTTCAACATACTTGTTATTACCTTTAGAATATATAGTCAAATCATTAAGGTATATAAGAATAATAACTCTATCACTACAAAGGTGAAGCCTTTGAATCACTAGGAGGTAGTTCCCAAATTTGATAGGCCAAAACACATTCATTGATAGGTGAATATTCCCAATTTTGTGGTGAATATAATCATGTACTAATCATAATACCTAACCTAGATATTAATATACACTTAGAAACCATATAGGAGTGACAACATCTATGACACTACTACCTTTTTGTAAAATTTGATATATACCATACAAAGCATAATGATCCTTTAAAGATGCCCTTGTAAGGTTTTTAAAGTCAACACAAAGCCCGATATCACCATTCAATTTTTATATCAACACTAAGTTAGTCATCCAAATGGAATGCTTAATTGTAAAGATGATTTTTACCAACAGAATTTTTAAGATTTCTTTCTTTATAATTTCCTCAATTTTAGGATTCATGAGCATTTCTATTAAAATTAATTTTTGTTAGTTCTAAATCAATCGTAAGTTCTATTATACTTATATCATATTGTGGACAACAAAATATAGCCACTTGTCATCCATCCATGTTTCCAAATCTCCAACATCCATTATTTATATATATATCCATATTTGTTAATATATATTTAAATATTAATATTTTATATATTTAATAAATATATATATATATATATTTATATGAATTAATCCTAGCCCTCCACCACATTTTAATCTCAACCATCCATATTTCTTACTCCATCCCACTTACCTAGATTTAATCTCCACCCTTCCTCATGTTTTTATCTTGATTGCTCAAATTGTGTCATAGAAATGCTAACATGTATAAGGGAAGATTATAAAAGAGGATTCATTTTTATGACTCAAACGCTAAGTTCTAAGAAGAATTTCTAAGTTACTTAAGCCCTGAATACCCCTCATTTCCATCTTCACCTCCATTTCCACTTCTTGCATCCCTCTGATTTTCCCATGCAAACTAGATCTAGTTTTGCATTATTTCCATCAATCCTCAACTGCCATTCCAATCTATATTACCACCCACTAGAGCCATCCAAGTACCTACTAGAGCCATCTGAGTACCCACCAAAGTTAGATGACTACCCAAAAAATCTATAAGAGCACCTATAGGTATTTTTGGTCATCCTTGAGTGCCTATGGGGTGTTTTTAGCACCAAATTTGTAGTCCTACGGTCCTCGAGTATCATTAGGGAATATTCACAACTATAACTGGCATAATTTGTGTAAATAGAAATAGAAATAGAAGGTTTATTTACAAGGTAATAGTTTTGTGCATTCATTTTCATATTCTAATGCTTTGTTTATAATTTTATTATAGTATCTAGGGTTAGTAATTTTATTCTAAGGGTCTCATGTAGTGGAGCCCTCATAGGTGTTTCTAATATTTTTTACTATTTACTATGTTTAGGTATAGTAATCATACATGTGGTAGCTGTAGAAGCTAGGTTGGCCCTATCAAGGATACACAAGCCCACTCACAACCTCATTGGGATCAAACAAGCGTGAAGACACCATCCATTCTTTTCAACTAGGGTTTCAAAGAATCCTACTAATATGTAATATTTGTATCAAAATAAGCATTGTAATATCCTAAATTTTGGGTATTTTTATTGTAACATTTGAGATCCACCCGCAATAATAAAGAGTTTATCTATTTTTGTGTAATCATTGTGTCTTATGGTGTTTATTGTTATTTCAATACTTTTATTATTGGTGTTGCTTGATTTTTTATTCACAAATGATGATCATGATGGGACCCACAAAGGGTTATCTATGCTAATTTACTTTGTCACTTTTGTTTTCTATTTCTATTTTGTAGGTTTTCAAAAAAATTAATTGCACAATTTTTGTAGAATTAGGGTTTCTAGAAATTTGCATATTTTAACCAAAAGTTGCATTGATGCCCTACAATGCTCGAGGGGTACCCTACAATGCTTAGTGAATGCCTTGCCACATTACAAAGGATTTGGGTTACATTTGACAGAGTGAGGAAGAGATACATAAGCTTCCTTGTAAGTCTACTATAAACCCTAACTCATTTATGTTGTTTTCTTATTTTTACAATAACATTGATAAAAAAGAACATCATTAATTTTTGTTAAAATCAATCACATTTAATTTGCATTTTAGGCATTTAGAATATATTTGAATTCACACATTCACCATAGTTCACATTTTAGAATTAAACTTTCATTATTTTTTGGAGTGTTTTATTCAATATTTTGCATATTGTTTTAATGTGAAGTAACAACTACATAAAATTATTTGGATAATAGGGTTAAGAATTCATATTTTGTTTGTCTAATTAGGAACAAAATTAGGATACTTAAATATACTCCTGCATTTGATGATTCAAGTTAGAATATTAGGTGAAATCTCCACTTTTTAGAGTGGGTCTTAAGTGGTGTACCCTAAATTATTTTGAGGAACCTAGTATTTTTGTTTATGGATTCTGATTTAGGCCTATAAAATTAGTTATTTTTGAAATTTTATGTACACAGTAGAAAACATAAAACTTTAAAATAAATCATGCACTCCACATTCCACAATAAATAGTAATGATTTGGATTTCATCACCAACCATTGCTTGATATTCAGTGATGGTGGGCTTCATCTCCATCCATCAATCTCTGCCCTTAGCCACCATAGATACCAATGAGAAAAAAAAATTGATTTCATCACCAGGAAGAATATCATTTTCTGGCCAAGCCATAGATTTCACCCTAAATAATTCATATTAGAACATCCAAAACACAAAAAACTCACAAAAAAAATTAAAACAAGATAAAAAAGGAGGTAAAACACATTTTTTGCAAAAACATAGGATTGATTTGTTTAATTTATTTTGTGAAGTTTTCATTTGCATTATTTTCTTACATATTTCACATATTTGATTCATTATCTTATGGAGTTAACTAGAAATCAAACAAAAATATTGAATCAAACTTCCATCCACCAAGACACTTTCGTGGTCAATCCCACTAGTGTGATATAGACAAGTTGTTCAAATTTATCTATGGATCCCTCACATGTGTAAACTTCAAATATTGATGTTTTCCATAGAGCCATCCACACATCCATTCCATAAACATAACCATCATGATCCATTGACCATAACATAACATATATAGGCATGGCCAAAGTGGAGACTTTTCAAAGATCTGCTAACTATGTTCTAGAATAGATCCACAGTTCACCTAGGTATGATCTTTCTTTTCAGTAGGAACTTACCCATTCCTAGCATTCAAACCTTACCTAGGAGTATAAAAACCCTCTTTTTGAGGCATCAGCTGCACCTTCCTAGCATTGGTCCATTCCTTAGTAGCTAGGTTCTCCAAGTACTTCCATTCCATCCTCATACACCACCATCTATGGAAATCCTTTGTATGAATCGCATGTCAATGCTGCTTCACAGATGCTAGCTTCCACCTCATCCAATTTCACCCATTCAATTATAATTCTTTTTGCAACTTATCATCCACCTATCCCATCCATTCTATCCACATCCACACCATAATCCTCATAGGTGGCCATGCAAATAGGATGGAAACATCTCAACCAATTTCTTATGGCTCAACAAGGTGCTCAACCTTGTTCCCAACAACAAGTACAAAAAATAGAATTTAAATCCCAACCTATTTCCATCAAATCCACCTTTCCACCCAAAATCCATCATGGGTAACACAATATTCTATGGTTTCTATAACCACACTACCATTAAATTATACCCATGCCATTTACACAAATCATCACATTCAAATCCCCCACACATCATCTCCTTTTCAACATTCACCATCATTTCTTCATCAACCTTCACATCATCAATTTCAATCAACTCCACCAAATTATCATCATCTCATCACACCCCAACATCTCAACACTCCACTTTCATAGAATAATCCAATAATTTAGGGCTTCCACATACTTGGGGAAGATCCTCGAATCCAAGCTATGCAATAGCATATTGACAACTTGATGCAACATACTCCTTTTGTGATGAACCAAAAATCAACTCTTAGATAGCTGATCAATCAATCAATCCATTTTTGGTAACATCACCTCCATATCCAATAGACTTCACAATACTAAAATTTGATAAATTTAAAGGGATTGAGGACCCTAGAGAACACATGAGCACATTTATCCATTTATATTTCAGAATCCAAAGTAATGATGCTCTAATACTTCAAAATTTTCCTCAAACATTAGCGGGAGATGTCGTAGAGTGGTACAACCATTTACCTCACCATAGTATTTTTACTTTTAAGCAATTGGTTGATAAATTTATTGAAATATTTTCTCTTAATGTTAGAAAGAAGGTATCATTAATTGACTTATATGTTTTAAGTAATATGATGATGAGTCAGTATACAATTTTTGCAACCATTGGAGGGTTGTTATTACCAAACTGCCATTCACCTTATCAATGCAAGAGCTTACTAGACTATTTACTAAGAGTTTATTAAAACCCATATCTTGGTTGTTATAGTTACAAAAATACTGATAATTTGAGGAAGCTCTGGTGAGCAAAAATCACGTCTCAAAAAATAATCATTTATCTTCCATAAATTATCAATCCGGTAAGTCCGTAAAATTACGAGTGTCACACACATTATATGCCTATATTGTTGGGGAATGAATCCACTTGTACCTTATTTAATTTGGTGGGACATGTTTGTAGATTTGAAAGTTAGCCAAACCAAATAAACTAAGTGTGGAAAATTAAATAAATAAATTACAACTAAATTTAAAGTGCTGAAAGTAAATGTGCGGGAAATTAAATACAGGAAAATAAAACACACGACTAAATTAAATAAAGCAAGAAATAAAACAATATCTAATATACAAAAAATAAATACATAAATGAAACATGGGAGGACTACTATAGGGAGTGGGCCCAAGCTACTGCAGATAGTCAGCACAACTAGCTATGTAGAGTTTGCTTGAATAAGAGGAGTTGCACTCTTAATTAAATTAAACAAAGAATGAAATAAAATAATCTCTGTGTAAAATTAATCATTGATGCCCCATTCATCTAGCCTGCGTCTTTATATAAAGCACAGTTAGATATTGTTACAATAACAAATACATATAATTTAATCACATGACATGATTAGTTACAATGGTTCTACATAGATTTTATTTGTCTATTTTAAAGCATGTCCGTTCACACAAGGATAAATATATAAAAATACTTAGGTGTACGTAACAAAAAAAAACTAAACTAATGCATCCTAAAAATAATACTTTAAAAGTTTTACAAGGTCAACCGACCAATTGGTTGATAATAATAAAAATACTTTATTCTATTTAATAAATGCATGATTAAAATATTTCTCCTTTGTCTTCACGTGCAACCTCCTCCTTAGCCCCTTGGTCAACCTGGTCAATATTGACTTGGTCATATGGCATATCCAATGTGGGTGTCTCCAATGTATGGGGAGTAAGGTACCAATAAGGTGCCTACTTGAGTAAGACATCGACTTGGCACCTACTTGAGTAAGGCACCTGCCTGACGCCTACTTGAGTAAGGCACCTGCCTGGCGCCTACTTGAGTAAGGCACCAAAGTAAGGTGCATTTCCATGTATGAGAGTAAGGTGCCTACTCTATATACCTCAAATGTATTAAAATAGAAACATTCCAGGTACATTTGGGATGTATATTGGGAAACACCATATCAGTAGCAAAACCTGCATTTATACACAGTTTCTACTAAAAACACTCGTTAAACATAATACCGGATTTTCTATCAATTATATGCATAAGTTAAATAAAAATATATTTATAATGCTAATTAAACCAGTGATGATAACAGTGTATATAAAATGAGCATTTCTGGTGCTCATCATCCCCCCATACCTAAATATTGTCACATCCTCATAACAACAACCCCCAAAAAATAGTCCTCAAAATAATAAATTTTAATGTATTTTTTATTTTTTATTTATTAATTTTATTAAGAACTGCTATTTTATTCGAGCATTGTTATTGCACTACTGCTTTTTTCATTGAGCATTGCTGCACCAGCAGAAGTCAGAAACATGTCATGAATGATAATCAAACTACGGGAAAATAATTAAATCATGACCATATTGTTCAAACACCAAAACTAAATTATTACTACACTGATGTTGATAAATACTGCCATGTAATTACCCATCTCAGCCTTCATGCAACTATCAACAGAGTCTACTTCCAATTTTTTCACAGTGATCAATATTGGTGAGATTAAATTTTAAAATGAGTGTGGGCATCTACTGTTACTTTTGCTTACATATAAAACATGTTTGACCCTACTAAGTAGCATTTTCTACATGTGTTGGCCGCCTTTGTCACAATGCGACAGTGCCAAATTTTTCTCCCAAATGCCAAAAAAAAATTCTTTTTTTTTTTCAATGGATTTATAGTCAGCTTCTGCCCCCACGTATCTTCCAGTGGATTGTTGTTCCGCTCAATTTCAAACCAAAGGGTGACATGAGATAATTGTAACTCCGGTCCACTATATTTTCCATCGAATGCCATTTCGCTCCCAAATATTTTCACAAATTTCCATCCTGCTCAAGAATTGTGGCATAAAGAGAAGTGTTGCGAGATAAACTGTAATTGCTTCAAATTGGAGTAGGTGTTCTTATTTTGTTCCTTCATGATTCCTCTGTCGGATTGGAACAAAAGAAAGTTATTCTACTCTAGAGTACAAGCCAAATTCATATGATGGTGAAAGTTACCCAGACCACTATTTAGCTTTGCAATTCACCATCTAGATTACCTCTAAACTCCGGATCAAATATTATGCCATCCCGTTGTGGCTAGTTTATTTTTTATTTATATATTATATATTTAATTATTCCTGAGAAGTTTTTATCATATCCATGGTATGTCATGTGCTTGAAATTTGATGGGAAATTTTGACAGAGAGAATTTAAAGGGCATATACTGAGTTTAGCATAGAAATTATTTTTAAAATAACTCTACACATAATAAAAAAAAAACACAGTACACACCATGTGAATTTCATAGATTCTAATCTGTATGATGTCAATTATGTGAAATGTATTCATGTTGCTTGTAACCATGGTGTTCCAGTAAATATTGCTATGCCATTGGTGCTCCTGGAGAATTTATATTTTATTTATTTATTTTTCCCTTGACTGCCTTCGTCATCCACACCAATAATCATTACTGGTGTTCTACCTTTAAGCGTTGTTGCTCTTGCAATAATGTTGGTAAATTGACCAAGTTTTGATCAGACATTAAAATGTGAGTAAAACACTAAATCACAGCTACCACAGAGAATAGTAAATGAAGCATGACATTTTTTTCTATGGTGTTCTCCTCAAGCAAGTATTGACGATGTCCAGTTATTCCATGTTGGTCATGCATCGCCTTTGATTGAAAAAATGGGAATTATTTTTCTTTTTTTTCTTTTCAAATAATGTTCTTTTCTGTGTAGTGGTAGTTCTCCATTTGAGAGTGAGTGTGCTATCATAAAATATGGACACTAGCTCACACTCTTCCCCTGTTTTATTTGTAGGAGATTCAGGTTCACCCATATCCTCTCCCACTTAAATTGGTGATGCCCTCATCACTAGTAACAGGTCCCTCTCTGCAATAGGTCTACAACCATATAAACATTAGGTTCCACACTAATCAACTGACATCCCCATTCCAGGGAGAAAAAAATGGGTCTACAACGCTCAAATTCTCCACACGATTCTCTTTTTTTTTTGGACTTCTCAACATAAATTAAGCACCTCTAATAAAAATGCACAAGAATGCATGAGGTCCAAGAAACTTCATGGACATCAAGGTGCTCAAGAATACATGAAATCAAGGTGCCCTCTTGGTGTTGAAAAGTGAGTAGTTACTAATGCATATGTTGTTGCAGGGTTGATCAAGCCCTCCAATTTTCTTTCATACTGCATCAACTATACTTTACCCAAATACAGAGGTGGGTACCTCTTCCCTTTGTAGGAAATTAACACCCACGTCAATGTCTAGATGGTGACTATCTCCTCCATATGGAAATAGTCAAGTTTCTACCTCTAAAAAAAACATGCAGGTTCATGGATGTTGAGCCAGTTTAGGCCTTGTCTCCAAGATGCCTATTTTTTGTACAATCAAGCCACTTCCCCTATGAAAAGAAAAATAACTACAACACATGAAAGCAGGAAAAATAGGAATCATGATTTTCATTCCTGTTAGGCCATGGATCTCAATATTTTGGTAGCTTGCATGCGGTTCATGATTTCCTACAAAGTAAAAGAAATTTTATGCTAAGCAGGACAGGTTATGTGTGACTTTTTTTTTTAATTTTTTATTTGGAGGGTGTGGTACCTTACTCCAAAATTTTCAGAGTAAGGCGCCTCCCAAATTTTTTTTTTTTCTGGGAGTGGGGTGTGTGGCGTCTTAATCCAAAAATTTTGGAGTAAGGCGCCTCCCAATTTTTTTTTCAACAGTGATCAAGTGCCTTCGTTTATGGATCTTGAGCGATGCATCCCTCTGCTAACTGAGTGATGCATACCTCCACTGATGGACATTGAATGTTCCATTTTTTCACTAATAGACCAAGGTGCATGCTTGGTGCCTACTTGAGTAAGGCACCTACTAGGTGTCTACGTCAGTAAGGCACCTACCTTAGTAAGGCACCTTACTCAGTAAGGTGCCTACCTTAGTAAGGTGCCTACTTCAGTAAGGTGCCTTACTTGGTAAGGCACCTATGTCAGTAAGGTATCATGCCACCAGAGTAAGGCATCACACCACTGCCGTGCCACCAGAGTAAGGCATCATGCCATCACCGCACCACAAAAGTAAGACGCTGGAGTAAGGTACCTGCTTATAAATTAAGGTACTTCTAACAATTATTGGTATGACATCTTCGCACTTCATGCTATCTTGCAAAACATAAAAAAACTAAACTAAATGCATTAATAAAATTCTAACTAACTAATTTTTTTCTCTTTGTTCTGCCATGACCAGAACAGATCTTGTCTCATCCTTTTTTTTTCTTTTTTTCATCATCTACATCAGATAACATAATGTCAATTGCAATAATGTGAGGTGGGAATTTTAGGTGGCCAAGATGGAGGACTGTCAATTGAGCCATCCTAACATTTTTTTGTGCTATGTACTAGAACGTCTTCTCCACCTGACTATTTGTGGGAAATAATTAACTCTTTGCATTATGACAATATATTTCTCCATGATTTCAAATCTTCGTCATTTCCTTACAGATTTTGCGTTCTCCTCATCATAGTGAAATTTTTCCTCTTCCTTGTATTTTCTTTTCCCACATATTTTAATAGAATTAAAATGTTGCCAACTAAACAATAATATTAGCACTATTGAAAAAAATGGAGGTCGTGTAGAAATTTTTTTCATCCCATATAACCCTATTAGAGGATTAATGGTAGCCAATTGCCAAAAGTTCCCATTGTAAAACACCCAGCTCATCATTAATAGCACATAAAAAAATATATCTTAATCCAGCTTTGATGTATCTCAAGAGTGCTAACTCTTTGGATGCATTAAAGGTATTGTGATGATTAACAACTTTGTGCACTTTTCTCATCGTGTGCTCCTAAACGTATCACTCTTTTTTAATTGGGCAGCCCTGACACATGTGCATCTGGATCAAACTAATTTTTCACTCTAAATTTTTTCTTTCGCAAGTAAAATTAGAGCAACACTATGATTCCCTATTTTTGAGACTAAGGATAAATAAATCCATCATCATCCATGACATGTGTCAGGTTTTCAAATGTGATGCTTTCATGAGACACCGTTGAGATTTATGTGCTATTATTTTTTACCACTACAAGCTCTGTTCATGTGATTTATCATGCTCAGGCACCATGTGGCTTTTGTGCAGACATCTGATTTCTTCCAAGCTCCTACCCTATTTTTTAGCTACCGGTTAGAGATTTCTCATTTCCTTTTGGACCAAGCTAGTCCTCAGGAAAGAGGATACTCTCTTCCAATAGGTAGCAAAAAAAATTTTGTTTTTATTTGCTCTTAACTTTGGAGCCTTTTCAGTAGAAGATAATTTTTTTTCCATGAACACTGTGAACAGTGTTCATTGTGTTGTTGGTGGCAATGATGAAGGTGGGGTCCCCCCCATGCCTATATCTGAGCTAGTCTTCTAAAAATCATCTTCTTCTTTGTCAACTAGTCTGATATGTTGTAGCATGAGGAGAGTATTTTCCTTCATGGCCTCATAACCAAACTCTTTCAACATTAGGGTAAAATGTGCAGGTTGAAAAATGACTACCTATGGATAGCACATTGAAGAAAATAGGGCGTAGCAACCTTTTAAAAATATGTGCTTGTTTATGATTCACCAGGTTACCTTAAGCATAGGTGAAGAGCATACTCCATAACTAGATGTTCTTTTAAATTTAGCTTTGTCATTTTCCCTACATCATTAAAAGAATTTTCCAATATGTTGCAAAGCGTTAAGCCTATAAATTTTTTTAATTATTAAAACCAAGCTTCTAGAGGCATAATTTTCCAATAGTTTATGTATAAAAATAGTCCCTAAAATTTTTTAATCAGTCCTAGGTTGTGTTATTTGTTTGATTTCTTGAAACCGTTCAGAACATGATGGAAATCATTCATCGCCTGATTTTCTAAAAACATTTCAACAACACATTTTATTCCTACTTCTATACTTAATTATAGTACATCAAGTTCATTCCCATATTTACCTAAGAAGCTAGTAAATTTAAACTGTTGCCTATGGGATTTGGTTGTGACTATTCCGACAACTATTTTTGGCCTTATAAAAAGGCCCTTGGTGGACTCACACTTCTTAGGTAAAATATCTATAGGTAATTTTAAATGGGCATTTTATCTAACCTATAAATCATAACACTACAGTTTTGACACTCCCCGACAACGGTGCCAAAATGGTGAGCAGAAATCATGTCTCAAAAAACAATCATTTCTCTTCCATAAATTATCAATCTAGTAAATTTCGTAAACTTACGAGTGTCACGCATAGTATATGCCTACAGTTTTGGGGAATTAATCCATCTGTACCTTATTTAGTTTGGTGGGGGATGCTCATGCATTTGAAATTCAGCCAAACCAAAAAAACTAAGTGCAAAAAATTAAATAAATAAATTAAAACTAAATGTACGGGAAATTAAATACAGGAAAATAAAACACATGACTAAATTAAATAAAGCAAGAAATAAAAAATATCTAATATACAAAAAATAAATACATAATTGAAACATAGGAGGACTACTACAGGGAGTGGGCCCAAGCTCTTGCAGATAGTTTGCCCGGCTAGCTACGTAGAGCTTGCTCAAATAAGAGGAGTTGCACTATTAATTAAATTAAACAAAGAATGAAATAAAATAATCGATGTGTAAAATTAATCATTGATCCCATTTTCATCTAGCTTGTGTCTTTATATAAATTGTAGCTAGATATTGTTACAATAACAAATCAATATAATTTAATCACATGACGTGATTAGTTAAAATTGGTTCTACACAGATTTTATTTTCCTATTTTAAAGCATGTCCATTCACACAAGGATAAATATATAAAAATCCTTAGGTGTACGTAACAAACAAATACTAAACTAATGCATCCTAAAAATAATACTTTAAGAGCTTTACAAGGTCAACCGACCAATCGGTTGATAATAATAAAAAATAGTTTATTATATTTAATAAATGCATGATTAAAATAATTATCCATTGTCTTCACATGCAACCTCCTCCTTAGTCCCTTGGTCAACCTGGTCTATTTTGACTTGGTCATATGGCATCTCCAATTCGGGTGTCTCCAACATATGGGGAGTAAGGCACCAATAAGGCGTCTACTTGAGTAAGGTGCAGGCTTGGCACCTACTTGAGTAAGATGCAGGCTTGGTGCCTACTTGAGTAAGGTACCTACATGGAACCTACTTGAGTAAGGTGCCTGCATGGTGCCTAATTGAGTAAGGTGCCAGAGTAAGGTGCCTCCCCATGTATGGGAGTAAGGCACCAGATTAAGGTCCCTACTCCATATACCTCAGATGCATTAAAATGGAAACATGCCAAGTCCATTTAGGATGTAGATTGGAAAACACCATATCAATAACAAAACTTGTATTTATACATAGTTTCCACTAATAACACCCGTTAAGCATAATACCAAATTTTCTATCAATTGTATACATAAGTTAAATAAAAATATATTTCTAATGCTAATTAAACTAGTGATGATACCGCTTAACAATATATATAAAATGAGCATTTCTGGTGCTCATCAAGCTCTTGCCCAAGCTAGCACAATTGAATAAATCAAAATCCAAGAGGGTGTGCTTAAGTCTAAAAAGAAATAATGGTAGAGTAATGCCAATACAAAGGTAACTATTTTGGCCAATCTAAATCAAACCAAGATAACCAAGCCAAACAAGTCTATCAAGTTAATCAAGTGGTCATGAGCCAATCGATAATGGCTCGAGAACAAATTGTGCAACAACAACCATAATAAATTGCATATCATGTGGTTCCCTCACCATCACAATAAACCCAAAACACAATTCCAACTATAGAAAATCATCCATGTTGACAATATGCTCGACAAAACCATTAGTACACCCCCTTAGCCAAATTATATACCTCCATATTTCATAGGTTGTATGACACCAACCAAATTGTCTTACCTAAGGTTAAACCAAATGATCCTACCAAGTGTGGTAAACACTATGGGAAATATTTTTTTTGCCCTTATCATAGGCAAAATGGGCATGATATAAAAAGTTGCTACAATTTCAAATATATAGTGCAAGATCTCATTGACTTGGGATACATCAAGCTTGATAGTCCCTTAGCCCAACAAAACCAAAGCCTTGGTCTCTATCAAACACCACTTATTCATCATGAGGAGGTGCAACCAATAACAAGAGGGTCTAACACCAAGACTCCCCCAAATCAATTCAATCACATGCAACAATACCAATATTTTATGGATGCTATCCATGTAGTCACCTGAGTTCAACAACACACTAACCAGAAAAATGCACAACAAGAACATGTTCAATCTCTTGTAACACCACAAGCAAGTGTGTCTCAAACTAACACATCATCATATCCCATCCAAATTTCAAATAATTCTTCTCAACCCATTCATATTCCAAGTCACCCATCTTAACCCATTCATCCCATAAATTATCCATCAAGGCCAATCATATCATTGAGTACCCGAATGACCAGCCTCAAAATGACTTCATCCAAATTTTCTATTTATGAGCTCATTCAAAAATATCCCCCACATCATGAGTCATTAATAGATATTTTAAAATCCATTGGAATTCAATCCCAAGATGCTAATGCTTTCAAAAATTTTATGGAGAGCATAAGAACATAAATGGATCCATCCATCACATTCTATGATTTTGAAATCAAACCAATATTATCAAAATTAGTGGATCCTCCATTGCATATCATGGCTCAAATTGATAGGAATATATTTAAATGAGTACTTATTGATACTGGCTCCTCTATCAACATCATCACTACATCAGCCCTCTAACATCTTAATCTTCCACCAAATCACATCATCAAATCTACTTTCACCTTGAAAACATTTAACAATGCTCTTTTCTCTATAGTTGGAACTATTTTTTTACCCATAGAAGTGGGGGTTAAAACGTTGCATATCATGCTTCACATATTGAAAGGGTCCATGGCATACAATGTACTCATTGGATATCCTTGGATGAGGTAAATGATATGTGTCCCTTCTATACTCCATCAATGCTTGAAATATGTACATGAGGGACAAGTTCATGCATACCTACGAATGTTGAACATTTTAAATATTGCAATTTCATTTTAACTCCCTATGAATCCATGCTTCCTTCCATCCATATTTTTTTGATATCATCAAACACCTCATCAGCTACATAATCCACATCTTCATCAAAATATCCTATTCTTGAGGAGTTCTCCATCACCTCTTCACATCAAGCCTCTACTTCCATGCCCCCATATTCATCACCTTTGAATACATGCACATGTGGTTAAAATCAATTCACATCAGCCACATCATCAACATCAGTATCATCCACCATAATTTCTTCCACATCATCACCCATTCAACAACCACCTCATCCAAATCCATATCCATCCACATCAGTCGATGTCTCACAAATTACATTGAAAAATTATGATATGCCATCCCTGTAGATACCTCTCCCATTTTCAGAGCCCCAAGCCAATCCTAAGTCATCCATATCCACTTCCACATCTGCATCCACATCATCCCAAGTTATGATCCACCTCACTAATATTGGTATTGGTGAATACGTGGTCTAAGACATCATAATTATACCACTTAGCATCCAAATTGCTAAGGATTATTTTCATCCATGTGATCCACTATTATATATAGGAGTAGTGTATAACATGGGTTCAGTGCCTAATAGTATTAATTTTGTGTATGGGGGGATTGATCCATCATCCAATCTATCTTCCCTAGATGAACCTAAGAAACCAACTCCTACCAATATACAACACATGTTGAATTTTCCATCCCAATATTTTCACACAGTTAATTGGCAAGGACATGGCCAAGGATAACATGAACATGGAATACATGAAATAATGAATGTTTCATATCAAGAAGCGCATGACCACTCAGGTTTAGGCTATCATCCACTTTCATCCACTTATTCTCTTTAACAAGCTTTTCAACGCTTTAATTTGAATTTATGAGAGCATATCCATCACATTAATGACTCTAAAGAGGAAATATATAAATAATTTGATATTATGTTGATTGCTTCTAATGAATCTTATGATAAATCAGAACCCATCATCCCACATATTGAACATGATGATTTTTACTTAAAAATGTTTTCCATCCATCAGCCCATCCTTCGCTTGCTTCTTCCACAAGAGCAAGCTAAAATAAATGGTGAGCCACCGCCTCCATTTCATTAATCCATAGCACCAAAAATCTTGTAACATATGTACATAATTAAAAAAAACATCAAAAACAAATTCAAAAATTCACAAAAATTCAAAAAAAAATTGCATTGCATGTACATGGATTTTTTCCAATTGTATTTATTTGTGTTGCCTTTTGTTGTTTAGGTTTCCAAATTTCTAGCATCAATTATAGAAGATAGAATCCATCCATCCTTCACTTTGCCAATAATCCATTTTCAAATTTAATTTAACATGAATCATGTTGACTTATTCATCCTGCTTCGTAATCCATATAATTTGGCAAAGCCAATTCCAATTGACATGAGCCTTATTGATATGAACTATATTTCCTTGCCACCATCCTTTGTTGAATTTATCTTATCCAAGGAATTATTAAGGGCTTCATCCAACTACATTCCTCCATCACCTTCACCTTCACCTTCAGATCCTAAGGTTTTCTAGGTAGACATAGACGAGGTTGATTTAGAAGATATTCATAATTTTATAGACAATATTCATATGATCCCAACATCCCATCAACTTTAGGAAGGTTCTCATATGTCCATTGAAGATACCATTTATGTAAACCTTAGTTCATATGCAGAAAATCCCCAAATTTTCAAACTTGGTAAAATTTTATCCACATATGAATAAGAGAAATTAATTGCTCTCCTCAAGAAGGACATTTTTACATGGTCATAAAAGACATGCCTAGTCTTGAACCTAACTGTGTTGTCCATAATATCACCTTACATTCTGATGCTAAGCTGATCAAACAAAAATTGAGAAGGATGCATCAAACTGTGGCCCTCATAGTCAAATAAGAGCTTCAAAAACTTTTAGATGTGGGTTTAATAGTCCCTATTGACTATCCTGAGTGGCTTTCAAACATATTACCAATTTACAAGCCTAACAAGACGATATGCATTTGCACTAATTTTTGAGACCTTAACAAAGCGTGTCTTAAGGATGATTTTCCTCTTCCAAACATTGATATTCTTTTCGACACCTGTGTTGGCCATAAAATTATTTCTTTAATGAATGGTTTTTTAGGATACAACCAAATTTAAATAAATCATGATGACCAACACAAAACAACATTCAGTTACCTTGGGGGACTTTTTGTTACAAGGTGATGCCCTTTGGCCTAAAAAATGCAGGTGCCACTTATCAAAATGCCATGACATACCTATTCCATGATTACATGCATAATATCATCGAATATTATGTGGATAATCTCTTGGAAAAATATAAAACTTGACAAGAGCACATTGGTGTCTTGGAAAAATTCATTGATTGACTTCTACAGCATAATGTAATATTAAACCCCAAAAAGTCTATCTTTGGTGTTACATCTGGAAAACTACTAGGGTTCATTATCTCAAAAAGAGGCATTGAGGTGAACCCAAATAAAGTCAATTTCATAATGAATATGCCTCCTCCAACAAACATAAAGGAATTGCATAGTTTACAAGGAAATATTCAATCAATTTGTTATTTCACTGCGCAACTTTCTGACAAATGCAAGTCATTCAATCACCTACTACAAAGGGGTGACATTTTCATGGATAGATGAATGCAAAAAGGTTTTTGATGATATCAATAAATACTTGGATTATCCACCAATATTAACTCCTTCTCGTTCAGGGATCCCCTTCCATATTTATGTTTTAGCAATAGGTTTTGCATTAGGGATGATGCTTGCACAAAAGAATAAGAACAATTGAGAGCAAGTTTTCTATTACATTATTCAAAAATTGGTAAGCTATGAAACAAGATGCACTTATGTGGAAAACTTGTGCTTGGTAGTGGTTTTTTCCACTAAGAAACTCAGAAATTACATGCTTAGTCACACTACATATGTCATAGCTAGTGAAAATCCTTTATGTTATATGATGTATCACACTTATAATAACACTCGCACTACTAAATGGATAATGCTTCTCACTAAATTCGATCTTGATTTCATTAGCCAAAATCCATTAAAGGTAAATGACCCTGATAAGAACCTTTGTAGCTTCCATATGTGTTTTGTGAACCATTTATGTGATATCGATATGATGAATATTCCTCTCTTCCTCTTCAATTCGATAAGTTACACCCTTGAAGCCTCTAGGAAGAAGAGAGATGTGAATTTCCTCCCACATCAGGGTTTGTTTAAAATTATCTACTCCCACATTACTCAACATCACCCCCAAGGTAACATTCATGCCATGGTTAAGCCTAATCCTAAAGTGTCACCCTCCAGTCCTACTGCTTCCAAATCCTCAAATAATCATGTAGTGGGGTCAGGATTTTTATTTGTTAAAAGGAATATCAAACTGGAAGGGTCTAAAGGGATAACCAAAGTATCTAAGAATCTAAAAGGAAAGCAGCTTCAGCGGTTTTCTAGTACCTAGGATGGTGATTCCAAGGAAGAGGCTAGTGATGTTTCTTCTCATGATTTAAAGGTTTTCCTGATTAATTATTTTTTATTTGGGGTCATTATTCTCCATAACATGTTGGACAACTATGTGTTGATCTGAAATGTGGTGCAAGTTTTATTCCTTAAAGAGAAGTTTCCAAAAGAGGATTAGGATATCCTTAAGGAAGTAGGTATCCATGGCATCATACAAGCGTGAAGATACCAACCATTATTTTCAACTAGGATTTTGGAGAACCCTAGTAATCTATAATTTTTGTATCAACATAAGCATTGTAATACCCCACATTTGGGGTATATTGATTGTAACATTTGAGATCCACCTGTAGAAATAAATATTTTATCTATTTTTGTGCAATCATTGTGTCTTATGGTGCTTATTGTTATTTCAATACTTTTATTATTAGTGTTGCTTGATTTATGATTCACACATATACCTTTAGATCTTATAAGACAAAGTAATGATGTCTCTATGTTTTCCATAAATTTCCTTGAATAAAATATTTTTCTCTTTGGTGCACTCTTTACCAAGAGGGTGGTAAGAAGAGGATTTTACCTTAATGTTGGATTTATTTACTCTATTATCTAGGTTAAACAAAAATTTCAAAGTAGTTAACCGCTTTCGAAAGTAGTTTGTATTTAGTTGAATCACACCATATTTTATATCATCATCGTATTCATTTTTATCTTCAACATGTTGATCTTCCTTTATGAGGAATTTGATAATTTATTTTAAAAAATTTAAGACCCACTAGTGATCAAAATTTACAAGGATTTTTGGCCAAAAAACCAGTTCTAATTCCTTTGGTTTATCTTAAAAGTCATTGGTGAGGTCAAATTTTATTACCATTGATGCTAGATCATATGCCTTGGAATTTAATTCTCTAGAGACTACCTTGATCTAATAAGCATTAAATTTTTCTAGGAAATCCTAGACCTAGTGCTTGTACAAATTTGCATGTTTTTTCTTGGTGGTACATTGGAAATTAACCTAACTTGTGACTAATTTGAGTCACCAAATACTTCTAGGATTTTGATTCCTGTCATTTTAATTTTCTTAAGCTAGTGAACAATGCTTCATATTTGGCTATGTTATTTGTGTAGTTGAATAATAATTGGCATGCAAAATTAGTTTGCACTCCCTTTGGTTTGATGAATTGGATGCCTATGCCTACTCAATTTTTCATCCTTACACCATCAAAATGCATTATCCATGTTTTTTTTTACCCTTGTACCTATTATATGGTTAGAGTCAATATGTTGGATAGTTCTTCTAATATGAGATGGTTTACCATCTTAGTTTTCTCAAAGTTGATCTCATAAAATATTTGATAATATTCAAGCACATTATGATCAATGAAATTTGGCATTTTATTCTAATTTACAACTCCATATTCATCTAGCTTGTGCAATATACTATTGGGACAAAACAACTGGTTAAATTTGGCCTAGTTTTGTCACAACCCTCGCATTTAAATTGCTAGACCATGGAGCTCATAAAATTTCAATGTGCAACATTCAAGGCCAATCACAATACCATTCCTAATATGAGTTTGCTAACCTATCATTGGGGGTATTTATAATATGGCATCGATTCATCCACACCAAAGTAAAACCATGCATAAATTAAAGTACATGAATTTAAAACAAAACATGCTACATTCAAAATTAAATAAAAGGAGTAAAATGCACCTTACATAATCTAAAATAAACAACATAGTAAAGAAAATAAGCTAATATGGAAAATAGTAAAGGTAGGAGAGGAATACTAGCTTGGAGCGGGCCCAAGCTCTAGTAGATCCTATCCTACTGATCATGAAGATAAAATGCTAATGAAGGAACTCTAGAGCTTTTAGTAATAGTGCAATGCAATGTTTACATATGATAATATTATCAAAAATATTGCCTCCCTATTTCAAATAATTATGTGTGTTTATATAACATACACAAGACTTTATGTTACAATGTTATTACAACAAAAGGTATAGTTACATTCTAAACTAAGATAGTTTAGTTACTATAACAAGTGCACAATAAAAAACTTGTCATTTTCTCTTAGTGATAGAATTATCTCTACATTTTTCATGTTCTACTTTGTTGAGTGGTTACACATTTTTTCCACTCCATATAGGACAACTCATACATTCGATGGTCTCCCACGGATACCCTACGTAACGTGGAACTAAAGTTTTACTATGGTCAACGTGATCCTTTGTATCCATCTAGTCAACATGCTCAATGTTGAGTAAGGCACCTACTTGGCACATGCTTGAGTAAGGCACCTGCTTGGTGCCTACTTGAGGAAGGTGCCTACTTGAGTAAGGCACCTGCTTGGTGCCTACTTGAGTAAGGTGCCTGCTTGGTGCTTACTTGAGTAAGGCACCTACTTGAGGAGTAAGGAACCCGCTTGAGTAAGGCACCTGCTTGAAGAGTAAGTTTCCCACTCAATATACCTTAGACCCATGAAGTAGAAGCATACCAGGTCCACATAGGACCTCAAATAAGCAAAAGATGACAAAATCAACAAATATCTACACAAAACACACTTCACACACAAATTAGATAATGCATATAATTTTATTAAATAGATACATAATAATTCATAAAATATACAACTTGTATTATATTGTCGTGCAAAAACCATTAGAACTCATACAAAATTATGAGCATTTATGATGCTCATCATAGACAATTACATGGAGGTTCATTATCAATTTAAATCATATTTCCATATTGTGGTGTGTTCACATGAGTGCATTCTATTTCCAAGTATCCATCCCTAGGTAACTTATCTATCCATTCTCTACACAAACATATACCAAAATATAGGAATAGATTTATTACTATTACCTCTTACACTACCACTAGTTTTGGGTATTTTTCTATATTCATGATTAGATCCTTCAGAACTTCTATGATGCTTACTTTGGTTCCATCCATATTTGTTTTTGGTAGATAAGATACTAAAGCATTAATACCGGGTTTTATAGGTTGACCCAAAACCTTTTACAAAAATCAGCCCAGGGTTGTTGATGAACATGTCCTTACTAAGGATCCTATATATGTAAAATCTACATGCTGCCAAAGCCATTACATCCGGTAAGGCACATATCCTATTATCAAAAAGAAACTTCCTATACAAAATTTTGGGTATACCTTGAGAAAACACACCTGCATAATAATTACAAAAAAATAAATAGACACAGATCCCTTCCTTGAAACAATGGAGAAACAAAAAGCTGGAAACACACATAGCAAAGTACTGAAAAAAATTCCACAAGCTCTGTATTGATAGTTACTCTTAATAATTCTTTGGTAATTTATTTCTTCTGTATATGACATGCTTTGGGACCACATATCGTCTTGGCCAATCAGCCTTGGAGAAGTGAACCTACTGGCTAGATTTATGGTGATGGCTATTTGGTGGTCCATATGGCTCTGGTTCGAAGTCTTATATTGTCGTTTATTTCCTGCCCTGTGATTATCAACCAACCTCAAATTACTAAGATGAATAGGAGCCATGTTATCTGACATGTGACTATCCCCATTAGTCTTTGTGGTATTTCAAAGAAGCATCCACCAAGACTAACAGATCGAATAATTTTTATTGTGATTCCATTTCAAAAAAGAGATGGGAATACTCATAGCCTTAAAACTTACAGTGCCTTCCCTGTTGGTAAATTTGACTATCATTCTTGGCATTCTTGTTGAATAAGCTCCTCTACTTTGCTCGGGACACTGTGTTCCCATTTGAAAATTTTGTCACCATCGACACCCAAATTGGCCAGCTTATCAGCAACTTTGTTAGCTTCCCGAAATACATGTTGGGCTTTTCTATCATGTCTTCCCTGGAAAAGGATCCTGGCCTCTTCAACAATTGTTTTAATCCTCCAAGGAGGTGTTTTCCAATTATTGAGGAGATTTATAACATGCATAGAGTCTCCTTCTATGATTAAATTGCCTTCTAAGTCTTAAGTCATTTGAAGGCCTCTCCACATAGCTCTAGATTCAGCTTCGTTGTTCATCCTTGTTCCCAAATATTCAGAAAATGTAAGCATCATATTCCCATTATGATCTTGTACAATTCCACTAGTGCCTACTCTGTCAAGATTTTCCTTAGTCGCTCCATAAAAATTAAGCTTAAACCAACCCGTAGGAGGTGGGGACCACTTAACATTGGCTCTGGGATTGACTACCCTAGGCACAAACTCATCTAACAAGGTTAAGCTTCAATATTGAGCAATCGTGGTCTCCTGTAGATGAGGTTTATGGATATCAAAAGGGATAAGGTTCACATTCTTGTTGGCAAAGGATAGGATCCTAGCAATGATATTTTGATGATCATGGATAGACCCATTAAAGGCTCTATGGTTCCTTTCTAACCACACCTGCCAAAGATAGTGATTGAGACAAATTTTCCACATGTATCTAAGTATTTGGCTTGAAAAGGGGTAAGGACACTAGATGAACAAATCAAGTATGGTGGCTGGTTTAACCCAGGAAATATTGAAGGCCTAAAAAACCCCATTTAGGATAGTCAAGGAAAAAAGGCCCTCAAGGAAAATGTGATAAATGTCTCCCAATTAGCCCTACACATATAACAATGATTAGTGATACAAATACCTTTACGCATCATATTATCAATGGTTAGAATTATTCCTTGCATAACCAACAATGAAAAGACTATAATTTTTGGAATTAAATTTTTTATCCAAACTAAGTCCTTTTGGAGGACAAAATCCTCATCATAAAGTAGAATCTTGTAATCTAATTTAATAGTGAACTACCCATTTTCCATAGGAGTCCAGGTCACTTGATCTTCCTTGGGTCTCATGGGGATAAACTGTTGCCCAATAAGGTTACAAATATCATTTGATTCTGCTTGAAATCCCTAAATCCTTATTTTTTTCCACTTCATTTTGCCTCTGTCCTCGACCATATAATCAGAGACTTTTTTGCCAATGAGTTCTTCTGTGATATCTCTAATTTGGGCTGAGTTAGGATATTGCGTCAGTGGTTCGTCCTTATCCCAACTGTCATTCCAACAATTTATCCTCTCACCATTGCCTAAAACCCATATTAAACCTTTTTTGATGATTTCCTTACAATTGAGAATTGCTTTCCAAAAAGCAGAACCTCTGATTGGAACTAAGTCACTTAGAAATTTCATATTTTGAAGATACTTTCATTTGATGATAGCTTTCCATTCATTTTTGTCACCAGAAATGAAGCGCCACACCTGGTTATCTAGTAAAGCTAAATTCATATGAGCAATTCTCCTCAGACCTAAGCCCCCATTTTCCCTGGGTCTACACACTTTGGTCCATCCTACAAGGTGTATCCTTTTTTACTCCTCTAATCTAGTCCATAAAAATACCTTTTGGAGTTTCTCAATTTTTTGGAAAACCTTCACAAGGGCTTTGAAAATGGGGGGGAAATATACTGGAATGCTCTGAAGAGAGGCCTTAGTGAGGGTCATCTTTCCTGCTTAAGATAGAATATGACATTTCCATCCAACAAGTTTTTTTTTAATTCTTTCAATAACCCTATCCCACATTGACTCTCTCGGAGAACCAATGAAAAGAGGGAAACCAAGATACGAAGTGGGGAGGTTTGCTATATCACATCCTAAAATTTCTACAATTCTTCATTACCTTTGAATGGGGGTGTTCAAGAAATATAACTTTCTTTTATTGAAATTAACTTCTCGCCAGCAACGTCCTCATAGATTTGCAGGATGTATTTAATTCTTTTGACCTCAACCACCAACGCCTTAGTCAATAGAAGGGTATCATCAATGAATTGTTGGTGAGAAACAATCCTAGTGAGAGATATTGCCTTGATTCTTGATATTAGCCTTGAACTGCAAGAATTTTTTATGGTTCTGCCTAAATCTTCTACCACAATGATGAATAGCATGGGGCTAATAGGGTCCCCCTACCGAATTCCTCTACGACTTTGAAAGTAACTAGCAATTGTTCCATTAAACAGAATATAGAACCATGCTTTAGAAATGCATTCTTTGATAAAATTAACCCATTAGTAGTGAAAACCAAACTTAAGGAGGACAACAATCAGAAAGTCCCAATTTAGCCTTTCAAATGCTTTGTCCATATCAAGCTTGAGGGTAAAAATAGACCTGTTAGTCTTCTGAGCAGAGTGCAGAGCTTCATGAGCTGTATAACTCCATACAAAATTGACCTACCCTGGACATAGCTTCCCTAGCATGGATCTATGATGTGGGGTAGAACATATCTCGTTCTATTTACAATGGCTTTAGTTAGGATCTTGTAAGAAACATTGCACAAACTAATTGGACTGAAGTCAGACATAGATTCAAGGGTTTGCTTCTTAGGAATTAGAGAAATAAAAGTAGAGTTGAGAACTTTTGGGATATGATTGCTTGATTGGAATTATCTGATGGTAGAAATTACATCCTCACTTATGATGTCACAAAAATCTTGATAGAAATGAGGGGGAAAGCCATCGGGTCCTGGAGCTTTGTCTGTCTCCATGCTAAACAAGGCTTCCTTAATTTCATCATTAGAAAAGGGAGCTAGAAGCTTAAGGTTTATATCCTCATTTATTATGCTAGGAATAGATTGCAAGATAATATCTTTGACTTCATTGCACTGTGATTCCTGACCAAGGATAGAATTGAAATAAGTTACTACCTCCTTTCTGATTTTTGTTAAGTCCTGAGTAATAGAACCATCTACTTTTTAAAAAAAAATTATCTTGTTATTGCTTATGTTTCTAAGTGTGGTGATGTGAAAAAAATTATAATTTGAATCTCCATATTTCAACCAAATAGCCCTTGATTTTTGCCTCCAATATATTTCATCATAGGCCAAAATGTTATGAAACTCTGCTAGTTTTGTCCATTCCTCCTGCCTAGTAGTTTCATCAGCATCACCATGTTGAATCCTATGATAAATTATCTTCAAACTTTCAACAACCTATTTTTTATTTTCAAAGATGTTCCCAAAGACCTCTTTGTTCCAAGTTCAAATCTTTTCCTTAACAAAATTTAATTTATCAGCAAGTTTAAAATTTGCACTACCCCTGACAGACTGCTGCCACCACTAAATTAAGTTATATCTGAAACTAGAACGTTTGATCCAAATAGATTGAAATCTAAAAGGTTTATTGAAGGACAAAGAGTTAAGGATCTCCAACAAAATGGGATTATGATCAGAGGCAATTTTAGGAAGGGCTTGCAAGGTAGAATCACCAAATAGAGTTGTAGCCTCCTTTGATAGAAAAAACCTGTCAAGCCTTTCTTGAATGAGATTACACTCTATCCGTCGATTGCTCCAGGTATAATTTGTTCCTCTAAGTTTTACATCCATCAACATGTTGGAGTTCACAAAGTCATTAAACTCATCCATGCTCTTGATAGGTGGTCCATTTCCACCCATTTTGTCTAAAGGGTAAAGAGGAGTGTTAAAATCCCCAGCTAGAATCTAGGGGGAAATTATGGATTATTTAACTTAGATTACCTAAGTACTCCCATAGTAGAGCTCTCCCTTGCATTGAAGTCAGGGTATAAATATTTGAAAGGATCCACGACCTATTGCTATTTTTTTCCTTAAATAAAACACTAAGAACCCTGTCATCTGAATAATGGTGCCTTCTACTATCCGGGGACTCCACAAAGTTATAAGGCCTCTACACGCTCCTCTGGCTGATTTACAAACCATATCCCCTTGATTATAGATTTTTTTTGCTACTTTTTTTGACTGAATCTCATCAGTTTTTATTTCTTACAACATGATAATAGTTGGATTCACTTGATTTCTTATTGCACTGACTTCCCTATGTTTGGGCAGGCCATTGAGGTCTCTCACATTCCATGGGAGGAACTTCATTTAAATTTTTTGGGATTTCTTCCTCTCCCCCTCCCTTAAGGGGGTTTTCCTAATGTTTTGTCTTGAGAACCCAGAATAACCTGTTGAAACAAGGTTCTATGTTTTCCAATGGTAATGTCATTATCATTTTTAATTTTTTTATGCTCAGCATTTGATATTCTCCCTCTTATTTTTTCACTTCCAAAATCTATAGGAGACTTCACAGTGCTCCTGGTTTGTTTAGGACTAAACTGGGGGGGAGGCAATTTATTACAGAATTGGATTGTCATATTCCTCAATCTGAAGAGTTTCACATATCTCCACCCCTACATCCAAATATTCTCCTTTTTTCTTGTATTCCCTTGGTCTGTGGGATGGTCCCTCAGTAGGATTCACCTGGATCCTAGTGATGATGTTAGGGAGATGAGATTTTTTATTTTCCAACACCTCAACTTTCTTCCTAAGTTCTTTAGCATTAGGGTTTGGCTTTGGGATGCCCACTAGTCTTGAAGTATTTTTAGAATTGGGGTTTAAGGATCTCAACTTGGATGGGGATTCTAGATATTAGGAATTAGGGTTTGGCTTTGTGATGCCCATGGGGCTTACAATAATTTTAGCATTAGGGTTTGAGGATCCTAACTTGGATGGGGATTCTAGAGAGTCAGAAAGGTTAGCTTGAAGGTTTTGGGCTTCCATGTCTTCTGATAATCCTCCTACTCCCATATTGGATAGAATTGAAAATTTATTTGAAACTAGAGGATTGGAACTTACCTGAGTATTTTGGTTGCCAAAAACCTATTGTTTTACTTTGTCTTGTTGGGACCTTGCACTTTCTCTTTTCATTTTTTGGTAGACATAGTTTGCCTAATTGAAACTGCCTCTGTCAGGGAAACTCCTCAAATTTTCTCTGTCTAGCATTCCATGCTTTTACTTTTATCTATTCATTGCCAGGTTAGGGCACTGATTGCATAGATGTCCTTGATTTTTGCATTCTACATAGAATGTTAGTCTATTCTCGTATTCTACCAACTATTTTTTGATAGTATTCTCCATACTCTAGCTCCACAAACCTTGGCAATTCATTATACAAATTAGCATTTACACAAATTCATGTATGAGTCATCCTTATCTGGCCAAGGTCGCATGGTCAATGGATATCAGGTCCCCTATGGTTCTGGCTATGCCCTACAACCAATATTCATTAAAGAACTGGGTAGGTAGACTCGGGATACGAACCCAAATAGGGGTAATGTTAATATTTTACTTTTTAGGGTCAAAATATTCACCCCATCATCTGATAAAAAGGCTCCTTTTGTGCAAAAACCAAGGACCTCCTGTTAAAATGTAGTTAGAATCCTCCATATTGTTAAAACGAATAATTAAGAACCCTCGATTTAGAGCTACCAACTCCAAGCTACCTATCGGTCACAATTTACCCATCGCCCAAGCCTTGATAGTCTCCATGTCCAGCATACCTCCCAAAAAATTTCCTACTAGGGAGAATTATTCCATTGAAAGAAAAAGGCTCATCGAACTTGCCGGGGCTGAAATTTTATTATTTACTGGAACTAGGAGCAGAAGAGAGATAACCTCCTTTCTTTTTCCTCTAAGAGTCTTAGCAAAAGATAACCACTTCTTGGGCCCCACATTGTCCTTCATATATATTTTTTTGAGGTCTTTCTGAGGAGGGTCGGGCCCCTGCATGATGTCCACCTCCAAACCTGCTATAGCCTGACTGCCTTCCTCTGGATCCTTGCTTGATCCATGCTCGAGGTTCCCACCCACCCCTTCCATACCTGATCTACCTCTGCTGCCTTGGCTGAGATTCCTGCCCAAAAAATTAAAACCCTCACTCCCGTCGCACCCACAAAACCTTAGCTCACTCATTCATAAATAATATGAAGTTTGTGGCTGAATTTCTCACTCCAAGCCTTTACTTTCCAATCTAAAAAATACTAGTTTTTAGATGAAATCTTCGCAGAATACTAAGGAACCGAATAAAATAATATAATATTGGCTTAGATTACCAATTGACATTCTTTATTTCAACATGTCACATTTGTCTGCCCAGCTAATGAATGATAAATTTGGTTCCATCCATATGAATCGTATGCCTAATTATCTTAATTTAGGGTAACCCCATCTATTCATAGACTACCTTTGGCATCATTGTCATGATTATTCTTAAATTGATTTTATAGCTCCGTAGTAGGTAATTCTCAAATTTTAGAGTCATATAGAATATTGTTGGCTTTAAAGTTTTAGATTTTAGATCATTTAAGATATTTATCATATTAACCTAAATATTAGATGTATGTTTGGCTATCAGGTTCTATTCCTTTTCTAAATTAGGTTGAACAAGATTATGTTATCCATTCTTAGCATAGCTTCCTTCTTATTATTTTAGATATTATTAGAGTAGATCCCATTGAATAGGAGGGGATGGTTCCTATAGCATGCTCACCTTGGTAAAATTATTCTTCATGTTTTTTATGATGTTAAATCAAAATTCAACTAGGCTACTCTCACTATGTGTTGTAAAATTTCTATACATTCTAGTAGTCGTTGTATATCCTTCACTCTTGAGGAAAGGATATTTGAGACATTGCTTCTTCTCCTTCTCAAGTTGGTCTCTCTCTTTTTCATTCATTCCTTTCATGGACTTGTCAACTATATTTGAGTTTCATTTTTAAGTCTTTTATCTCTTTATCTTATCCATATACATATCATTACAAGCTTGTATACCTACCTAGGTCATACTAGTGATGTTTTGTGTAGAAATTTAGTTTTATTATTTTACAGTTGTTAATAGCCCTTTGCATTTCAAGTGTAACAATTGCCTTCTTCTATTAATATTTGCGGTGTATTTTTTACATTAGTCTATTTATTGAGAGCTCAAAAATTGTGCACCAATAAAGCAATAATGATGTAAAAGAAATAATGAACACATGCACATAATCAAAACATGATAAAAATAATAAAAGTGAGTTGGGTCATTTTTATTAATGATAACTTATATTCATTAAAACATATTACAATCACCTTCCCTTTATGGAGTTCATAAGTGCAATACAATAAATACAAACAGGAGGGTTCTAATCCCCTTTGAATCATCCTGGTGTACTGGAATGGTCTTCTTGCTAATGTAAACTATTTGGGGGTAGGTTTTCCATGACCACCACTAGGAGAGTGATGTGAATCTAGCACTCCTTTATCTTCAAAGTCATGTATTCTACATACAAAGAATCTAGAAATGTATTAAAAGTATATGAAGATCCCACCGAAATCGAACATGTATTAATCAATATGAATGTGGTATATATAATGAACGATAAGCATATGCAAGCTTGAAATAAAATCTAAATGATGTAAAAAGAATAATAAAAAGTGCTATTCTAAGCTAATCTGAAGGAAAAAGCATAAATCCAAGTCTCTATCAGATATCATCTTGGGTCAAGATGACCTTATCTACAAGTCATCTTGGATGGATATGATCACATTCACGAGACTATGTTATTTCATAACCAATTCGGGCAACATCTGAAATATCATAGAAGGTTTTATCTATAGATTAAAGCATTTTTGGAGTAGATTAATGGATTAAATTAGTCATAGAAGTAAGCGTGTTCAATTACACAGAATATGGAAGCATAGCCTACAATCCTTTATAGTAATATGGCAACATAATCCTAGTAGTAGGATGGATTGGAGGATTGGAAAGGGTAGCACTTCATTGTGAGAAAGCTTGAGCTTGAGGTACGGTCTTGGTAGCACTTCATTTCTCAAAAACTTCAATTTTTGGATTCTTTTCAACTAAGGGATGAGTACTAATTTATACACTTCTCGGATGGAAACTAAAAATGGTGAAAGAACCCTGCATGAAAAAGTAAAGAGTGATGAGCCCTAAAAATGCTCATTTTTTGTACCACTTTCCTTATAAACAATGGTACTTATTTTTGTAGATATATATGTTTATGAGAATTTTATACATGTTTAACAATTTATTTTACATGTTTTTAAATATTTTTTTGTTGGAAATTTTGAGTAGTTGAGTTGTCATTGATGTCAAGAATCAGTTTTAGTGAGCAGTGCAAGAAGAAGCGGTTCCACAATCGGTGCAAAAGGAAAGTCCACCTTCAGTTGGTCAGATCTAGTTTTAGGTGGTCATATGAGGTTCAAAGAGCAATGAAGAGGCCCAAGAAAAATAATATTATAATATTAAAAGGGGAGATTTAAATTAATTATAAATTAATTTAAATAATTTCATTATAAATTAATTTATTAATTAATTTAATTAACTTCTAAAGTTATTAAGTTAATTATAGATTAATTATAATTTAATTATAAAATTAATTTATGTTAATTAAAATAACCCTATAAAGGTTATTATTTATTCAAATTCAAAATTTGAATAAGGCGCTGATGTCTCTAAGGCATTGGCATTCATGTATAAAAGAGGGCAACAACCTTAGTCTATATTCCCATACATTTATCGATGAAATCAAGATCTAAAATTCATGCACAAAAAGAGTGTAAGGTTTTCATGTGTTTTAAAAGGCTTTCGGTGGTAGAGGATAAGATAAATAGGAGCGGGGATCCTTTATCTTCGCACAACGTTGTGTAGCGTAGTTGGCAACAATGAGTGGTGTTAAATTTTTCGATATGCTAGGAGAGTAGGTTTCGAAACCCACCGAGTTATTGCAAGGAAGAAAAGTATTTCCTTTTTCATTGCATTGATCAGAAGGGGATAAGAGGAAGTCTTGAGCCTTCCCCTTCGTGTGGAGGCTTGTAGCCCATGTTGTGGGCTAGAGCCTTGATAATGCACTCGGTTGGGAGTGGTCTCACATTCGAAACCCGTCGAGGCCTTTTGCTTGAAATAAAAGGTATGCATTAATTTTTACCAAGGTTGCATGAGGTATTTTGGATTTGCTAAGGTTGAATGAAAAATAAATATTTTGGAGGGTTATAAAGTTTATTTTTAAATCTGATTATTGAGTATTTGAGGGAGATAAAAGGATAGACAATATTATTTTTAGGGTGTGATTTTTGGAGGTTGTTAATTAAATATTGGAGATTATAAGGAGTAATTGAGTAATTATTTTTATGTATGTTTTGATGATTGCTAATTTCAAAGAAGGAGTAATAAGATGTATTTGAGTTTAATTATTTTTGTAATTGAGAAATATTTTGAGAGAGTTTTAGTGTGATATTTTGTCATCTAACCATTGAAATTGGAAAAGAAGGAAATTGTGTTTAAGACATGTTTTTAAAGGATACTTCTTCATCAAATAAAAAGGTATGGGCACATATTCCTAGTGAGTTATTGTTGGATGTTGTGAATTCTAAGTTGGAGTGAAAAGGGGTTGTTTGATAAGCATTGTTGATTTTGGTTTTTCTAGAATGAAAGTTGATTCTAGAAACCTTGTTTGATAAGCATTGTTGGAAATTATTGAGTAAGTGTTCATATGTTGGGACTAGGGTTTGTAAGAAAGGAATATTTTATTGAGTGATTGATTAAGTGAAGTTGATTAAGCCTAGTCAAGAGGAAGTGTTGAAGTGATAGTTCTAATTCTATGAAACAAATTGTTATATATTCTAGATTTATTTGAGAAAGAGGTTGAAAGTAATTGAGTGTTTGTGAGTATGAAACATATCGAGTCTCTAACAATTCTCTATATGTTTAATGTGAGATTGGATAAGTTTTAGTGAGAACTTGTTGAGCAGATTTGAGGTAAGTATTGAGAAGACTTATGGATAGTTTGGTGTGAGATTTTGTGGAAGCTTACAATACAGGTTTGAGGACAAATATTCAGGATGAATTTGAGGATAGGGTTTTGGTGCAGATTTAAGGATAGGTTTGTGCCAGACTAGAGATGGATATTGAGCAGATTTGTTTTAGACCAAAGGATATAGTTTAGTACAAATTTGAGATAGAGCTGAGAGTATGTTTTGGAGGTGATAGAGTATAGAGGATGATAGTCTCCAGTGGATAGAGTTCCATTAGCTAGGGCAGTGAGTACAAGTCTTCTAAGTGAGGACAAGAGTCTTCATTGGATAGATATCCATTAGCCAGTGTAGTGGAGATAATAGTTCTTCTAGAAGATCACTAGCCAGAGTAGAGATAATTGGTGTCTCCTATGGATAGAGATCCATAAAATTGATCAGAATATTGGTGTCTCCTTTGGACAAAGGTCCATAAACATTGTAATAGGGATGATATTCCCAAGAGGATTCATTTGAGAAAAAATTATAAGTAATATTTTATCCATGGAGTAGCCAACATTGGGTGAACCACGTTAAATCATATCTCTCATGTGTGTGATACTTTGTGTGATGTATACTGCTTTAATTTTTTTTATGTTATCATATGGATTGAAAAGAAAAAAATTTTATTTTATACTGTTAACTCCCCTCTCAGTATAAACACATGTTCTTAAATTGGTATCAGAGCAGGTCTCTCCGTGAAAACACTAACAACTTGGAGGAGGATCCATTAGAGACATACATAAATTCAAAAAGTGAAGAAGAGACCATTTTTGATATAAAATAGAAATTCGTCATGGCTCTCAAAAATTTGGAAAGGGTTAGATAAAATAACTCAAGCTTGAAGGAAAAAATCAAGAATATGAAAAAACAAAAATGGAACTACAGAGTCTCACATAACTCAAGATAAAGGTAAAAGAGGAAAATAAAATTGAACAGGATATGATAGATCTATTAAGAGCAAGAGAAACATAATGTAAAATATTGGAAGTAGAAATTTTTTATCTAAGGAATGAATTTGAAAGGACCAATATGCTACAAGATATAAAATATGGGAAACATAAAGAGGAGTCAAGTCTTCAAGAAGTAGAAACTTCAAACAAATATAAGCAAGTAAAGTATACTCCAAAAGGAAAAGACATCAGGAAGGAATAAAGCAAAGAAGAATCATGGAAAAGATTTAATCACAAAGGTAGAAGCACTCAAACACAATATCAAAGGCATCCAAATAGGTTACATAATTTCTTCCATGGCTATTGCTTTTCTTGTAATAAATATGGTCATAGAGCTATACACTGCATTGGTTATGCGAAAAATGATGTCAATAGAGATTTCAATTCTTTTACCCCTCTTATGGATAATGATATTATGTTACAAATGCAATAATTTTAGGCACAAGGCTAGATGGTGTAAAATAACACATCCTAATTCTAGGAAAATAAACACAACTTCAACAACTAGAAAATAGAAAAAGGGGAATAAAAAGAATTGATCAATGCTAGTTCAAACAACCCTTCATGCTCAGGATAAAGAAGAACAATAGTATCTTGATAGTGGCTACTCTAGACACATGACAAGAGACAAAGACAAATTTATTATACTATTAGAAACCAATAGAGGGTCATTTTGTTTTGGTGATAATAGATCAACAAAGATTGGTGTAAGAGGAAATATGAGTTTAGATAAAGGGAAAACAAGAACATAAAAAGTGCTATATGTCAAAGGGTTAAAAGATAATCTGCTAAGTGTAAGTCAACTTTGTGATCAAGGATATATGGTTACATTTCACCCAGATAGATGTGAGATAAGAAAATTAGAAACTAGAAAAATTATTGCAAATGCAAGTAGAACTCCAAACAATCTATATATGCTTAGTGAGATCAAAGGGGAAAAGTTATTTCTATCACAAGAATATGAAATTTGGTTGTGGTATAGAATATTGGGTGACTTGAACTTTGACAACATAGTCAACATAAGCAACAAGCAGGCTGTCAGAGATTTACCCAAGCTAAAAAGACCATAGAACATAATTTGTGCACCTTGTCAACATGGAAAGCAAACTAGAACAAGCTTTAAATCAAAGGGATATATGTCGTCTAAGCCATTAATTTTAATACATACTGATCTATGTGGTCCTACTAGAACATAGAGTATTCAAGGTGAAAGTTACTTCATATTGTTTATAGATGACTACTCAAGAATGGTTTGGGTAGCTTTCCTGAAAGATAAGTTAGAAGCATTTGAAAAATTCAAAGCATTTAAAGAATGGGTTGAAAATGAAACTAGCAAGAGGATTAAGTGTTTGAGATCTGATAGAGGAGGAGAATTTACCTTAAATCAATTTGTAAAATTTTGTGAACAACATGGAATCAAGAGAGAATACTCAGGTGCAAGAACTCAAAAAAATGGAGTAGTTTAAAGGAAAAATAGGATTTTTGAGAATATGGCTAGAGCTATGTTGAATGAGTCCAAAATTTTAGATGGATTTTGGAGGGAAGAAATCAACACAACAATATATATAATAACTAGGGCTTAAATGATGGTAAACCATAACAATTCTCTATATGAACTTTGGAAAGGAAGATCAGCCACAGTAAAACACTTCAAGGTTTTTGGAAGAAAGTGTTATATAAGAAGAGAAGAGCAAAACTTAGGCAAGTTTGATCCAAGATGTGATGAGGGAATTTTTCTTGGTTATTCCACTAAGATTAAATCTTATATATGCTTCAACAAGAGAACACACACTATTGTAGAAAATATAAATGTAATAGTTGATGAGAAGATAGATTCAAGAGAACCAGTTCAACAAATTGTGTATCAAGAAGATGGAAGTTGTCAAGAAGAGTTTCGTGAGGAATCAGATGAAGAAGAAGAAGAAGAAAAAATACTTCTTCCTAAAACTTCATCCAGGTATGTGCAAAAGCATCATATAAAATATCTAATCATTGGGAATCCAGATGAAATATAGACAAGGAGAAGGATAAGAACACCATCTCAATGAGAAAAAATTTCTTTGTTAGCTAATATTGAACCAAAATACTTCAATAATGCAAGTGAATATAAGTTCTGGATTAAGGAAATGGATGAGGAATTAGATCAGATAGAGAAAAGTAAGACGTGGAACTTGTTCCATGACCAAAGGATAAAAATGTGATCGACACAAAATGGGTATTCAAAAATAAGTTAAATTAAGATGGACAGGTAGTCAAGAATAAAACAAGGTTAGTATGCAAAGGTTATGCAAAGGTAGAGGGAATTGACTTTGATGAGACATTTTCTCCAGTTGCATGACTTGAAGCCATAAGAATATTCTTAGCCTTCTCAAGTTTTAAAAACTTCAAGGTATATCAGATGGATGTTAAGTCAACATTTCTAAATAGTGTTCTAGAAGAAGTCTATATTGAACAGCCAGAGGGATTCATATTAATAGATAAACTATATTATGTATGTAGATTAAAAGAAGCACTATATGGTCTAAAACAGGCTCCTAGAGTGTGATACTCAATATTGGATAAGTATCTTTAGGAGCAAGGATTCAAAAAAGGAATAGCAAACAACTTATACATCAAAAATGAAGGGAATAATCTACTAATTGTGGTTTTTTATGTTGATGACATCATTTTTGGGGGAAACAATGATAATATGTGTAAATAATTTGCAAAGAACATGTATAATGAGTTTGATATGTCTATGCTTCATGAGTTGTCCTTCGTTATTGGACTTTACATTTCATAATTAGAGAAAGAAGTATTTATTTCATAAACCAAGTATATAAAAGAGATGCTAAAGAAATTCAAGTTAGAATATTGCAAACCAGTAAGTACCCCCATGGTTACAGGATGTAAGTTAAGTAAGGATGATGAATCTCCAGAGGTATATCAAATATTATATAGATCTATGATTGGTATTTTGTTGTATGTTACAACTACAAGACCAGACATAGTGCAGTCAGTGGGATTAGTGGCAAGGTTTCAAGTAGCACCTAAGGAAACACATGTGGCAATAGTAAAGATAATTCTTAGGTATCTAAAAGAGACTATGGATTTTGGGCTCTGGTATCCCAAAAGTGATAGTTTCACACTCACAATGTATACAAATGAAGATTGGGCTAGCATCATTGATGACATAAAAAGCACAAGTGGAGGAGCATTCTTTATTGGAGACTATTTAGTCTCTTGGTTGAGTAAGAAGAAGGCATCAATATCCTTATCTATAGTAGAAGCAGAGTATATTGCAGTAGTATCCAGTTGTACATAGGTATTATGGATGAAGTGAACTCTAGAAGACTTCAAGATAAAACATGATCATCCTATTCCAATATTATGTGATAATACAAGTGCTATAAGTATATCAAAGAATCCAGTGATGCAATCCAGGACAAAGCACATTATGATCAAGTATAATTTTTTGAGAGAATAGGTGATATATAAATAGGTTAGGTTGGAATATGTTACTACAAAGGAGCAGATAGCAGACATATTCACTAAGCCACTTTCAAAAGAGACTTTTGAGTATCTTTGAGGAAAACTTGGAGTAATACTCCCACCCTAGAATTAACCACCTTAAGAGGAGGTAGGGGAGGGGCTAAGATAAGAGACTCATTCTTAGCCCCAAGTCCCAAAGGTGACACTTTGCCATTGATGTCAAAGGGGGAGATATTTGAGTAAAGGAGAGAGATTTGATTTAAAGGGAAAGAATTGAGTTAGGGGGAGCATAATAGAAAATGGTTAAGGAAAAGGTAAAAGGTAATTGGGTTGTCATCAATGATAAATGGGGAGATTGTTGGATATTTTGAGTAGTTGAGTTGTCATTGATGTCAATATTGAGTTGTCATTGATGTCAAGAGTCAGTTTCAGTGAGCAGTGCAAGAAGAAGCGGTTTCGCAATCAGTGCAAAAGGAAAGTCCACCTTCAGTTGGTTAGATCTCATTTCAAGTGGTCATATGAGGTTCAAAGAGCAATGAATAGGCCCAAGCAAAATAATATTATAATATTTCATTATAATATTAAAATGGAAGATTTAAATTAATTATAAATTAATTTTAAAATTTTCATTATAAATTAATTTATTAATTAGATTAATTAACTTCTAAAGTTATTAAGTTAATTATAGATTAATTATAAAATTAATTTATGTTAATTAAAATAACCCTAAGGTTGGGTTATAAAGGTTATTATTTATTCGAATTCAAAATTTGATTAAGGCATCGACATCTCTAAGACATTGGCCTTCGTGTATAAAAGAGGGAAAAAACCTTAGTCTAAATCCCCATGCATTTATCGATGAAATCAAGCTCAAAAATTCATGCACAAAAAGAGTGTAAGGTTTTCATGTGTTTTAAAAGGCTTTCGATGGTAGAAGACAATACAAAAAGGATCGGGACTCCTTTGTCTTCACACAACACTATGTAGTGCAGTTGGCAATAGTAGGTGGTGCTAAAATTTTCAACAGGATAGGAGAGCAGGGTTCAAAACCCACTGAGTTTGTTTTGCAAGGAAGAAAAGCATTTTGTTTTTACACCACACCAATTATAAGGGGATAAGAGGAAGGCTTGAGCCTTCCCATTTGTGTGGAGGCTCGTAGTCCATGTGGTGGGCTAGCACCTCAATAAGGCACTCGACTAGGAGTGGTATCACATTTGAAACCCGCCGAGGTCTTTTGCTTGAAATAAAAGGTATGCATTAATTTTGCCAAGGTTGCATGAGGTATTTCAGATTTGCTAAGGTTGAATGAAAAATAAATATTTTGGAGGGTTATAATTTTTATTTTTAAATTTTATTATTAAGTATTTTTAATTTTTTTTAAGCGAAAAACCCCTTGGGGCTGCCTTGGTCTAAGAGACCATGAACAAGGAGTTCTACACCGTCAAAGTCACCCGGGGGTTGCACCCGCCTCCCGCACCAACATTATCAATTGGATTTTGGGCCATTCAGCTTTTTGGTAGGGTGGAGATTCGAACCTGGGACCTCCCTTGGAGGATTGCCCTCTCCTCTCCAACTCACCTACAACACCTAGGTGATTATTGAGTATTTTAGGGAGATAAAAGGATAGGTAGTATTATTTTGAGGGTGTGATTTTTTGGAGGTTGTTAATTAAAGATTGGAGATTATAAGGAGTAATTGAGTAATTATTTTTATGTATGTTTTGATGATTGCTAATTTCAAATAAGGAGTAATAAGGTGTATTTGAGTTTGATTATTTTTGTAATTGAGAAATATTTTGAGAGAGTGTTAGTGTGATATTTTGTCATCTAACCATTGAAATTTGCAAAGAAGGAAATTGTGTTTAAGATAGATTTTTAAAGGTCACTTCTTCATCAAACAAAAAGGTATGGGCACATCTTACTAGTGAGTGATTTTTGGATGTTTTGAATGCTAAGTTGGAGTGAAAAGGGGTTGTTTGATAAGCATTGTTGAGTTTGGTTTTTTTAGAATGAAATTTGATTCTAGAAAACTTGTTTGATAAGCATTGTTGGAAATTATTTAGTAAGTGTTCATATGTTGGGACTAGGGTTTGTAAGCAAGGAATGTTTTGTTGAGTGATTGATTAAGTGAAGTTGATTAAGCCTAGTCAAGAGGAAGTGTTGAAGTGATAGTTCTAATTCTATGAAATAAATTGTTCTATATTCTAGATTTATTTGAGAAAGAGGTTGAAATTTATCGAGTTTTTGTGAGTGTGAAGCATATTGAGTCTCTAACAATTCTCTATATGTTTCTATGAGATTGGATAAGTTTTAGTGAGAACTTGTGGAGTAGATTTGAGGTAAGTCTTGATAAGACTTATGGACAGTTTGGGGTGAGCTTTTGTGAAATATTACAATACATATTTGAGGATAGAGATTGAGGATAGATTTAAGGATAGAGTTTTGATGCAAATTTGAGGACAAGTTTGTGCCAGACCAGAGACAAATATTGAGCAAATTTGTGCTAGATCAAAGGATAGAGTTTAGTGTAGATTTGAGACAAAGCTGAGAATAAGCTTTGGAAGTGACAAATTATAGGGGATGATAGTCTCCAGTGGATAGAGGTCCATCATCCAGGGTAGTGAGGACAAGTCTTCTGAGTGAGTATAGGAGTCTTCAGTGGACAGAGATCCATTAGCCAGTGTAATGAAGACAATAGTTCTTCTAGAAGATCACCAATAGGAGTAGAGGTTATTGGTGTATCCTATGGATAGATATCCATGAAATTGATTAGGGGATTTGTGTCTCCTTTGGATAGAGGTCCATAAACATTGTAATAGGGAAAATATTCCCAAGAGGATTCATTTGAGAAAAAATTATAAGGAATATTTTCTTTGTGGAGTAGCCTACATTGGGTGAACCACGTTAAATCATGTCTGCCATGTGTGTGATGCTTTGTGTGATGTTTACTACTTCAATAGTGATGATGTCATCATATGGATTGAAAATAAAAAACTTTAATCTTATACTGTTCATCCCCTCTTAGTATAAGCACATGTTCATTTGTTTCTAAGTGCATTTTGTGTAGATTTCATAGAAATTGTTGTGTTTTATCATATTTTCATCAAGGGCCCACTCAAAATTAGCACCTTTTATTTCATGAAGGCAAAAAAAATTTAATACACCGATGTCAAGTGCTAAGTCAAGTGCCTGATTCCCTTTGAAATGGCCAACTTTCGTTCAATGCTTAACTAACAAGTGTCTGCTTCCCATTAGGTGCCTGCTTTTTGTTAGGTGCCTACTTCCTGTTAGGTATATTTTTCCCATTATGTGCATGACTTCTATATTTATGCCTACATATTGAATTCTATAGACAAGGCACCTATATCTCGACTTCTACGGATAAGGTGTCTAATTCCCATTGAAGCTAAATTCTAGCATGGCTCTATGGTCGGCACAATAGAATGTGATTTTAGTGATAAGCACAAATGGAGTTTTAGTGTTGAATATGGATGAGGGACAATGTCAAATATGACTAACCATATATTTTTTAGTTGCTACATAAATATATATGTAAATCGAGCAAAACCAATATTAGATGTATTTTGATAAAATAGAATACACCTTGATATTTTGCTTGATCCCCTATATTCATGCATGTGGTTGTAAAGTAAAATTAAAACTTTGATTTTTTTCTATTTTGTAACTGGGTGTGACTTCATACATTATAAATATGTAGGCCACCCCTAAAAACGTGATCCCATATTTCCCCTATACATTTTTTATTGCAAGTTTTAATAAATATTTTTCTGAGTCATTTTTGGTTAAATTGACTAAGCATCTGGTGCATGATTTAACGTGGGAAGAACCTGCTAGAAGTGTGGTACCACTCTCAACAACTTTATTCTATTTCCTTTCCCCTATTTTATGTTTTCTTTAATTTTATTTCATTTATATAGATTAATTTAAATTCTTATATTTCCCCTATTTTTTTGTAAATTCCAATAATCTGCAGTTTTAATTTTTGAATGTAATTTAGGCATGTTTTCATAAACATAGGATAGATTAGTGGTTTGGAAATCAAAATTAGAACTTCAATGAATACCAACACCCCCAAACCATAAATATGAGGGACTCATATCTATGGAGGAAATTATAAGCATATATTATGTAAGGCTACTCACAAGTCTACGAGCTACCCCAAGTGGAAAAATTAAATGAGGTAGTGAACTTAACATAGAAAACTAACCAATGTTTTAACCCAAAATTTTGGTATCATTTATATGGAGTAGCCTATTATAATTTCTTGTTCTAAAGGAATAATATTAGCAGTATTTTAGATTGTGACCTACAAAACCTCCATTTTTCAAGCCTTGCATGAGTCTACCTAAGAATAGAGGACTAAACGGTCATTTTTTAAAAATAAATGACATTTTTGAAAAGTCTTCTGCTTTATTTGTACCTAATCCTAATACTAAACCATATTCTCCACCATATTTGCCTATGCATTGGAGTGAACATCCATTATTTACATAGGATCCTTCTGAAACAATCTAGAAACATCATAGAGAAGGATCAAAGATAAGTAGAGTTTAGTCTGAGGAAGACTTATTAAACTTTCAATGCTGGAAAGTAGTTAGAGAAGGAACTATATTAAAAATATATTTATTAATCCTTATATAATACAAAATAAATGAACTAGAAGCCTTGAAATATGCTTTGAAAACAGTTGGTGTAGATACCTTGTTCATTGACAAGATGGCGGATGCATAAGAAAAATTCACTAGTTTCAATTTTCCCATAGGAGAGGTAGTGGGAGATCACAAGATGAAACATATTTTCCTTTTCCACCTTCCAAAATTTAGAGGGCTACTAATAGAAGATCCAGACCTGTCTTTATTTAAATTTGAATTTTTATGAATATCGATGGATTACACCGTTGATGCTCAAAAACTAAAATTATTTCCTTCCACTATTAATGATTCAAATTTGTGTTGGTTCATAATTTTGGGGGATAAGTGGATAACTACCTAGGAACAATTAAAGAGACTTTTCCTAGAACAATACCAAGATTTTTGCAAAGTGCATGATGCAAGGGAAGAATTCCTAGACATGACACAAAAGGAATAGAAATCTATGGAGGAATAGTGGGATGGGTTCAGCTTTAATTTTCAAATATCACCCCATTCAAAACTAGGAGACAAGTCCTTAAGAAGCATCTTCTTAAAAGGACTTACAAATGAATTATTTTAAGACTTAAACATGATTTATAGAGGGGATATTTATCAAAAAATGGATGATATCCAGTGTTTGTGTTGAAACTTTTAAATAAGAAAAGTTAAGTTGATCCCTAGAAATATCAAAAAATCAGCTACTGTCACTAAATAGAAATAGGAAACATGTTGGAGGACCTCAAGAGTGAGATGTTATCATATCTGGATCTCCAAATGGACACCCTTATACTTCAGAAAAATAAGCAAGAGAATGAGGCATCATTGGCCTCCTTTTGTCCCAAATGTAGGGGAAAACACCCTAAAAATGAATGTCTAGAAAACAAAGTTTGAGTGTGTGTTGTATGTTCAAAATATCACAAAATAAAGTTGTATCCACAATTATCAAAACCTAGAGAGGAACCCGAGGTAGCATAAGCATACTTCATGGGTAATAGGAGAAATTGGTAGTAGTCTCCTATGGAAAACAACATACCAATAGGAATGCCATCTTATGGGGGTAGCAATTTTTAGAATCAAGGTCAAGCTCAGCCACCCAACATAGTTTGGTGAGGGAAACAACCTTGGAATAAGTATCCCCAAGGAGAAAATCCTTATAACCCCTATCCATGGATACAATATCAATATCTTGGGTAGCAGTGGACGAACAAGAATGCTTAGAATCAAAACCTACAGTAGGCTGCTCTAGTTCCACTACAACTAACCCTACTTGCTCCTCCTACTTTTAGGTCTGATCAACTACTAGCACAACCTACAACTAATCCAAATAAAAAATAACAATAAATCTATCAAGTGGAGAATGATATGTACCCCATGTATAATATTGAAGTAGATTGTAGTCCAATAGAATTAAGGTCAGGAAAACAAGTAGGTGTAGAAGTCACTCCTCTGGTAGAAGAGGATGAAAAAATATAATTAGGAAAAGAGGAATCACATCTTATAGTAGAAGTAGATCAACACCTATAAATAACAAATAAGAGGTTCCACCTTTTCCAAAAATATTGCACGAACCTAAAAAGCTATTTCAATCATAATTTTTTATTCTCTCTAGTCTAAAGAACCTGATAGTCACAATCCCTCTCTTTCAATACATCAGAGATATTCCTATCTATGGCAAGGCCATAAGATAGTTGTGCTTGAAGAAATCGGGAATAAAACCTATAAAGTTAATAAGTTTGGTGGGATAGTTAGCTGATCTCATGTTAGATAACACCTACAACCAAAAGTACTCAGATCCAGGTAGCCCTATATTAACTGTACAAATAGAGGGTTGTGTTTTACCCAATACACTAGTATATTTTGGGACTACCATTAATTTCATCCCCAAAGAAACCATGTAAAAACTTAAACTTGATGGCAAATGCAACAAGGAAATAATACACATAAACCATAGTGATAATTATTCATAGTGGTGCCCTTTAAATAACAATATAAATACACTAGAAATAGGTTTAGGTATTTATATAAAATAACACCCCCTAACCATGCTAACAACTATGCACTTCATAGAATAAGCACTTAACCACTAACCTACTAACATAGTCAAATTGACTACCACTTACCACAAGATATTCCACAATGAATATCTTCGTGGTAGAAAGTAAAAGTAAATACTAGTGGTAAAAATTAACAAACTACTTTTTACCATGTGGTAAATAAAATCTACCTAATGTAGAAAAATGGTAAATATCCCAAATAATGGAATATTACTCTAACATCCCCCCTTATTACATTATTTGGGTAATGTTTATAACTATCCCAATATAGTGAAAAATATGTTGATTTGCTAGTTCTTACTCTGTCACAATACTCTGGCTGCTCCTAAGCAAAAAGTGGGTCATTCTTCACTTTGTCTTTACATCAACGAATGTCCTTATTGTAATCTTGTCATCCAACCAAATTGCATGGGTAACCAACAACTATAACCACTAGGTGTAGTAGAGTAGATTACTTTATATGAGGTTAATTTGGTTACAATATTATTTTGTAAAAGTTTTTATAAGGTAGCTAAGGTGTTGGTCGTTGTCGAAAATGCACCCTTATAAGTTTCCACCCTTTTTATAAAATATGTTGTAATGGAATTTCTGAAAGAAGTGTGACTAAGGTATCAGTCACTACCAAAAATGCACCCTTATAATTCTTCTTCCCTTTTTACAAAAAATTGTGTGAAATAAGAAAAGAAATGTTTATCCCCCCTTAATTGCAAAATATGTGCAACTCAAGAAGCTTTGTTTAGTCTTTTACAAAGATTACCTCCTAGGCAAATTTTACACCAAAAAATTCCTTCCTTTTGTTACAAGAACTTCAAACAATGAGAGTTTTTTATTTATGAAGTCTAAAAAGAGGTACAATCACCCCTTTATTGCAAGTACTTCAAACAAAAACTTATGCTATTTATGAAGCCTAAAAAGAGAGAGAGGAAATGGTGCTTTCTTAAGGTGATAAATTTGTTTCCCCTTTACAATACCATCTTAGCCATGAGCACTTTGTGTGTTCTTTCTGAACCAAAATCAGAATTTTAATCATACACTTCACTAGCAATATCACCTTTGTCTTGTTTTTATGATGTGTCTTTGCCATTTTTGTTTTGCTTGTTTTTAAACCACCTTTCCTTACAATGGTGTCATGGTTGTCCTTTTTACAATGCGAGAAAAAATTATTTTGAGATTTCTTTCCCTTACCTTTTGAAGATGATCCTCCCTTTTGAAATTTTCCTTTCTTCTTTTCACCCTAATTTTTTGAGTAAAGTGCATTGTTCGACACTTCATCGCTTTGGAGTTGATTTGCTTCCTTTGTTTGAAGCAAATTGACTAACTCCACAAAGGTGACTGATATTTGAGATACATTAAGGGATGTGATTAACATCTTGTAGGATTTGAGAAGAGCCCTAAATATTATTGAAGTTAGAATAGTATATTCTACTTTGGTTCCTAAATCATTTATCTTTGAATTTAGTTCTGCCACTCTATAGAGGAATAGTTCTACTGACTCGCCTGACTTCATATGGAGTGTATGAAGTTGTTTTTGAAGGTTTAGAATAGTTTATTTATTCTTGCCTTAAAAATAGTACAAAGTGCATCCCATGCATATTTACCAGTTTTAGCTTCACTTATGTGATCTTGTATCTCATTAGTAGTAGCAATGAGGATCAACATGAGAATATGTATTTTCTTTTTACCCCATGCTTGCTAATTTGCTTCTACTGATGTGGGTCGTGATTCAATGCCATATACTAAATCCCACATTTCCTATACAATCAAGATGGATTTCATCTTAGTTTTCCATGTTAAATAGTTAGGACCTTTAAGCAATTATGTATCATTTAAATATTTGTTGATAGTTTCCATGATGAAGGTCCTAAAATTGCACTAAGATGATATTTCTTTCACTTTTAATTGGTATTTAATGGCACCTGCCCAAAAACTCTCTTTGAAGGAAGATGATCAGTTTGAGGATATTTAAGCAAAACAAATAAGAAGTGAAAGATAATTCACTCAAAAAATATATTTAATGGCACCTGACTGAAAATCCTATTGAAGAGGAATAATCATTTTGAGGATATTAAGCCAAAAAAATAAGAGTGAATTAGGGGTTTGTAAGGAGAGAATATCAATTTTACAAATGGCTTATATTTGTGCAAATGATTTACACAATTATTTGTGAAATTTTGGGGTTTTGAGTGTTCTTGATTTTATGACTTATAATTGCAAAAAATAATGCAATAATAAAACAAGAATGCCCACAAAATTCTTATCATGTAGGTGTCGGATGCAATAAAAAATGCACCTAATTTTACCAATTTTGTAATAAAGGTGTCGAATAAAATCTAAAATGCACCTTATTAACAACTTTTACAACAAAATTTGTGTAATATACACCCCTTGATGTATATTGGTTTGAGTTTGATGTGTTTGTTTGATTTGTTTTGAAAATGATGTCTTGCTGGTATTTATGAATTGCAATAGATTTTTGAAACATAAACCATGAAATACAATGCTAAACTAATTGCAAAACATATACAAGGCAAGATAGAGCAACTGCAACACTTTATTAATCACCAAATGAAATAATTACAAGTTCTGATTTTTAATTTTCAGACCTGGTATACTTTGTCTTCAGACTTGTAAGAGTGTGCAAACAATGCTCAAACGCTCCCAAAATCGCTCTAGGTATTATATGTGAAGTCCACTATCAATGGCCAATGAATGGAGACCACGGTGAAGCCAAACTGTTGAAGATGCAAGGTCTGATCTGAGAAGTCTATGGACTATTATGTGTACTTCAGACTTGTTAGGTGTAGCAAATGATGGAGAAATGACAATCAAAAGGATGCAAAATGATCTTCAATGCTAGCCGCCCAAGTTGCAACCATAAGACCTCCAAATCGCCCCTTCTAACATGCCCAAAGTGTCTCAAAAGGGTGGCGGACCTGTAGGTAGTTATTCCTCTTCCAATAAATAATATCTCAACTGAAACCCTTCAAATTTATACTTGTTCTCTTTGTCTTTAATAGGAAATTCGTTTGGTGAAGTACCCACAAAATTCTACCTCAAAAATCTGAAGTTGTGAATGAAATTGTCACCATGGCAAGATATGACCAGCAAACCCTACGACCTGCAAATTAAAATAATTCCTCCTCCAAAGTATCCCAAATTGGTGCTTGAAATGATTGTCAAGTCACAAGGAACCCAATGCAAAAATACCCACAATCATATGATGCCAAAATCTGAAGTTATGAGTGAAAATATGGATCAGCTGTAGGAAAACCAGTCATGAATGAAAGTCTGAAATTACCTCAATAGGTCCTTAGTTCTCCAAAATAACTATGGATTCTTGTATGGCTGATGAAGGCCAACAAAACCCAGAAATGGTTTGCCAAATGATTGACCCTCCAAAATATGCAAACCCTAGATGAAATCTCTGAAGCACAAATGAGAGTTCTGAAGTAAACTCTCCTCAATAATGGCTAGGTGTGATCTTTCACACACGAAACCACTGTTACTTATGAAGGTGTACATCTCCACAAGCCTCAACAATGCAATCTTCAGCAAGACCTGCAATGTCTTCAGAAAATAGACTCAAATGATATAAAAAATGGATGCTACAAATGTCCCATCTCACCTCTATTTATCTTTTTTGCTCCACAAGGTCGGCCAAGGTTTATTTTATTTTTAATCCTTATCTCTCCAAAAGTGGACCACCATGTCCTAGTAGCCACAACGTTGTTTTAAAACACTTTTGGCCTTTTTTAAACTTTATATTATAATTTCCCTTTATATTTTAATATTATAAAATTACATTATAATAAAGGGAAAATAAACTCATACTTAGCCAAATTATGCATCCACACAAGAATATGACATTGCAACTGAAAACTCCATGTTGAAGCTCACCAAATTATTACCTCCATAGCATAATGAGACCCTTAACAACTGGATGATCAACCTACAGGGACTCTGAATAGGTTATCATCATCTAACTCATCTCCATCACCGAAGAGGGGACATTACAGTCCTCCCTTCCCAAGATTGCTTGTCCTCAAGCAATCGCTCAACAAGTCCCAATGCAATTCCTGGGTCCCATATCCACATTATAACATCAATACTGTCTCCTGAACCAAGTGTCTCCTGGTCCTGCATAGACACTCCTAGATAACCCATACTCATAGGAAATATGACATTCCTGCTGACTGAAGAATGTTGTTGGGCTATCCTGCACATAGGTGGAATACAACTCGGCCATAACTCGATCCCTGCATAAGACCCATCCTGGAGAAACAACTGATCACCCCAAAAAAAATCCAACTCTCCTGCTGATAAGGGAGGTGACCCATAGCCAAGGGAAGTATATAATCCATCATCACAACCTCTCTTCCCGCTCATATGTGTCATGCTCAATTCATTAACATGAGGACTGAAAGAAAAACAATGTGCATACCTCACAATGCCATCTATGTGAAAATGACTAACTGGATCCCCATGAGGCTCCAAACAATCATCGGTATGATGGTTGTCATCATCAAGACTAGAATCAATAGGAGTATCATCATCCAAGGCGCCAAATGAGGAATGTGCATCCACAAAAGAAAGCATGTTGTCACCATGATCATGCTCATACTGCTCTACCTGAATGAGTGTGGAAACATCATCTACATTACTGCTCAAACCTTCCTCATTCGCAATCTCATTGATCTCCTCAATTAACTGCTTGACCATCATGGTCTCTGAATCTCGTGAAATAGCTGCAATGGATTCCTGATTTGCTGAGTGATGGGATAAACACAACTCAAGGCAAAGCTCATCGATTTCCTCATCTTTCCTAGTGAGTTGTCGATGAAGTCTATCTGCCAATTGCAAAGCCTGATCCCTGTCATATAGTAGCCTCAAGTAATCTGATTTGATCACCTCTAACGCTCGCTTGATGGCCTGCAAATCTGTAGCAGTAACTCCAACTGTCCTCTCATGTCGTCTCTCCCCCAACTGAGCTATCCAAAAAAGGCACTCAACCAACTCATGTGTGCTATCCAAGTGAGTCAATGTCTGTACAATCTGACCCTCTGAAACCTGTAACTGGTTCTCCAATGAGTCGACATCGACATCACACAATAAACCCTCAAAAGCACTCTCCAATGCACCCTGATTGGGCTCAACCTCTCTCACAACACTGCACTCACCAACCTCATACTCTGAAGTTATGACAGATCCGTGCTCATCCTCGGAATCAACAACTGTATCAATAGTTGATTCATCAATACCACTAGTCTCATCAAAGCAACTATCAATCTTAGGGTCTTCAATAACTTGTTTCACAGTCACATCCACTGTTGCTATTTTAATGTCTTCATCATGCGCAACTTCATCATTTGTAGGTGCATGCATGCCAATAGAATTAATTTGAGATTCAACCATACATACCTCATGTGATGAATTCTTGTCTTCATGACAAACTTTTGTTCTGGGTTCTTCTTCTTCTGCACATACATTTGTTTTTTCAGCTTCATTATCATGGTGTCCTGATACTACGTTCAACTTTTCAGACTCTTCCCTTGCAAACTTCGGAAACAAATACCTTTTGAAGTCTGGATCCTTCATAATGTCAAAGATCTTTTGCATATCATGCTGAACTTCACCCCAAAACTTATAATCAACTGATGATGCCATCATGAGTTCAAACTTAACCACAGGCTGGCAAGAAATGACTGCGCTCTGATACCACTGTAATATACACCCCTTGATGTATATTGGTTTGAGTTTGATGTGTTTGTTTGATTTGTTTTGAAAATGATGTCTTGCTGGTATTTATGAATTGCAATAGATTTTTGAAACATAAACCATGAAATACAACGCTAAACTAATTGCAAAACATATACAAGGCAAGATAGAGCAACTGCAACACTTTATTAATCACCAAATGAAATAATTACAAGTTCTGATTTTTAATTTTCAGACCTGGTATACTTTGTCTTCAGACTTGTAAGAGTGTGCAAACAATGCTCAAACGCTCCCAAAATCGCTCTAGGTATTATATGTGAAGTCCACTATCAATGGCCAATGAATGGAGACCACGGTGAAGCCAAACTATTGAAGATGCAAGGTCTGATCTGAGAAGTCTGCGGACTGTTATGTGTACTTCAGACTTGTTAGGTGTAGCAAATGATGGAGAAATGACAATCAAAAGGATGCAAAATGATCTTCAATGCTAGCCGCCCAAGTTGCAACCATAAGACCTCCAAATCACCCCTTCTAACATGCCCAAAGTGTCTCAAAAGGGTGGCAGACCTGTAGGTAGTTATTCCTCTTCCAATAAATAATATCTCAACTGAAACCCTTCAAATTTATACTTGTTCTCTTTGTCTTTAATAGGAAATTCGTTTGGTGAAGTACCCACAAAATTCTACCTCAAAAATCTGAAGTTGTGAATGAAATTGTCACCATGGCAAGATATGACCAACAAACCCTACGACCTACAAATTAAAATAATTCCTCCTCCAAAGTATCCCAAATTGGTGCTTGAAATGATTTTCAAGTCACAAGGAACCCAATGCAAAAATACCCACAATCATATGATGCCAAAATCTGAAGTTATGAGTGAAAATATGGATCAGCTGTAATAAACATGTGAATGAAAGTCTGAAATTACCTCAATAGGTCCTTAGTTCTCCAAAATAACTATGGATTCTTGTATGGCTGATGAAGGCCAACAAAACCCAGAAATGGTTTGCCAAATGATTGACCCTCCAAAATATGCAAACCCTAGATGAAATCTCTGAAGCACAAATGAGAGTTCTGAAGTAAACTCTCCTCAATAATGGCTAGGTGTGATCTTTCACACACGAAACCACTGTTACTTATGAAGGTGTACGTCTCCACAAGCCTCAACAATGCAATCTTCAGCAAGACCTACAATGTCTTCAGAAAATAGACTCAAATGATATAAAAAATGGATGCTACAAATGTCCCATCTCACCTCTATTTATCTTTTTTGCTCCACAAGGTCGGCCAAGGTTTATTTTATTTTTAATCCTTATCTCTCCAAAAGTGGACCACCATGTCCTAGTAGCCACAACGTTGTTTTAAAACACTTTTGGCCTTTTTTAAAATTTATATTATAATTTCCCTTTATATTTTAATATTATAAAATTACATTATAATAAAGGGAAAATAAACTCATACTTAGCCAAATTATGCATCCACACAAGAATATGACATTGCAACTGAAAACTCCATGCTGAAGCTCACCAAATTATTACCTCCATAGCATAATGAGACCCTTAACAACTGGATGATCAACCTACAGGGACTCTGAATAGGTTATCATCATCTAACTCATCTCCATCACCGAAGAGAGGACATTACAATTTGGATTTTTGTTGTGCAAAAATTTGATATTTTATGTCTCCTCTTGTTTTTCAAATTTGCAAAGAATGTGGCATAAAACAATTGCCTTTCCTTTTTGTGTTGCAAATTTAACAAGTTTTTATTTTTTTTTAAGTGCTCCTCACTTTCGTGTTACAATTTTGCAAAAGAAATACAATTTCTTATCTTCCCCCCTTTGTTTTAAAAAATTAACAAAATAGCACTCCTTTCAATTCAAGTCAACACATGACCCATGTTTGAAAGGCTTCTAGAACCAGTCGACAAACGACTTGCTTTTAGTGGACCCAAGGTCTTTAATCTCTTCTCAATTTTGTAAAAAATAGAATGTGCAATTTTATGTATTATATCCCCCATTGGAGAAAAACAAATGCACACTTTGCCTTTGAATTTTACAAAAAATTTGTTTCTCCTCGTGTTACAATTTGCAAAAAAGAATTCAAGTTTGATACTTTATTGTATTCTACATTAACAAGGTTTGAGAAGAACGTAGGTTCCCTAATTTTTTAAGAAAATTGTGCTCTTATATGTCTTATATCCCATTTTTGGAAGAAAATAAAAGCTCCCTTTTGATTCGAAAATTGCAAAAAAATAGGATTCCTTTTTATTTTAATGTAATTTGCAAAATTAAAAAAAAATTAATCATATAAGTTTTATTAATAATAAAAAATAAACTAATGTTTTATTTAAAAAATCAATTTATTACAAAAGTGATTTTTTAAAACATAAGTCATATTTTAAATTATTAAAAAAAAATTAATTTAAAAGGAAAAAAAATAAAACAAAATAAAATATAAAATCATTTACCTTTGCATTTTGTTTTGATTAATGGTATAATGCAAAAAAAAAATCTTTTTCAACTCCCATCGGGAGTCGATCTCTAAATCCCACAGGCCCTAGCTTTGCCAACTAGCTATCTAGCCAGTCGAGCTAGGATGCTCGACGTGAAGGGAAGGGAAGAACCTTCCCTTTCCCTTTGATTCCTTAAGCTTACAAAGAATGTAGTGGGATTTATCCCACATCACCCGTAAGGGCGATGTGGTGGAAGATAAAAGGGCTTTCAAGCCCTTTGGTTCTTGACTACCTTTGGGCAGTCGAGCCTTTACCTACTTTTGTACGTCAAACTGGAGGATCGATGAGTCACCATGTGGTATATTTCACTGCTACCACATGTCAAAATTTTAAAAAGAACCTTGAATTTTGTACCAGTCAGAGCCCTATAAACTGCCACATCACCCCTCAAATTCCATGCCTGATCTAGTTAGATCCACGCCACATCATCCCTTAAATTCCATGCCTAATCTAGTCAACATCCACCATAGAATTTCATGATGTTGTCTAGGTTTTCATACCTTAGTGTGGTTTACCCCACAAAGGGTGCTCCTACCCTCATGTGGTGGTTGGATGCTAGTCGTTGATGTGGAGGACCACCTATCATCTTGTGGTGGTCATTGGTGTGGAGGACCACCTGTCCTCTCGTGATGGTTTATGGACCATGGAGGATTTCTTGTCCTCTTGTGGCAGTCACTGGTCTATGGGTACCAAATAATACGCTTTAGTGGCATACCTTAGGGTTTATTTCCCATGTATCCTATGGCCAACCTATCCTCTCATGGTGGTGACCGGACTATGGAGGACCACCTGTCCTCTTGTTATGATCACTGGTTTGTGGGCATCGAAGAATATGCTCTGGTGGCCTACCTTAGGTTTGGTCGTCCACGTATCCTATGGCCAGGCTGGAGAAAAAAGATCTTCGATCGCTCGAAAATTCTTGTCTAACCACTCCCTTGTAAAAGGGAAAATTAGCTCACCTTTCTGTATATCCAGCAGGCCGAATTGGTCCAAATAAAAAAATTTGAAACCTTTAGAGGATTTAGAAATAAAAAATTTAATAGCCAATTAAATCAAAATGTCCTCCTTGAAATGTGTGGAACAAGAGTTTCTCCCCTTGTCCATCTTGGAATGATTTTTTCTCTCCTGCCTTGTGCCTTTCTTCCTCCCTCCGTGGATTTGATGCCAATGATGGCAAATGCAACAAGGAAAAATATGTATAAACCATAGTGATAATTATTCATAGTGGTGCCTTTTAAATAACAATAGGAATATGCTAGAAATAGGTTTAGGAATATTTAGGAAGTAACATCCCCTAACCACACTAACAACTACACGCTTCACAGAATAAGCACGTAACCACTAACCTACTAACGTAGTCGACTTCACAGAATAAGCACTTAACCACTAACCTACTAACGTAGTCGAATTGACTACTATTTACCATAAGATATTCCACAGTGAATATCTTTATGGTAGAAAGTAAAAGTAAATACTAGTGGTAAAAAGTAACAAACTACTTCTTACCATGTGGTAAATAAAGTCTACCTAATGTAGAAAATGGTAAATATCTCAAATAATGGAATATTACTCTAACAAAACTATCAAACCTAAAGCCAACCAAGACTATTCTATAGTTGGTAGACAGGTTTATAGTACTTCTAGAGGATATCATATTTACAGTGGATGCATGAGAGTATCCAACAGACTTCTTGTAGACACCAAAACAGCACCATTCTGATTAAGTGACTACAAACATTGATCGCATTGACATACATAGCTTTCAGGGCAGCCCTCAGAGGTCAAACAGTGGTTCTGGCCACTTACACAGCAGTTTAGAAGGTCGAAAAAAGAGCCTTGCTAAAACCTTCATCAAAGTCTTCAAGCCTTGCTAAAACCTTCATCAAAGTCTTCAAGCCTTGCCAAAACCTTCATCGAAAGCAAAGTCTTTAAAAGCAAACAGGCCTCAACAAAAAGGGAACCTAGCCTTAGACGTCGCGAAATCGCGACGTCGCGATTTCGCAACGTCGTGAAATCGCGACGTCGCGATTTCGTGCGTCACGAAATCGCGACACCTTTGGCCCCGAGGGGAGCCTCGACCAAAGGTGTCGCGATATCGTGACACCTTTGGCCCCGAGGCTACCCTCGGCCAAAGGTGTCACGAAATCGTGACACCTTTGGCCCCGAGGGAGCCTCGGCCAAAGGTGTCGCGATATCGCGACACCTTTGGCCCCGAGGCTCCCCTCGGCCAAAGGTGTCACGATATCACGACACCTTTGGCCTCGAGGCTACCCTCGGCCAAAGGTGTCGTGATATCGCGACACCTTTGGCCCCGAGGGGAGCCTCGGCCCAAGGTGTCGCGATATCGCGACACCTTTGGCCTCGAGGCTCCCCTCGGCCAAAGGTGTCGTGATATCGCGACGCCTTTGGTCTCGAGGGGAGCCTCGGCCAAAGGTGTCGCGATATCGCGACGTCGCGATATCGCGACACCTTTGGCCCCAAGGGGAGGCTCTGCCGAAGTGTCGCGATATCGCGACACTTCGGCACTTTACGTTTAAAAGGCATATTTGCGATAATCAAAGGCGGACTTTGACGTGGCCGCCGCATCCAAAGAATGACTGCCACGTGGCACCCTTACGTGCCCCTCTCCAAAGAGACCCCGTGGATCTGCAGAACGACGGACTTTAATGAGACAAGCCATTTCGAAACAAATCCGATCCAAAGCCACGCCTCATAACTGCGATCTGTCAGTGCGAGCCATGTCTCATAATGGCCCGATAAGGATCAAATCTAAGCGGCCCTTGCGGATTTAGGGTTTTAACATTAATGCTCTCAGAGGCCGAATCCTCTATAAAAACTGGCTCGATACAATGTAAAAAGAACCGCGAAGCATTTGGTAAAAGCAACGAAGTGCTGCCGAACTGTGAACCCGACACTCGACCATCGTAACACACCAATTTGATGACAACACAACTCAATATAAAGATTACGGGCCCTTCCTTATTGGATTGGTGCCATAATCAAGTTCTAACAGGGGGCGGCCCGCTTGGGCACCCTACGCAAACCCCTCGTTAATTTAGTATATGTTTTATGTTTTAAAATGTATGCTGTCTTCGAACGTATTAAAGCATAGTTCACGTTTCATGCTTTTAAATACACGTTGTTTTCGAATATATCAAAGAACAGTTTACGTCTTACATTTTCTTTTACATCATGGTTTCGAATCTGCTGCAGTCTTTTGCTCTAACCATCCATACGTGTTTTATGTGTTTTTAAGATCGAATGCTTATTTACGTGCGGCTTATATTTTCATTTTATTTTCACTAATACGCAGGTTTCAAAATATTTTGATTCTTTTTAGTCTGTTGTTCTGTGTTTTTAAGACCGAACGCTTTGTTTCAACGACAGGTGCTATTAACGCGTTTATTTGTTTCTATGATTGAAAGAGAAACAACAACAAGCAAGGAGTCACCGACAAAAACTCATTAAACACCAGCTGCGACAATACGGTTTGGCCCGCCCATTTTGCATGTGGGCATGCGGAAAGAGATTACTGTTCATCTGTTGTAACTGAGAATGTGCCATTGAAGAGATTTATTGTAAGCGAGTCAGAATCTTATTAATAAAAAGGGTTGTGCTCCTGTTTTTTTAATTTGATTATATCCATGTCATTTCATGCATAAATCTGGTCATATTGTCATTACATCTGAATACTGTTTTTTCTTTATTCCGAAATCTCATGCTTTCAGTGGCGATCACGGTGGGACCTTCCCAGATTTTTAAAATCACAGAAGTTAATTAAACTTGTTGTGTCTCGTGCTTAACAGGTACTTCTTTTTAGCCGGAGGTCAGAAACAGCGAATCCGGGCAGAAAGGAGGTACTTCTTTTTAGCCGGAGGTCAGAAACAGCAAATCCGGGCAGAAAGGAGGTAACGGTTCTAGCCGTCCATATCATTTTCTGTTGCGAAGTTTCGGGTTATTTTATTTATTTAATCTTTTACTGTCATTTTAATTTCTTTTAATTATTACAGTAAGGTAGAGAAATTTTTCTTAAAATTTTTTCTTGCTTTATTTAATTATGTAGTTATCTGCGTAATTATTCATTTAATAATTAATATTTTTTAATTATTAAAGTAAGGTAGGGAAATTTTTCTTAAAAATTTTTCTTGCTTTATTTAATTATTTAGTTATCTGCGTAATTATTCATGTAATAATTAAAAAAAAATTGTTAAGGAAAGATAGGAAATTTCTTTTCAATTTTTTTTTTTTTTTTTCCGGTTTGTAGTGTCTGTCTGGCATAGGGAAAGCTTTCTTTTTCAGTTGCTGTTTCAATTTTGCAAAGTAAAATGAACCTCACACACCACGTGGTATTTTAAACCAAGGCGTTGGTCGTAAAACCCCAACCCTTGAGCAAGACCAAAGGTGGATTCCATCATCACTTTGGCTTGAGATATTGCATCCATTACCTCGATCGCGACTGTTGCTAGACGTAAATCCTGACAAAAGCTGACCAAGTGTTGCTGGGGTGATTCCCATGCATGCGAGGATAAGTCTTCTATGGTAGGTGTCATAAACAGAGCGATTCCCCTTCCGTACCGCCTATGTTCCACGTACCATCTGCTCTCACGTACCTATAGTCTCCCTCACGTAAGGGCGGGTATATAGAGAGGTTGGTATATCGGTCCGACAATGGTATATTGAAGGGGCGACCATTTATGGGAGTCATATGAGCCAACATTATGCATTTAAACGTTCTTCCAAAATTGCAAAAACAAAACGAAACACCAAAATGCACTAAACCGAGTCTAGGACACACTATTTAATCCTTAAAAGAGATAATCACGAGTTTTGTGTATGTGTGTGTTTACTTCTGCTTAGTGTAGACAAAAAGACAAATCATCATAAAACAAGATAAAATCTGCTTAGATAGTAGCGAAGCATCACAATGGTGTACACTCGTAGCCAAGCCCAATCAAGGGCAGACGCTACGGAAGGTACACAAAGAGAGGGCGCTAGTCGCCTTCGCTTTAGCCATGAGGACCTAGCCATACCGTCTTGGCAGTCGGCCTACAACAAAGCCCACATCGAGGCCACTTCAAGAAGGAATTATTGGGAACCTCCTCATTGGAATACACCCATTCAACATGGCCCCTTTCGGGAAGATGGTTCACATGCAGGTCTCAATATCGGTAGACAACCGCCTTTTGAGGCTAGATTTGAATGGCCACGGTGCGATGAAGCGCTAGAGAGGCATCTTGTCCATTTGGAGGGGCAACGTGGATATGGCGTCCCTTCTTTACCTCCCATCCGAACAGAAAAACAACATCCAGAGCGCAGGGCTCTTTACACAGGGCAAGCTAACTCCGCCCGCCCCTTTCACACCCATGAAAGGGAGTACGAGGAAGATCATCACATTCCTCGAGAACAACAAACAATGCGGGAACCTTGCGTTTCTGCACCTGCCAGATATCATGATCACACATCGAGGCTAGGGCCTCAAACAAATGTCGCCTACCTCGACAGAGGGAAGCAACCCATTAAAATTTTAGATCATCAAGATCGAGGCAAACACATAAGAGAAACATTTAAGCCTCCTGAGCCAAAGAGGGCAGACCAAATTGACCCGAAAATCGTCAGACATGCCGCCCGCCAAGCTCGAATCACGTAGCTTGAGCAAGGTCACCAGGAGTTAGAGTATTTATACCGCCTGAATAAAGAGCGCATGCAGCGCGAGGCAGATGAGTTACGCTATAAACTACCTGAAAGGGTGCCAACCCCTCGCACCCAAAGAGCACAATAGTATGAGAGGCACAACCCGTTGGTGCAGGACAAGTCTCCGCGACCTCGTCAAGCTTTGCCTCCGAGACCTTATAGACCCGAAAGGGAGGCCACTCCCCGGAACAATGATGGGTACTCTCAGCGGGGACTCGATCAAGGTCATAGGGCTCGCCCAGAGACTCCTCAAGAGTTTTATGAGGAGTTCAAACCAGAAATAGAACGGGCCGACACGCCCCATCAAGGCGGGAGGGCTGCCAATCGGCCACCTCCCCATAGGCCTCCAGTCTCCCTTGACCCACAACGAGAGCAAACCAAAGAAGAAGAAATAAAATCTTTCGATGCATACAAAGCGCTATTAGAGCGTTTGGAGTCTGTGGAGATAAAAGCTTACGGGCATCAAAAGCCCACACTACGTCAACTCCGTAGTCATCCGGTGCATCCCTCAGTACCCATACCTCTTTACCCTGAACATTTCAAGTTGCCACAATTGGCAGTCTTTAAAGGTGAGGAGGACGCACAAGAACATGTCACGAGGTTCCTGAGTCAATGCTTCGGCATCCAAGACAATGATGCATTGTTGCTTAGAACTTTCATAACCACATTCACGGGCCCTGCCTCGGATTGGTTTACACAATTGCCCAAACACAGTATCAACAACTTAGATCAACTAGTGGATGCATTTCTTGAACGCTTTGCTTTCAACACAAGGAAGAAGGCATCACTAAGTGATTTGGCTAGCCTCAGGCAGTATGAGGAGGAAACAATAGCAGCATACGGGAACCGATGGAGGACTTTGCTTTCCAGGCTACCCTACCGTCCCCCTATGTCTGATCTCACTCAGATGTTCGCACGGAGTTGCTTAAAATCAATCTGCGGGCTATTGCTACCTGTAGCAATATGACAGCTTAGAAGAAGCCTTGGCGCAAGCCAGAGTCATAGAAGAGATTAAAATAGGTGAAGGCACAATTGCCAAGCCTAAAAAGAAAGAGTGGAATAAAACCACTAAGGCTGGGAATACGCAATCACAACCCGCGGCGGTTAATCAAGTTGCGATAAATGTTCCCAAGCCGGTGCAAGACACGCGGCCTCAAAAGGCCAATTACCGGGCGAGTGCCTCCTAGTTATGAGAAAGATAATAAGAAACAGGAGCGAGAATCTGCAGCGTCGCCCTAAGCGACAATTCACCCCCTACACGGAGTCTAGGGACTCCTTATTTGACCGCTTGTCAGCGGCAAATTTAGTAACCCTTCCAGAGATCCCAACTATAGACCCTAACGCTCCTAAGCCTAAGGGATATAGAGAGGAACTATATTGTAGATTTCATAGGCGAAGGGGACACGATTTGAATGGATGTTGGAAGTTCAAAGGACTCATCCAAGATTTAATCAAAAATAAAACATTGGCCATGGACAACCCCATAGCGCCAAACAACCAACAAATGGGGGTATTCAAGGACCCCTTGCCTACCCACGAGGCACAGGCAAAACCTCTCCAAGTTAATGAGGTGCGCCAGAATCTTCCCATGCAAGGATTTGTGGGAATGATCAGCATAGTGACGAGGAATAAAAAATACTCAGCAGTTGCCCCTGGGGCAGCCACAAAGGAAGTTCCAACAACGTCACAGCCTCAACAACACCCTATACGAGTCACCTCCGCCTAGACCGAGAAATCACGATACGGAGCAAACTCACACAAAGTTTGCGGACCACATCGGCTAGGTTGTCCATTTACGAGCTTATTCAACAATCAACACCTCATAGGGAAGCTCTTATGGACATTTTAAAAACCATCGAATTACAGCCCCAAGAAGCAAATTCTTTCAACAACTTCGTGGGACACGTAAAATGATGTACTGAGCCGGTCATCACCTTCAGAGAGGATGAAGTCAAAGCAATATTGAATGACGCGGCAGATCCACCCCTGCATGTTGTTGCGCGGATCAACGGGATCCCGTATAAGAGAGTGTTGGTAGATATCGGCTCGTCCAGTAATATTATTACCACTGCAGCCCTAAAACATTTGAAGGCTGCCGACCTCTCATATCACGGCCTCCACGTACACCGCTGCGAGCTTTCAATGATGCAATATGCTCGACGGTCGGCACGGTTGTTCTACTGTCCGGGTAGGACAAAAGACAACACCAACATTGTGCCATGTGTTGGAAGGCGAGATGGCCTACAATATATTGCTAGGGCGGCCTTGGATTCGGGACATGAAGTGTGTCCCTTCCATCGCTCACCAGTGCTTAAAGTATGCTTTTGAAGGTGAAATACACGTAGTCCCAATGGACTTAGAACCCTTCAAGTATTGCAATGCGGTACAACTAATGCCTCAGTCGACCCTCCCTTCAACACATTTGGATTTCTAGCTAAATCCATCTAAAAAGGATTCAACACCGCAGGCACCACTGATGATCAAAACAACAACATCCCAGCCAGGTGAACCCTCATCATCTACTCCTTCATTACCAATGCCACCTGTCATGGCTACACAGAAGGACAAGGGAAAACAAATCATGGAAGAGGCTCGGCCCTTAAAAGAGGGGTTGCCAACAATTTCAACGATATCAACAGAGGAAATATCCAGCACAACGGAAGGCGAGACCCCAAACCTACCAAACATGGAATGGACTCAGGAAGGACTCCCGTTCCCTCCCTCCGAAGCATCAACAATCACTTGTTGAAATGGCTAGTACAGGCACAGGGGAGTACATAGTGCGAGAATGTTGTGGCAACGCCCGCATTAGAGTCGAGTCCTAGGATATGGGAAGACCTCGCCTTCCCATAGGAACAGTTGTTCCCCTAGGTCACCCACCCAACCAGACAAATTTTGTGTATGGGGGCCTTGATCATGGTCTTGAACCATGTAAGCAAAAGGAAGCAGACGAAGAACCTTTTGTTGAAAACATCAATTATCTGTCAAACCCGCAATTTGCCCTCAAATATCTTGGCCAATGCCATTGGCATGGATACGAGCTAGGCAGATATGAGCAAGGGATGCGTCTCCCTTGCCAACCAAGATATCAGATGCCATATGACAAGTCCGGAGTAGGGTTCAACCACCCCCTGCCCTTGGACATCTTGGTTGAAAATATGCAAGACCTAGAAATAGGCAACAAGGGGGGATTGGCACCAGATCTCTATGCCAACCCAAATACAGAATTTACATTGGGAGATTACCTCCCATGGTCACCAAACACCCTTGGTAACAACAGTAATCCCTCTCCTTTGCTAGAGAGAGGCGAAAGTTCGGATACTCATCCCCAAAGAGAATATCAATGGTGTCCGGACATCTTTTCAAAGTTGTTCCCCTTAGAGATTCCAGTTGAGTCAGTACAATGTCAAGAGAGTCAGGTCCCTCCACCAAAAGTGGAACAACCGCAATGGGACCAGATTAACGTACTGGAACAAGGAGAACCATCAACGTCGCAAGCAATAGTTCCTTGAAGAGAATGAACATTTTTGGATCTCCGAAAGTGACTCAGAAGATGAGACTGAGATGGACTATCTCAGACATGCGCGATGACATTATCGCGCTTTAACTCATGAAGATCTAATGGGACAGATGGGCATAATATTAGGGCATGAATGGTGGGTCGACCCAGCAGGGTGGGACCTGATCTTGGATCCATGGCTCCACATTCACGATGAGCACCGTCCACCTCGAGACCCTATCATAACAACAGTGCCGAGGGAAGACCCTGTCCTCCATTTAGCACATAGGGCCGATCCGTTCGTGCCCGTTCCCCTAGAGCCAGATCCAGAGTATAGGGGGCATCTAGAAGAATCAAGTTATCATCCCCGTGGTAATGGAGACCAAATTCATTCCATCCACATGATCTCCATTGATTTGACCGCACCCATCCGCAATCCGGCCGATCCAGCATGGTCATTGCATCTAGACATAGATGCCATCGACTGGGATCACGTCAATTCACCTCTATCACCAGTGAATGCTGGCCTTTCGGTGAAATGCCTCATTTTACCCCAAGGACAACTCGGGATATTTTTCAAGCTGAAGAGGAACACGAGGTTCCAAGCATAGATCTAAATTCAGGTGATGATATCCATTTGATCCCGACTCCACATCGGTTGGAGGACGGATCCCACATGTCGATCGAGGAGGCGAGCGACGTAGACATCGGCACGGATCCAATGAATCCATAGATTCTCAAGGCTGGGGTAAGTCTTTCCCCCGAAGAGCAAGCCGACTACATTGCCCTTCTCAAAGAGAAGAAGGAGGTTTTTGCATGGTCGTACAAGGATATGCCGGGACTAGACCCGTAGCTAGTCACGCATAATTTAACGCTTGATCCAAAAATCAAGCCCAGTAAAGCAAAAACTACGTAAGATGCACCCAACAGTGGCCTTGATGGTCAAAGATGAATTGCAAAAGCTGTTGGATGCACAATTTGTCATCTGCGTGGATTATCCGCCATGGCTGTCCAACATGGTTCCCGTCAAGAAGCCCGATGGGAGGATTCGCATATGCATCGATTTTCGAGATCTAAACAAAGCGAGTCCTAAGGATGATTTCCCCTTACCAAGCATCGACGCGCTAGTAGATGCTACAGTAGGTCACGAAATGCTCTCCCTAATGGATGGCTTCTCGGGATACAATCAAATTCGTATCAATCCTGAAGACCAACTAAAAATGGTGTTCACAACGCCTTGGGGGACATTTTGTTATAAGGTCATGCCTTTTGGCCTTAAAAATGTTGGTGCCACCTACCAACGTGCCATGACGTACATCTTCCACGATTACATGCACAAAACTTTGGAAGATTACATGGATGATTTGTTAGCCAAGTCTCTTTTGCGCTCAGATCATCTCGGTGACTTAAGCAAGATCCTCGATCGCCTCATGGAGCATAAAGTTAGACTAAACCCCAAGAAGTGCGTCTTTGGCATCACATCTGGAAAACTCTTGGGTTTCATAGTCTCAAAATGAGGAATCGAGGTGGACCCAAAGAAAGTCAAGGCAATCCTTGAAATGGTTCCCCCAACCACAATCAAGCAGCTCAGGAGTCTGCAGGGAAAGGTCGCGTCGATTAAACGCTTCATAGCGCAATTATCTGACAAGTGCCGACCCATGAACAAATTATTGCACAAGGGGGTTACATTTCATTGGGATGACGAGTGCCAGTCAACCTTTGACGAGATCAAACAATACCTGGTTTCATCGCCAGTATTGGCACCACCCAGACCGGGAGTGCTCGTTCTACTTATACATCTCGGCTCATGAGGTGGCACTAGGCGCCATGCTAGCCCGGAAGAATGAACTTCACAAAGAACAGGCTACATACTATCTTAGCCGCACCCTGGTTAGTTATGAACTTAACTATGCATACGTTGAGAAACTCTGCTTGGCAGTGGTGTTTGCTACCAAAAATTTACGCCACTACATGCTGAGCAACACTACGTATGTTGTGTCTAAGGAGAATCCATTGCGATACATGATGAGTCGTACTTATCATAGTAGTCGCATGACGAAATGGATCATGTTGTTGACGGAATTTGACATAGAGTTTATTGGACAAAAATCTATCAAAGGACGGGGTCATAGCCGATCAACTAGCAGAGGCTCCTCTTGAAGACGATCAGCCTCTGGTCATAGAACTACTCGATGATGGGGTCTTCCATGTCTCAGAATCGCCAGATGTTGATGAGCCTGAGTCACAGGCCGACATAACCCTATTCTTCGATGGTTCTAAGTGTGAGCAAGGTGGTGGTGCGGGAATTGTATTCTTCACACTGCAGGGTGCTCCAATGCCCCTGTCATTTAAATTAAACTTCTCGTGCACCAACAACAACGCAGAGTATGAAGCCTTGCTCCTAGGTCTTCAGACAACAATCGCCATGAACATCAAAAGACTGAACATCTTTGGTGATTCGTTGTTAATAGTCAATCAAGTCAAAGGGGTATATCAATGCAAATGCCCAGTTTTGAAGGCTTATAAAGCCCTTGTGGACAAATTCTTGGCAAAACTTGAGTGGTATGACATCGAGGCACTCCCTCGATCATCGAACCATTTTGCGGACACAATGGCCTCCTTGGGGTCACTAATTCCGTAGGACCTTTCTGGTGATATGACAACCATTCAAGTCAAAACCTTATCGCAATCCGCGATGGAGCGTGCAAGCTTAGACTTGCCGCCAGGAATCCACATGATCCAAATTGAACCATCCTCGGATAGGTTCTCTCGAATTCAGAATCGTCTAAAACACGCCAACTGGGGGTCCTTGTTCTCCCCTACTCCCATTAGTAGCAACACAACACTATTCTTGTAGGTTCTATCCCATTCAGCATTTGCTAGGGATGAACTTCAGGAGGGATTGGTTGTTCATACTTGTCGAGGTTTACGATCAACGGGATCTGGTATTTACCCATCCGAGACTACCTCAAGTTAGGTAGTCTCCCACTTGATTTGACTCATGCCGCAAAACGAGCACTCAAGCGAGAAAGCGGCTAAGTATGTCTTGATAGGAGACATCTTGTATCGTCGCGGCTATGAAGGAATCCTCCTTCGTTGCTTGGACCAGACAAGAGTCCACTTGGGCGATCGCCCAAGCGCACGATGGTACATGTGGTGGCCACTTCGGTGGAATGGCCATCGCAAAGCGCATTCTTCGCATGGGCTATTATTGGCCCTCTTTAGAGCGAGATTGTTGCGCCTATGTCAAGAAGTGCGTGAAGTGTCAACATCATGCCAATCTAATGCACGTACCTTCTCGGGCCTTGCAGACAGTCCAGTCTGCTTGGCCGTTCTCGTAATGGGGCTTTGATCTAATTGGAAAGATCTCCCCTGCGTCGTCAGGCCATCACACGTTTATCATAACGGCCACAGAGTACTTCACCAAGTGGGTGGAAGCAATTTCGCTTACCTCTACGACAGGACCCCGCATTGTGGAGTTCATTTTGCATAACATCATATGTCGTTTTGGTATTCCATCCAAAATAGTCTCGGATAATGGGACACCTTTCAAGAACAAAGACGTGCGTGCTTTGACCACAAAGTACAAGATTCAGCACAACTTTTCAACACCTTATTATCCGCAGGCGAATGGGCAAGCAGAGGCGTCAAACAAAATGCTAGTTGCCATCCTTAAAAAGACCGTCTGAGACAGTCATAAGGATTGGCACATTCAAATCCCACTTGCCCTATGGGCCTATCGCACTAGCATTCGGACGCCCACTGGGGCCACTCCATTTTCACTCGTGTATGGCTCCGAGGCAGTCATGCCTCTCGAGTTGGAGATTCCTTCCCTGCGCATATCAATGCATGAGTTCATCGATAATGATTCTGTGCGGCAGGCCCGGTTAGACCAGCTTACGTTGCTTGACGAACGACGCGTTAATGCTCTCGAGCATTTACGCATTTATCAAGAGCGACTTAAGAAAGCTTACAACATGAAAGTTCACCTCAGGGACTTTCGCGTTGGTGATTTGGTTTTGAAGGAAAATCAACAAAATTCTTGTTTGCCATCCCACCTAAGGGACAAGTTTGCGGCCAATTGGTTAGGTCCGTATGTCATTGATAGCAAAATCGGACCCGGGACATACCGGCTAGCTTCTCTTGATGGTATCAAGGAAACAGAACCCTTGAATATCAGTCATTTGTGACCATTTCATATCTAAAGAGAGCCATATCCCAAAGGCTCCAAGGATTCTTGCAATCGCTTGGTCAAACCAAAATGCTCCAAGGATTCTTGCAATCGCTTGGTCAATCCCACAAAGGCTCCAAGGATTCTTGCAATCGCTTGGTCAATCCCAAAACGCTCCAAGGATTTCCACAATCACTTGGTCAAAAATCATGAAAATTCAAAAACAACAAAAATCATCAAAAACAACAAAAATTTGCATCTCATTTCTAGGCATATTCAAATTCATCAATAGAGAGTTCTTCTCGCAATTTATCTTCATATTCACCAAAATCAATCCATCAAAAATACAAAAATACATAGCTGCATTCAAGCATCGCACCCATACATTGCACATTCATGGTCGTATAGGTCAAAGGCACCATAGGCTGTAATTGCTCTGCTAGTCCATCTCGTTCCACACTGTTCCATCTTACAAAAATAGCAACAACACCATTCATTTTACCACACTAGAGTCAGTGGTCTTTTAATGTATCAAGAGTTTTTCGTGATTCAGTCATCATTTTGCTCTTTAGCAATGAAATGTATCAAGTCAAACAGATTTTACGAAGGTAGAGTTACACTTGCAATACACCTTGTTACGTAACATCCCAACACAAATTACAACACATAAAAATTCCCGAGTTGTGTGAACGAAGGATGAAACACTGCACGATAATCCGAGGTTACCATAAGCGAAACGGTTATCTTGCTCATCCCCCTGTGCGAATGACCCCAAGAATGCTGAGAGTTGGCAAAAGGACAAGCGTCCTCCCTACCCAATTCCCTAAGAATCCCAAAGTTGCAAAACATCAAAAATTTGCAAATGTCAAAGCTCCAAAATTTGACATCCTACAGTGCACATATCAAAAGGCATAAAGCATAGTGATTCTCGTCACTCCATATCCATATCCCTTGCTCAAGAGAAAAGAAAAACAAATTAAAATAAACAGTGATTATTATCACTATAAAGAGCAAGTATCCCAATACAATTGAAGAAAAGAAGGGAGTTGACCTTGAATCCCTGGAACTCTCAGCATTCTGACAGGTCATGAGGCAAGCCTCAGTATCGGTTTGGTTGATAGCCTATCGGTCACTGGCGGTAAACTTCTCGCATGACGATATATCTATCACATTAACTTGTGTACAGATCAATGTTTGCATGTGGATGAGCTAGCTTATGGTATCCTGGATGACATCGCAGATTAATCTAACTACATACAACAAAGGAGTTAGTGGAGCTAATTAGGTGATCCTCAGTACAGGTTCGGTTGAAAGCCCATCTGGCATTGGCGGTATCTTGACAAATACCACATAAATGAACTCAATCGCACACACAGGGATGTGAAATAGCTTGGTCAAAAACAAGTCCGATTCATACCTTGTTCAAAAGTCTTGTAAGATAAAATACAATCATGGCTAGTAAGTTAAAACCGTCTGAGTCTCGGAAAACCTTTGCTACATTTCTAAACCAACTGCGCTACTTTTCATCCTTACAATACCACCAGAAAATACAAAAAAAGAAACACCACATTTGTACATAGCAAAATAATGGAGATCTAAAACAGTCTATGGTGCCATAGTCAAACATCACAAAGTTCATCCATCCATCTTATTTCCGCATATCACATGCCAATCAAAAACACTTGCATCCATCATGCATCCATCAAAATAAATCAACATACAACATCGGTAATTATCATACCATATGCATCCATCAATATAAAATAGCATGCATCCACCAACATCAACCATTGTGCATAAAGTCATGACATATACGCAAAGAAAGAAAATCAAAACAACAAAAACATCACAAAAAGCAACACAAAAACATAAGCAATAAATTTCCGGACACAAGTGCTCTTGCACTTAACCTCTTGGCACAACAAATCGATGTCGGGGCCCAAATTATCACCCTCCTACTTCCCCAAGAAGGCTACCATAGCTGGACCGCTCCACGGGAAGATGGGTTCTTGCTGATTTCACCCCATTATGGCATCACCAAAAGGGTTAACACCCACCAAAAATAGGTCCAAATGTCGGGAAATTGCACGTGCTCAAATGGTAAAACATCTAAAGGCACCCTAACCTAAGTCATCTTGGGTCAAGCGACTCGTCGCTTTTCTCACGAAGGTCATTCCCTCATCGATTCGTCGCTTGAGGGGGTAGTCACACTTAGTCACCAATCAACAACCACACACCCAATCAAGGCAATGACATGCATTCAAAGAATCATTGACAAAGACAATCACGCTCCTGCTTGGGGCGGTAAACAAGTAATCATTAAGTTTATCAAATACTTGGCATTCCCGAAGCATGAACACAAGGTTTCCCCTGTGGATAAAAGGTTGCGCCCTTTGCCTAATCATGACTGATCAATGTCCAAGCTCAAGTCACACCTCACCAAAATAGGTTAACACTTGAAATCAAATTCCTTGGCTCGTCAGAAGCAAGGATTCAAGAATGCATGCCCTTTCCATACTTGGGGCATCAAAAGTTGGTTAGGTTACCAAGAAACCCTAATCATTAGTGCTTTGGTTCTCTATTTTTGCTCAGTGCTGTGCCATGCACAGCGCTTCCCAAAAGGGGCATCTGTAGACACCAAAACAGCACCATTCCGATTAAGTGACTACAAACATTGATCGCATTGACATACATAGCTTTCAGGGCAGCCCTCAGAGGTCAAACAGTGGTCCTGGCCACTTACACAACAGTTTAGAAGGTCAGAAAAAGAGCCTTGCTAAAACCTTCATCAAAGTCTTCAAGCCTTGCTAAAACCTTCATCAAAGTCTTCAAGCCTTGCCAAAACCTTCATCGAAAACAAAGTCTTTAAAAGCAAACAGTCCTCGACAAAAAGGGAACCTAGCCTTAGACATCGCGATTTCGTGCATTGTGAAATCGCGACACCTTTGGCCCCGAGGGGAGCCTCGACCAAAGGTGTCGCGATATCGCGACACCTTTGGCCCCGAGGCTACCCTCGGCCAAAGGTGTCACGAAATCGTGACACCTTTGGCCCCGAGGGGAGCCTCGGCCAAAGGTGTCGCGATATCGCGACACCTTTGGCCCCGAGGCTACCCTCGGCCAAAGGTGTCACGATATCGCGACACCTTTGGCCTCGAGGCTACCCTCGGCCAAAGGTGTCGCGATATCGTGACACCTTTGGCCCCGAGGGGAGCCTCGGCCAAAGGTGTCGCGATATCGCGACACCTTTGGCCTCGAGGCTCCCCTCGGCCAAAGGTGTCGCGATATCGCGACGCGCGATATCGCGACACCTTTGGTCCCGAGGGGAGCCTCGGCCAAAGGTGTCGCGATATCGCGACACCTTTGGCCCCAAAGGGAGGCTCTGCCGAAGTGTCGCGATATCGCGACGTCGCGATATCGCGACACTTCGGCACTTTACGTTTAAAAGGCATATTTGCGATAATCAAAGGCGGACTTTGACGTGGCCGCCGCATCCAAAGAATGACTGCCACGTGGCACCCTTACGTGCCCCTCTCCAAAGAGACCCCGTGGATCTACAGAACGACGGACTTTAATGAGACAAGCCATTTTGAAACAAATCCGATCCAAAGCCACGCCTCATAACTGCGATCTGTCAGTGCGAGCCATGTCTCATAATGGCCCGATAAGGATCAAATCTAAGCGGCCCTTGCGGATTTAGGGTTTTAACATTAATGCTCTCAGAGGCCGAATCCTCTATAAAAACCGGCTCGATACAATGTAAAAAGAACCGCGAAGCATTTGGTAAAAGCAACGAAGTGCTGCCGAACTGTGAACCCGACACTCGACCATCGTAACACACCAATTTGACGACAACACAACTCAATATAAATATTACGGGCCCTTCCTTATTGGATTGGTGCCATAATCAAGTTCTAACAGGGGGCGGCCCGCTTGGGCACCCTACGCAAACCCCTCGTTAATTTAGTATATGTTTTATGTTTTAAAATGTATGCTGTCTTCGAACGTATTAAAGCATAGTTCACGTTTCATGCTTTTAAATACATGCTGTTTTCGAATATATCAAAGAACAGTTTACGTCTTACATTTTCTTTTACATCATGGTTTCGAATCTGCCGCAGTATTTTGCTCTAACCATCCATACGTGTTTTATGTGTTTTTAAGATCGAATGCTTATTTACGTGCGGCTTATATTCTCATTTTATTTTCACTAATACGCAGGTTTCAAAATATTCTGATTATTTTTAGTCTGCTGTTCTGTGTTTTTAAGACCGAACGCTTTGTTTCAAAGACAGGTGCTATTAACGCGTTTATTTGTTTCTGTGATTGAAAGAGAAATAGTAGCAAGCAAGGAGTCACCGGAAAAAACTCATTAAACACCAGCGGCGGCAATACGGTTTGGCCCGCCCATTTTGCATGTGGGCATGCGAAAAGAGATTATTGTTCATCTGTTGTAACTGAGAATGTGCCATTGAAGAGATTTATTGTAACTGAGTCAGAATCTTATTAATAAAAAGGGTTGTGCTCCTGTTTTTTTAATTTGATTATATCCATGTCATTTCATGCATAAATCTGGTCATATTGTCATTACATCTGAATACTATTTTTTTTTATTCCGAAATCTCATGCTTTCACTTCTTAGTGTTATAATCCAAGTCTGGGTTGGGTGGATATCCATTAATCTTAGGTAGACCTTGGTTGGCAACAACCGATGCTTACATAAGCTATAGAGATGGCTAGATGACCATTTTTGATGGATAAAACATAAAAAATTTGATCATCCATCCACCTGCACAATCTATAGAAGTATTGGAAGTACTTGAAAATGAAAATTAAAATATTGGTGGTCTATCAATGATCCAATCTATCATGACACTTGATGAATTAGAATATGAGAGTGATGAGGATAGGGTAATAGCAAATGTTTTCCAATGGGAACCCTCCTATCCTCCTCCTGAGTTGCCATTAGTGGGAGGAAAAGACCATCATATTCAACAAATAGAAGTTGCACCTGGTAGAGTGTTGAACATAGATGACAACTTGACATTTGAAAAGAAAATAAAACTAAAATAAACATTGGTAAAACATCAAGATACCTTTGCTTGGGACTATTTGGACATGAGAGGAATAGCTCCTGAAACTTATACTCATAGGATATATCTGGAAGACCAAGTTAAACCAGTAAGACAACCACAAAGAAGAATAAATCCAACAATGAAGGAAATTATCAAAACTGAATTGCAAAAACTCCTCATAGTTGGGTTCATTTACCCCATTTTAGATAGTGAATGGATATCACCTTTGGTGGTGGTGCCCATGAAAAATGGTAAGTGGTAAATTTTTGTGGATTATAGGTTGTTGAATAAAGCAACTAAGAAATACCACTTCCCTTTACCCTTCATAGATCAGGTCCTTGACACCTTAGCAAGCAAGAAAATATTTTTCTTTCCTAGATGGGTTCAATGGATACAATCAGATCCAAATAGGGGAAGAAGATCAAGACAAAACCATATTTACTTGCCCTTGGGGGACTTTTTCTTACAAAGTTTTACCTTTTGGTCTATGCAATGCACCTACCACATTTTAGAGGGTAGTTTTGAGCATATTCTTTGACATGATTGGAGAAACTATGGAGGTATACATGGATGATTTCACTGTATATGGTGAAACTTTTGAAATAGCCATAGAAAATTTGGAGAAAACACTTGAGAGGTGTGAGGAAACTAACTTGTCCCTCAAAAATGAGAAATGTTACATGCTAATGCAGGAAGGGATAGTTTTAGGACATCACATTTCTATAGATGGGATCAAAGTGGATAGGAAGAAGATAGAAGTTATCCAAAACCTGCCTACTCCCAAAACACAGAAGGATATCTGTAGTTTCCTGGGATCAGCTGGTTACTATAGGAGGTTTATAGCAGACTTTAGCAAAACTTCTAAACCCCTGAGCACATTGTTATCAAAGGACATAGAGTTTGTCTAGATAGAGGAACATGAACAAGCATTTAACACCTTAAAGGAAAAACTGATTACTGCCCCAGTATTGAGAGGTCCAAATTGGACCATATCTTTTCACATATATGCTGATGCATCTAATAATGCAATAGGATCAGTGTTGGGATAGAAGGATGGTGATGATTTCTATGCCATCTATTATGTCAGTAAACACCTCACAGGTGCTGAATTTAATTATACTATCACAAAAAAATAGTTTCTTGCAGTTATACATGTGCTTAACAAATTTTATCATTATATTATAGGATATCAGGTTTTTGTACATACTGATCACTCAACCATTAGATACCTGACAAATAAAGCTGGGATTAGTGGTAGAATTATTATATGGTTGTTGCTTCTATAGGAGTTTGATGTGACAATAGTAGACAAGCCAGGTAAAGATAATGTGGTAGCTGATTTCTTGTCCAGGTTGACACCTCTAGATGATGCAACTACATATGATAAATTTCTAGATGAGCATTTGTTTGCTCTGAATGAATAGATACCATGGTATGCAGATATGGCTAATTATTTAGCCATTGGTAAAGTATCCCCTGCACTTTTACCTCATGAAAAATAAAATTTAATTGAGAAAAGTGTAGACTTCTCATGGATTGATGGGTGCCTATTTAAAATAGGGCCTAATCAGATCATGAGAATATGTGTTGTTGAGAATGAGATAATAGAAATATTGAAGGCTTGCCATGATGAACCTTGTGGTGGCCATTTTGTAGGAAAAAGGACTGCATATAAAGTGTTGCAAGATGGTTATTACTAGCCTACACTATTCAAATATACAACCAAGCATGTGAGCCAGTGTGATCAATGTCAGAGGATGGGCAAACCTACTCTCAGATATGAGATGCCACTCCAACCACATGTTCACATAGAGCCATTTGATAAATGGGGGATGGACTTCATAGGACCCATTAATCCACAGTCAATAGGTAAGAGGTTTATCTTAGTTTGTACTGACTATGTGACCAAGTGGGTTGAAGTGCAGGCTTTGTGTGATTCAAAAGAGAATACTATAGTAGACTTCTTGTATTCATCTATATTTACAAGGTTTGGGATTCCAAGAGAGATCACAACTAATCAAGGACCCCAATTTACTTCAAATATGATTCAGGAACTCATGCAACAATATAAAATCAGGCATAACAAAACCACTCCCTACCATCCACAGGTGAATGGACAAGTTGAGGTAACCAATCAAGAGTTGGAAAATATCTTGACAAAGATAGTGCAACAACATAGGAAGGACTGGGCCACTAGATTACCAGAAGCAGTGTGGGCCTATAGGACCACCTGGAAGACTACTACTAGTTTCACACCATTCCAGTTAGTCTATGGGAAGAGTGTTATGATGCCTATAGAGTTTGAAGTCAAAACACTTAGGACTGTAGTGGAGTTGAATATAAATCTAGATGATGCACAGAAATAATGAATTCAGTAGCTTAACTAGCTGGATGAATACCGCCTTGATGCTCTGCAGAAAATAGAGATCATTCAGAAACAAAGGGCCAAGTGGCATGACCGCCACACTAGGCCAAAGCAGCTCAAAGTGGGAGAATGGGCATTATTATATGACTCTCAGTTCTAGGAAAGGAAAGGCAAGCTCATGCAGCATTGGATGGGGCCATATGAAGTGATTGAAGTCATCAACAATGGAGCTATGAGGATCAGAATAATTGATGGTAGCAACATTACATTAAAAGTCAATGGTCATCACCTGCGTCCATACCATGTGTCTGAAGCATACATGATTGAGTCCAGATTAGGCATGGGGGAGACCCCAATTGATTCTAATTTTAAATTGAGTCAGTAATATGTGGACCTAGTCCACATAGTCCCAAAGACAATTATTCTTTCAAAGTTTTTCTTTTTTTTAGTTGTATTTTTGTTTTGTAGGAATGATGCCTTGAGTGCAACTGTTAGGTAGCCTGGGAAACCTAGGCCTAACAAGCACAAGATCCATGAACCTACACCTTCCCAGATTTCTAGGATAATTTATTTGCAATAGGAGTAGCTTATCCCCATTTAGAAAGGGGAATACTATACCTGAATCTGCACAAGAGTGTTTGGATTGGTCTTTATGGACAATAAAACACTCAACTATTGGTTTAGGGGTGGATGTTGATTTTATCCCTGTTCTTCAACCAGAGTGCTGAAAGGCCTGATCAACCTTGAGCATATATAAGTGGGCATGTCAAGAGGACGTTGCAATAAAGGAGGAGCACATATTTTTCATTAACTAATGGAAAAGGTGCCTGATTCCCATTTTACGGTAGAAGGTGCTTGATTCCCATATTTCAAAAAGGTGGTGCCTGATTCCCGTTTATATGGTAAAAGGCACTTGATTCCCATTTTATGAAAGAAGGCACCTAATTCCTAGTATGTTAAGAATATGGTGCCTGCATCCCATCTTCTAGAATACCGACACCTGATTCCTAGGTTTTCCAATAAAAAGGGCATCCGACTTCCATTTGTCGAGAAAGTGACACCAAATCTTCTGAACATGTTTAAAAAAATTTTGAGTTTGTATAAAGTTTGCTTTAAAAGTATGACACCCGACAGTTAGAAAAAAGGTGTCTGCTTCCCATGTTAAGTAGAGCACTCGATTTCTAAGGTGCCTACTTCCCATGTTAAGTAGAGTGACTGATTGCTAAGGCACCTACTTCCCATGTTAAGTAGAGCACTCGATTGCTAAGGTGCATGCTTCCCATGTTAAGTAGAGCACCTGATTTCTAAGGTACCTACTTCCCATGTTAAGCATAGCACCCAATTGCTAAGGCACCTACTTTCTATTTTTGAGGCACTTGCATGCCATAATTTGAAAAGAAGGCACCTAATTTCCACATAGAAAATGTGCCTGCTTTCCATTGTCATGGTCATTTCTACCTTGGAAGAATAAAAATTCAGCATTGGGAAAGTGGCCCGAGCCACGTTAGCACCCCATGCATGTGCAAAGTCAAATCTATCACGAACGAAATTAAAAGTTGACATCAACCAACTTTCGAGGAGGGGATGTTTGTCATCCCATGAAGATATATTTTTTCTAACCTTTGCTTTGAAATCTTGCAGGATGTCTTAAACAAATCATGTTGCAGCTATCAAGAACCAATCACATGGAGAGAAATTCACCGTATGGGAAATATGGCCATCATTGTCCATTGTTGTTTGCCTAGTCATCATACACTAGCCAATAATGATGCACCATGGATATCTGCACATGATGCACCCACGAAATGAATTTAGGTACATGATTAAATTTTCTATTTTATGTCTATATTATTTTCATATGCATGTGTGTCTATGGAAAAGTGTCGACACAACCCCCATTATAGTCCTAGCCACCCAAATAATTCCACTTGGCACTTGGCTATGTGTCATGGCTCTGATTGGTAAAATGCTTATGGTTATCACCTTCGCACAATATGGCACATGCTCTAAGGAAAATTTTGCATGGATAACCATAATTACTTTTGATTACGGTAGTTAACCACCTACATCCAAGGAAGCAACTAGTTTTAAAAATTGCTTACTAAAATCACTACTATGCAAGGAGGGAAACTATAGAGTGTGGCAATTCAAAAAAGTAGAGTGTGAAGCAGTTGCCGAGTGAATCGTAAATCGAAGATAATTTGCACTCTAAGCATGGGGGGAAAATCTAAGAACCATGATTTGAAGAAGAGTGAACCTATTGACTACTCAAGGATTTCTATGGATGTCCAAACCCAATTTGATGTTGCATGATGGATGGAGTACTATCAACTGGTCAGCCAAGGCTAGGACATAGTGATAGCCAATGAGTTTGTAGCATCCATGAGGGATGGGGTCGTGCATATGCAGGGACTAGAGATTCCAGTCATCGAAGAGTATATCACCATGGTGATGGGTCTTCCTCTAATAGGGGAGTGCACATACAAGGAGGACAACCCAGCTCTCTATGCATAGATATTCTTTGGTAGATCGATAGAGCACCTGACACACATTGGTTTGCCCAAGCAGCACATTCTTGAGCTCTAGAGGGTGGTTTTTGAATAGATCACATGATTTTTCACCTATTATGGTAGGTACTCAAAATTGAACTTGAATCACTTTCAATTTCTAAACCACATACTACATGGGGACAAGATCAATGTCCCATATTACCTTACATGCACCCTCAAAGATGAGGCCAAATGGTACCAAGCAGGCACAACATCTACCTTGGCTCACCATGGCCTGATTTTAGCCTTGGTACGATATGCAAAGTCACATAGAAATGTGATGGTTGAGGAGACCGAGGGCACTAATGCAGTTCTAGGGGCATAAGAAGGAGTAGAGGTGCCATTACAGAATGAGCAGTCGATTGAGAGGGTGGTAGAACAAGAAGAGATGGTTCCTGCATCCCATCTTGAGGAAAATACATGGGATGCAGGACAAGCCTTATCCCTTGTTTTTCCCCAATTTTATGAGGAAGTAGGATAGGCTTTGTCCCCCACTGACCCTCAATTTGATGATGAGGCAAGGCAAGATCCACCAAGCCCTCATTTCATGCCAATTTCCACTAGAATTTGAAGTAGAATGATGAAGGCATCTATGGTGGTTTCAAGCTCATCAGATGATGAAGCAACGATCGATGAGCTGAATAGGGAAGAGTACCTAGCCCAAATTTTATAAGATATTTCTAAGGGGAAAACTCCTCAATAGGAGGTTGCAACAAAATATTTAGCATAGGAGGGCCAGGTGGAGGATTTTTAGCAACAATTGTAGTTATTGAGAGAGCAGTATTCCACTTGGGAAGCCAAATACAAAGAAGAATAAACTCTATTTCAAGAGTCTAGGAAAGAAGCTGCATTGAATATGCACAAATTGTATCAGACAATTTGGCAACTATAGGGGCAAATAGGAAGATTACAACTATAGGGCAGAGCAGTGGAAGTCGAGCAGTCGACCAAAGTAGATGTAGTGGTGCATACTGATGGGGCAATAGAGGTGCCCACTACTAACATAGAAACTAAGCAAAGGAGTGGATGCTACAATGGACATAGAGCAGCCTTGTTCAACATCTCATTCTGTAGAATAGGTAATTCAAGAAGATGAGGTTGAGGTTAAAGAACCTCAGAATTCAAAACAATCTATAGAAAAATTAGATGAAGAGGAGAATGAGGTGGAGGTTGAAGAGCCTCAAGTTTTAGACAAGGAGGAAGAGCTAGAACATTCTCCAACTGATGCAGGGGTCGAACAACCTTAGGAGGAAAAAGCAGTTCCAGCTAAGCAACAATTTGCTACATAGGAAGAAGAGGCTCAACAACCTGCATCTACTGAAAACCAGGAAGCAGTAGCAGCACCAACATACTTTGAGATACAACCCAAAAAGTTGAGATTAAAGCAAAAAGTTGTAAGGGCATCTCAAAGAAGACCCAGAACCAGAGCAAGAGTTGCAGAATTGAAGGAATTGGGCATCAAATCTAATGAGGAATCAAAGTTGGATTCTGATGAGGAATGGGAGGTAACAAAGAAATTGTTTGCTACCCAAAAATAAAAATTCGAAAAGCTTAAGGAGGATATAGAAGTAGATAAGAAGAACTAGAAAAATGCTTCTAAGAGGGCATGCAAGGAATCAGAAAAAGAGGCCAAAAAGGAGGCCAAGAAGCCTCCCAAGAAAATTCTAGTTGCCCAACCTCATCAATTTTAGGGTATATATGGGTCGATAGGTGATCAACCTTCAAGGATGAAGGCATATTTCATGAGGATGGGATTTTTAGGTCTTGTGCCACCTGCATATTAGGCATCAAGCAGTAGAACCCCTCTAGTGGCAGAAATAGAGGTTAAAGATAAACTTGAACTTGACCCAATAGGGGTCGATTTTCCCATAGCCAAGGTTGCTAAAAATTCTAGCATCCCATTTGGTGATGAATCTACAATACCTATGGGTGAAGAGTTACCCCTTCACCATGAATACTAGAAAATGGCTGAGCCCGCATTCCAGAAGGATGCCACCAGTTTCTCTGGCTACTATTTAAATATTGAGAAAGGTAAGGTGGCTTGGACAAGGGAACCACCAAGAAAAAGAGTAGGGCCAAGTCATCCAGTTTGACATACAAGTACCAAAAATAGTAGGGATAGGAGGTAGCCACTCCAAAAGCACCAAAGGGGTGAAAGCCCTAAGATAAGAAAAAAGCAAAGGCCGCTAAAAAGAAAAGGAAAAATATAGTCAGGGCCTATTGGAAAGTTGTAAACAAAACTGGTAATTACCAGTATAAAGTGGCACAAGGATGTGCCACCCCTTAAGCATGGGGGGATGATGAGCCCTGAAAATGCTCATTTTTTGTACCACTTTCCTTATAAAACAATGACACTTATTTCTATAGATGTATATGTTTATGAGAATTTTATACATGTTTAACAGTTTATTTTACATGTTATTTAATATTTTGTTTCTAAGTGTGTTTTGTGTAGATTTCATAGAAATTGTTGTGTTTTAGCATATTTTCATCAAGGTCCCACTCGAACCTGGCACCTTCGATTTCATGAAGGTAAAACATTCATAATACACCGGTGTGAAGTGCTAAGTCAAGCGAAGTGCTCGACTTCTGTTTGGCATTTAACTAACAAGTGTCTGCTTCCTGTTAGGTGTCTTATTTCCATTAGGTGTCTAAATTTTTTATTGGCACTTGCATCCCAACTTATATAGAAAAGGTGCCTACATCCCGACTTCTATAGACAAGGCACCTGATTCCCATTGAAGCCAAATTCTAGCATGGCTCTATGGTCGACAAAACAGAACATGATTTCAATGATAAGTGCAAATGGAATTTTAGCATTGAATCCATATGAGGGACAATGTCAAATATGACTAACCATCTATTTTTTAGCTACTACGTAAATATCTATGTAAATCAAGCAAAACCAATATCAGACGTATTTTGATAAAACATAATACACTTTGATATTTTGCTCGATCCCCTGTATTCATGCATGTGGTTGTAAAGTAAAATCAAAACTTTGATTTGTTTCTATTTTGTAATAGGGTGTGGCCACATATATTATAAATATGTAGGCCACCCTTGAAAACATGATCCCAGATTTCCCCTATATATTTTCTGCTGCAAGTTTTAATAAATATTTTTCTAAGTCATTTTTGGTTAAATCGACTAAGCGTCTAGTGAATGATTTAACATGGGAAGAACCTGCTAGAAGCGTGGGTCCACTCTCAACAACATTCTTCCCTTTCCTTTCTCCTATTTTTCTATTTTCTTTAATTTTATTTCATTTTTGTAGATTAATTTAAATTCTTGTATTTCCCCTATTTTTTGTAAATTCCAACAATGTGTAGTTTTAATTTTTGAATGTAATTTAGGCATGTTTTCATAAACGTAGGATAGATTAGTGGTTTGGAAATAAAAATTAAAACTTCAATGAACACCAACACCCCCCAAAACCATAAATCTGAGGGACTCATCTCTGTGGAGGAAATTATAAGCATATATTGTGCAAGGCTGCTCACAAGTCTACGAGCTACCCCGGGTTGACAAATTAAATGAGGTAGTGAACTTAAACGTAGAAAACTAACCAATGTTTTTGCCCCAAAAAGAGGTAGTTTGAATTAAAAAAGGCAAATGCTTATCTCTAAAATTTCATGCAATTGATAATGGTATGTTTTTTTCTAATTTGACCCATATGGGGTACTTAATATTGGTGCAAGATCATGCATGGGGTTAACTAGCAGTTTTGGCTTCTAGTTATACATTGTTTTATTTTTAAACCCAATTTTATATGACCATATCAGGTCGAGACAACCCCGATCCAACGATCACCTTGGGTTGGTATGGCTATACTTTTCATGGGGAAAAGTACCCAAAAGTTATAAAACCCACTATGTTAGCATTGTAGGTTTCCCTAGGTGGATTATGTAGTCTAAAAGGAGATGGTTTAGGTAGTCTCCTCAAAAGGACGTGTTTTAGGTGTCTATAGATACCTCTTTTTGTGATTCTTTGTGTGATAACACAATGCAGACCAAAAATAGATAATCTAAAATGGTTAATTTGATGGTTAATGATATTCATTAAACAAATCAATGTAAGATGCCCTAATAATAAAAAGAGCATACACTTTTAAATCATTTATTTTGATGCAATGAAGAAATTGATTTTGGTAATCTTTTCATATGTGAGTATACAAGACCTAGCCTACAAAATATGGCTATGAGTATCCAAAATTTTTGGTAACTTTGTAAGCATAAACCAGATAAAATCTATTCTACCCTTACACATACCAATCAGGTACTTTAGCTACCCAATTTTGTTTTGTTTGAATTTGTTTTTACTTGTTGTTTGTACCAAGAAATAAGGATGTATGATTATCTTTGGAAATGATTCTTGAATGAACACAATTTGCATTTTTGAGTGTTTGATTATTGATTTGATTTTGAATTTTATAATTATATGACTACCCCCTCAAGTGACGAGTCGATAGAGGAGATGGAAAATGATGAAAGCAATGAGTCACTTGACCAAGATAACCTAATTTAAGTTTTTATAGGTGAATGTGAAAGTTAAAGAGCTTTTGAACCCATGAAAACCTTGATTTTGACCCTATTTGACTTGTAATTTTTGGGATTTTTGTGAAGTTTTTTTGAATTTTTTTAGCAATTTTTGTAAAAACCACAACCATATCACCTTAATATGGTCGTGTGTGGAAAAATATAAATATAAAAATTAGAACATTTTGACATCATTTTCATCATTTGCATTGAGAGAAGAGAGATAAAAGAAGGAGGAGAGTTGACTTTTTGATGCGAAGCACTACTGGAATGTATATCACACCTGACAATGGACAAACCTAATATTTATTTGAGCGAAGGAGATATTGCAAGGTGGGCAAGTACCTAATTCTCACTCTTTATAAAATTTAAGGATAAAATGAACCTCATTAAATAAAAATTTAAGGAATATCTCATTAAAAAAATTAAGGAAATGGACCTCGTCTTAGATTAGCTTAGATTAAAGATTTGTTGATTTTGTTCCTTTTTATTTTGATTTTGCAATTTTGTTTTAATTTGTATGAAAGTATTTTTAATTTTTTATTTGGAAGCCATATCAAGGTGATATGGTTCCTATTTTTAAATTTATTTGTGACTATTGGATCCAACAGTTAAATTTTTTATCGTTATGGAGGTCATATCAATCTGAGACAACCTCACCTAGGGGTCATCTCGAGTTGATATGGCCTCTATGAATTAATTTTTTTTTGCCTATATTGTTTTATGTTGTGAAATTTTCAATTTATTTTCATACTCTTAGAGCATGGCATATGTTTACCCACATATTTAAGAGAGCACATGATGATATCTTTAATGAATATTGGGAGTGGCTTAAGGCCCTTGGCCTTATGCATATCACTAGACTGGAGTCAATGTATGTAGACCAGGATGAGATAGCTAGATGAATACTTTCCACATTTTGATTATTGATATGACCTTCACTTAAAAGGAAATATATAGGATTCTATGTGTTTCAAAAGAGGGAGAGCCCATTGTGTCATTACCCACTATTTAGTAGGTGAGAGTACTACAAAGAGTATACCAACAATAATGGCATCTTATAGAGTATGATGTGGAGAGTGATGGGGTGAGGGTGGAGGTTGGTTATGATACACAACTCTTTATGTGTAGGCATGTAGTGCTTATGTCACTCATGTTTAACCTACTTATACCTGATTCTTTAGGTGTGAGGTTTCCATGGAACCTCCTTGATATTTTTAGGATTTGGTGGAGTGCATAGTGCAACAACCATAGATTATGACTTGGGGAACTACACTACAGACACAACTCTATGAGGAATTGTTTGAGATTTGATATCATGGCTAACTTATATTAGGGTGCAACTTCCTTTTATGTATTTGGGATTGGGAGCACATTCGGGTGGATAGACCAAATGGGCTACCATGGGTGATGCAAAGGTAGATAGTTGATAGGGATACTCCCTATACTATTTTATAGAGATGGGATTAGAAGTAGGGTCAAATTCATCCCTAATCAGGTATGATCAATCACTACATTGATTCCATAGAGAGGTTAAGACTAGAGCACATGATATGGTAACCATAGAGGGATTGCCCACCTTGTGTAGAGGAAGATGAGTTGTTGAGGTAAGTAATATATAGCCAATGGTTGATCGACTAACATGGAAGTGAGCGTGAGTACTTAGTACTCACATGTGACCCACTAGCTAGGGGCTCACAAGTATATATTGAATGAGACAATTATTTGTAGACGGTGAATAGATGAGGTAGAGCTAGCTTAGCCTTGAGTCAAGAAATTAGATGAGGTAGATGAGCCACTAGCTAATCCTAATATAGAGGACCTAGGGACTCCCCTATATTATGATGCTTGGTGGATAACTCAATTATGATAGGAAGGTAAAGCAGGTGGTGGTCCAACTAGGGCATTTGGTGAGGAGAAAGTAGGTGTGGTGGTGGATCCTTCACAAAAAAAAGTGCATCATTGTACTGAGGAGTGGGTTGAAAACTCTAGGAGAGGTATGGATGAGGAGGAAGGTGAGGATGATGAGGATTATTAGGAGTAGATAATTGCACTTAGAGAGTAGGTCCACATCCTTCATGGGTATATGGGTATCAGGATATAAACCAAAATATGAAGCAAATCCAATGGGATGGTGATAGATAGAGGTGGTGAGGTTTGGAAGAGGAGAGGGACACCCTTCAGGCTCAAGTGGAGAGATTGAAGGATGAGACTACAAGGTTGATGATAGACAAAGATGCTCCGTGGGTTCAAGTGGTAGGGGTTACAGTAGAGTGGGATGCTCTATAGATCGAGCTTTTAGGGAAAACAATAGATCATGATGCTCGACAAGTGCATTTGGTAGGGATGATAGCTAGATAGGCCTTAGAGGATGTATCTAGACTATAGTTAAATATGGTAGAGCTATAGGGTAGAGTGTCCCATTTTAGTTGTAATATTAGTCAAATCAATACTACATTGCTATATTGGACGATGAGTTGGACCGACGAGGTAGTTCCCTACCCTCATATTATTTAAAAAGGGGATACCACCACAATAGACATAGTGGGGCATCTAGTGAGTCATAAATGATACCATAGGTTCCATAATTTTCTAAGTTAGGTGTATCTCATAGGGCAGGGACTAGTGGATCTAGGCAACCTCATAGAGACAAGGTCAAGTATGGTGATAAGAATGGTGGTGTAGGGCCAACTTGAGCAGTGATTGTGCTTATGTTATTATATTTTTAATGTATAATTTTTGGATGTGAGGTCTGAGGATCCATTCTATTATAGCCTATGGGTGTTTTATAACTGATGTACTATTCCATGATATATATGATCTTTTTAATTATGCTTATCATGTTGTTTAATGCTTATGCTATTTCATTTATGGATGCAATGATGTATGATTGATGTATGCCTAGAAATTGTAGTATGTATGCATAGATGTATAATTACTAAGTGTTTTTGATATTATAGAGCTAGAATGTATGCCTAGATGTATGCATGTATGTTATGTACTAATGACATGATGATGCAAAATTTAATTTTTATATTTATATGTTAAAATATAATGAATGAATCTAAGATGCAAAAACAAAGTATAAGCACCATAGAATGTATAAAATTCATTAATCAAAATTTAATATGACAAAATGTAAATGATGTATGAGGAATAGTGAGAGGTCACAAGGGAACAATGAGGCTTTCAAGAGATTCAAACACCCTATTTTGCCATTCAAAATTTATATACTAACTATACATTATTCTAAAAGATAAAAATTTTCTAGGAAGACCTAGATATTCAATATCCCTGTGTGTGCATAGTGATGTTCATTAATGTGATGCATAAGACTACCCTATTACCAGGCTAGTGTTTATAGACCATTGTTGTAATGGGGATCAACCTATGGTCATCATTACCCTAATTTTGGATGTGGTTGGACTTAACTACTTGGTAATACAAGCCACAAAATGCTAGCTCATCCACAAGATAATATTGGTCTATATAAAATAAGGTCGCTAATGTGATAGAAATATCACCACGCATAAGATGACTCCACTACCAAGACAATATTTATAGCCCATTTATGTTGATGGAGATTACCCCATGGTTATCAAAAATTGAGAATTCTAGGTATTCAAGCTCTTTACCCCATTGTTTTCTTTTAATTTTCTCTTTTTTTTTGGGATACTTGCTCGTTTTGTGGAAGAGCAAGGGATTTATCTCTTTTTTTTAGGGATACTTGCTCATTTTAGTGAATAAAGGGATTTTAATGCTTTGGGTAGGGGGAAACTTGTCCTTTTTTCAATTCTTATCATTCTAGACTATGTGCATAATAGGATGAATATGATAAACCTTTATTTTAAGGGGCAAGGACTACATTGTAGTATCATTTTTTCTTGTTCAAAAATTGTATTTAAAAGTGTACAAATGTGATGGAATTTTTAGATATACAAAGTACAATCAGAGCAAGACCCTTCCCTTTTAAATATCAACATAGTTTTCTACAAAATCTAAAATTAAAAATAGGAATGGCTGAAAAACTAAAAGATCCTATTGAAAACCCTATAACAACTTACTAGATGAGGGAAAAAACACAAACACCTAGGATGGAAAATGTGGATGGAAATGATCTGTTGGATATGTGTGTTTTCCTTATGATATTTTGGAAACTAAGAGGTGTGCATAAAATAGTCAGTGGCAAATGAACATCATTGATTATGGTCATACAATATCTATCCTATCTTACGAGGACCTCTTAATAACCAAAAAATCACAAGAAAAAGTGCAAATGATGATAAAAGAAAAAAAATTGAGTAAGACTTATGATAGTCATACAAGCATGGTGCTCTATGAAATGTAGATAGTGAAAATGAATATATGGTGTGCGTAAGTCTTTTATAAACTTTTTAATATTAAGAGGTTTATGGAGTATAGTTAGTGGCCATATGAACATCATTGCTGATGGTCATATAGTATCTATCATATCTTACGAGGACCCCCTAATGGTCAAAATACCATAAATATAGGTGTAAGTGATGATACAAACTAGAAAAAAATGATTCTAATACAATAAATGATATACATAATGCAATGAATGATATACCTAATGTATTTAATCAATGAAATGTAATAATATGTAATGCATGATAATGTAAACAATACAATTTTTTTGTGATTTTTGATTTTGTATTGATTTTGTTATTTTTTGTATTTTATTATTATTTTTATTTTTATGCATTTTGTGTTATGCATGAAATAACCATAGGTGGATAATATTAAGAGGTTTAGGTTCCTTAGAACCCTCAAGGGAGTCTAGATGATAAGTTCTTGGCCCTACTTTTTGTGTCATGATGAACAGTCTTAACCAGTTAGCTGTAAATTTATCTCATAAAAGAGGCAACACGTTTAAATTCTATTGGTTTTATTTAATTACAAGATCACAAACTTTAAAAACCCTAATATGGACTTTTGTGTCATAGGATAACTTAATGCAATATTGATAAATGTGAAAGTTCTCAAGAGCGTTAATGCATCATTCATCAAGAAGTGTGAGCTGATATAGGCAAGCTTGTTGTGTAGTGTCATCATTGATGAAATATTGTAATGCAATGCACAATGAGGGAATTTCCAATTCTAAGGATATGATGGCATCAAAACCATATACTAAAAAAAATGGAATTGCCCTAGCTGGCATCCAAATGCTAGTTTAATAAGCCTATAGTGCGAGAGGTAGTTGAATATGCAAATATTTATGATGATCATTTACTATTTTCTTGAGAATGGCAATGACTATTGTAGACACCAAAACCTAGCCACTTGTCCTCCATATATGCTTTCCCACCATTTCCACCATTTATTTACATATATTTATTTTATATATATTTAAATATTAATATTTTATATATATTTAATAAATATAAATTTATATAAGTGAATTAAACCTAGCCATCCGATTTCACTTAATTCAATCCATTCATCCACATAAATCCATGCCACACACTAGATTTAATATCCACCCTTTGATATGATTTTATCTCAGCCACATAATTAGTGTTGTTGAAACCCTAAGTATACCCTAGGTTGGATTATTAATAGGAGCCATTTTGATGCCTCAACCCTTGAATCTGAATTCCTAAGAAGTTTCCTACGCAATTTTATACCCTAAATACGGAGAACCTGAGTTCTCAGCTATTCATCCCTGAGTCCCTTGGAGCATCCAAGAAACCTCACCTTTCGTCCATATCTACCATAGCCACGACATCATTCACCGCATCCCTGTTGGACATTTTGAGTCCCTAAGTCAAAGTTGTCATTGATGTCACCATATGAAGTCATCATTAATATCAAGAAATTCAGAAGGAAACAAAGGGGATAAAAATAGTTATTTGATATCCAAGAATAAGGCCAAAGGTCAAGAGAATCAGTGTAGCAAATAGAAGTTAAAAATGAGTTATAATATTTATTTTATAAATTATTTAAATTTAGTGAGAATTTAAATATTATTTACATGGAATATAGTGAGAAGGGAGTAATTTATCAAAGGCATAATAATATAATAATGGTTATTATAATATTAAAGTGATATGGTGAAAACCCAAGTAAAATATCTATAATTATCATTATAATATTTTAAAATGCAAAGTAAGTTTTATAAAGTTTAATTATATTTTATAAACCAAAAGGTTGGGTTTAAGACAAAAGGTATTCAAAGCCTTTATAATATTTTATGAAATTGTGGAACATAACATGAAGAGCACCGACAACTTCAAAGTAATGGAGGAAGAATATAAATACAACACCCAAAGTCCAAATTAATGATTCTTGCTCAAAATTAAAATGATTGGCATGCGAAGATAAGAGCTCATGAGTTTTTACGAAATTCATGATAGTGAAGCATTTAAGGGAGGAAGCTATAATCCTCGAAGTCACATAGGATAGCATGGCCTAGTGGTATTTTGGAAAGCATGAAAGTGTTGGCTTGTAAAATGGTTTGCATTCGAATCTCGGAGGGTGCATCGTGAGTTATGTTGGTTAAGGCACCCACGACGCACGTTCTTTTACCCAAGGTGGAAGATGTTAGGATATTAAGAAGCACATGGTGCTTCTTTAATAAAAAACAAGTGCTTAGCTCATGTGGTGACTTTGGCTATGGCTAAGGCACACATTAGGAGAAAGGTTGAGGTTTGATTCCCTCCGAAGGTGAGGTAATATTTTTATTTTAATTTTAATCACTTTCCTAAGTTGGGAGGCATACGATTTGATTAATGGAATTTTTTGGTAAGGTTGCTTTGTAGAAAAGTGGTGGTTGTTGAGAATTATCATTTGGAGCTATAAGAGGATTTCTGGTTTTAATTTTTAATAAAGTCTTAAATTGCTATATTTATTTTTGGAGGATTAAGACTTTGTGGGTATTATGTTGCTAAATTGCTATAAAGACTTAAATTGCTATATTGATTTTTGGAGGATTAAATTGCTAAATTGCTATATTTATTGTTCAAGTTACATAAAACAAACTATTCTATAATCTGATTTGAGTTGTGAAAGAGATTGAGTTGTGAGAATAGAACATATTGAGTCTCTAAAAATTCTCTTTATGCTTCTATGAGATTGAGTTGAGAAAGTGATTGAACTTTGAGTATAAAACATACTGAGTCTCTAACAATTCTCTTTATGCTTCTATGAGATTGAGTTTAGAAAGTGATTAAACTTTGAGCATAGAACATACCGAGTCTCTAAAAATTCTCTTTATGCTTCTATGATATTGATTTGACTTATGAAAGTGATTGAGATTTGAGTATAGAACATATTGAGTCTCTAACAATTCTCTTTATGTTTTTATGATATTGGACAAGTTCTATGTGGACTTGTTAAGAATATTTGAGGTAATTCTTGAGAAGACTTGTGGACTAATTTTGTGTGAGCTTTTGTGGAAGCTTATAATACAAATTTGGTCAAGTTCTAGAGAGGACTTGTAGAGCATATTTGAGCAAGTTCTAGAGAGGACTTGTACAACATATTTGAACAAGTTCTAGAGAGGAATTGTAGAATAGATTTGGGCAAGTTCTAGAGAGGACTTGTGGATAGATTGGTGTGAGCTTTTGTGGAAGCTTGCAAGGCATATTTGAGACAAGTCTTTGAGAATACTTGAGAGTAGAGTTGATTTATTTGTTCAAAACTTGAGTTAAGGTTTGAGGCAGATACAAAAGAGTTGAGTCAAGCCTTGAGTTAAGGCTTGAGGATAGATATTGAAGACATATTTGTGCTAGACCGACTGGACTATGTTTAGTGCAGATTTGAGAGCAGATTTTAGTACATATTTAAGGATAGGTTTGTACTAGACCAAAGAGAGATATTGAGTAGATTTGTGCTAGACCAATTGGACTATGTTTAGTTTAGATTTGAGTGGCCTTGTGCTAGACTGACTGGACTGTGTTTAGTACAATATTTGAGTAGATTTGTGCTAGACTGAATTGACTGTGTTTAGTACAAATTTGAGTGAGCTTATTGAGCAAACTTGTGCTAGATCGGCTGGACTATATTTAGTACAAGAGTTTAGTAGAGCTATGATAGATTGATTGGACTATGTTTAGTACAAAATTGAGATAGATATTTGGAGGTGATAAAGTAGAGAGGACAGTAGTCTCCAGTGGATAGAGATCCATAAGCCATGGCAGTGAGGACAGGTCTTCTGAGTGGGGATAAGAGTCTTCAGTGGAGAGAGATCCACAAGCTAGTGCAGTGGAGGTAGTAGTATTCTAGAGGATCACCAACCAAAGTAGAGGAGGAGTTCTCATATGGATATAGATCTACAAACTAGATTTAGGGGATCAGCATCTCCTTTGGATAGAGGTCCATAAACATTGTAATTGGAAAGGATTCCCAAGAGATTGATTGAGAAAATTTAGTGAAATATTTTCTCTATGGAAGTAGCCATATTTGGGTGAACCACGTTAAATTGGTGTCTCTATTGTGTATGGTTTTTTCTACATTGCTTTGATTATTGCTATTGATACTACTATCTATACACTGCATAATATTGATTTGGAAAGAAAATTAAAAAGTGCTCTTATACTGTTCACCCCTCCTCTCAGTATAAGTTTATGTTCTTCAATTTTTATTAGAGCAAGTGCTTTCAGAAGAGTTTAACAGCTTGAAGGAAAATCTAACAAGAATACAATGGATCCTAAGGATGTGTCCTAAAATAATTTAGCACCAATATTTTATGGAAGTGACTACATGTATTGGAGTATGATGAGGAGGTTCTACTTGATGGAACTTGGTATTGAAGTTTGGGATGCAATGGAATTTGGATATGATCCAGCAGTCAATAATCCTACAGATAAGGAAGGTAAGCCACTACAACACTATAATTCAAAATCAATGAATGAACTTGTGAGAGGTTTGCGTAGATTAGAATCTATGAAAATTATGCATTGTTAAACTACAAAAGAAATGTGGGATAAATCACAATGTATATATGAGGGAGATAAAAGTGTCAAGAAAGCAAATATATGAAATCTCAAAGGACAATTTTAAGCATTGAGAATGAATGATGATGAAAATATCAGTGCTTATCTAATTCGAATTGATGAGGTTGTTAATGATATGCAAGGACTTGGAATAAATATTGATGAATCAGATGTTTGTGATAAAGTCTTAAGATCTCTTCCAAATAGATTTAGTGAACAAGTTTCTACTATAGAAGTATCATTGGATGGTGATACTTTGACAAGAGATAAGTTTCTTGGTATGCTAACAACTTTTGAGATAAGAACAAAATTTCCTATTTCCCATAAGTAAGCAAAATTCAAAGAAATCAAGGAAACAAAGGGTAAAAATTCAGAATCAAGCAATGAGTCATCTAGTGATGAAGAAGCTAATTGTGCTAGAAGAGATAAAGGTTCCATAAGACCCATATATCTAAGATCTATTAAGTGTTTCAATTGTGGAAAGTATGGACATTTTTCAATAGATTGTAAAGAACCAAAGAACAACAATGGTGAAGAAAAACAGGATCATAGGTATAGGGAATCAGAAAGATATAGGCATAAAAATAAAAGTAAGGATGGACAAAGCAAACAAGAAAATAATTTATTCCAAAGATACAAGAGGAGATAATATGCGGATAATGCAAGTACTCAAATGATAGTGATGTTATTTTTTGACAATGATAGAGATGAAGTCCTATTTATGATTGAAGAAAAAGAACCAATTAAGAAAAAGACTCCAGTTATTCTCAAGTGTTTTAGATGTGGTAAATTTGGACATATTGAATATGATTGCACAAGGGATGGTTATAGTTTTAGTGATGATGAATATGAATATGCACTTGAAGAATCGGATGAAAATATTATAATGGCCTTAGAAGGAGAAGTGAGTGATACTATAGAAGACAAGCCAAAAGAAAGTAATGATGTGGATAAAGGTAAAAAAATAGAGGATTATTTAGAAAATAATGGTTATGATATCAAAGGAGAACTTATCTATGCCCTTGACACGGTAAATAAGGTAAGGAAGCAACACTCTAAAATTTAAATTCAGTTTCAAGAATGTGATGAAGAAAGAAGATTGCACATAGAGGATTTAGAAAAATCAAAGGATAAGGCAAGGAATTTCAAAGATAAGTTAGAAGCAAATATTTTGAAATATGAGAAGTTATCACAAGAAGTGGCACTACTAAAGGAAGATTTATAATATTCCAATAATAAGCTATACAAGTATGTAAATAGTGCAAAGAGTGTGGATAAAATAATCAAGATACAAATATGAGCAAAAAACAAAACAGGTTTTGGTTCTAAATAGGTTCAAAAGAAATGGGAATAGGAGTCAACTTCAAGCCTTGAAGAAGAAGAAACTTCAAATGAAGATACATCAGAAGAAGACAATGTAAGAGGGAGTGAGACATCAGAGGATGGGTTGGATAAGAAAGGGTTCAACAAAGACAGGAACAATACACAAAGAAGATACAAATGGAACAACAATCAAAACAAGATACCAATGAGATCAAGAAAATAAAGCTTCAATGGAAGATATTTTTCATGTCATAGGTTTTGGCACATGACTTCATAGTGCAGGACACATGAAAGATAGGAATATGGGAATAGACAGATTTTCCATGGGTATTGCTATTCATGTAATAAGTTTGGGCACAAGGCAATGAATTGCAGGGTTCATGATAGAAGAGGATATGGCTTCACTAGGAGCCTAAGACATTTGCACCTCCAAGGAATAATAACATTAAGTGTTATAAGTGCAATAATTATGGTCACAAAAAAATAGCATAGAGCAGACATTCCAAAAATAGGTGTGAATAGGAATAGGAACATGAACAAGAACAAGAACATGAATAGGAACAATTTCTTGGATGAGAACAGAAATAGGAATAGGAACAGGAATATGAATGTGAACAGGAATAGGAACAGGAACAATGACAAGAACAAGAATTATGACACATATAGAAATAGTCAGAGGAATCAAAAAATTCAAAAAATAAGAGAAAAGGATAAAGGTAAAGAAAAGTGCTTTCGAGGAGTAGAAATACTCCCACCCTAGAATTAACCACCTCAAAAGGAGGTTGGGGAGGGGCTAAGCTAAGAGGCTCATTCTTAGATTTGAGCCCCAAAGGTGTCCCTTTGCCATTGATGTCAAAGTGGGAGATATTTATATAATGGGGAGAGATTAGATATTTGAGAGAGCATTGAGCCAGGGTATAAATGTCCCAAGGGAAGTAGAATAAAAAGAAAGGTCAGGTTTTGGTAAGAATAGTATGGGTTGCCATCAATGACAAAGGGGGATATTGTTGGACATTTTGAGTCCCTAAGTCAAAGTTATAATTTATGTCACCATATGAAGACATCATTAATATCAAGAAATTCAACAACAAAAAATGGGGATAAAAATGGTTATTTGATATCCAGGAAGAAGGCCAAAGATCAAGAGAATCACAGCAAAAAATAGAAGTTAAAAAGGAGTTATAATATTTATTTTATAAATTTAGTAAGAATTTAAATTTTATAAATAAATATTATTTACATGGAATACAGTGAGAAGGAGGTAATTTATCAAAGGCATAATATTATAATAATGGTTATTATAATATTAAAGTGATATGGTGAAAACCCAAGTAAAATATTTATAATTCTCATTATAATATTTTATAATGCAAAGTGGGTTTTATAAAGTTTAAATACATTTTATAAACCCAAAGTTTGGGTTTAAGACAAAAGGAATTCGAATCCTTTATAATCTCCACCAATGTCATGGAAGATAACATGGAGAGTGTCGACATCTTCAAAGTAATGGAGGAAGCATATAAATACAATGCCCAAAGTCCAAATTAATTATCCTTGCTCGAAATTAAAAATATTGGCATGCGAAGATAAGAGCTCGTGAGTTTTTGTGAAAGTCATGACAGTGAAGTGTTTAAGGTAGGAAGATTTAATCCTCAAATTCACATAGGACAATGTGACCTAGTGGTATTTTGGGAAGCACGAAAGTGCTGGCTTACAAAAGGGTTTGTGTTTGAATCTCGATAGGTGCATCGTGAGTTGTGTTGGTTAAGGCACCCACGGTGCACGTTAGTTTGTCCAAGGTAGAAGGTGTTAGGAGATTAAGAAGCATGTGGTGCTTCATTAATCACAAACGAGCACTTGGCTCATGTGGTGACTTTAGCTGTGGCTAAGGTGCATGTTGGGAGAAAGGTTGAGGGTTTGATTTCCTCCAAAGGCGAGGTAATATTTTTGTTTTAATTTTAATCATTTTCCTAAGTTGGGAGGCATAAGGTTTGATTAATGGAATTGTTTGGTAAGGTTGTTTTGTAGAAAAGTGGTGGTTGTTGAAAATTGTCATTTGGCGATATAAGAGGATTTATGGTTTTAATTTTTAATAAAGTCTTAAATTGCTATATTTATTTTTGGAGGATTAAGACTTTGTGGGTATTATGTTAATTTTATTTGAGGTTTTTTTATGATTATTATGAGGGTGTTTATTATTAATCAAGTTGGAGTGATAAGGTGTAATTTTGATATTATTTTTGTGTTGAGAAAATTATCTTCTAACCCTTATTGAGATTGGCAAAGAAGTAATTGTGAGTGTGGAATATTTGTGAGATCAACTCCTTGTCAAAAAAAAGGTATGGGCAAATTATTCTTTGGTTGAGTTGGTTGATTGGCTTACTTGAAAATTAAGTTTGGAGTGAAAAGGATTTGATTAGGGTTTCCTTTTTGAAAGTGTTTGAGTTAATGCTTCAAGGTTTTCTGAATTTGAGAGTTGTGATTAAAACCTTGTTTTGTAAGCATTGTTGTTGATGCCATTGGTTGGTTGAAGAACTTGAGTTAGGGTTTTGAAAATAACATGAGTATCATTGTTATGTGAAGATTGATTTATGAGCATTGTTATTGAAGTGAGTTGTTATGCAAAGAACTTGAACTAGGGTTTAAAAAGAACATGATTATCATTGTTATATAAGTTGTTGAGCATTGCTGGAAACATTTTGAGTTGGATGATACATTCTTAGACTAGAGTTTGTAAGAAATAATTTTTATTGAGTTATTGGTTGAGTAGAGTTGATTGAACCTAGTCAAGTGGATGTATGAAGAGATTGTTCAATTTCCATAAAACAAACTATTCTATATTCTGATTTGAGTTGTGAAAGAGATTGAGTTGTGAGAATAGAACATATTGAGTCTCTAAAAATTCTCTTTATGCTTCTATGATATTGAGTTGAGAAAGTGATTTAAATTTAAGTATAAAATATACTAAGTCTCTAACAATTCTCTTTATGCTTCTATGAGATTGAGTTGATAAAGTGATTGAACTTTGAGTATAGAACATACTGAGTCTCTAAAAATTCTCTTTATGCTTCTATGAGATTGATTTGAGTTGTGAAAGTGATTGAGATTTGAGTATAGAACATATTGAGTCTCTAACAATTCTCTTTATGTTTTTATAATATTGGACAGGTTCTATGTGGACTTGTTAAGCAGATTTGAGGTAAGTCTTGAGAAGACTTGTGGACTTATTTTGTGTGAGCTTTTTTGGAAGCTTACAATACAAATTTGGTCAAGTTATAGAGAGGACTTGTAGAGTAGATTTGAGCAAGTTCTATAGAGGACTTGTAGAGCATATTTGAACAAATTCTAGAGAGGACTTCTAGAGCAGATTTGATCAAGTTCTAGAGAGGACTTGTGAAAAAATTGGTGTGAGATTTTGTGGAAGCTTGCAAGGAATATTTGAGACAAGTCTTTGAGAAGACTTGAGAGTATAGTTGATTGATTTGTTCAAAACTTGAGTTAAGGTTTGAGACAAATCTAGTAGATTTGAGTCAAGCCTTGAGTTAAGGCTTGAGGATAGAGATTGAAGATATATTTGTGCTAGACCAACTGGACTATGTTTAGTGCAGATTTGAGAGCAAATTTTGGTGTAGATTTGAGGATAGGTTTGTGCCAAACCAGAGAGATATTGAGAAGATTTGTGCTAGATTGACTGGACTGTTTTTAGTGTAGATTTGAGTGGACTTGTGCTAGACCTACTGGACTATGTTTAGTACAATATTTGAGCATATTTGTGCTATACCTAATGGACTATGTTTAGTATAGATTTGAGTGAGCTTGTTGAGAATACTTGTGCTAGACTGACTGGACTATGTTTAGTATAAGAGTTGAGCAGAGTTGTTCTAGAATTACTATCTGTGTTTAGTACATAATTGAGACAGAGCTCTGGAGGTGACATAGTAGAGAGGACAGTAGTCTCTAGCGGATAGAGATCCATAATCCAGGGTAGTGAGGATAGATCTTCTGAGTGGGGACAAGAGTCTTCAGTGGAGAGAGATCCACAATCCAGTGTAGTGGAGGCAGTAGTCTTCTAGAGGATCACCAGCCAGAGTAGAGGAGGAGTTTTCTTGTGGATAGATATCCACAAACCAGATTTAGGGGATCAAAATCTCATTTGGATAGAGGTCCATAAATATTGTAATTGGGAAGGATTCCCAAGAGATTTATTGAGAAAATTTAGTGAAATATTTTCTTCATGGAAGTAGCCATCTTTGGGTGAACCACAATAAATTGGTGTCTCTATTGTGTATGGTGTTTTGTGCATTGCTTTGAGTATTGCTATCTATACACTACATAATATTGATTTTGAAAGAAAAGTAAAAAGTGCTCTTATATTGTTAACCCCCCCTCTCAGTATAATATTATGTTCTTCAATCCCTTGACCAGCCAAATCTGCTTCTATAGACTTTCCCCTTAGTCATCGAATTCCTTCAAGCTCTTCCTATCACTCTCGAGCACCTTTGGGTGCTTTCTTCTCTGCCGCTAAGTGCCTCTAGGCACCTTCCACCATCAATAAGCACCCACGAGCATTTCCTAAAACTACCAAGCACCCATAAGAATTTTACGTCAGAGATCCTGAAGTCTCCCTAGCCTACGAGTGATGCTAGGGTATCACCACATTAGTTCAATACAAAAAGATACATCATATTAGAAAACAAATGCGTAAGATAAATTTATTGTTTATTATTTCATTATATGCATTTTAATTTCTATTCATTTTATTTACAATATATAGTTAGGATTTTATCATTGCTTATAGAGGACCTCATATTGTGGAGCCCTCATAGGTGCTACTAATATATTTGTTGTGTTATTATGTGCAGATCTAAAGATGTGATATCAACATTGGATAACTGCTTAAGCTCGAGTGGCTTAGCATAAAATAACTTAAATTCCACTCACTTCTATTGGGAGCAAGGATGTGCCTAAAGACACCACCAACATTGTTTTCTATGGTTTCGTATAACCCTAGCCATTATAAACTTGTATAAAAAAGGATTAAAATATCCTCATTGTATCAATGGACTTTTTAGGCTCCCCCCATTAATATAAGATCATCTATTATGCAATTATGTGTTCTTTGAGTTTAATTTATTTAGCATTATTTGGTGTTGCATTTTTTGTCTCTTTAAATGGTGATCATGGTGGGACCCCCAAAGGGTTATTATATTTTATTTGCCTTGTTTTAGCTAGTTTTCTGATCTATTTTTTTCATTTATGCTTTGTAGGTTTCTTGAGAGGTTTTAGGGGCACTTAGTGGAGATCATGGGTTACACATTTACATTTGTTAGATTGTTTAGGAATTCTAGGTATTTTCTAAATAAATAGAGTAATTATGTATTTATTTTATTTCAATTTGCATTAGGCATTTTACATTCTTGCATCTTAGATTTGCATTTTACACATTAAACATTAGGCATTTACATTTTGCATTTTTATCTTCTTTTGCATTGTTTTTTTAATGCATCATTGTGTGTTGTATGCATTTAAATGATAAAAAGCATAGTAGTTGCATACTAGGTTAGGAAGTGTATCTGCAACCTTATCTTGTATCCTTGCCCTGTACTTCACTAGAGTGTATTTTGGTTGTTAGTGTTTAAGTTTTCCCTCCTACTATTGGAACCACATTGGATGGTTCAGAGTAGAAGAGACAGGTGAACTCTCATCTGGCACATCCTACGCCCGTCAGGATTGGCCCCTGCCTCTACCTGGTTGTCTAATCTACCCAGAGGTCCTAAACCTTGCCATTGTAGGAGGGACCACCATGTGTCATATGCTGGGGTGGTCCTAGATGTGGCATCCCTAGAATACTAGAAATCATCAGTCACATATCCCAGAGATGTAGTCTGAATCCACAGTAGATGCGTCTCTAGCATGAGACTCATGTATGCAAAAGGAATCTCTAGGATTTCTTACACCAAGAAAAATTGTCATAGGACATGAGAAAAAAATTGATACTATCTAATATCGACCTTACAACTGAGTAGCCACCTATTCCAATGAGCCTTTCGTAGCCTCTTGCCTGCCTCGGTCCAATCCAGGAAATCCATATAGGAGTGCCACTCAATGTTGTCCAGCCTGAGCACTGCAAATCATGCAATGTGATAATTTGTGTCTCCAACATGGGTCCTACTCTGGAAACCCTCCTCCTCTCATGGCCAGCACATGGTGTAGCACTGATGCACATTGTCAATGGTCATGATGTGGAGAGTTAGGTCCATAGGATGCTCGATACAAATATGATGCCAACCCTATATCTGTAACAGTAGGCTACAACTATTCCCTTGGTGGCTCCAACTGGTAATCTGGTATAGCTCTCGATAGAGCTGACATAGCGGCATGCTCCCCCAAGCTAGGCATAGTGGCTGAGTAGTGGAACTCCGAATCACTCTCCAAAAATTGGCCAGGAGGTTCTAAGGAATCCTCGTGCCCAAGGAGTTTGGAAGCACTATCTACACCATAAGGATCATGAAGATCACTGCACGGACTAAGAAAATGTGCTTGTCCAGCTAGTATGCAATATGGACATCTCCATGATCGATATTCTCTTGAGCCTCCTTACTTTGCTCCCCAAATATAGCATCAAATATAGGCCACTTTCTCTAAGAAGAGGAAGATGTGATGGCCTCACCATCGATAGGGATCCTAAAGATTAGATAAATTTCCTCTAAGGTCATAGTAATTTCACCTATAGGTAGGTGAAAGGTGTTGGTCCGCACATTCCAGCATTAGGCCAACACAGTCAACTAGGTATGATCTACCCTAATAGTGGGTAGATCTAGTACATGGCTAAATTCGATGGCTCTAAACCATGCATGCTTGCCATCAGTGAGCTTCATATGGAGAATCTTAAGCATATTGGGCTCACGAGCCCTAGAGGTCAACCTTTGAAATAAAAGTAGTATATAAGATAAAATTTTAAATAAAAATGTCAAAAAAATCTAAAAACTTATAAAAAGACAAGAACATGTCGCAAGGTGTTCATAAAAATCAAAAAGATCAATTAGGTAAGTCAGAATTGCATTAAATGACATCAAATGCATTTTTAACTTTAGAAAATGCAAAAATTTGATAAAATTTTTCTAAGGTTAGTGAACCGTGGGTCAACCCTACGATTCGCATGTGGTCAAAATATGACCATTGTATTTTGAATGTGAACTACATCTGATAGTTGTGATCTAGGAAGAATACCCATTTCGGGTACCTTCCTAGAATTTCTCATTAAAAAAAAATTATTAATTAAACCTAATTAAATCTAACCTAGTGAGGTTCATTACCAACTGTTTAGTGAGGTTAATTTTTTGCATTTCTTAATGTGGTTCATTTTATTGGTATTGAATGTGAGGACTTAGTTTTGAATTACCTTACCCGCACCATGAACTCTTCTAGTCTATGGCTAATCAACATCTACCATCAAGGTATCAAGTGCAGCATATGGATAAGTTTTGGGCAACATTTTTGATCAGTGAACATCTCCTATCTCTCAAAGCTCTCTCAATGCAACTACTTTTAGGAAAAATAATAAAAAATTCAAATGGGAACGACTTTTTAAAGGTCCTCTTAATTTTGGCAGACCACAGCTAACACCTACGGTCCTAAAATTAGGGTTTTTAGACTGTAGGCCCTAACTGTGGTTTCTAAAAATTAAAAAATACAACCGTAGACCGTAATCGTAGTTCGTAGCTAGCATTAAATGCACTCAAAACCCACTGTAGGAAGGTCTAAAATGATAAATTAATGACTCTTAACGGATCAAATTTTAAAAAGAGCAATCAATATTATAAATTTGGTGATGTTCAAAGCACCAGTATTGATCAATAAATCAAAATTAACAAACAAATCAAATAATTAAAAAACCAAATGCACCTCATATTTAGTACTTTACCCTATACACTTGGCGGTTGCAACGACTTGTGATCCATGCAATCCAGCAAGATGAGTAAATTACCATAAGGAAATTTGGGGCAAAACTATCATCCTTGACTTGACATGCTTCTTTTCAATACATAAGAAGGCCTTCGAGGCTGGACTACTCCATAAGAATGAGGTGTTTCATGTCACGTCTCCTATGACATATTTTTATCAAATCATCAATAATTTTATTCAAAACAAAACTAATTGGATTTGTGTCATTTCGATTCCTTAAGACAGATATTGCAGTCTGACTGCTCCATGGGATAGGAATGTGCAATTACTATTAATAGTTGCAATCACAAGCTGAACTAGGTCTAGCCAAGGCATTAATATGCTGAAATCTAAAATTTTTCAGATCATCCATGGTGGTCAAGAAACATCGTCACTTTAATAATTGTCATTACCCTCATCGACTCGTCACTTGAGGGGGTATTCATAATATTAAATCATAATCATAATCAGCAGAAGATCCCTGAGATCATAGATCCCTTGATCTTGTTAAAATTATGTTCGTCTCTATGAATAATTGTCAACAACTATCATAAGCATACCCCTTTGCTTGGGGTAAATAGAAAATATGACTTTGCTTGTTGTTCTCCATCTTTCATATCTATGGTTCAGAAGATACCTATGTAATGCATAGCTTCACTGAATGAGATGAGAAGGGCACAAGATTTTCAAATGTAAGCCTTTCATCCAGATGGAAGCAATGATTCTAGGATGCACATCATTTTCCTAGACCAGAGGCATATAATATTGATCTAAGTAATGATCATCATAGAACCTTCGACATAATTTTAGGAGATATATTTTTGCTCACGCATTGTTCAATCTCACAATGCATCTCAAAAGGGAATTTGTAGACACCTAAAATGCGTCATGTCAATGGCGACTACTCATATGGACATGCTATGAGACCATATGGAGGATCTTGGATAGACTTCAAGATAGAGCAGTGGTTTTAACCACTCAATTTGGGCTCTTTGGCCTAATCAATATAAACCATAGCCTAGACCTAAAATCTAGAAGTTGAACTACGATTGACACCTACAATTTACAATATAGACCGTAACTGTAACCTATGGTCTTAACTGAAGTTCGGTTGGCCTTCATCCGAGCCAAATTGGTTTGAATGACCATTTGTTCTAGAAGAATGTGGTTAATGGACAAAAGATTCTAGAGGCTTCAATTCCAACTATTCTAAACTCCTCTTCTTGATCTTGGCTTCTCCATGAAGCCACCCCTAGCCCTAGGATGTCCTATAAATACCCCTTTAATTTGGGTAGAATATATAGATGATTTGAATAGCGAAGCGCTGTTGAATTATCAATAGAGAGTTGATTGATGAAGTGAGTAGTGAAGCCCTGTCGAATTGCATACTGAATTCATGTATTGGAGATGGCCACTTTGTTATTCACCTAAAAATCAATTTGCCATGGAAGTCCTAGGAGCCTAGAAGAGCCAAGAAATGCAAATATAGGCAAACAAAGGTCCCTCACAGTGAATCAACCACAAAACTTGTTAGAAGGACAAAAAAGGTGACCCTTGAACATTAATTGGACAAGGAGGTCAAGCCCACTACCCTTGATTTTGAGGGTAAACTTACTTGAGTGCTCACCACTACTTTCAATCGCAATTTATAGTGCAGACCAGGTACCAGTGCTACGGTTTGCAATAGAGGTATCCCCACCTTACTATTTTCATTTCTACCCATTTAATTAGATTAGATTATTCATTTGCATGGTTTAATTATAGTTGTAGAGATTTTTGACCGACAGATTTAGGGTTAGAATAATTTTAGTATAGTAGCATAAAATATATATTAATGGGTTCTTTATGACTTTTAAAGCTTCATTTCTTTTAATTGAACCATGCAAATCTTAACTACTATATTATTTTATGTATTTCCATGAATCTCTATTAATTTAGCATAGTTTACACGTAATTTACATGTTTTCTTGATTTCATGTTTTTAATGGTATCTTTATGCATCTTTCCTTTTAAGGGCCTCATTGCGAGAGGCTACCTATGTTTTTGATCATTCTCTATTGTTTCTTGACTGCAGGGATCTACATTCACAGGATATTAACATTCGAATCCTTCCTCGACACGAATAAGAGTGTCAACTCCAGCCTAAGGCAATTCATGTCACCCTACAAAGGCATTTGAAATATCACACCTACCCTTGAGAGGGAAACAATTGGATGAATATTATTGTAATATTGTATCAACATGATTATCCCTAAGAGGGATGTACTTTTAACCCGAAATGACTTCATAATGGAATAAAGTGTCTTTTATTGTTTATCTTGTTGTCAATTTTTTGGATTTCATGCATGTTGTTATTATTTTCATTATTACACTAGGATTCTGATCGGGTGTGAGCCTTTTTGGTGGTTACACTTTCCAAGCCAAAATTTTATTATGAAATTTACTAATAACTGGATTCCATAAATCTACCTCATTCTCCCCTCAAAAAAAGGCATCTCAATATAATTTATTGGTAATTTTGCCTCCTCCATTTGAAGCAACTTGCAAATGCTTACTTTTATATTAGCAAGAGTGTTAAGGAAGTAAATTTTGGATTAAGTTCTATTAATTTTTTTTGTGAAGCTCTTTCGTACTCTTTTAAAATTTTATTCAAAGCTCTGGTCTCATTTATCCTTACCCTTCCAAAAAAGGGTTGTATCATCTACAAAAATTTGATGGGTGATGTTATCAATATTATTACTAAATTTAAGTCCATTTATAAGCCCATATTTATAAGCCTTATTTAAGTTCCTACTAAAAACATTTGCCATAATAATGAATAAATAAGGAGAAAGAGGATCTCCTTTTCTAAGATCTCTTTTGGCTTTAAAATATTCTATCACTAACCCATTGAGCAAAACTGAATATTAAAATATAGAAACACAAGCTTTAATCCATCTAATCCATTTCTTCTTGAAACCAAACTTATCTAAAATTGAAAAAAATAACATTCTATTTAAACCTATCATAGGCTTTACTCATATCAAGTTTAAAGATCATTGCTTTCTATTTTATTGAAGCTGTTGAATGTATAACTTCATGGGCTACTATGATTCCATTCAAAACTTGTCTCCCTTTTAGAAATCCTCCTTGCTCTTCTAAAATAATTTTGTCTAACAATAGCCTTAATATATTTTCCATCACTTTGGAAATAATCTTATATGCCATATTACATAGGCTTATTGGTCTAAAAGTGTTAGCAATTATAAGCAACTATAGGTGGAGGTGGCTATATTGCATTTATTACATTATTAATCAACTTGGTAAAATAGCACATTCATGCTCTCCAAGTTAGGTTGGGTAGTTATGCAACTACCCAACTACTTTAGCATTGTATTTATTTCCATCAACATGAATGCAAAGGTCGTTGATTGCTCTAATTTCTATATGGTATCAGAGCTAAGGTTAAGGCACTTGCAGTTCGAGGTTGGCGATGGTGGTTACATTCCATAACCACCCTAATTGTTCACTGGATAACGTTCTTGGTGATAACGCAAGACTACGCATTTGGTAAGGATGGAGCAAGGATGGACCAAGCAAGTGGAGACATGGTGAGTGGATAACAACATAGTTGAGGGCATGCTTCCCAAGGCTGATCTAACCAAGACTCAACCCCCTCCCTCGATACAGACTGATCTGACAAGATGTAGTGGACATGTAACCCAAGAACACATGGCCTGATGACATGCTGACTAAGGGCATGTAACCTTGATGACTCAACCTAACACATAGACACAGATGTGGACCTAACACACAAACATGGACCTGACTCATAGACGTAGACATGGACCTGATACACAAATGTGGACCTGACCCACAGATGCTGACATGGACCTAACACGGTGACACTGGCATATATGTGACATGTGGTAGAGCTCTAGTGGTTTAAATGTCAATAGACAAAATTATTGGGATGGGATGACTACCCAAAGGTAGTCACCTTAAAATATAACTCTCCCACCTTTTCTACTACAACAAATGCATCCACTCAATGCATGTGGGATAAATCCCACTTTCTTTTTTTGAAATAGGGACATCGGGTGTTCTTCAAAGCCAAGGTGTCAACCTTCTCTAACCAACACTCTTACTATCATAGCTGGTTAATGCTGCTCACTGCTACGGATGAGGTCTACTATTCAAATCCCATGGAGGGGTTCCACAAAGCATAATTTTTTTTTAAAAACCCACTGATGCTTTTGACACCTCGCATAGGTAGTTGACACCCTATGCAGCTTGATGATGCATTGGGCAGCCTTGTGACATCCCGCGTAGGTATTTGACACTCTCAGAAACAAAAATGACATCCTAAAGTAAAAACAATGGTGCCCTAGCAAAAAATATTGACGCCCAACAATTTTTTGTCAATTTTTTCCATTTTTTTTTCAATTTTTGCCTAATCATTTTTGACCTCAGTGAGTCATTTGTTTGCACACCAGGAGCAATTTTTGGTCCAATAAGGACACAGGAGCATTTTTTTCTACCTCAAGCCTAAAAAGACGTGTTTTTTGAGGTTTCTTCCATATTTTGATTTCTTCCTTTCCCAACATTTTTTGGAGGGATAAGTTGTTTTTTTTGGAATAGTAAAGGTCCACATACAATTTTTTCATCCTTGTTTATTTTTCAACAAAAAGGGGGGATCTGAAGCATTTATTTTTGCAAAATTCTAAGACAAATGTGGGAATAAAAATTGTTGTTTTGTGGAAAAGTGAATATTTTTTTGAAAAAAATTGGCATTGTAATAAGTGTATTTTCGGTGGAAACTGACACCTAAAATAGTTAATTTATGGGCATTTGTGGTTGTATTTTGCATTTAAATTTTCTATTTTTTTGTATTAACAATAATACAATAAATAAAAATAAAATGCCCCAAATTTATACACCTATTTGTGCAATATATTGCACAATAGCGTTTGGTATCTACGATACCTCTGGTCCACACTTATACGTAATGTTGTCGTGCTTGGACTACTGTATATAACACCTAATATAGCTACAAAAATGACATATGAGTTTGTTCTCTATCAATCATCAAGGAGAAATAAGGTAAACTAGTTTTGATATTCACTCCATTTAATCCTAATCATTATAGTTGTTAGACGTAAATCCTGACAAAGTGATTTTTGAAGTGTTTAGGGGAAGTTACGCCCCATGCATGAGGAAAGACCTTCTATGGTAGGTTTCATAAACAAAATGATTCTCTTTTAGTATCACCTAAGTTCCATGTATCATTATGCTCGCATATACTTATAGTCTCCCTCACTTAAGGCGGGCATATATCGAGAATTTTGATATAAAGGCCTGGTAGGTATAAATAAAGGGGGACCATTTGGTGTTATAATGAACCTTCACAATGGCCTCTGTTCACAAATATATATCAAACTCATAGTTTTTGAAAGTTTCTAACTTCACACAATGGAAGAATAAGATGCATGCTATTATTTAAGTGGAATATTTATGGGATGTAGTGACTGGCACTACAAAATGCCCTACAATAATAGGAGTAGATCAAGAAGAGTTTGATAAGAAGGACAAAATATATCTCATGTTTATACTACTTGCTACTACAGATGAGATCCAACCTCATATCTGTGATGCCAAAACTAGTAAGGAAGCTTGGGATACTTTGATTACTATTTATGAAGGTAAGAATCAGTCCACTATTCTACACCTTCAAACTCAACTTCATCCACTTAGTATGAATTATGATGAGACAGTTGATCTATTTCTATGTAGAGTGGAAGAATTGAAAGCCAAATTGAATACTCTGGGACAACCAATGGATGATACTCTCTTGACCTTTGTCATATTGAGAGCATTTCCTGTGTCCTATAAGGTGTTGATAATCTCTCTTAATGTATCTTGATGACAAGTATATTTTATGGAATTGGTGAATTTGCTTCAAACTAAGGAGGCAAATTAGTTTTAGAGGGATGAAGTGCTAGATAATGATCTTTACCAAAAAAAATGGTAAGAAAGAAGGTCTTCAAAAAGGAGGATCTTCATCAAAAGTAAAATGGAAACAACATCAACAGAATGACAAACAATATTGTAAGATTTATGATATGAATAACCATGATACCAATAGGTGTTGGTTTAAGAACAAGAAACAGAATGACCAATATCATAAGAAGAATAAAAAATGGAAATACAAACCATAGAAAAAGAATAAGTAACCCAAGGGGAATGTTGCATATGCTGAATCAAATTTAGGCTCAGATTCTACAAAATTAGACTTGAACTCAGAATCTGAGAGAGCACACAAGGTGCTCATGACTCATACTTCATATCGACAGATAGATGTTGTATGGTATATTAATTCAGGTTCTAGTAAGCACATGACTGGTGATAAATCATAGTTTGAGATATTTGAGGAGAAATAAGGTAAGCCAATAATAATTTCTAGGAATTGGATTCCTTGATCAGACATTTTTCGTAGGACTACCCAAACTTCCGAACTCGTTTCGGCCATATCTCACTCATCCGGACTCGGATTGAGCTAAAATTTTGAGGGTAGATGCCTAAAAATCCCTAGAATGTCTCCACCAATTTTCATATCATTTGGAGCAACACAGATCCTAGCGCATCCCTATGTGTGAACGAGATATTTGGCAAGCGGCTATGCGAGGGTTTCATCTGGGTTGAGTGCAAGCAGCTCCAGAGGTTGGTTTTTAGAGACTTCGGGCCCTAGCAATTTTTTGGTTTGCTCAATATTTTAGTAGGAAATGTTGCAGGGGATCCAAGATGGGTTAGAAATTTATCTTTCAACAGATCATACTATGAACTTGAGTGACAACGACTTCCAATTTGCTGCACAAAAGAAAAGTGAAAACCATACCTTTCCACGACGTCTAGGGCAAGGATTAAAGAGATCACGAAACAAGTTTCAAGTAGTTGATCAAAAAATGGCTCATATCTCAAGTGAATCTGGTGCTAAGGTGCACCCACAAAATAATTCTACTATGAAAACCCCTATCAAGGGTAAGAATTTCGAAGACTCAGTCCCAAAAATGAATTTTAGGGATGCCCTTCATGGTGGACAGCCTCAGCCCAATGCTAATATCAATCTTAGGGCTTCCCATAAACCTCTAAGAATGCCTAATATTGATCCCAGGAAAATAGAGTCAGGATGTCTTAAAGCAGTTGATGGAACTCCTATTGTTAAGCTTGATATGGGTAACATTCAGTTCGGCATTGAAGATTTGGAAAAAAGAGGACTAATTTGTCGGTTCGTGGGTTTTCGTCTGAGTCTATCTGCTTTCAAAGTCTGGGCTACAAAAAGTTGGAAAACTAAAGGTGAGTTACAAATCTCTATTTATCCAAATGGTTATTTTCTTGTTTTATTTTCTAATAATGAAGATAGAGAGAAAACTTTTCAAGGGGGTCCTTGGTTTTTTGGAAGGGCAGGGCTTTTCATGAAGCCTTGGCATACTAAATTTAAAGTCGAAGAAGAGATGCCTTCTATAGCTCCCGTGTGGGTTAGACTCTTTGGCCTCCCTATTGAATTTTGGAATCCTACTATTTTTTCTTCAATTGGAAACTCTTTAGGAACTTTTATGATGACTACTGATTGTACTCAAAATTTTGAACATATTATTTATGCTCGAATTTGTGTTTTAATGGATTTTGACAAACCCCTACCTAAAAATATCACATTACAATTTGGGGAAGACACTTGGGAGCAAGTAGTGGACTATGAGAACATTCCTTTTCATTGTAGAATTTGCCATGAATATGGTCATTTGGCCAGTGCTTGCCCAAATAAAATTCCTGATCAAAAGAAAGAAGATATAAACTCAGTAGGTTTCCAAATACCTAAGAAGAAGAACACTCAAAAAAAACTAGTTATGAAGGATCAATCAAAGTCATCTGCTAATATGTTTGAAATCCTTTCCACAAATGATGTCCCAAGTGAGGAAGAGGAAATAATGGAAACTGAAATCTTAGAAACACAATTTAAATATGAAGGGAAGAACTCAGAGACAAACCAACAAATCAAAGGTTTTCAACAGAAAAAAAGGAGAAAATTTACACAAGAAAAACAATCTTTCAAATGTCAAAACTTCAAATAATGCAGGTCCCAATATAGACTCCGTTGAACCATCTAGTAAAATTTTGGTTGTGTACGAGCATTCTTCAAGGTTAGAAGCCATCTCAGATTCAATTGGAATAAGTCAAGAAACAGGGAAAAAAAATTGAAGATGGATTCTAATCAAAAATTAGGTCGCAAGACCAATCAATATCATATGGTAAAAGAAGGTGAAAAGCTTGTAGAGGAAGGTAAGATTAATGCCCTTCCCAACTTTTTTAGCCCTGGTATTAATGAAGATCATCACTTGGAATATTAGAGGACTCAAAGGGAGTCTTTCAAAACAAAATGAAATTAGAAGAATGATTCAGATAAATCATCCACATCTTGTTTTCCTTCAAGAAACAAAGATGTCAATGGAGGATATGGACTCAATTGCCAGTAAAATTTGGCCAGCTAGAAAAGTGGTTTCCCTCAGTTCCCAAGGGACTTCGGGTGGCATTGCTTGTCTTTGGGACCCAAAAGAGGTAGTTATTCACCATATGGTTGGCAGTTGGGGTTTGTTGGCTATAGCTATTCAAAGTAGACATTCCAACTAGATTATGCTCTGCATTACTATTTATGCTCCGACTTCTTTGGAGGAAAAAAGAAGACAGTGGAAGGATATTACTCATATTATCTCTCATTTTCCTAAATCTTGGATCTTGATCGGAGGAGATTTCAATACCATCCTCTCTCTGGATGAGAAAAGGGGGGAAATAGAAATTTGGACAAAAGCACCGACCTCATGAGCGAATATATTGCAAACCTCCATCTTGTGGATATCCAACTGAGATAATGGCCTTATGACTTGGTCTAACAGAAGGCAAGGCTTAGCTTGTATAATGGAGAGATTGGATAGGTTTTTGCTCTCTAAAAATTTCTTAATCCATGGTCACATTCCTAAAGTGAAGACTCTTAATAATGTTGGTTCGGATCATTGGCCGATCATGGTGGAAATGTGGAAAACCAATGTGAGTTTCTCTCCTTTTCGTTTTCAATTAATGTGGCTTAGAGACATTTCCTTCAGACCTCATGTGCAACAATGGTGGAAGGAAGGTAAACCTAGGCATGGGACTAAGATGTTCTATTTTGCCAAAATATTGCAATACATTAAATCCAAAATCAAGACTTGGAACTGGAAAGAGTTTGGGGATGTTCATAAAAAAAATATGAAGTTATTGCTCATCTTGAAAATTTGAATAAGAAAATCCGTTTAGATGGCCTCACAGAGAAGAGAAGTGCGAGATGAAATTAAACTCACAACTCAGTTAGAGGAATGGGAAAAAAGAGAAGAAATCTTATGGAAGCAAAAATCTAGAATTCAATGGCTCAAAGAAGGAGATCGAAACACAAATTTCTTCCACAAATCTCTTCTAGCTCGAAGATCTCACAACTTTATTTCTTCCTTAAAATCAGATTCTGGAGATGTTGTTTATACTTGGGATGGCATGAACTCTATTGTTGTTGATTACTTTTCCAATATTTTTGCTGCTACTCCTCTTGACTCAGCTTCACAACAAAATGTTCTTCAAGCAATCCCTTCTCTTATCACTTCTGAGGAGAACTCTATTTTGACTACTCCTGTTACTATCAATGAGCTTCAACAAGTAGTTTTTAAAATGCAAAAAGGGAAAACCCCAGGTCCTGATGGTTTTCCCATTGAGTTCTACCAAGAGTTTTGGGATATCCTTCATGTTGATTTATTAGAGGTGGTGGAAGAAGCCAGGAAAGCCAAAGAAATTTTGAAGGTTATCAATAAAACTTATATTACTCTTGTTCCAAAAGCTCAAGAGGTTGATCATATCTCAGCTTTTAGACCTATTGCTTTATGTAATGTTCTTCTCAAAATCATTACTAAAATCATGGCAGAAAGGTTGAAGCCTCTTTTGCATAAGATTATTTCCCCAGAGCAAGGGGGTTATGTGGAAGGACGTCAAATAGTAGATGAGATAGTTCTTGCTCAGGAAGCCATCCATTCCATGGATATGCAAAATTCTCCTTCCATGTTCATTCGGTTAGACTTATCCAAAGCTTATGACAGAGTGGATTGGCACTTCCTTATCAAAGTTTTGAGGCAATTTGGTTTCTCTAAGGATTGGATGGATTGGATTATGGGATGTATCTCTTTAGTTTCCTACTTAGTTCTTATCAATGGCAGGCCTTCTCGGTCATTCCCAGCTTCCAGAGGTATTAGGCAAGGTGACCCGCTATCCCCTTATTTATTCATCATTCTTGTTGAATGCTTGGGTAGGACTATAACCAAAAAGAGGGAAAACAAAACCCTTGAGGGAGTTACCATTGCTCATGGAGCTAGACCTATCTCTCATCTTCAATTTGTGGATGACTCTACTCTTTTAGGTAAAGCTACGGTTAAGGAAGCTTCTAATATTAAGCAAATCATTAGCTATTTTTCTAAGGCTATTGGGCAGTTGATCAATGAAGACAAATCTAAAGTTATTTTCTTTCACTGCTCTACTAGACAGGAATCCATGGTCTTGGATAAATTAAGATATAAGAAGACCTCTCTTCCAATCACTTATTTAGGTATTCCCATAAATATTCAAAGGCAGAAAAATAAATATTGGAATTGGTTGTTGGACAAAGTCAAGAAGAAAATTGGAAAGTGGACCAACAAGTGGCTTTCTTCTAGGGGTAGAATCACCTTGGTAAAATCAGTCCTTCAAGCTATTCCTATTTATGTTTCTTCCATTTTGAATATCCCAAAGGTTGTTCTTCGAGAATTGGATCAAATCAGTCATCGTTTCCTTTGGAGTGGTACTAAGGAGAAAAGAAAATGGGCCTTGGTGAAATGGGATACTTTATGTCTTCCTAAGAGTGAAGGGGGGTTAGGATTTCGGTCTTCTATTAATAACAACAAAGCTTTAGCTGCTAAATTATATTGGAGGATGTTGCATAACCCCAATGCTCTTTGGGCCAATAATCTTCGTGCTAAATATGCTGAGAACAAAAGTCTTGAAGACCTTGTTCGCTATCAACTTCCTACCAAAGGTTCTCCCATTTTAGCAGTTCTTAAGACTGGTGAGGATTTGATAAAGAAAAAATTATTTTGGATCATTCATAATGGTCAACAGGCAAATTTTTGGATAGATTCTTGGGATGGTCACAAGCCTTTGATAACTCAGTTTCTCGATTGGAGGCCTTGGATGGAGGAGCTTCACCGAGCTAATTGGATAAAGGTGGCTAATTACTATCGGTACCATACTGGTAATTCAAAGGTTGGTAGATATTGGATCCCTATTGAGGACTTGCCTATTCAAATCCCAGAAAGGCAAAGACAAGATATCCAAGGCATCCTTCATATGAGATCCCTCTCTTGGTCCCATGAAAAAGATTGTTTTGGATGGAACAACACTACTAAGGGTGAGTATTCAGTTGCTCAAGGTTATTTGACCTTATGCCATAATAATCCCAACCATTCTTCTGACATATTTTCTTGATTGTGGGCTCAAAAGCTCTGGCCTAAGGTGAGGTTCTTTAATTGGCTTTTATTGCATCGTAGGGTGCTTACTGGTGAGCAACTTATGAAGCATGGTTTTCATGGCCCTTTTAGATGTGAAATGTGTGAAGAGAATGTAGAAAATATCAACCATATTTTTATTGAGTGTACTTTAGCCTCTGAGCTATGGAGGAGAATGGCCACTTTACTTGGCTTACAGTGGTCCAATTTTTTTACTTTTGAACAACTTTGGAGGGATTGGCCTAATCAAGAGGGTGTTGATCATTTTATTAGGCGGTTAGTTTGGATGGGTTCTACCATTCTTCTTTGGAATATTTGGAATGAAAGGAACAACCAAATTTTTAATCAAGATAGGAAGGATATTCACTATATTTGGCAAAAGACCATAGCCAACTTAGTTGAATCAGTCCATCAACTCCTTAATCACCCCCAAAACTCCCACCAAAGATGGGATCAAGTGATGCAAATATTGAAGATTAAATCTTCTAAGGGCAACCAACTTAAAGGGAATGTGAGTATTAGTAAGATGGATAGGACTAGAAATTGGCAACCTCCTCCTAAGGATTTTGGAAAAGTCAATACTGATGGAGCCTCTAGAGGGAACCCTGGAAAAGCCAATGTGGGAGGAATTGGTAGACTTTCAGATGGCTCCCTAGTTTTTACTTTTGCTGAGAATTTGGGTATTCTTTCCAATAACCTTGTTGAGGGGTATGGTATCCTCAGAGGCCTTCAGGAGGCTACTAAGGTTGGATGGGAAAAGGTGTTAGTTGAGTCTGACTCTCAACTTATGATTAATCTCTTGAAGACTCCTTCTAAGAATCATAAGGTGGATTGGAGAATAAAAAGAATTATTGAGAAGATTCAATTAATCCAGATGGGATTTTTGAAAGTTGATTACAATCATGTGGTCAGAGATCAAAACAAGAGTGTTGATGCTTTAGCTAATTGGGCTTTGGACAAAGGTGATCTTACTTGTTATGGCCACCCTCCTATATGGTGGGCTTCTCAAATTAGGGAAGCTCTTCTTTCTATCATTTCTTTGGATGGCTCTAGTTCGAAGGTACCTAGTTTCTTCTTGCTTTTTTTTTTTTTGCTTCTCTTTGGTTCATTCAGTTTTTTTTAGTTCCCTAGCTCATTCTATTCTTTATTTTGTTTCCTCTGTTGATTCTTGCCTTAATAGTCTTCTGGTCTAGATAGGTCATTGTTATGTTCAATTTTTTTTTCTTTTTTGTTTTTTTGTTTAGTTTTTTAAGGTGGGTGGGTTCTTTTGTTTTGTTTTGTTTTTGTGTTCTTTGTGTTGTTTTTTGTTGTTCATGTGTTTTTGTTGTTTTGTTTTTTTTTTAATGTTTTTTGTTATTGTTCTTGTGTTTTTTTCGTTCTTGTTCTTGGGTTTCTCTTTGTTTGTGTTATTTCGTGTTTTTATGTGTGAGTGTTTTCTATGTTTTTTGTTTTTGTTTATTGTCTGTTGTTGGTTGTTTTTTATTTTTATTTTTATTTTATTTTTTTAAATTTTTTAGGTTTTGGTTGTGTTTATTTTTCATGTTTTTTTTGGGTTATGTCTTTGTAGTGTTCTGTTGTTTTTGTCTTGTTTGTGTTTTGTTATGTGGTTCTTGTGTTTTTCTATGTGGTTTGTGTTGTGGTTTCTTTTATCTTATTGTGCGTGTTTGGTTGTGCTTTTGTTTTTGACACACTCAAGGAGCATGTTTTTTATTTTATTTTATTATTTTTGTTGTTATTTACTTATTTTTAAATTGGTTTTGTGTGTTTGTTTGCTCCTTGAGTATGTCAAAGGTGGTAGGCCAGGTCCGAGTCCTGGGCATTTTTGGTGGAATGGATACCCCCGCCTCCTTGGGTCTTACCCAAAAGTGGCATCCCTTTTGGGATGTTTTCCACAAATAAAAAAAAAATTGCTGACAATCAATTCTACCAAGTGATGGGTGAAGGTGATGTTTTTGTCACTCTTCCAGATGGCAAATTTTATATTTAAAAGGTACTATATGTTATTGGATTGGATAATAATTTTTTGTCAGTACCTTAGATTTTGGATTGAGATATGGATGTTGTGTTTCATATTGCGAAAGAAAAAAAATATGTTTTATAACCAAAAAAGGAAATCATGTCGCAACCAAATCATACAAGTATGGCTTATTCATTTTAGATGATATTTCAACGTCTCATGTTGTGATGACATCAACTACAAAGGAGGCTACTTCACTATGGGACAAGTGATACAAACATCTAATTTCAGGTTATTTTATCGAGTTGAGCAAATATGAGATGGTGAGAGGACTTCCCAAGATTTCATCCACACTGTCAGTTTGCTCAGATTACTTAGTAGGGAAGCAACACCAGGTACCATTTGAAGTTAGCTCTTCATGAGCTAATAAATATTTGGAGTTGGTACACACCAATATGTGTGGTCCTATTCCAACCAACTATGGTGGGAAGAGGTATTTTTAATTGTTTGTGGATGATCACTCATGAAATATGTGGGTTTTATTTCTTAAATTAAAGTCAGAGATATTTCTATACTTTAGTAGTTCAAGAAACTTGTTGAGAAGGATTCAGTATGTTCCATAAAAAATCTTCAATTAGATCAAGGAGGGGAATATACCTCCAAGGATTTTTCATCATTTCTAAATGAACATGAGATTAAGAGACAACTGACTATAACTTATACTCCCCAGTAAAATGGAGTTGCTGAAAAAAGGAATCATTCCATTGTGGAAATGGTTTGATGTATGCTTGTAGGGGCACATATTGATCAAGAATATTGGACAGAAGAAGTAAACACGACATCATACATCCTAAATAGATAATCCACAAGAGATCTATAGGGTAAAACTCCATAAGAAGCATGGAGTGGTAAGAAACCCTCAATTTCTCATCTAAGGGTTTTTGGATGTAAGGCGTTCATGCACATACCAAAATAGAAAAGAAAGAAGTTATATGATAAGACCTTGAAATATATATTTCTTGGTTATGATGATCATTCCAAGTGATATCGATTGATAGATCCTATGACCAAGAAGACACATATAAGTAGATATGTGGTATTTTATGAAGCTTTCACATCACATAACACTTCTATAGTTGTATACCTTGAGGAAGATGAGCCAAAAAAAAAAAGACTCCTCCTCAAAATAATATTCCAAAATGGTATGCCAGTACATTAAGAGATTCCAAGTTGACATCACTTCTAGATCTAACTATATATAGACCAAGTACTCAAAGTATGACACAATAAAAAAGAACAGAGGCATCAACTTTAGAGGTTGACGAACTTTACCAAAAATTTGATGATCTATTTGTAGATGAAGAGGAAGATATGGAATATGAGAGGATATATATGATAGTATTGGATGAAAATGAATCCATAATAGTTTAGGATGCACTTAGTAAGCTTCAGTGGAAGGTTGATATGGAAGCACAAAATACATCTCATGAAAAAACATACATGGAAGCTAGTAAATCTACCTTCAAGAAAGAGGCCCATTGGCTGCAAATGGGTGTTCAAAGTGAAGTATAAGGCACATGGTACTATTGATAAGCATAAAGTCCATATTGTTGAAAAGGGTTATTCTTAGAAATAAGGCATAGACTATGAAGAAAATTTTGCCCCTACTACAAAAATAACTACCATTCGAGTACTTTGTGCCATGGCAGCTTAGTTTGGGTGGAATTTACATTAGATGGATGTAAAAAGTGCTTTCTTGAATGGTGAAATACAATAAGAAGTGTACATGACCCAACCAGAAGGATTTCTTGTTGAAGGGTAAGAACAAAAAGTTTATAAATTTATGAAATCCTTGTATGGGCTGAAACAAGCTCCTTGAGCTTGGTACATCAAAATAGATCGTCATCTAGTGTAGCATGGTTCCCAAATAAGTCCTTAAAATGAAAATATCTATACCAAGAACAATTGTTCTAACATAGTAATTTTGGTGCTATATGTAGATGATCTAATCATAACAGGGAGCTCAGAGAGTATGATTGATGCAGTAAAATATGATTTGAAATAATCTTTTGAAATAACAGATCTAGGACTTCTTCACTATTGTCTTAGTTTGGAAGTGACTCAGAAAGAGAATCATATCAGAGTAACACAAAATAATTATGCCAAGACATTGATTTATAAATATCACATGATAGACTGTAATTCTAAGGCAACTCCATCGGAGTCTGGACTCAAGATATCTCGATATTATCAATCACCATAGGTAGATGGCACTCTCTATCATCAAATGATTGGGAGTCTCATATATCTGATAAATACTAGGCCATATATTAGCTTTGCTATGGGTTATATTTCAAGGTTCATGCAAGAACCAAAAGTGAGTCATTGGAAAGTAGCAAAGAGAGTTCTTCATTATGTCTATGGTACTACAAATTTTGTCTTGGAGTACAAGAGGAATAGCAAGTTCTATTTATAGGGATACACAAACTCAAATTATGTTGGATCTATTGATGATCTCAAATCAAATTTTAGATACATTTTTCATATTGTATCTGGTCCTATCTCTTGGCATAATAAAAAGTAGTAGGTGGTTGCCATATCATCTATAGAGGAAGAATATCGTGTAGCCAGTGGAGCATTCTGCGAGATAATATGGTTAAGTCACATTCTCAAAAACATTAGTCTTCCAAATAATCTTCCACTTCATTTTTTTTATGACAATCAAGGTGTTTTGAATATTTTCAAGAATCCAATATTCTATGATCATACCAAACACATCGACACTCGATGTCATTTCATTCACGATGAAGTTCCAAAGCACAACATACAATTCCATTACATTCCCACTGATCAACAAGTTGTAGATATCTTCACCAAGGCACTTGCTCATGTCAAATTTGAACTATTTCACAATACTCTATGTATTTTCCAATAATGTAATAAGGGGGGATGTTAGCAATTATAAGCAACTATAGGTGGAGGTGGCTATATTGCATTTATTACATTATTAATCAACTTGGTAAAATAGCGCATTCGCACTCTCCAAGTTAGGTTGGGTAGTTATGCAACTACCCAACTACTTTAGCATTGTATTTATTTCCATAAACATGAATGCAAAGGTCATCGATTGCTCTAATTCCTATAAAAAAAATAAAACAATTCAGCATCTTTCTTTTTTGTAAGGGAAAGATATGTTGCACTTATTTTATAAGGTATGAATTATTTTACCCTAGACTTTTCAACTACCACCAATAAATAATCCTTCACTATATCACAATTATGTTGGTAAAAAGTTGTAGAGAGCCCATTTATACCTAGGGATTTATCCTTATTAAAAGAGAGTAATAGGCTCCATCAATTTCCTATTGTCTTCATTCATTATAACTGAAGGAACATCTTGAAGGTGTTTATCATTAAGAATTGTGGTCTCCTCTAAATGTACAATATTATAATAAAATGATTTTACCTATTTTCTAATTTCACTATGATCTTCAATCCAAAACCCTTCTATTGATTTAATTCTACTAATTTTGGAAGTTGATCTTTATACTATAGCCATCCCATGAAAAAAATTTGTATTTTTATCACCTTATTTTAACCAAGTCTATCTTGATTTTAATCTTCAAAATTTCTCCTTCTTACTCAATATATTATGATATTCACTAAGAAAATTCCTTTCCTCTAAGCTTGGATTACTATCATCATATTTTTGGAATGTTAAAATTTTATATTTTAGTTTACCCTTTTTCACAAAAATATTTCCAAAGGTGTTCTTGTTCCATTATTTTAATCTATAATTCATAACTTCAATTTGGTTTGGAAGAGCATACAACCCACCATTACCTAAATAATTCCACGTTTGAGCTATCATATCAACAAATTGAGGATGGTCTTCCCACATCCACTTACATTTTAAATATGATTTTTTTTTTTAAATTCACTTACCACCGTGTTAAATATTATTGGCCAGTGATCTGAACAAATCCTTGTTAAGGTATTAATTTTAGCACAAGTTCCTTCATCTAGCCAATGATATGGGAGAATTTATCTATCTAATTTTTATGCTATTAGGTTCTGGTCTCTCCTATTGTTAGTCCAAGTATAGTTATCTTCTTCAAACTCAACTTCCCATAGATTATTATTTTGAATAAAAGCTAAGAAATATTTCATACTTTGGGTCAATTTCCTAATTCCCAAAAAAAAATCATCTAGCTTGGTTATGACACAAAAATTTCCAATGATCATGAAAAAGGTTTCTTGGTCTTTACTTCTCATAAAGGCTTCAATCCCAATCCAAACTTCTAATCTACCTGAATGAGTTGTAGGTCCATAGACATTGATAAGGATGAAATGAATATCTACAAAGTAACAAGTGACTAAAGAGGCTATCCAATGCCTAGTTTTATGAATGGTTATGTAAGATGTTCTATAAGGATTCCAACAAGTTAGAATTACCCCTACCACTACTTCAAAATCCATAACATCCCATTCACATCTTACCCATACTACTTTCAAAGTTTTTTAAACTTCTTCTTTTGTCATTTTAGTTTCCTGGATATAGAGAATATCATGTTTATTACTTAAATATAGGTCCCTAATACACCTCTAATTTGAGGGGGTATTAGCACCCCTTATATTTTATGAGATGATAATAATGTATCATTAGGGGCTTTTGGCCCCTCCTACGTATTACCAATATCATTTTTTTTTTGGTAAAGAGAAGTTCAACCAACTTAGTTTGTGTTCCTTTCTCTATGTTTGCTCTTGCTTCCTTGGATCTTGCTTGATAATTTGAGGGATTTCCTCTTTTTACCTTACCTATATCAGGATTAGGTCTTATTATTCTATCACAATTTTATTTTTCATCATATTTATCCTCTCCTGGTTCTATTATAGAAAATTTTAAATTGTCTTGCTCATTTTCTAGTATTTCTTTATTAATGGCAGAGGTATTAACTTATAATACTATGTTTTTCTTACTAATTATTTTCTCCTAAGTTGTGCATGGTAATTAAAGATAGTATTCAAAATCTAATGAGACACATTCCTTAGATTCATCGATAATGTTCTTCCTTATATTAGGATCATTTTGAATACATGGTTCCTTGTTAATATATTGAAATTGGTGTACTGTTTCCTCTAATTTTTTATCTACTTTTTCTTCATAAGCTAAAGCCTCAAAAAAGTTGGTATTTCTTCCAATATCCTTCCTTATTGGTCTCCACTATTTATTTTATTTTATTTTTCTAGATCTATTTTTTGGAAGTTGAAAACCATCTTCATCCATAACCATTTGTCAGTTTCTCTTACGGTTTTCTACAAATGATTATGTTGGGCTCTTATTAGTGCATGATCTCTCAAATTTCCTCATATCATGACATATTATACATCTAAAAGATATGTTTTCATAATATATAGTTTGGATCTACATATTATCCCCATATTAAGAATTATTTATTATGGTAAAGCTTGACTTATATTAATCATGATCAATATTTAAGCATAAATAGCCAAAAATCCATCTTTTTTCATATCTAAAATCTTAAGGAATTCTCCTATAGTGTTGCCTATTGCGTTGAAGGTATTTATTACAAAAACTCAATGGGAAACCCAAACATCCTAACCTAGATTGGTATTAGAGATAGATTTATATTTTTAGGTGAAAAATCTGCATATCAGTAGGTAAGGAAGAGTCTTGCTCTTCCTATAAACCAAGGACCCCGTTTTAGGATTCTTTCTTTTTATTCCTTAGAACAAAAAGTAGCTAGTAAGAAAACCTTTGGGAATAAATGATAGAATTACTTCTAGAGACTTCCAAATCCTATAAATTCATTTTCTCAAGGCTAATGCCCCTAACCAATACCAATTAAATTTAACAAAACCTGCTCATGGAAGGTTGAAGGTTGGAAGCTAGAGATGAATATAAGGATTTAACTATAAATCAATTCATGGAAAGGAAAATAAAACTCAAAATCTATTGAAATTTATCTGAATATACTATAGCAAATATAATATTTGATAAAAACTTTATAAATTTTTCATGCACAATTTCTATGATAAAGAAAAGGAAAAAAACTTAGCTAATTTTTTTTTTCTAGATAGAATGTCTTGCCTCATCGAAGTCCTAGCCCTTCATTGCTTCTCCCATCATTTGAAACCTAGATGGAAAATATTTGCAATGTCATTTTTTGCAACTTGAAAAATCTTCATTGCTCTTGTTTTGAATGGTTGACTTCATAGGATCGTATCTTCCTCAATATTGCTCAGATATTCAAATTCAAATTTTGCACAAGTTGGTCCAAGAATCAGCTGAATTGGATAACTTTTCGCAAAGATATGGATCCTAAAAGATGACATGTTTTTAAGGAAAAAAATCCTAATCCTTTGCACTTCACAACCTATGGGACATGAGTTTTTAATTGATGAGGAAGATTCACCTCAAGAGAATCTTAACCACCATAAATTCTATATAGAATGTCTTGCCTCACTAAAGAACTAGCCCTCTTTGCTCTTCCCATCATTCAAACCCTTGTTGGAAAATATTTGTAATTTTGTTTTTCGCAACTTGAAAAATCGTCACTACCCTTGTTCCAAATGGTTGACTTCACAGGGTCATATCTCCCTCAATATTCCTTAGCTTTTTGCATATGATCACTGATTTTAAAGCTAGTCAAATTCTGCACAAGTTAGTCTAAGAATCAGTTGAATCATATTACTCCTCGTGAATATGTGGCTCCTAAAATATGAGATGCTTTCCAGGAAAAAAATCTAATCCTTCATGGGTGGAATAAGATATATTAATGATTAAGGACTATCTATTAGTTATTTGAAAAATATAATAGTTAATTAAAGTGAAGGGCAAAATTAATTAATTGGAGAAAGTCTTAAGGAAATAGTTGCAGATTGATATTATTAGTTGAAGAATAAATATTTGAAGGAGAACATTTTAAAAAATTAAAAAATATATATTAATATATATTAAGGGAAAATATATTATTTGATCTAATTGGAATTATTGAAGTAAGAATAAGAAAGTTGAATTGATTTGTAGATTGAAGAAAAAGAATTATTGTTTGAATATTTTGAAATATTAAGTTTGGAGTTAAAGGATTTCAATAATGAAGGAAATTGATTATATAAAATTCAAAGAAACAAAATAGATCAAGGTCTATGTTTGAATATTGTAGTCACAAAAGACAACATGGTCAAATGGATCAAACTACTATATTTTTTCAAAAAAATGAGAATGGAAATTCAAAACAAAAGTTTGAAAAGGCATATGACATAAGAAAATCAAAATATAATTATTGCTACATGGATTTAGGGGCAAGTAAACATATGACTAAAAAAAATCGTGGCTTAATTTTTTTTCAATAAAATACAAAACCAATTACAATTGCATATGATAAATTATATGAGGTTAAAGGTATAGGAAATATATCAATATGTAGTGACCCCGAGATGCATGCACTGCTCTTTTTATTACAATACTTGCAATGTATTAAAAACCCAAGATGAAATTGAAGACAATGACAAGCATATAACATGGAAATAACAAATATGGATCTCTTTATTTGTATTGGAACCTGGTTACATGTCGGTCCCTATTAGGGATACCCATTTCGATACAATAAGGTTACAAATAGGTAAAGAGTACCCCTTTCATGAATATGTGGTGCACTTTCAAAAAGCTTCCTAGTTCCACACACGAAAATGTATGAGAGCTTAATGATGCCTCCTTCTCTAGGCTTGTTTCCTAGAGGGATCTCTTTTGCTCTCGTATGTCACATATTCCATCCGATGAACCTATGTCCCTTCAAGCAATGAAACAACAACACACACTTATATTTCTAGGAAATACCTACTAAACTACTAGTGAAACTACTAGCAATGGATATAAAAAATGAAAGCAAGTGCAAATTAGACTAATGCTATAAATGCGAACGAATGAATTGATGCTATGCTAATGATATACTAAAATAATGAATCTAATGTCTAGAACTCTAGACTAGGCCTACGGGCCACTATCCAAGACAACAACTGCTAAAGTGACTTTCGTCCTCTTTTTTCTAAAGATAAGGATCAAAGCTTGTATTCGATGTTGAAATAATGGTTGTTATTCTCTCCAATATATCAATGCTTCGTCGTATATGCGATCTCCAAGGGAAATATCCAAGTCTTGAAAGCCCTCCTCAATGACCTGTCCTAATAAATCATCTGGACAAAGATATCTTAGATAAAAGATGTCTCTCCTCTCTTCCAAGATCTATGAAAGATAGATTGATCCTTGGTGCTCTTAGGCTTGTACCTTTTAAAGTGTGAAACCCTAGGTCTATGTACAAGCCCTAGGAATGAATTTCTCATGCGTAATGTAAGTTAGCATGAGAGGCTTTTTGTATTTTCTATGTTTGGAGGCTAGTTAACTAAAGTATAACTGCCAACTTGAGTCTCCTATGTGAACTTGTCGTTAGCATGAGAATATTTTGTCCTTTGTTTATTTTTGGAGGCTAGGTAACTAAAGTTTAAATACAAACTCAAGTCTCCTATGTAAATTGGTTGTGAAAGAGAATGCAAAGTTACTCCCGCTCTCCTTTATTGTATGTAGACTACCACTTTCACTCATGATTAGGCCAGTTTGTCAGCAAAACTACTTTTAGGGTTTAGTCATTTTTGTCTGTAGTGACTAAAATCTAGCCACTGTCGTCTGTAGTAGCTAAGGTCTGTCTGCTCTAGGATTGAGTGGCTAGGATCTGGCCACTCTTGGCTTGAGAAACTAGGCTTGGATGGCTTGAAAAGGCCTAAAATGAGTGGTGAGAACCACTTTTGATTCTTGGAAAGTCTAATATTATGTCATTTTACCTTATGAATGTGTCTATGTGAGTAGCTCCCCTAAGCATGACATGATTTAGGTGTCTATAGATGCCCCTTTTTGTGATGCACTGTGTGGAAAACACAATGCTGAGCAAAAACGTAGACTAATCTATTTGTAGGGTGTATGGTGATCAATGGTCTGATCAATGTCGGATGGCCCAATCATGCAATATGGCATGCATCTCTTGAATCATTACATCAATGTTCAGAGGACTTAGCTCAGTGTATTGGGCATGTTAAATTGCACTCATTCCTCAAACTCAATCGAGTAGCTTCAAATGCTATAATAATTTTGATCGGTAGGAGAGCTACAATTGAAGATGTCATATCTGCTTATGTTCCTAGCAAACAAGAGAAATTTATTATTGTTGTATGCAATGATTCGTAGGACGAACATGACTTTGTTATGATAGAGTGATATTTTATTGATTTTTTTTATGATTATGTTGAAGTTTTGAACTACTTCCTCACACAATGGATTGGTAAAGAAATGACAATGAATGAAGTGACAAGTCGCTTGACCAATATGACTAATCTGGTTCATTTCTAGCATTGGTTTATTTTAATGGGCAATCCCACATCCAAGTGTGATTCAAATTGTTTATGATAATCATCTATCCCTATCCTAAGGAGTGGTCTAGCTATCAATAGCCTTCTTAGAGACTTAGGATGAGTGATTCTATTTATGTTCATATTGTATCACTTTGGCTTAATGCTTTTGGTATCATAGGGGAATTAGGATGATCCTTTCTCACCCATGGAGCAGTCCGACCATCTTGGTCTTCTTCAGGATTGAAGGGTGGCACATCATAATTCCAAAATGAAATGCTTTTACTCCAAGTGGCCTTATGGTAACCTGCCCATCTCATCAAAATGCATGGAGTGTGAATCACTGCAATTGCCAAGTGGATAGAGCAAGTCACTAGGTGTTGAGTGGTATTTTCACCCAGTTGTGAAAGTACACTCTCCTTTAGGATTTGGGTTCCAAATACCCTCTTGCAAAGAAGTTAAATAAACAACTTCTCCAAGGTCTCCGCTGTATTTAGCATTTGCATATGTGTATTAGTAATCTCAAATAAAGATATTCAATTTAAATGCTTGGAACACCTTAGTGATTGCAAGTAACTGTAAACAAGGGGTAATTTTGGTTTATTTCACCATGAAACTTTAGTGATTGTTCATTGTTTTTTTTGATTTTGGAATTTTTTAAATGTTTATTTTAATGCCTGAAAAATAAGTTAAAATTACTGGAAAAATAAAATGCAGAAAAATAAAAATGAAATACAGAAAACTGAAAATAAAATGCATTCAGTATGATGCTATCCTATTTCGACAAAACCAAATATGTGAGGTTTCCATGCACGCAACCTAACCTATTGGACTTGCAAAAAAAGCACAATCCCCATAGACTAAGTGTTGGTTCCTAGGGTTTAAAATAAATTTCAGGTTCAAGCATTCACATGAAGCAACCAAGCAAACTTGCATTAACTCCATCTACAAACTCAAAATCTGAAAAAGAGAAAAGAAATAGACATTAAATCCATAGCATGCAAAGAGAATCTCCTTCTTTCTTGCCCACAAGATGCAAATTTTTGAAAACTTCTACATTAAAAATGTGTCATTTTACAATAGCAGAATTTCTGGTTTTCCCAAACCAGTCCATGGAAGAAAAATGATTCAAACAGGTCCAGAATGGCCCTCTCGCCTTCAATTCTACAACTCTGCTCACAAAAATTCCCAACCCTTTCTGGCCTCTTTGAATGACGTATTTAAACTTCTGAAAAAAAATTGTTTCTCCTTCCATGAATGTTCGTTTCATTTTTCAATGGTTGTTCATTTCACCTTCCCTGACTGTTCGTTTCATTTTCCAATGGCTGTTCGTTTCACCTTCCCCACATGGGCTTGCATCCGTTTCCTTCATGTGTAATGACCATCTTAAATTATTTCAAATCATTAAAGATTCCTTATGTAATGCTTGTATTATTCATTGGATTTTTTCCTTATGTCCACATCACTATGCAGGTTTGTTACCTTGGTGAAAATCGGACATGTCGCGATATCGCGACATTTCTTGTTTTTTTGCTTGCCTACCCATTTTGAATCGCAAAAATACAACATTTTGCGATATCATGACACTTTTTATTTCTTCTCTTTTTGCCACAAAAATGAAACATGTCGCGATATCACAACACTTTTCTCTTTTGACCGCGAAAATGCAACATGTCGCGATATCACAACACTTTTTCTCTTTTGGCCGCGACGATGCAACATGTCGTGATATCGCAACACTTTTTATCCTTTGGCTGCAACGATGCAAAATGTCACGATATCGCGACACTTTTTCTCTTTTGGCCGTGAAAATGCAACATGTCACGATATCGCGACATTTTTTCTCTTTTGGCCGTGACGACGTAACATGTCGCGATATCATGAAACTTTTTCTCCTTATGGTGTTTTGATTTTTTCTTTGATATTTAGCATATGGGACACTTCGGTCTTCTTGGAACACATGCAAAAAAGATGGGTCCCCAATTTTGGGGTACGTTGTGGAGTAGCCACAACACTAGGTAAGAGGCTTGTTTGGAATTATGCTTTTATGTGATTTTTTTGTTATTTTGGTCATTAATATGACTTCAATTCATCAAAATGGGTTTATTTAATGTTTTTGTCATCCCCCCATGGAAGGATTTTTCTTTTTTTTATTTGTGGAGCAGGTCGTTGTCAGGTCCAGTGGTCTTTGAGTTTCTTCATGTGGTCGTTGTCGCCTTGAGCAGCCATGAAGTTTGGGTCACTGACATCAGCAGCAGCCAAGGTATAATTTAAAAATATTAAAAATACAATTTTAGGGTTTTGACCTATCACTTTCATTTGTTGTTAACTCAATTTTCAGAGCTTTGGTGAGACAATGACAGTTGTGGTTTCTGAAGCTACCTGCGTCGAGAACATGGCTGCATAGGGTGAGGCATTAGCTGCTAGAGGATCTGAAGCTTCTTGGGTATTTTATTTTTTAAACCCTAACATCTTTTCCTTTTATAAGTAAAACTGAACCTCACTAAGTAATTGGCAAATGAACCTCACTAAACCTATTGGTAATGAACATAATCCATATTTAGGCTTAGTATAGGTTTTTAAGTGGTGGGTTGGTCCCCATTTTTATTTTATTTTTTAGTTGTTTTTGAATTTATGGTCGAGGGTTCATGGGTTTGTCATGTTACCCTTCAGCCACTATCGCTTAGAGCAGTGGGAATTTGGCCGCTGTCGCTCAGAGTGACTAAGTTTGAACCCTAGCGGTCAAAAATTTGACCATTGGGATTTAGCTGCTGCTGTCTCTAGCAATCAGATTCTGGCCACTATAGGCGACAACAGCTAATACCCTTAGCCAATTTTGCACAATTTTTTGTTTTTTATTGGATTTTAAAGATAGTTTTTGATTTTTTTGAAAATTTGAACTACTCTTTAGCCTGTATTGCACTGTAGTTATGTTTTGTCTTTCTTTTGATTTTCTTAGATCCTTACTTCTTGGGATTGGGACTCGAGGCTCATGAGTGACCTCCTACCTCTTCTGGATGCCATATATTAGAGGTTGCTTAAGGCTCATGGGCTCCAGTATGTTATGAAACTACCTCACATTATATCAGACTAGGCTTACATTACGACTTTGGCCCATCGTTGGGTGCCTCGGACTAATACCTTCCACCTCCCAATCGGTGAGATGACCATTACACTGGAGGATGTGTATAGGATCTTTCAGATCCATTTTTATAGGGTGGCTATTGTTTCTTCAACCACTAATTCTTAGGTGGTCGTCTTCACTCAGGTTTTCAAGAGGTATTCTAAGGATGCTCTCAAGGATAACAAGTCTGAAGGAGTGTCTATCATTCGCTGGTATCGGGAGTGTGTTTTCACAGTGAGGCATGTGGTGCTACTGATGGTCATAAACAATGTCCTTATCCCAGATTGCTCAGTATTAAGGTTCCCTTAAAACCTCCTTGTGGTGGTTCAAGACCTTAGGGATAGTGAGGAGTCTATCATATATGCATGGGGTATGTCTCTATTGGCTTAGTGTTATGACAAGCTATACCAAATCCATCGAAGGGGTCGTGTCAGCATCATCTATCATTGGATTTTACAAATATAGGGATGGGAGCACATTAGAGTAGATCACCCTAAGGGGATTCCTATTGAAATAACAGCTATGGATATGAGGATGTAGTGATACGATGCTAGATGGTCCAAAGAGAGTGAGAAGCATAAGAGCCACACTTTTGCAAGGGAGCTGACTCATTACACTGATACTTTTACTGGACTTCAGGATGGAGATGTCATATGGTGCTCATATCATGAGTGTCCTGCTTGGGATGACCCTAACAACTTTACTGCTAGGATGCGGTATGAGCGATGGCTCACTGGTTGAAAGGTCAACATATAGGATCACTTCTTCTACTCTCAAATTCTTTGTTAGTATGGGTTGCAGTAGGATATGCTACTAGTACCATTTATTTATAGGTGCATCAGAGCAGAGAGATCTCCCTCCTCGATAGGTTATAGAGTTGGCTGATGAGGAGGATGTCCCAATTGTTGATCCTGGAGGAGCTGGTGGAGTCATAAAGGAATTTTTGTGGTGGTGGGATGACCTTATGTGGTACAGTCAGCATAGTATGGGCCGATAGGATGATGGCAAAGATGGGGTAGATCCAGTGGGGCATAGGGTTCATACTAGGACTACGACGTGGGGCCAATAGATAAAGTAGGTAGCATCAGAGGAGTAGGAGGCTCCTGAGGATGTGGAGGAGGAAATGGATCTTGAGGAGAGAGATTCTCCTCTCAGGGCACAACTACATGATGTGGAGATCGAGCTCTACTCATCCAAGATATAGTTACAATAGCGCGATGCCATCATAGCCTAGAGGGATACTACTATAGCGTAGATGTAAGACCAAATATAGGCTTTATAGACCACTATAGGAGGAGCTACCTATATGCAAGTCATTTTTTCCCTTCCTACTCTTGAGGATCATTTGAGGGTAGCTCTCGAGACCAAGATCTGTCATCTATAGGGTTTTTTGGATGAGAGTGATGTTCAAATTTTAGAGGACGTAGCCTAGATTATCGCTCTCTCAATGCAGATCAGGAGGCTAAGAGCCATCCCTAAGGAGAGAGGGGCTATAGGTGGGTCATAGGTCAAAATGAGCTCTACAATAGGGTAGTCTTCCATCTGGCCTAGTCATGGGGCTCGAAATCATACTAATAGGCCAGTAGGGTCTAGATCGCACCATTCTCCCAGATATCTGACCACAGGGGGCAGTGATGCAGGGGGTGCAGTCCCAACATTTGATTAATGATGCTCTTGGTTTTGATTCATTTTTGAGGTTGACGGACCTATATGACTGTCACCCATGGGAATTTTTATACATCCATGGACTTGACACACATACTTTTATGATATATTTGCATTATGACTCATTACGTGTATAGCTTATTGCTCATGTTTTTGTGATTATTTTATTTTATGATGTGATGTGATGATGGTATTATGATGATTTGATGTATATGTTAGATGATAGATGATATTGTAGATGCTTATGTGGATGTGTAAATGCTTATATGATTTGATGATATGGTGTGATGCATTTTGATGATGAATTATGAATTCATGATTGTATGCAAATGGATATTGCCTATATGTTTTATGATGTACTTTATGATGTGGTGATGGATGATTAATGAATTATGTTTGTTAATGTGATGTTATTGTTAAATGCATGTTTAATTTTGCTTTGATTGTATGCATCTAACTTATGTGATGGGATGGTATAAATGAACCTGTATGCTTTAATCACTTAAAACATAAGGAATGCATATGACATTGACAATATTAATGGGTGATACCACAAAAAGTAAAAAAATAATCATGAATTTAAATAATCACTCTTATCATAAGAATTGATTAAGTATTCATATATGAGATGTAATGGTGTGTAATGTATTTTCTTGATAAGTTTTTGTAAATTAAAAGATATAAAGTAGTCAGTGGTTGTCTATATACTATTTCTAATATATATGCGTTATTTGTCCTACTATGTTGATACCCCCTAATATATAGAATCTTATAAATAAAGCTATGGTGTGAATAATGATATGATTTGTTGCTATGTATGAATGTTTGGGGTTTTCTGGAGATTCAAACACTCTAGTTACCCTATCAACAACTATCTACTGACCACTATAGACTTTGAAAAGTAAGGCTTTTACCACGGACCTAGTTTTCATGATTTCTGTGTGTGTGAGTGATTGTATATTTTGAGATAGAACTCAAGCATTTCCTTCGATGTCAGGTAGGATTATTTCAACCCATTGCTAAGATCAGGGATTCTCAAGTGTTCGTCTCATCCTAATTTGGACTTAGTTGGACTATACCACTAGGCAATATTGGGTTACCTAAGCTAGCTCATTCACATTCAAACATTGGTCTACACAAATGCATGAAGCAATTATGATAGACATATCGTCATGCGTAAGGATCTCTCCTTATAGTTTTGTACAATGCTGAGAATTCTTGGGATTCAAGATTTATTCCCTTTTTTGGATTCATTTTGGCTTTGGATATTTGCTCGTATGTAGTGATGAAAATAACTTTTTATTTTTGATTTATTTTTTCTGAGTGTTTTTTTTTTGAATTTCTGATTTGTGTATCGGATTATTGCTTTGAAAATTGGACTGTATGCTTGGCATTTTGAATATGTACTTTGCTTCGAGATTTTGCTTATTTTTATTTAAGCAAAGGGTTTGGATAGGGAAAATCTTGTCCTTTTTCCAATTCTTAGTACATTTAAACCGGTTGCACAAGGGGATAAGCAAGAAATATCCTTTTCTCTTAAGGGTAACCTAGACTGCTTTTGTAGCTTTCATATTTTCCTTGTACTAGATAGGTATTTAGTGTTTCAATTAGTGATGGGATCCTGAATATCCAAGGCATTATCATAGCTAGACCTTAACTTCTACTAATCAAATTTGTTTTCCAAAAAATTTAATAAGATCACTAGGTGTGTTTGATTAACCAAAAAACCTTAGTATATTATGTATAGCAGCAACTAATGGCTGTGTTAAAAAACATAATTGCACATGTTAATGGAGGTACAGATTTGAATAATTTGTGCGACAAACTATGGTATCACTTTTAAGGATCTCATAACATATGCAATTGTAGTGGATATAAAAATGTAATGCAATGATGTGGATGCAAGATGTGAGATGCAATTATTTTTGTATTTTTTAATTTTATGTTGTTTTTGTACTTTTGTTTAATTTTTACCAAAGGGCTTATTATGCCTTTGGGGCTTTTTATTTTTTGACCAAGTAGCATGAAGTACCCTTGAAGCTTTTGATTTTGACCAAGTGGCATGAAGTACCCTTGGAGCATTTTGATTGAAGTTGACCAAGCGGTTTGAATACCCTTGGAGCATTTTGAATTGATTTTGACCAAGCGGGATGAATTACCCTTGGATCCTTTGATTGTATTTTGAAATTTTATGTTTTTATGATTTGTTTTGTGTTTTTGACATATTTGATTTTTTTTGTGCTTTACATGTAGAATGCCTTTAAGTGAATGATATTGAGAGGCTTAGGCTCCTCAACACCATTTAATGATATAAGGTGATATGCTCTAGGCCCTAATCTCTATGAAATCATGTATGGGCCTATCCAGTTTACCACAAACTTATCTCACAGATGCGATGGCAGATTCAAATTCTGCTAGTTTTCTTTGAGCACTAGATCTCCAACATTGAATTCCCTTAAGTGGAATTTACTATTGTAAGCTCACACAAGGTGATATTGATAAACTTGAATATGCTCTAAAGCATTTACTCAATGTTAATCAAGAAGTTTCAACTGATCAAGGTAACCTTACCATACAACATCATCGTCTATAAAGTACTTTAATGCTATGCATAGAGTTGGAATTTCCAACTCTAATGGCATGATGGCCTCAGTGCCATATACTAGTGAAAATGGTGTTGCCCTAGTGGGTGTTTGTATACTAGTCTTGTATGCCCATAGTGCAAGAGGTAACTACATGTGTCAATCCTTGTGATTGTCTTGCACCGTCTTCCTTAAGATGGAGATTATTATTTTTTTGGAGGCTTCTACTTGCTCGTTTGCTTATGGATAATAAGGTGTTGAAAAACTATGCTAAATATGGTATTTGTTCATTAAATAATGCATATTTTTGTTCTTGAAAGATGGCCCATTATCTGATATTATCTTCAAAGGGACCCCAAAATGACTTATGATATTATGGAGTATAAACTTCGCAATCCTTGGTCCAGTTGTCGATGTTAAGGGGATTGCTTCCACCTATTTAGTGAAGTATTCTATTGCCATTATAATGAATGTGTGTTATCCTGAGGACAGGGGTGATATCTTCCCAATCAAGTCTAGTCCCCACTACGAGAATGGCCATGATGCCTGGATGGGTTGCAATGCTTGCAATGGCAAGTGTGTTAGATTTACATGATTCTGGCGCTTACTACATTTCTTGACATACTCACAATAGTACTTTTCCATGGTGAGCCAATAGTAACCTATTATCAAGATCCACTTAACGATGGCCATGCCACTGAAATGCCCTCCACATGTGTTGTTGTGAGCTTGCAAAATTGCCCATGATGCTTCCTAGGGCTTTAGAAAATGGAGTAATACTCAATAATATCCTTATCTATAGAGGATTCCTCCTAGAAATATGTATCTTGTTGCTTTTTATTTGAACATTTACCTTTTAGTATGTGAAAAAACATGAGGTACTATTCCAAGTTTCAGGAAGTCCCGTAGTTGGGAAAGCCAATCCTGATAAGACACGGTTTCTATAGAAAATATAACTTTCTTTTCTTGTATTTCTAATCTAGTGAACACATATTGTGGAAAAAATCTATGGTGTATGGTTGCACCACACTCCACAGGTTCTTGGAAGATCAGAGACCCCCAAGGCACCGTTTGCAATAAATATCTAGCTGCGAAGGATCAATCTTGATTTTGTTTGATGTTGATCATGTTGACTAATTCTTGATTGTCAAAAGCTTCACGATGTATTGTTGAGTGCAAAAGCACTTTTACATGAACGGTTGTAAAATTAGGAGATGGATTCTGAGGGATTAAGGATCCCAAAGAGGCCATGGTGTATACAAATCTATTTGATGTACGAGGGATTGCCTCGATGTCGTACCATTCCAGCTGGGCTATGTATATGTAAAAAAGTTCCTTGTAAGTCTTTAAGAGTGGGCACCTACATTGAAATAGTCCTTTGACCTGGTTTACTAGGAGCAAGGAGTCACCAAAGATATTCAGTATTTTAATGCCTATTTCTACGGCTGTTTGGAGTCACAGGATCAATGCTTCATATTATGTATTGTTGTTTGTGCATGGGAAGTCTAGTTTGAATGATAAGGGAAATGGAGTGCCCTGTGGTGTGATAAAGACAATCCCTATTCTGCCCCCTTTTTCACACTTAGAACTGTTGAAGAACAATGACATGTCTCTTTCTCTCTTAGGATCTTTGAGTTTTGGCAGATCTGATAATGCAAATATCGCATCATCAGGAAATTCTATAGTGAGAGGCTTGTTATCCTGAAGAGGTGCCTCTACTAATTGATATTATATGACTTATCCCTTGATGGAATTTTGGCTTATGAAATCTAGATCAAATTCTATCAATAGCATGATCCACTTTGCAGTATGTGTATTGTGATATGTCTTTCTCATCATGTACTACAAAGGATTTTGTTTTGATATGACGTAGGTCATATGGATCAACATGTAGTGTCGTAACTTTCGAGTAGCAAAGACCACTACTAAACACAACTTTTTGACATACACATATCCTAGCTCATAACTCACCAAGGTGCGACTAATGTAATATATGGCTTTCTCTTTATCTTGTGCATTCTTTTGGGCTAACATGGTGCCCAATGCAAAATCAGTAGCCGATATATAAATTAAAAATGATATGTCTAGCCTTGGTGGAGCCAATATTAGTGGTGTGGCTAGATAATTTTTGATCTCTACAAAGGATTTCTGGTATTCTTTTTCCCAATGAAAGGGGATCTCCTTGCGTAGCAACTGATTAATAGGTCAAAATTTGTCTGATAATTGCCCGATGAATATTTTTATGGATGCTATCTTGCCTTGTAGGCTCCTTAGCTCCCTAATGTTGGTATGGGTGGCCATGGACATTTCCAATATAGCCTTTACCTTTACAGGATCAACTTCGATGCCTCTATTGGATATGATGAATCCCAAAATCTTTCTAGAAGTTACATCAAATACACACTTCTTAGGATTCAATCAGACATTATGTTCTATGAGACGATCAAAGACTTGTCTAAGGACATCGGTGTGCTCTTGCTGCAACAGGTACTTGGCTAGTAAGTCATCCATTGAATATTCTAAGATCTTATGCATATAGTCATGGAATATGTATGTCATGGCCCCCTAATATGTGGCACCAACATTTTTGAGAATAAATGACATCACTTTGTAATAGAATGTTCCCCATGGAGTAATGAAAGTAGTTTTATGTTTATCTTCAAGCTTAATCTGGATCTGGTTGTATCCACAGAAACCATCCATTAGGGAGAGTATCTCATGACCTGTGGTTCCATCTATAAGAGCATATATGTTTGGTAATGGGAATGAATCCTTTGGTGTTGCCCTATTTAAATCTCTAAAATCCATGTAGATATGGACTCTTTCATTGGGTTTCCCCATGGGTACCATGTTTGACACCCACTCAGGGTAGTCTATAGGAACTATGAATATTGCATCCAGTAGTTTTTGTAATTTGTTCTTCACCATAAAAGTTATGGTTGGATGCATTTTCCTTAGTTTTTTCTTGAATGACTTCTTCATGAGATCCAATGAAAGGTTTTGAACGACTAACTTTGGATCTATCCCTGACATGTCTTTGTAAGTCCAAGCAAAAATATTTGTCCTCTCTTTGAGGAGAGGAATTAGGATGGCTTGTTCATCTGGAGATAGACTTTCTCCCAACTTGACTTTTATTGGTAGGGTAGGATCATCTATGATGTCCACATCGAAAGTCGCTTCTATAGCCATATGTGACCCATCCTATAGCTAATGAGGCATGGGTATCAAATGAATGTAATCGGTGGGATTTACAAGACCTATTGACTTAGGTTCCAAACCAAAATGGATGACATAATACGCACAATATAAGGTAAAATGGAATGGTTGTAACATCTCTTTGTTGGAGAAGATGTCTTCAGGATCAATGGGCGAATTAGCGTGATCCCTATCAATATCCTCTATATCAGGATGCAATGATTTGGTAGGATCTGTTGGATTATGAAGTGGAGTGGTCAAATCAATGGAGATCATGTTGATGGATGGGATGAAATATCCAGGACCACATGGGTGTAATCTTATCTCAGGGGTTTCCCTTCCATCCTTATGATGAGGATCTAGAGGAATGGGAATTTTTGGATCTCGCCCATGAGCAGGGTGGATAATAGGATCATTAGGCTCTAATAACTCTCTTAATGTAGGCGAAGGGGGATTGACCATTTGATGAATGGCAGCTAGGTCAAAAGGTCTCCCAAAAAATTATAGATGAGGGTCTATAGCATGGAGTGTCACCTCTCTATCTACTAGTTCGTTGACTTGCTGCAAGTGGTGAGGTCCAAGATAAGTCATCTCAGTCTCATCCTCAAAGTCATCATCACTTATCCATAAATCGTTAGCATTTGTATGTGGCCCTAATACAAGGGGCTCATGTATTGGCCCTAAGTAGGCCATCTTTGTTTCATCTTCATATTATTCATCACTTATGAAGAATCCATTTGCATTTGTATCTTGCCCCAAAGTCAGGGTTGATGGCTCAAGCCTAAGTAGGCTCTTTCTATTGAGTCTTTTGATTCGTAGTCAATTTCCTCTAATGTATATCCAATCTCATTTTGGATGGACCATGTGAATATTTGTAAATAGCAAGACCCTTGGTAGGCTAAGCCAAGTTTCTCCTCATTGTCACTTGCTTCATATCCATTATCCTCATCCCACGAGTTGTACCCTATTCGGGTGGAATCAATTGAAATGTTTGGATGATAAACCTCTAGTGGTGGTACGTTTACCATGGCCACTTGTCTGTTGCTCAAATTTCTTGTTCTTAGGGGTGATAAGGAATGAAATTAATATCTTCTCCTAACCCTAAGCTTAATCTATCCAATGCCATTACAAGAGAGTCATATTGACCTTTGATATAATAGCCTAGCCCAAACCTATCAGAGGGAAGCTAATATTGTGGCCCGTATGGCCAACTACGCCCTTGCTCATATATACCAAGGCCATAGCCATGCCAATGGCAACACTCAAAGTAGCTTAGAGAAAACTCGGGATTAGAGAGGTAATGAACATTGACCATGAATAATTCGTCACTATCCTCTTCTATGTCTAAAGATTTATGGGCATAGTCCAGGCTAACATAGACAAAATTGGTTTGATTGGGAGGGATTCCAAGTGGAACCACTGTTCCCACTGGCAACCTCAAGTCCTTAGGTCTTCCCATGTCTTGTGCAGACTCAATGATAGGCGTAAAGGTAATGTTCTGCACAAGGTACTCCCCTATGTCTGTGCTTGCCAAGTGTATTGATGCATGTGATGTGGATGACCCTACGGATGATACTGGTGAAGAAGGGTGGTAATCACTATCTCCATCTTGATCTTGAAGATATTATTCTTCCATAGGACTTGGAATTTAAGCAATGGCTACAGTTGGCACTTCCTTGGGACTTTATTATTTGACTAAGGGCACCTTTAGCTTCTGATTGTCTTTTGGTTTTGATGTTGATGGTACTTCAGAAGCATTGACTATTTTGAGTGCATCAATAGGTGTTGATGTGCATGGGTCTTTTCTTACCCTATTGTATTTGTTATCCCCTTGTATGGTTTGAGATGAAGGTGCTATGTATAGGTGGATAGAAGGGATTACAAATTCTCCTAGAATGTCCACCTCATGGATATTTTTAAAAGGCTCTTCATCAGCCAGAACCACATAGACTTTGTTTTCATGCACATAATTGAAACACTGGTGCAAGAACGAAGGCACACACTTCATGGCCCTTATCCAAGGACACCCTAGGAGGATATTGTACTGCATAGCTCCTTCCAAGACATGACACATCACAAGGATGGTCTTGTGCCCAACCTTGATGGGTAGGACTATCATTCCCATAGTATTGCATAAGGCATCATTAAAAGCTCTTAATGTTTAAGCTCTTGGAACGATATTGGACTTGGGGATCTTAAGGTGCTCTATTGCTATTGTTGTAATGATGTTTATTGATGAATATGTATCAACCAAGATCCTATTGAAAGGTAAGTTATTTATTATCACCATAATGTTTAGTGAAGGATCTGGTAAGGTAGCAGGTACTATATTAATATTATAATCATAGAATCAAATTACAGGTTCCTGGCATTCTTGTACTTGTCCCACAAAGTGAGTGAATGCATTCGCATATTGCGGTTGGAGCTCAATTGTCATTAAGATATCCATTAGAGTCTCCCTATGGTTTGGGGACTGTTGTATGAGCTCATAGATGGACAACTTAGCTGAAGTTGTATATAGGTTTTGCTCCAATATACTCTGGATAGTTACCAAAGGTCGTGTTGGTGGACCTGGAAGGTTGTCTTACCTCTGCATAGGTGCAGTTAGGAAATTCATGGGAGCTGTAGTAGGTTGTAGTTTACCATACCACATAGTCCTTGTTGCTATATTAACAATCTCAACCATCCCAACGCATTTGTGGGTAGGTATATTAGCTCAAACCTGATTAACTTGGGCCCCTTACTCTCTATGGGCCTCATGATTAGGCAACGGGTTTCTGTATATGCCCATGTCTCTATTATTGGGAGCTAGTGGGTTGTAAAATTTGAGTTCTCCTACCTTAATAATGTTTTGCACTTGATGCTTAAAACCAATGCAAGCCTCAATGTCATACCCTAATATCCTATGATAAGGTAAAAATTGATCTTCCCTATATCCCTTTGGCTTAGGATGGTTGGGATATATAATAGATATATCAGGAAATATGATCCTCATGGCATCGCTCAACTGATTAAATATTTATTACATTGATTCTGTCAGAGGCGTGAAATAGTGAGGTAGATTGCATTCCCTGTTTCTTCCCTGATTATTCCTTTGGTCGTAATTGTCTAGTGGGGGATGTGCTTGATGGTTCTGGGGTTGTTGTGCACCCCCATCCTTGGGTGTAGCCAATACTACTTGATTTATTGGAGAAGGATTTCCCTACTTCTATTTGTACTTGTCATTCTTACCATTCTTGTTCCACTCCTTTTTTTTGGAGTTTAATGGTTCCCTCATCTACTTTTATTTTTTCAATGAGCTTGGCCTATGCCAAAGCTTCCTCAAATGAAGGATTATGCTGAAGTTGTAGTAAGAGGGCAATGTTTTTAGAGCAAATTTTGGTGAACATGCAAATGATATCCTTTGTGGGAACAAAGAATGATAATTTTACAATAAATTTTCTTCATCTATTCCCATAATCCATTACTAGCTCATAATCATACTATTTCAAGTTAGACAGGTCTGATAGGTTCACCTTCTTCTTAGAACCAAAGGAGAAATGCTTTAATAATATGTTTACTAGTTGTTCAAAGTTGGTTATACCATGCTTAGGTAGTTGGTTGAACCATTGAGTGGCAACATCTAAAAATATTATTATGAATGTTCTTAGCATGAGAGCATCATTATATTCAAGATGAAAATATGTGATAAAATTTGTGACATGCTCTTGTGCATCCTCTTCATCCTTAAAATTTTCTAACCTAGGAATATCAAAGTTCTTAGGATATGGAGGGCTAGAGATTGATGGGCACAATGGTTGGTTGTGTATTTTGCTCAACGTTGGTGAGTTCCTGGATGCCTCTTGTTTCTCAAAGGATTTCATATTTTTAGAAAGCTTTTGAAATGCCTTTGATGCATGGATTTCCTCCTCTTGTAAGCCTACTCACAGTGGCAATGGAGGTAACTCTCTATCCACTTGATTTGTTCTATTTTCCTCCCTCCTATGATGGGACTCAGGATTTTGATCCTGGTTTTTTATATTTACCCTTTCCCAACTAGTTAGATTTCATTTATGGTTTGGTGGGGGATTCCATTGTGGGCTATCTTGTTTAGTGCACCTCTATTTAGGCAAGTCACCACATCTAGTTCTTTGGTGGTCACTACCATTTGTCTATAAATTGTTAAGAGCTATCCGCTCAGCTTGCTCTCTTAAGTGCTGCTCATGTTGGCACAAGAGTATTTCTCTTTGTTTATCCTGTTCGAGATCTTCCACTAGCTCTTGCTCCTTACGTAATGCATTTTATAACTACCTCATTCGATCAATTTGCATTGTCACAAAAGAATCATATTTATCTTTGTTCTTGTTATCTTGACTCGTAGATTCCTCTAGGAGGTTTTTGTTGTACATATAATCTTGCTAGCTAATGTGACTTGTTTAGTGTACTATTGAGTATTCCTATGATCAGACTACGTGCATCTACTATGGGGTCACTCTGAGGCACCCCTGGATAGAGATATGTGTTTAGAAGTTATATTTTGTGAGCTTCCAGATGCAGAGTTATCAATAGCTACAATTATTTGAGTTGGTCATGTAGGAAATCGATCCAATCCATCTAGCTATCTTGTTTTCCATGGCTGGTCCCATGGGGTTCCATTCACTCCTATGAGGTCATAGTATATGGGAATATTTCCTTTTATACGAAGGGTTTCTTCTATATGATTACCATGACTAGATGTAGCTCTAGTTTCCTGCCCTTCAGTGGGTAGACTTGTTTCATATGTTTCTTGTGAATCTTGAGGTATTGCGACTCTTGCTTGTGTTCTTGAAGAAGAGGGTTTTGTGGTGACATGTTTTCTCCATGTGGATGGAGATGTAGTAGTCTCATCATCCCTATGTGAAGAATGAGTTTTAGAACCTTATTTATGTCCATATGAGGAGGAAGCCCTTGAATATTCCTCACGTATTTGAGATGTTTTTGTGTGTTTAGAGGAGGCCCTTGAGGTCTCCTCATGTCTCCTTGATGAGGATGGTTGTGAAGCCTCTTTTTGTCTATGTGAATTTATTCCATGATGTGGTTCCCTACTTGGGGTTTCTCGAGGAGATTCCCAAGGTTTGAGTTATCACCCTTTAGGCTCATGGAGCTACATCTCACGGTCTTATGGGTAGGTTGTTCAATGTTACTACAAATCTGTCTATGGGTATGAGTTGCTTAGTCTCTACCTCGGTATCAGATAGAGGGTTTTTACTTCTTGTTTTGAACATGTTGTTGATTAATTGATCTTTTGAGTTGTAATTTAGGAATAACCGCACAATACCAAGAAAATGTTTACCTTGATTATTGATTTAAGTGTTCCCTAAACTATTTGGTGTGTTGTTATTTTTATTTCTAGCTCTTGTTCTTGGATTAAGAATGAGAAGACTCATCCATAGTGATAATCAAGTACACCCATGCCAAACATGTTTTTCTCAAAATAAGCTAGGGTACACCACTGAAGACCCATTGGGGGGTTCACCTAGCTCTTCCACTGTGAACCAATGATTGTTCCAACAGTGGGAGATAGTTTGAGCACAAGTAACTTAGTATCACTATAAGTAAGTTTCTCAAACCATTTCTAGGAAGCTCTAGGGGTAAAACCAGTGGAAGGAGATGAATTCCAACATCACTGGACTGAATTGAGGGTTGGTGATGAAATCTAACTCCCTAATGTTAAAATGAGACATGCGTGTGTGGTGTTCATTTTAAGCTTGCATAACATAAAGTTCATCATATAAAAGCAATGAGTTTTTCCTATATGCATAAGTACAAAAATACATTTCATTATTCGGAAAGATGCATGAACTACTATGATTTGTATGGGCACACTTTATTTCGTGCAGCCATGGCCTCAAGTAGGGCCTCAAAGCAAGAAAAAAACATACAATGTCTAGCACGTTGGATTCTAGGGTGAACTTTTCAGGCATAAGCCACTGTTCCTAGCAATGCCTAGTGGAAATATAAAATAAGATCTAAGATATGCAAAATTCTTAATTCTTTCTCCTTTTATTCTTTCAATTTACAAACATAAATGTGCTTTAAGTTCTCTATTTTAGACACACAGAAATAGATAGAAAGCTATGAAATATCAGATAAGTTGTACCAACCTTTGATCCAGCTCAGAGAGTCAGTGTTTTGACATCTGTTGCACTCCAATTCTAACCACTGTTGACCAGAGCAACTGATTCCTAGCCATTGTAGCTCAGAGTAGCTAAATATCTATTGGCCACTATAGCTCAGAGCATCTGATTTTTGGCCATTGTAGCTCAGAGTGACTAGACCTACACACAAAACTAAGTTAGTATTTTGGTAGCAAATGAAAAATCAATGGAGGTCCCACCATGATCACCATCTATAGCGACCCCGGGATGCACACACCGCTCTTTTTATTATGCTACTTGCAATGTATTAAAAACCCAAGATGAAATGGAAGACAATGAAAAGCATATAACATGGAAATAAAAAATATGGATCTCTTTATTCATATTTAAACTCGGTTACATGTAGGTGTAGACACCAAAACAGCACCAATCCGATTATGTGACTACAAACACTGATCACATTAACACACACAGCCCCCAGAGGTTAAACAGTGGTTCTAACCACTTACACAGCAGTTTTGCAAGTCAAAAATCAGTTTGGCACCTTTTAGACACTTTATTTCTTATTCGTCCCACCCAGGGACGAGTGCGAATTTGTACTCGTCCTACCCAAGGACGAGTATGGATTTGTACTCGTTTCACCCAGGGACGATTATTAGCGCTCGCTTCGGGTGGGACGAATGCCAGGTTTGACCAGCAAAAAGTCGGACCTCAGCGCATGACAACTCAGAACTACCACTCAGCTTTTCATGCATGACATAGGAGTGCGAGTGAGTTCTTTTAACAACTCATATCTGCCAATTGACTTTCCCTCCACTGCATGGGAATGAGAGTAAGCTTTTTAAGACAACTCATATTTGCCACTTAGCTATCCCTTCATTGCATGGGAGTGCAAGTGAGCTTTTCTAAAACACACAAAGACATGCACAGAGGCACTTAAGAAGCCCTTGATCAAGAAGAAGTCTTCTCTTCACAAACAAAAGCATTCATGCAAAGAAACACTTTTGCATGTTAATTCAAAGAGACCCCTTGGGTCTATAAAATGGTGAGTTTCCTCACCCAAAGGATATACCGAGCAGGAGCATTCTGAGCAACGAAGTGCTGTTAATTCACTTACTTGCGATTTGCGCCCAAACCCCAATCTTTTGACCACAATATTCTATCAATTTGACGACAACACATCACATCAGGTTTCGGACCCATCTCAAGCGGATTGGTGTCGAAGCAAGGTTTTATCCGTGGGTGGTTTGCCTTCGGGCACCTCCCCGCTTTACTTCATTTATAGTATTTTAGCTAGTTTCATGTTTATGCATTTATCAAGTTTTTAGTGCATTTAGATTCATTTCAGCTATAGTTAGATTTATCTTTTATTTTTCATACACAGGTGCTACTGATTCTTTGTTTGTTTCTTTGAACACAGATTTCAGGTCTATTGAAGGAGCAGCGAGGAATCGACCTTTGTCAATGCAAGCGGCGACAACGTTTTGGTTCGCCCATTTTATATGTGGGCACGCGGAAGAAGGAATTCAGAGACAAGTTGTAGAGAACAATATCTAACGCTCCTATCCCCTAAAAAGGAAGGAGACGTATTGTAACACGAATTGAAAAGAATATCAATAAAAAAAGGGCTACATTTCATATTGTTCTTATATCTTGTGTTCATTCATTTGTGTTCCTTCCTTTTAATACGATTTCGTTTAGTCTTTCCTTTTTGTTTTCGGAATCTCGTGTTTTCAATGGCGATCACGGTGGGACGACTGTCCTCTATTTTTTTAGGTTAATTTACTGATCTAAAATTGCTTGTTTTTACAGGTACCTATTTTTTAACCTCGGACTGTTATTCGTCTCTGCACGTGACGATTACAGAATTGGTACTCGTCTCACCCCGGGACGAATAAACTATTCGTTCCACCCTGGGACGATTACGGTCTGTTATTCGCTCCACCCAGGGACGATTATAATTTTGTGCAATTTTCAGAGCAAATCAGAGACATCCTGTTAGGCAGAGAAGAGGTAGGGGTTTTTACAGCTTCTGTCAAATTTCTGTTTTTCTGTTTTCTGGTTTTCAGTTTGTATGGCTTAGGGAAAGATTTCTTTTCGTTTGCTTGTTTCAATTTTGCAAAATTAAAACGAACCCCACACATCACGAGGCATTTTAAACCAAGGCGTTGGTCGTAAAACCCCAACCCTTGAACAAGACCAAAGGTGGATTCCATTATCACTTTGGCTTGATATATTGCATCCATTACCTCGATCGCGATCGTTGCTAGACGTAAATCCCGACGAAAGTTGACCGAGTGTAGCTTGGGGTGATTCCCAAGCACGCGAGGATAAGTCTTCTATGGTAGGTGTCATAAACAGAGCGATTCCCCTTCCGTACCGCCTATGTTCCACGTATCATCTGCTCTCACGTACCTATAGTCTCCCTCACGTAAGGGCGGGTATATAGAGAGGTTGGTATATCGGTCCGGCAATGGTATATTGAAGGGGCGACCATATTGGGAGTCATAAGAGCCTTCATACTTGCATTTAAACGTTTCACAAAAATCTTCAAAAACAAAACAAACAACAAAAACACACTAAACCAGATTTAGGGCACACTATTAATCTTTAAAAGAGATAATCATTGCTTGTGAGTGTGTATGCTATTTTCTGTTTAGACAAAAAAAATCAAAAATCAAAAAAAAAATCATAAACAAAGATAAAAATCTACGCATTTTGTCACTCGCTCCAAAAGCTCCAAGGATTCCCGCAATCGCTTGGTCACCCCAAAATGCTCCAAAGGTGTCCATGAACCCTTTGGTCAACCCAAAAGCACCCTAAGGTTCCCATAAGTGATGCAGGACCATCCAACAAAATATGGGAAATTTTATATTTTTCTCTAAATTTTAGTGCATCTTGCCGGGGCCATAACTTCTCAACCGTAGCTCCGATTGACTTGAAATTTTACAGGGAGTTAGTTGGGATAATTTTAAACAAATATAATTCCCTAGAATTCTATTTTCCCAAAAAAGTCAGTTTTCGGGGCCAAATTCCATCATCTAGTGCCCCAAAATTAGGTTTTAAAATTGGGCACGCCAATTTTTTGCACTTTTTGAGCTGTTCGGATGTCAATATCTCCTAATGTATTTAGAGTTAGGACTTGAGACTTCATTTTTGTCTTATCTACTATAAGAGGGATGCACACACCAATTTTGGGCCCCATCTGACTCATTTCAATTTTTAGGGTTTTTAGAGAGACATCGTCATGGTGCTCACCTGCAGCCAAGCCCAATCACGGGCGAATGTTGTGGGGAATGTCCAAAGAAACATGAGTCGCATCCGTTATAGTCCCCAGGATTTGGTCATACCACCTTGGCGACCTAACACACAAGGCAGTCCCCTACACACCTTAACGGAAAGGGACTATAGGGGCACCTCTTCTAGGGGCACTCCTGTTCAGCATAGCACCCAACACGCACCCTCCCATGAGGGGTACATCCATAGGAGAGCTCCCTTAGATGCTCGCTATGAGTGGTCACCACGCAATGAAGCACTAGGTCAACATAGGGTTCGACGGGAGGAACCACATGATTACACTATCCCTCCTTCACCCCCTCTAGTTGTCAGGACTACAAGGACAAATCCAGAGCACAAGGCTCCTCAGGTGGGGCGAGCCAACTCTTCCCGTTCCTCTTTCACTTACAAAAGAGAGCACGAGGAAAACCCTTACCTTCCTCAAGAACAATATACATCGCAGGAGCAACACGCCTCCGCAATTGCTAGCTTTCAGGATTACCTATTGAGGCCAAAGCCTCAAGGGAATGCCGCTACCCCCAACAGAGGGAGGCGACCTATAGAGATCTCGGATCACCATGACCGAGATAGATATCTAGGAGAGGCATCTAGGCCTTCTAGACATGAGACGACAGGACCAACTATCTTAGAATCTGCCAAGCATATTGCACGTCGGATGCAACTCACGATACTTGAGCTAGAACAACAACAATTAGAGCAACAATATCTTTTAAATCAAGAGTGCCTTCAGCACCAGGAGGATGAGTTGTTACAACACACTATGCAGGTGAAGACTCCAACCCCTCACATGCATAAGACAAAACATTATGAGAAACACAACTGGGTGCAAGACAGGTCTCTACGACCTTATCAAACGTTGCCCTCGATGCCTCCTAGACTTGAGCGGGAGGCCAATCCTAAGACCAATGACGGGTGCCTTCTTCAAGCGCCCACCCAGGTTCATGGACCACCCCCGAAAATTCTTCAAGAAGCCTCTAAGGAACCTGAGCTAGAAAAAGAGTGGACTAAAATGAAATACCAAAGCATGGGGGGTGCTATTCATTCATCCCTCTCAAGGCATCAAGTTTCCCACAACTTGCAACGGGAACAAATCAAACAGGAGGAGCTCAAATCCCTCGATACAAGCAATGCACTGCCCAAGCACTTAGAGTTGGTAGAGACCAAGATTTTGGGGCCCCAAAAGCCCAACTCACATGAAACTCCTCTCAAAGAGGATCAACCCCTGGTTGTAGAGCTACCTGATGATGAGGTCTTCCATATCTTAGAATCACCAGATTCTGATAAGCCTGACTCTCTCGCCAAAGACGAGTCAACATATGCAATAGTGCCATGGGACCCATTCGAGTCCGACAGCATTAATTCACAGGTGGTCCCCATGGATGAGCATCACAAAATTCTCCTAACATTATTCCCTTTGGAGGCTCCCATCGAGCCCGTGCCATTGCCAGAAAATTAGGTCCCCCCACAAAGCGCGAAACAACTCCATGAGGACCACATCAATCTGCTCGAACAAGAAGAGCTTAACATGTCGCAGATAGCTATCGAGGCCAACGAGGGCCTTTGGATCACTGACAATGATTACGAAGATGAAACTGAGATGGCTTATCTCAATCATGCACGACGGCACAATCACCCTGTCACCCATGACGAACTAATGGCCCAACTAGGCATAAGACTAGGGCATGAGTGGCGCATAGACCCAGCCCACTGGCATCACATGTTGATCCCACTCCTTTGGGAAGATCGCGAGCACCTTCCACCCAGAGATATCATAGCACCATCAATGCCGAAGGCAGACCTTGCCCTCCTATCCGTGCATAAGGCCGATCCATTCGTGCCAATTCCTACAGAGCCAGATCCGGTGCACAAAGATCATCACGCTGGGGGTACCTCTATTCCCTGAAGAGCCAGTGGGTTACACCAAATGCTCCAAAGGTGTCCATAAACCCTTTGGTCAAACCAAACGCTCCAAAGGTGTCCATAAACCCTTTGGTCAAACCAAAAGCTCCAAGGATTATCGCAATCTCTTGGTCATCCCAAAAGCTCCAAGGATTATCGCAATCTCTTGGTCACCCCAAAAGCTCCAAGGATTATCGCAATCGCTTGGTCATCCCAAAAGCTCCAAGGATTATCGCAATCGCTTGGTCATCCCAAAAAGCTCCAAGGATTATCGCAATCACTTGGTCATCCCAAAAGCTCCAAGGATTATCACAATCTCTTGGTCATCCCAAAAGCTCCAAGGATTATCGCAATCCTTGGTCACCCCAAAAAGCTCCAAGGATTATCGCAATCTCTTGGTCATCCCCAAAAGCTCCAAGGATTATCGCAATCTCTTGGTCATCCCAAAAAGCTCCAAGGATTATCGCAATCTCTTGGTCATCCCAAAAAGCTCCAAGGATTATCGCAATCGCTTGGTCATCCCAAAAAGCTCCAAGGATTATCGCAATCTCTTGGTCATCCCAAAAGCTCCAAGGATTATCGCAATCACTTGGTCATCCCAAAAAGCTCCAAGGATTATCGCAATCTCTTGGTCATCCCAAAAGCTCCAAGGATTATCGCAATCGCTTGGTCATCCCAAAAGCTCCAAGGATTATTGTCTCCAACTCCAAGGTTTCATCCTTTCCCAAAAGCTCCAAGGATTATAATTGGTCATAAATGGTTTATTTGGTATAAAAGTAGGATTATATCTTGGTATCCAAAAGCTCCAAGGATTATCGAATCTCTTGGTCATCCCAAAAGCTCCAAGGATTATCGCAATCTCTTGGTCATCCCAAAAGGCTCCAAGGATTATCATAATCGCTTGGTCATCCCAAAAAGCTCCAAGGATTATCTAATCGCTTGGTCATCCCAAAAATCTCCAAGGATTATCGCAATCGATTTTCAAAATTAGGATTATCACTTTATCCCAAAAAGCTCCAAGGATTATCATAATCACTTGGTCACCCTAAAAGCTCCAAGGGATTTTCATAATCACTTGGTCAAACCCTAAATGCCCCAAAGGTATCTATAAACCCTTTGGTCAAGACAAAAGCTCCAATGATTACCACAATCCAAAAGCTCCAAGAGTTACCATAACTGCTTGGTCAACATAAGTATTCAAAAATCAACAAAAACAACACAAAAATCAAAATCACAAAAACAATTGCATTTCAATTACATGCATTCTCATAAAAAAACAAAATCACAAAAACATTTGCATTTTCCATACATTCTCATAAAAAAAAAAAAAACGAAATAACCAAAACATTTGCATGCATTTTCATAAAAATCAAAATACAAAAATATAGGTTGCATTAAACATTGCATCCATCCCTTGCATACTTCGATAGGTCATACAAGTCAAAAGCACCATAGGCTGTCATTACTTGGCAATTCCATCATTTCCACCTCAAATCCATTTTCATAAATGCATACATCCAGCATATCACCCTTTTATTTTAGCATAGTCAGTTGTCTCCTAATGTATATAGGGTTTTCGTCATTCAGATGTCTTTAAATTTCTAGCCAAAATTGTACACAGTTAAGCAGATTTTACATGGGAAAGTTTTACTTGGATCACACCTTGTTACGTAGCATCCCAACACAAATTAACACACATAAAATAATTCCTAAGTTGTGTGAACGAAAGATGAAACCTGCACCGTAATCCCGGTCACCATAAGCGAAACGGCTATCTTGCTTATCCCCCTGTGCAATTGACCCTAGGAATGCCGAGAGTTGGCAAAAGGACAAGCATCCTCCCTACCCAATTCCCCATGAATCCCAAGTTCTCAAAAGTTGCAAAAACATCAAAAATTTGCAAAACGTCAAAACACTAAAATTTGACATCCTACAAGTGCACACATCAAAAGGCACAAACAATAGTGATTCTCGTCACTCCATATTCAAATCCCTTGCTCAAAAAAAAAAAAAAAAATCAATAAAACAAAAATAAACAGTGATTTTATCACTATAAAGAGCAAGTATCCCAATACACTTGAAGAAAAGAAGGGAGTCGAACTTGAATCCCTGGAACTCTCAGCATTTCGACAGGTCATGAGGCAAGCTTCAGTATCGGTTTGGTTGATAGCCTATCGGTCACTGATAGTAAACCTCCCGCATGACGATATATCTGTCACATTAACTTGTGTGCAGATCAATGTTTGCATGTGGATGAGCTAGCTTATGGTATCCTAGATAGCATCGTAGATTAATCTAACTAAATACAATAAAGGAGTTAGTGGAGCTAATTAGGTGATCCTCAGTACAGGTTCGGTTGAAAGCCCATCTGGCACTGGCGGTATCCTGATGAATAACACATAAACGAACTCAATTGCACACACAGGGATGTGAAATAACTTGGTTAAATTCAAGTCGAATTTAGACCTTGTTCAAAAGTCTTGCGAGATAAATGTACAGTCTTGGCTAGTTAGTTAAAATATCTGAATCTCAGAAAAGCTTAACTACATTTTAAAAACAACTGTCACATTTTATTCCGTACATCACCATCAAAATATATGCAAAATACAAAAACACATAGTTATCACATGCAAAGTCATTCCACAAAGTCATCCCATTAGTATAGCAAGTCAGTCAAATCTTGTACAGTCTATGGTGCATCGACACATCATCAACAACTCATTTCATTCATTCCCTATCCATACATCATACAAATTAAAAACATCACATTCATAATCACCTCTGCATACATCAAACACATACATAAAAACATGCAAAACAACCAAAATATAAAAAAACAAACAAACACAACAAAACAACCAAAATATAAAAAAAAAAAAAAACAAACAAACACAACAAAACAACCAAAATATAAAAATGACAAATGCCAACAAAAACACTAAAAATTGCCGGACAAAAGTGCTCTTGCACTTAACCTCTTCGCATTAGAAAATTGATGTCGGGGTCTACCTTGTCGTTATCCTACTCCCCAAGAAGGCTACCATAGCCGGACCGCTCCACGGGAAGACGGATTTTCGCCAATGTTACCCCCAAATGGCATCCCAAAATGGGTTCACACCCACCAAAAATAGGTCCACAAAAAAAAAATCGAGAAACTGCTTGCACATTCAACGGACAAACATCTGAAGGCACCCTCACTTAAGTCATCTTGGGTCAAGCGACTCGTCGCTTTTCTCATGTCAGTCATTCCTTCATCGATTCGTCGCTTGAGGGGGTAGTCACACTTAAGTCACCAATCAACAACAATACACCCAATCACGGCAATAGCATGCATTCAAAGAATCATTGACAAAGACAATCACGCTCCTGCTTGGGGCAGCAAACAAGCAATAATCACAAAATTGATCAAACACTTGGCATTCCCGAAGCATGAACACAAGGTTCCCCCGTGGATAAAAGGTTGCGCCCTTTGCCTATTCATGACTCGATCAATGTCCAAGCTCAAGTCACACCTCACCAAAATAGGTTAATACTTGAAATCAAATTCCTTAGCTCGTCGAAGCAAGGATTCAAGAATGCATGCCCTTTCCATACTTGGGGCATCAAGAGTTGGTTAGGTTACTGAGAAACCCTAATCATTAGTGCTTTGGTTATCTATTTTTGCTCGACGTTGCGCCTTGCACAACGCTTCCCAAAAAGGGGCATCTGTAGACACCAAAACAACACCAATCCGATTATGTGACTACAAACACTGATCACATTAACACACACAACCCCCAGGGTAGCCCCCAGAGGTTAAACAGTGGTTCTAACCACTTACACAACAGTTTTGCAAGTCAAAAATCAGTTTGGCACCTTTTAGACACTTTATTTCTTATTCGTCCCACCCAGGGACGAGTGCGAATTTGTACTCGTCCTACCCAAGGACGAGTATGGATTTGTACTCGTTTCACCCAGGGACGATTATTAGCGCTCGCTTCGGGGTGGGACGAATGCCAGGTTTGACCAGCAAAAAGTCAGACCTCAGCGCATGACAACTCAGAACTACCACTCAGCTTTTCATGCATGACATAGGAGTGCGAGTGAGTTCTTTTGACAACTCATATCTGCCAATTGACTTTCCCTTCACTGCATGGGAATGAGAGTAGCTTTTAAGACAACTCGATTTGCCACTTAGTTATCCCTTCATTGCATGGGAGTGCAAGTGAGCTTTTCTAAAACACACAAAGACATGCACCAGAGGCAGTTAAGAAGCCCTTGATCAAGAAGAAGTCTTCTCTTCACAAACAAAAGCATTCATGCAAAGAAACACTTTTGCATGTTAATTCAAAGAGACCCCTTGGGTCTATAAAATGGTGAGTTTCCTCACCCAAAGGATATACCGAGCAGGAGCATTCTGAGCAACGAAGTGTTGTTAATTCACTTACTTGCGATTTGCGCCCAAACCCCAATCTTTTGACCACAATATTCTATCAATTTGACGACAACACATCACATCAGGTTTCGGACCCATCTCAAGCGGATTGGTGTCGAAGCAAGGTTTTATCCGCGGGTGGTTTGCCTTCGGGCACCTCCCCGCTTTACTTCATTTATAGTATTTTAGCTAGTTTCATGTTTATGCATTTATCAAGTTTTTAGTGCATTTAGATTCATTTCAGCTATAGTTAGATTTATCTTTTATTTTTCATACACAGGTGCTACTGATTCTTTGTTTGTTTCTTTGAACACAGATTTCAGGTCTATTGAAGGAGCAGCGAGGAATCGACCTTTGTCAATGCAAGCGGCGACAACGTTTTGGTTCGCCCATTTTATATGTGGGCACGCGGAAGAAGGAATTCAGAGACAAGTTGTAGAGAACAATATCTAACGCTCCTATCCCCTAAAAAGGAAGGAGACGTATTGTAACACGAATTGAAAAGAATATCAATAAAAAAAGGGCTACATTTCATATTGTTCTTATATCTTGTGTTCATTCATTTGTGTTCCTTCCTTTTAATACGATTTCGTTTAGTCTTTCCTTTTTGTTTCTGGAATCTCGTGTTTTCAGTAGGTCCCTCTTAGGGATACCCATTTTGATGCAATAAGGTTACAAATAGGCAAAGAGTGTCCCTTTCACGAAGATGTGGTGCACTTTCAAAAAGCTTCCTAGTTTCGCACACAAAAATGTATGAGGGCTTACAAATGCCTCATTCTCTAGGCCTATTTCCTAGAGGGATCCCTTTTGCTTTTGTATGTTGCAAATTTTATCCGATGAACCTTTGGCCCTATAAGCAATAAAACAACAACACATGCTTAGATATCTAGGAAAAACCTCCCTAGATGAGGTTGTTAGCAATGGATATAACAAATGAAAGCAAGTGCAAATAAGAATAATGCTATGAATGCAAATGAATGAAATGATGCTATGCTAATGATATGCTAAAATAATGAATCTAATATCTAGAACTCTAGACTAAGCTTGCGGGCCACTATCCAAGACAACGACTGCTAAAGTGACTTTAATCATCTTTGCTCCAAAGCTATGGATCAAAGCTTGTATCCGATGTTGAAATAATGGTTGTTATGCTCTCCAATATGTTAGGGCTTCACCATATACATGATCTCCAAGGGAACTCTCCAAGTATCGAAAGATATCCTCAATGATCTATCCTGATAAATCATCTGGATAAATATCTCTTAGATAAAAGATGTCTTTCCTCTCTTCTAATATCGATGAAAGATATATTGATCCTTGGTGCTCTTAGGCTTGTACCTTTTATAGTGTGAAACCCTAGGTCTATGTCCAAGCCCTAGGAATGAATTTCTCATGTGTAGTGCAAGTTAGCATAAGGGGCTTTTTGTCTTTTATATGTTTGGAGGCTAGTTAACTAAAATATAACTACCAACTTGAGTATCCTATGCAAACTGGTCATTAGCATGAGAAGCTTTTGTCCTTTGTTTATGTTTGGAGGTCAGTTAACTAAATTATAAATGCAAACTCAAGTCTCCTATGTGAACTGGTCATGAAAGAGAATGTAAATTTACTCCTACTCTTCTTTATTACATGTAGACTACCACTTCTGCCCATTATTAGGGTTTTTTATCAATAAAAATTATTTTAGGGTTTAGTTGTTATCATCTACAATGACTAAAATCTGGCTGTTGTCATCTACAATGGCTAAGGTCTGGCTACTCTAGGCTTGAGTGGCTAGGATTTGGCTATTCTTGGCTTGAGAGGCTAGGATTGTATGGCTTGAAAAGGCCCCAAATGAGTGGTGAGAACCATTGTTGATGCTTGGAAAGTCTAATATTATGTCATTTGATCTTAATAATGTGTCTATGTGAGTAGCTACCCTAAGCATGACACGATTTAGGTGTCTACACAATAAACTTACCTAATGAAAAATGTATGATTAAAAATATATTATGTGTACCTAGTTTAGTTGCTAACCTACTAATAATATCTCAAATGTTTGATCAAAATGTTGAGCAAGGTGCAACAATAGTATTGTCATTGTTGTCAACACAGTCAGATAGATCTGTTGATGCAGTGGACAGGAAGTTCAAAAGCTTTTTAGATGCAGAAGATAGGAGTTCAAAGGTTACTAAGAGTATGTACAGTGATTTTCCAAGAAGACCGAAGTGGCCCATATGGAAAAGATCAAAGAAAAAGACAAGTAAGAAAAGTGTCGCGATATCACTACATATACAGTAGGCAAAAAAAATTGTCACAATATCGTGACATGTTGGAAGAGAGAGAAAAAGTAGGAAAAACTATCGTGATTTCGTGACATGTTGGAAGAGAGAAAAAGCAGGAAAAACTGTCCCGATTTCGTGACATGTTGGAAGAGAGAGAAAAAGTAGAAAAAACTGTCATGATTTTGTGACATGTTGGAAGAGAAAAAGGCAAGTGGAAAAACTGTCACAATTTCGTGACATGTTGGAAGAGAAAAAGGCAAGTGGAAAAACTGTTGCAATTTTGCGACATGTTGGAAGAGAAAAAGGCAAGTGGAAAAAATCTCGTGATTTTGTGACATGTTGGAAGAGAAAAATGCAAGTGGAAAAACTGTCGTGATTTCACAACAAGTTCGAAGAAAGAGAACAAGTAAGAAAAGTGTCACGATTTTGCGACATGTCGCATTTTCGCGATTAAAATAGGAGAGAGAAAGTAAGTTTGAAAAGTTTCACGATTTCGTGACATGTCGCATTTTCACGACTAAAATAGGAGAGAGAAAGTAAGTTGAAAAAGTGTCACGATTTTGTGACATGTCGCATTTTTGCGACTAAAATAGGAGAGAGAAAGTAAGTTGGAAAAGTGTCACGATTTCGTGACATGTCGCATTTTTGTGACTAAAATAGGAGAGAGAAAGTAAGTTGGAAAAGTTTCACGATTTCGCGACATGTCGCATTTTCGCGACTAAAATAGGAGAGAGAAAGCAAGTTTGAAAAGTGTCGCGATATCACGACATGTCGCATTTTCATGACAAAAGAAAGAGAGGAAGCGTACGAAGCAGAACTATCATGATTTTGCAACAAAAGCAGAAAGCAAGACTTTGGAAGCACAAGTGTCGCAATTTTGCGACAAAAGCAAAGAAGTAAAGTACGAAAGCAGAAGTGTCACGATTTCATGACAAAAGCAAAGAAGAAGACTTCAAAGGTAGAAGTGTCATGATTTCGCAACAAAAGCAAAGAAGCTAAGTACGAAAGCAGAAGTGTCGTGATTTCGCAACAAAAGCTAAGTTGAAGACTATGGAGGCAGAAGTGTCACGATATCATGACATGTAGCATTTTTGTGGTCCGATGCAAGGAGAAATAGAGAGAAAGAAAAAGTGTCACGATATCGCGACATGTGTTTTCATGGCAACAAATACAAAAGAAGCTTTAGAGGCAAAAATGTCATGATTTCATGATAGGTCGTATGTGCGCAAGACAAGAAGAAGAACCCAACTAAAATGAGAAGTATGACAGTGGACCGACATCTCTACAGCATTTACAGGGGTAGATACAGAGTGAATTCATGCAAGCTAAAATATGAAGAGTGAACAAAAGTCAATACGGTGGCTACAGGGACTGTTACCGAATGAAATCTTCGAGCGATGGAATTACTAAATATCTTCATGAGTTGAAGTCGACTAAGACCGATGACAACCGACTAAGATTAGGGTTTACATTTGTTATGCAAGCTGACTAAGATTAGGGTTTTCATCATGAAAATATTGTTATAAAAGGAGGGCTATTTGGAGAATTGTTGAGAAGTTGAATAAGTCATCGAATGCATGTCGAAGTGTGAAATGTGGCCATAAGAGTGGAGAAAGCGTAGAAGTGATGAGATGATGGTGAAGTGCGCAAAGAGAGCAAGTCGTGTCGAATCATGCTAAGTGCAAAATTTGCAAAGAGAGCAAAGTGCACAAAAGGGAGAAGACGATCATGAAGTTCAACTGCAACAAAGTAGAGTGTGCGAAGTGATTGTGTAGAGAGAGCAGAGTGCACAAAGAATGCAAAGGTGAAGAAGACCAGTCGGGGTCTTGTAAAAGCAAAGGTATCTTACTATTAAACCTATAGATTCAAATTGAAGTCTAGGTTGGTGCTTGGCATTAGGGGTTGGTGCTCCTTCTAGTTGGTGCTGGTAAATCAGGGGTTGGTGCTCCTTCTAGTTGGTGCTAGTAAATCATGGGTTGGTGCTCCTTTCTGTTGGTACAGATAAATTAGGGGTTGGTGCTCCTTCTAGTGTGTGCTGGTAAATTGATTGTAAAGTTGGTGCTTTGCAAATGCTGGATTTGGATGGTAGTCCAAGCAATCAATTTTTGAGGAGTAGCCACATTGGTGAACCTCGTTAAATCTTGTGTTGTGTGATGCTATTTTGTTATACTTGTTGTATCTAGTAATAAGTGTTAATTGCTGCAGTATTAAGAAATGTAAAGTTAAGTTTAAAGAGCTACACTGATTCACCCCCCTCTTAGTGTCATTGTGAGACTAACACAAAATATAATGGTTGAGTTTATAATTATTGAAAACAAATAAAAATATTTCATCATCAAACTAGGAAAATTTATAGCTACTTGATCATTCATGAATGGTCTATTTACACTTGATGCTTCATAAAATATTGCTCTATTAATAAGAATATAAAAAACAAGAGATATTTTGCATAAGAGGTTAGGGCATATAAGTGTGTCATTCTTAAATGAATTGAAAATAATATCTATCTATAATACTTAGCAAAAAAAAATATAGAGTACCATTTGAATTAAACCTACACAGAGCCATGGAACCATTAGAATAGTACATATAGACTTATGTGGACCAATGGTAGATAGTATTGGAGGACAAACATTTTTAGATAATTTTTATGACTATTCTTGAAAAATATGGGTTTACTTCTTGAAATATATATTATAAGCCTTTGTATATCTCAATTAGTTCAAACAACTTATAGAAATAGAAACTGGATGATCAATCACAATTTTTCACTTAGATACGAGTGGTGAATATTTTTCTAAATAATTTGAATCAATTCTAATATATAATGGTATAGAAGGCAACTTACTATAACTTATATACCATAGCAAAGTGGTATGGCCAAATTAAGAAATTGTTCTATTATGAAAATTGTATATTGCATGCTTAAAGAAGCAAATCTTGATCATCAATATTGGGAAGACATTGTCAACACTGAAATATACATCCAAAATAGATCTCCCATAAGAATTCTTAGAAATATTACTCCTAAATAATTTTGGTTAGGATGGAAGCCTTTAGTAGCACACCTAATAATTTTTTGATGTAAAGAATACATGCAAATTACAAAATAAAAAGGAATAAAGTTAGCTACAAGAACCTTATGTGGTATATTACTTGGATATGATGATGCCTCAAAAGGTTATGGAATAATTGATCTAGTCCCAAAAAAATATTTGCAAGTAGAGATGCCATTTTTATGAAGAATACAAAGAAAATATTGAACATCCAAAGGACAATACAATTTATATATTAGATATTACACTAGATAAAGAAGAATATTTAGAATAAGAATAAAAAATATTTAATGAACCAGTTGAAGGCTTAGAATCTATAGTCTCATCATAGAAAAAAGATGCAAAATGGTATACAAACACTCTTAAAAACTCAAAACTAGAAAGACTAGAATATTTTACCACTACAAGACCTCAAACTCATAGTATGACATGAAAAAGAACAAATACATGACTAATGAGCTCAGTAACTTAACCAATATTAATAGAAGATGCAATAAGACAACCAGAATGGAAAGCAACAATGGAATCAAAATATATAACACTAATAAAGAACAAAACATGGGATTTAGTTGATCTACCCAAAGAAAAAACAATAGGATGTAAATGGATTTACAAGACAAAATACAAGGTAGATGGTTCTATTGATAAATATAAGGTATGACTAGTTGCAAAAGGTTATGCCCAAATAGAAGGAATTGATTACGAATAAACATTTGTGTCTATAGTGAAAATGACTACTATTCATAGAATTTATGCACTAGTAGCTTAGTTTGGATGGAAAATACATCAAATGTAAAAAAAAGAACAAAACATGGTATTTAGTTGATCTACCCAAAGAAAAAACAATAGGATATAAATGGATTTACAAAACAAAATACAAGGTAGATGGTTCTAGTGATAAATATAAGGTATGACTAGTTGCAAAAGGTTATGCCCAAATAGAAGGAATTGACTATGAATAAACATTTGTATCTATAGTAAAAATGACTACTATTCATACAATTTATGCACTAGTAGCTTAGTTTGGATGGAAAATACATCAAATGTAAAAAAAAGAACAAAACATGGTATTTAGTTGATCTACCCAAAGAAAAAACAATAGGATATAAATGGATTTACAAAACAAAATACAAGGTAGATGGTTCTATTGATAAATATAAGGTATGACTAGTTGTAAAAGGTTATGCCCAAATAGAAGGAATTGATTACGAATAAACATTTGTGTCTATAGTGAAAATGACTACTATTCATAGAATTTATGCACTAGTAGCTTAGTTTGGATGGAAAATACATCAAATGTAAAAAAAAGAACAAAACATGGTATTTAGTTGATCTACCCAAAGAAAAAACAATAGGATATAAATGGATTTACAAAACAAAATACAAGGTAGATGGTTCTATTGATAAATATAAGGTATGACTAGTTGCAAAAGGTTATGCCCAAATAGAAGGAATTGATTACGTATAAACATTTGTGTCTATAGTGAAAATGACTACTATTCATAGAATTTATGCACTAGTAGCTTAGTTTGGATGGAAAATACATCAAATGTATGTTGAGACTGCATTTATTAATGGTGATCTTGAAGAGGAAGTGTAAATGATTCAACCAAAAGGATTTTTTGTTGAGATATAGGAACATAAAGTTTATAGATTAAAAAGAAACACTATATGGTTTGCAACTAGCTTCTATAACAAATCAATGATCATCTACTATGACAATTTTAAAAGAAGTGCATTTAATTCACATCTTTATATAAAAATAATTGGATCTGAAAAAGTAATTCTTGTAGTATATGTTGATGATCTAGTAATTACAAGAAGTTCAAAAATACTAATATATAGGTTGAAAAATGATTTAACAAAGAAATTTGAAATGATAAATTTGAACTTCTACACTATTGTCTTGTCCTAGTAAATTTGTTAAAAGTAGAATAGTATCAGTTTGACTCAGACTAAATATGCAAGAACATCATTTTAAAAGTAAAAAATGACAAAAGAAAAACTAAAGATACTCCCATGGAATAAGGGATACAATTATCCATATATGATAAATCACCACAAATATCTACTAGTATGTATCATCAACTAATTGAAATTCTTCTATACTTAATAAATACCAAATATGACATTATTTTTGTTGTAATTTATCTCTTCAAATATATGCAAAATATTAAATAAATCCATTGGAATGTAAAAAAAATAAGACTACATTATGTGTGCAATACCATAGACTATGGCTGAAAATACAGGAAAAATAATAATTTCTATTTACAAAGATATTTAGATTCAGACCATGTAGATTCAATATATGATAAAAACTCAATATCAAGCTATGTATGCCATATTATGTCAAGATATATTTCATGGTATAGTAAAAAACAACATGCAATAGCTCTATCATCCACAAAAGTATAGTATCATGCCACAAAAGATGCTATTTGTGAAGCACTTTGGTTAAATACATTTTATTAGATATAAGGATCAAAATAATTCCTACTGAAGAACACAAGCTTATACTGAAAGGGGAGTGAACAATATAAGACCAATTTTTACTTTTCTTTCCAATTATTATTATGCAATGTATAGATAGCAATATCAACAATAGTAATCAAAGCATTGCACAAATCACCACACACAATAGAGACACCAATTTAATGTGGTTCACCCAATGTGGGCTACTCCACGAAGAAAATATTTCACTAAAATTTTCTCAATCAATATCTTGGGAATCCTTTCCCTATTACAATGTTTATGGACCTCTGTCCAAAGGAGACACCAATATCATAATCAAGTTTGTGGATCTCTATCCATAGGAGACACCAATCTCCTTTGCTCTGGTTGGTGATCTTCTAGAAGAATTGCTACCTCCACTGCACTGGATAATGGATCTCTATCCACTGAAGACTCCTATCCTCACTCAGAATACCTAACCTCACTACCCTAGCTAATGGATCTCTATCCACTGGAGACTATCATCCTCTATACTTTATTACCTCCAAATCTTACTCTCAGCTCTGTCTCAAATCTACACTAAACACAGTACTTCAGTCTAGCACAAATATGATCAATATATGTCTTTGATCTGGCATAAATTTATCCTCAAATCTACACAAAAATCTGTCCATAAATCTACACTAAACATAGTCATTCGATCTAGCACAAATCTATCCTCAATCTCTGTCCTCAAGTTTTAACACAAAGCTTGAATTAATCACAAATCAAATCTATTGGATCTACCCCAAACATTAACTCAAGGTTTGAACAAATTAATCAATAAACTTTGCTCATAAGTCTTCTCAAAGACTTACCTCAAATCTACCTTGTAAGCTTCCACAAAAGCTCACACAAATCTGTCCACAAGTCCTCTCTAGAACTTATCCAATATACTCAACAAGTCATCACTAGAACTTGTCAAATATGCTCAATAATCTCTGTCCTCAATTTTGTATTGTAAGCTTCCACAAAATCTCACACTAATCTGTCCACAAGTCTTCTCTAAGACTTGCCTCAAATATGCTCAACAAGTTCTTACTAGAACTTGTTCAATATCATAGAAACATATAGATAATTATTAGAGACTCAATATGCTTCACATTCACTACAATTCTCAATCACTTTCAATATCTCTTTTTATCACAGAAAAATATAGAGAATTGTTAGAGACTCGATATGTTTCACACTTACATATACTCAATATCTTCTAAAATCAATTTAGAATATGGAACAATTTGTTTTACAGAACTTGAACTATCACTTCAACACACCCACTCAACTACGCTCAAACACTTTCACTCAAATAATAACTTCAACAACAATGCTTATCAATTAATCCTCACATTACAATGATACTCATGATCATTGCAAACCCTAGTTCAAGTTCTTTACTCAACCAATTACTTCAAAAACAATGCTTGTTTATATAATATTTTCTCTACAACGCTTTGTTGTATGTCCATCATTATTGCACTTATAACACTTAATGTTATTGTTCCTTGGAGGTGAGAATATTTTGGATTTCTCCTGGTGAAGCCATATATATCCTTATCATGAACCTTGCAACTCATTGCCTTGTGACCAAACTGATTACATGAGTAGCAATACCCATAAAAAGTTATCTATTTATGAAGTTCCCATATTCTTGTCTTTCACATGTCCTACACTGTGAAGCCTTGTGCCCAAATCTATTACATGAGAAACATCTTCCATTAAATTTTCCTTGTCTTGACCTTATTGGTCTCTTAGTCTCTTTTACCTTGTGTTGGTTCTTTTTCCATATGTCTCTCCTTTGTGCATTGTTTTTTTCCTTGTTGAACTTTCTGTTGTCCAACTCATCCTCAGAAGTCTCACTTTCTCTTACACTGTATTCTTTTAAAGTTTCTTCTTCTTCATAACTTGAGGTTGAATCCTATTCCTATTTATTTTGTACCTATTCAAATCCAAGATCTATCTTGCTTAATGTAGGCATCTTATTCAAATTCTTTGAGCTTATTCCAAGCTTGTGTAACTTATCCTTAGACTTTTCTACTTCTTCCCTTAGTAGAGATACTTCTTGTTCTAATATTTCATATTCTAAGACCTTTTATTCTAACTTATCCTTAAACTTCTTTGTCTTATCCATTGACTTATTTAGATCCTCTATAATATTTCCTCTCTCTTCATCACATTATTGAAACTAGAGCTTAAGTTGGGAGTTTTGTTTTCTTACCTTCTTTAATATGTTAAGAGCACAAATATGCTCTCCCTTAATATCAACTTCTCCTTTTTATGATTCTTCCTCTATTTGTTTACCTTTGAAAATATTTTCATTCTTTTCTAACTTGTCTTCTATAGGATCACCTCCTTCTTCTTCTAGTGCCATTAGAATATTCTCTTTTGGTTCTTCAAGTGTATCCTCATATTCAAAATAACTGAAAGTGAAACCATTCTTTGTACAACTATCTTCAAAATGTCCAAAATTACCACATCTAAAATACTTGAGAATTATTGATGAAATTTTCTTAACTTTTTCCTTTTCTTTTGTTAGAAATAGAACTTCATATTTATCATTATCTAAAATACTATTATCACTATCACTTGAGTACTTACTTGCCTTGTATGCATAGTAACTCCTCTTCTATCTTTGAAATAAATTATTTTCTTGTTTTCTTTGTCCATCCTTGCTTTTCTTTTGGTACCTATATTTTTCTGATTCCCTGTTCTTATGACCCTATTTTTCTTCATCATTGCTATTTCTAGCTTCTTGAAAATTAGTTACATAGTGACCATACTTTTCATAATTGAAAAATCTAACAGATTTTGCATCTTTAAATCTTCTCGGTTCCTTATTACTTCTACCATAATTCACTTCTTCATCACTGGATGACTCATCACTTGAATTTGACTTCTTACCCTTTGTCTTCTTAGTAGCTTTGAAGGTTGCTTCCTTCTAGAGATTAGGTTTCTCTTTCATTCTTATCTCAAAAGTTGTAATAATACCAAGTAATACATATCTTATCAAAAGTTCACCATCTTTTTATTCCTCTATAGTAGCGATATTTTCACTAAATATTTTTGGGAGAGATCTTAAGATATTATTACAAACATCAGATTCTTCAATCTCAAGTCCAAGTCCTTGTATGACATTAACTACCTCATCTACAAGAAGTAGATAAGTACTAATATTTTTCTCATCCTTCATTCTTAATTCTTCAAATTGTCATTTGAGATTTTGTATCTTTTCATTTTTGACACTTTTATCTCCTTCATATATGCTTTGCAAATTATCCCAAATTTCTTTTGTTGATTTGCAATGCATAACTTTTATGAACTCTGTTCTATGCAAACCTCTCAAAATTGCATTCATTACTTTTTGAATTTTAATGATGTAGAAGCTTACCATATTTATCTATAGGTGGATTAGTTGGTGGTGTGTATCAATTTTCAATCGCTTCCCATATTTCATTGCCAAGTGCCATCAGGTGAATCTTCATTCTCATACTCCAAAATACATAATCACTTCCATAAAATACCGATGTTGAATTATCTAAGGACCCATTATTAGAATCCATTGTTTTCTTGTAATATTTTCCTTCAAGCTATTAAACTCTTCCAAAGGAACCTACTATGATACCAATTGAAGAACACAAGCTTATACTAAGAGGGGGGGTAAACATTATAAGACTACTATTTACTTTTATTTCCAATCAATATTATGCATTGTATAGATAGCAATATCAACAATAGTAATCAAAGCAATGCACAAGTCACCACACACAATAGAGACACCAATTTATTGTGGTTCACCCAATGTGGGCTACTTCATAGAGAAAATATTTCACTAAAATTTTCTCAATCATTCTTTTTGGTAATACTTTCCCTATTACAATGTTTATGGACCTATGTCCAAAGGAGACACCAATATCCTAATAAAGTTTATGGATATCTATCCACATGAGACACCAATATCCTTTGCTCTAGTTGGTGTTCTTCTAGAAGAATGGTTGCCTCCACTGCATTGGCTAATGGATATCTATCCACTGAAGAATCATGTACTCACTTAGAAGACCTATTATCACTACCATAGCTAATGGATATCTATCCAATGGATACTATCATCCTCTATACCCTATCACCTCCAAAGCTTACTTTTAGCTCTATCTCAAATCTGCACTAAAAATAGTCCTTCTGTATAGCACAAATATTCTCAATCTCTATCTTTGATCTAGCACAAATTTATCCTCAAATATAGACAAAATTCTATCCACTAATATGCACTAAACACATTCCTTTGGTCTACACAAATATATTCTCAATATATGTACTCAAGCCTTAACACAAATATTTACTTAATCACAAATCAACTCTACTAGATCTGCCCCAAATATTAAATCAAGGTTTGAACAAATCAATCAATCAACTCTGCTCACAAGTCTTCTCAAAGACTTACCTTAAATATGCCTTGTAATCTTCCACAAAATATCACACAAATATGTCCACAAGTCCTCTCTAGAACTTGTCCAATCTTCTCAACAAGTCCTCACTAGAACTTGTCCAATCTACTCAATAATATCTATCCTCAATTCTGTATTGTAAGCTTCTACAAAAGTTCACACTAATTTTTCCACAAGTTATTTCTAATACTTACCTCAAATCTGTTGAACAAGTCCTCACTAGAATGTGTTCAATCTCATATAAACATATAGATAATTGTTAGAGACTCAATATGCTTCACATTCACTACAATGCTCAATCACTTTCAATATCTCTTTTTATCACAGAAACATATAGATAATTGTTAGAAACTCAATATGCTTCACATTTACTACAATGCTAAATCACCTTCAATCTCTCTTTTTATCACAAAAAAATATAGATAATTGTTAGAGACTCAATATATTTCACACTTACAAATACTCAATCTCTTTCTCAAATCAATTTAGAATATAGAACAATTTTTTTCATAGAACTTGAACTATCACTTCAACACATCCACTCAACTAAGCTCAAACACTTTCACTCAACCAATCACTTCAACAACAATGCTTATCAAGTATTCCCACATAACAATTATACTCATGATCTTTGCAAACCCTAGTTTAAGTTCTTTACTCAACCTATCACTTCAACAACAATGCTTATCAACCAATACTTACATAACAATGATACTCATGATCTTGCAAACCCTAATCCAATCTTCAAACTCAACAACAAGGGATCTCAATCACACAATAATGAAGTATGCATTCACTCACTCAAAATATCCAACAATGCTTATCAAACAAGGTTTATAGCATTTACTTCCATTTCAGAAAACTCATCAACTCAAAAAACTCACAAAGGAAAACTTAACCAAGTCCTTTTCACTCCAATATTATTTTTAAAAAATATCAACCAAAGGAATAATATGCCCATACCTTTTACTTTATGAAGAATAGACTTCATAACTCGTTTCAATTATAACCACTTTCCTTGCCAAGCATAAATGTTAGATGACAAGAATGATCACTTTAACACTTCTTCAAAAAGATTTCTTCAATACAAAAATAGTACTCAAATACACCTTATAATCTCCAACTTTTAAATAATATCCGACAACCTTCAATCTCAAAAATAAACTTCCTTACTACCTTATAACTCCTTAAAACACTTAAAAATATCAATTCATAAATCAAAGTTTTGCATTTCCTTTTAACTCCCATAAAAAAATTATAATCTAAATTAATTATGCAATAAATTTAATTAACATAAAACTTTGGAAACAAAAATATTTTCCCCCTTTTATTTTTTGTAAGCCAAGTCAACCCAAACAATGCGCATACCTTTATTACGTTGTCCAAAAGGCTTGGCAGGATTCGAACAGTCGATGGTTCTCCCCCAAGCGCTTCCATAATGCTCGTGACCACCAAATGGTCTGTGTGGCTCCACAAGAGCCAAAAGGTACAAACATGCCTTTGAATTCCTTCTCCCTCAAATGGTGCAAAATTAAAACATGAACCTCCCTTCAATAAAACAACGTGCATGATATTCAAACATACACCAAGCGTCTTGATGGCATCTTACGCAGCCCTTGGCTGTCAAATCAGCTATGAGGTGCTTCGAGTAGTTTTCGAAGGCTACCACACTTTATCCTTTCCTTTGCTCACAAAAACATGTTAAAATTCATGTTTTTCTTTTGCACAAGCCAAAAATACAATTCGCATTGATTGTTTTGCAACTACCAAACTTTGGCATTATTTATATTCAAACCATGGCTTGTTCCCATGTCAGTGATTATTCGAATTTATTCTAAATTTGAATATTAAAGTTAATTTTAAATATTTAATATTTAAATTAACCTTAGCACTCATTATTATTTAAATTAAAATTTTAATCAAATATTAAAATATTTTAATTAAAATTAAATCTTCTTGTGGGTCTTTTCCAACTTGATCCTTGATATTCTTAAAATCGATTTTAAATCTTCTTGTGGGTCTTTTCCAGCTTGATATTTGATCTTCTTAAACTCGATTTTTGATCCGAAATAATAATAATAATAAAATATTATTATTTAATTTTACTTTGTTTCTCCTTCCTTGGATCTTTATCCTTTGAGCCCTCATGGGTATATAATATTTAAAAATAAATATTATAACCTATTGCTTTTCAAGACGTTCTTGCTTTTAGAAGAAACACTTAATGTCCTCAAAGATAACGAACATAGCACAACAATGCTTTTGACATCAATGACAACAAAAAATACTCAAAATGTCCAACACCTACAATATTAGACTCTAATAATTGGAGAGTTTAGAAAATAATAAGCAATATTGTGTTTCATGAAAGAATAAAACATATTGAAGCTCAATGTTAATTTATTATAGATCATGTTCTAGATCATCATATTCAAATATAATATGTTTTTACTAAAGATCAACTTGTAGATATTTTTATAAAATAACTTCGACAAAATAAGTTTAAATTATTTCAAAGTCATATATGCATACTAAGAAGACCATAATGAAGGCAAAGGACCTTCATACCAAATAATGTATATAGGGGAGTGTTATAAGTATTACATTATTTGGTACCTTGCAATATTAATGCAAGGACCATGTAAATAGTTTAGTTTAGAGTTATATAAATATTTGAGTATATAGTAGGTGTCATGTAAGTAAGGAGTTATGTAAGATTTTTTCATTTAGTGTGTGCAATCATTAGAGTCTTTGTTTTATGTAGATTCAATTAGAGATTTATGTGGTATTTCTCCCATGATAAATAGGAAGTGTTAGATCTCTAGTGTGTGTGAGGAGATGAAAATTTGTGCAAAGATAATGGTCAAGAGTTGTGAATGTGAAGAGTTTCATTTCCATATTGTGTATATATTGAAGATAACGCAATGTAGTCAGTGCAATAGTGTAATAGTAATATAGTGAGAACAAACCTTGCATTTCATTGTATTTGCATTGTTTATATTCAATATTAATAATAAATGTGTTATTAAATGTATGCATTTATATTAATATTTTATATTACTAGATCCTATAAGAGTATAACTCAATTACTAAAAATGTAAAAAAAATAAATATTGTAAAATAAGCATAAGTACCATATAGCATAAATATCATAAGTTTAAAAATAGTATGTGCACTTTATACACAAGTGTAGGAGGTCCTTCATTAGGTGACTTTAGAGACCTTGCTTAAGCACTATATATTATCCATTCTAGGGTTTACTAGGACCACTTTAGGTAGGAATTAAAATCAATCCACACAACCCAGTTCCTAAGGTAAACATAGGAATAGCTTTTAATTATAAAATTTTAATAAACTAACATTAAAATAGATATATTGTTCAAAAAAATTATGTGAAAAAAATATGATAAAATTTATGAAATCGATAATATATGTTTCAAATATTTAAATGTGATAACACAACTTAAATTTGAAGAAGCTTCAATAATTTTAAACTAAGAACTATGCACATTTTATTTCATATACAAAGATAAGAGAGATTCCAAAAGAGTGAATTCATTAAATATCATTTTAATGTAATATTAATTAAAAGATAAAAATATGTAAAACATATAATACAATATGGTAAATATTAATGTATCATAAATAATTATGAACCTCTACATTTTTTTAAATACATAGGTTAATCAGTAACACCATTAGGTGTTACCACTATAAACCTTATCTTGGGTTAGATGAAGTAGATGAAGTCAATAGGACCCTCAACGCTCAACCCTCATGGGCATTGAATTGGGGTAGCCAACCAACAAAAACTCAAGTGCTACCATCTAGTCTATCCTTGTTTAGGTATGTTGTGGTTTGAACCTTGGACCTCCCCAAAGAGAGGCTAAAGCCCTAAACATTACATTGTTCTTATCGAAAAAAAAATGGAATTTACATTGGCTTTTGTGAAGGGTCACAATCTCATCGTATTTGAGATTGAACTTGGATATCCTGAATGAAAACCCAAGGAGTTACTATTATGGTATCCACTACATATTAAACATAAAAATTATGTTGGAACTATATCCTATTGTAAATATTGTAAAAGACATATTAAAATAAAACCTTGATACAATCTGAACATGAATGAGAAACTTGGCAGCATCATATACTATCAAACACATGTTATAATAAATTTCTTAATAATGATGTATAAACCTATAAACAATTAAAACAAAATTAAAATATAAATTATAAAATTCATAAGGATGATAAATAAAAATTTGGATTCACACCACAAGTGTGGTAGGGTGGTTGTGCTTGACGTCCTACCAACTAATCTCACGAAATAGTCGCATCTCTTACCATAGGTGAGAGCATGATAATACGATTTGGATTAAGGTAGACATGGAGATGGATTGAAACTCCCCCATAACAATTAGGCCATCTCTTCAGGACTCTAAGGTCCACAATCGATGCTTATAGTACAAGCAAGTGATTTTCCATGGAGTGAGAAGTCACCCATCTAGGTGAGTCGATGCATGATACAAACCCAACCAAGTGGATTACAAACCCCAACCAAGTAGGTCATAGGTATAACCAAATGAGTCATAGAATCACCAAGAAACTTCAAGAAAATAGTGTATCTATGGGCAAAAGAAGCTAGAAAGCCCCATCCTAGATGGCCTCTCCCCCAAATGTTTAAGTTATCTATTTCCTACCGTGTCATTGATGTGCCATGAAGTAGATGTTCCAGGACTTCCCAATAACCATACATTGTACCGCTAGTAAAGGTAGGATGTAGGATGTGCCAAAAAGTATTAGGGCTTGCAAGTCCATCAAGCACCAGTGTTGCCATATCGTTTGAGTATGCACTGATATACCTACAGGTAATATGTAGTGATGGACCACCAGTTCCCTAAGAAATATAAAAGCAATGGCTTTGAGCCTGTGTACCTTGTGTGTTTTTTGGATGGATGTGGTCCAAGTACCATGTGGTGCATAATTTCATGGATAAGTTATTGTATTAATGAATGCTTTCACTAACCTTTATAGTTGATTATTATGGATATATGTTATTCTTGTGTTGTATTATTGTGCTATGTAGGGAACACTACATGAATCTACCTTGAGGCATATATCATGGCATTCCAAATTTAAATTTGGCCACCAGGGGTTATGCATAGTGGTGAATATTCACAAATTGGGCGAATATTAGGATTTCCAAAATTGGAAATTGGAAAATATGAGGACCTTTGACATTGGCCCATTCACCTAAAATTTTTAGGATCAAATTTTTCTTAGGGTCAATTCACCATAATATATATCCAAACATAGGCATATTTGTACTCGTTGGAAAGCTATTTTAAAGCTTGATATAATGGTGGTATGTTTAGGAAGTTAGAAGATGATTTAATAGGTCAAAAGTGGCCCCAAATATGGCCTTACATTTTAGGGCTTCAAATACCCTAAATTTTAGTGTGAATATGCTCAATTTAATTTTCTTAGGATTCTCCATGATTCACCTCAATTTTGATTAGGATTCGCAATTTTTTTACAAGTACATTTTACGTCCAACCCCTTATGAATAACCCTGTTGACCACATGCAGTGCCAAATGGGGAATAGGATCACTACCCTATAGGCCTACCCTTGTTACAGTTGGTATTAGAGCCTTAGTCTCAAAGGCTTGGCTATCAAGCTCAAACTATTTCGTACCTACGAATCACTAGATAACCTTATGCTACCATACTATCAAATAGTGTAGGTTCCCTTTCCTATTGAAGAGCTAGAGATATTCCATTTGAGGAAGTTGAAGAGGAGAAATATCTTCATGTCTTAATATGGTTAACACAATTTTGGGTGCATGCAAGATCTTCCCCATATCAAAACTAACTTCAACTGAGCTATTGCGAGTTTTTCATGCGAAGTTAGAGGGTAATTGATGAAACATGAAAATTTGGACTAAAGCATTGGTTGGAACCCAACAAGACAAGAATATGGTGAATAAGACTTGAGATCAGGAGGGTATACCTATGGGTTAAATCTCACCGCTAATATATTTCTTTTCATGATGTTGAGTAGAGTTGTGTATCGAGGATAACCTCAAATGATGCAAACCCTATTGGAAATCTAGCCAACCATACATTAAAAAAATATTGGGATGTTAGATGATGTTTTCAGCCTTGGAAAGTGTCTCCTCTTAGAGAAGATAAAACAAAATCATAGAGCTTCAAAATCTATGCAATATGGAAAAACAGGCTCAAACGAACACCCGAGTCAAAAGTTATGGCCGAAATACTAAGACATGTAATAAACACCATCGATGTAGATCCGAAGGATGTGATTTGCTAGGATTAGGGTTTGCTTTTTTTATTACTTAAGGTAGTTTTAGGGTTTTCTTTTATGAAGAAGAATTTTGCATTGTAGCAAGTGTGTGAGCTCTTCTAGAGCCTATGAGGAGATTGTAATAGAGTACTGAAACTCTTCCAAAATTATTCCAAATAATAAGAATATAATAGTTGCTCCAATTTTGTTTTATTGTATTATTGTAAATCCTTCATTTGGTATTAGAGTGAGGCGATCGAGAAATTGGGTTTGATTAACTACGGAATTTCTACTCCAAGTTTTACAGAAGCTTATCGGAGATCTTAGTTTGTGTTGAAGGGAGCTATTATGGCCAACAACACCAATTCAATTCTGATCCTAGAATTTGACTGTTCTGACTATGAATATTGAAGCATCCGAATAAGGAAAATCCTGAAGGCAAAAGGATCTTGGGCCATTGTTGAAGATAGGTTCACCAAACCAAAATACAGGAGTGCATTGATTGCAGATCAAAAGAAGGAGATGCGGGAGAAAGAGAAAGAAAATAATTTGGCTTTGGATTTCATCTAGTCAGATCTAGACAAGAGTCTCTTTCCCTAGATTTTTGCCTGCATTTCACCTCAAGAAGCTTGGAAGGCATTGAAGGAGAATTACCAGGGGAGTATCCAAGTTAAGGAGGTGAAGTTGCAGACTTTGCAAAGAGATTTTGAAAATATCAAACAAGAGGAGAATGAAACTATAGGAGATTACTGTGTTCGAGTAAAAACAATAGTAAATAAAATGGCCACACTTGGAGAGATCATAGAGAAAAATGTAGTAATTAAAAAGGTTTTAAGAACCTTGACAGAGAAGTTTGATAGTGCAACCATTATCATAGAAGAAATGAAATACCTCTAGAAATTTGATATAGATTCATTAATTAGCTCTCTCACATCGCATGAAGAGAGAATTGCCAAGAGGATGAAGGATAAATAAGGAGGTTCTATAGAGGAACAATATTTTTTGTAAAAATAGAATGATGGAGGAAGAGGTCATGGTAGGGGTTCCAGAGGAAGAGGAAGAAATGGAAGAGGAGGTAGAAGAGGCTCCTATGATGGTAGAGGTCGAGGAAGATCTCAATATTTAGACAATGACTAGGCTCATGTTGCAAGAGGAGGATCTAGTGCAAGAGAAAGAGGTAGATGCCGAGATATGAGAAATATGTAGTGTTAAAATTGTAAAAAATATGGTCATTATGAGAGATATTTCAAGATTAAAAAATCAGTACATTATGGAGAAGAGTATTCCTACGAGGATGATACTTTGTTCTGTATGATTGAAGAAAAAGTGGAGCAAGCAACTTTCCTCTCTACACAAAATAGCACAAAGGAGACATGGATCTTGGATAGTGGGTGCAAAAACCATATGACTAGCAAGAGGGATGTATTTTCATCTCTTGATTCTTCTTATCAATCCAGTATCAGGCTTGGGGATGAGAAGATCTTAGAGGTGGTTATGAAAGGAGAAATGGATGTTCCTACCAGGAGAGAAAAAATAATAAAGGTAAAAGATATTTACTATGCACCCCATTTGAAGCATTCATTATCTATTGGTCAAATGTTGGAAAAGGATTATAAGTTAGTGTTTGAGGATAGAATGTGCAAAATTTATGATTAGAGGAGAAAATTGATTACCACTATAAATATGACCAAGAATAGGCTCTTCCCATTATGGTTTTTAGATCAAGGGGGACCTCTAGCTTTTGTTGGTGTGGAAGATAAGGAGAGGCTATGAAATTTATAGTTTGGGCATCCAAATTATAAGAGTTTGAAGATGCTTTCACCACTTGTCTATGGGTTGACAAAAGCTGAAGACTATGAGGATATTTGTGAAGGATGTGCACTTAGCAAACATATAAGGGGGAAGTTTCCACATGGTGAATCATGGAGGGCCAAAAATCCATTATAGTTGGTTCATAGTGACATTTATGGACCAATGCAGACACAGAGCATGGGTAAAGCTTCTTACTTTCTAAATTTTATTGATGATTTCTCCAAATATTGTTGGGTTTATTTTATTAAGCATAAGGATGAGGTATTCAATTGCTTCAAGAATTTTAAGGCTCTAGTTGAAAATGAGAGTGGTCATTATATCAAATGTTTGAGGATAGATAGAGGAGGTGAGTTATGTTCTCATGAATTTGATGATTTTTGTAGTGAGTTTGGGATTAAAAAATAGAAAACAAGTCCTTACACACCTCAATAGAATGGGATGGCTGAAAGAAAGAACATGAATTTGGTGTAGATGACATGGTGCATGATGCAAGAAAAAGGTATGAGTAAGTTTTATTGGGATGAATAAATTAGGAATGCTAATTACATTTTAAATAGAAGTCCTACTAAGAGTCTTGATAATATTACCCCTTATGAATTTTGGTACAACAAGAAGCCAAATGTAAATCATTTTAGAGTTTTTGGATGTGTGGCTTTTGTGCATGTTAAGTTGAGAATAGGAAGAAGTTGGATTCAAAGAGTGAAAAATGTATTTTTATTGGGTATAGTGAGCAATCTAAGGCTTACATGTTCTTTAATCCTATTTCACATAAAATAATTGTATCTAGAGATGCAATTTTTGATGAAGGGGGAAGTTGGGGATCACAAAAATTATTTTTTGAGGATGTTTTTGGTGAAGAGAAGGTGGAACCAAGCCATGTTTCAGTTCAGCCCAACCATGAAAAAGTTTCCAATTCATCTTCTACAAGTGCACCTTCAAGTCCAAGAGAAGGTTCTTCCAATAGTTCTCCACCTCCATCACCATCGACCAAAGGAAAAGGTAAAATATTGTTGAAGGATCACCCAAAATCTCAAATTATTGATAATAATTTCTATAATAGGGTGACAAGGAGTCAGCATACAAAGATGAATGCAGTAATAGAGAGGTTAGAGAACCTGCATATTTATGGATATGATGATAGTGGAGATCCCAAAGGTGATGTTGTAAACTATGCACTTGTTTCACAAGTTTCTTAAGTTTCAAAAGTTGTTGTTGATGATTTGGAACCTTCATGTTTTGAGCATGCTAGTACTAATAAAGTGTGGATGAAGGTTATGCAAGAAGAAATGCATTCTATTGAAAAGAATGATACTTGGGAGTTGTGTGATTTGCCTAAGGATAGGAAATGTGTAGGATTCAAGTGGGTCTACAAGATCAAGAAGAACAGTAATGGATCCATTAAGAGGTACAAGGCACGATTCATAGCAAAGGTTTTCACTCAAAAATATGGTGTGGACTATAAGGAAACTTTTACTCTAGTGGCAAGTCAAGAAATAGTAAGGATGTTGCTATCATTGGCAGCTCATAAAAGTTTGAGGGTGCATCATATGGATGTCAAAAGTGCATTTCTCAATGGGTATTTATATGAAGAAGTATATGTGGAACAACCATGAGGTTTTATTATCCAAGGAAAAGAAGATCAAGTCTACAGGTTGAAGAAGGCTCTATATGGGCTGAAGCAAAGCTCCAAGAGTTTGGTATGCTAGAATCCATGACTACTTCCTATAGTGTAATTTTGAAAGGAGTAAGAGTAAGTCCACTTTTTACTATAAAAGGGAAGGTAATGATATTATTATTGTATACATTTATGTTGATGATATGTTATTTATGGGGAGTAGTTCTTCTTTGAATGATTCTTTTAAACATGATATGAAAAAGGAGTTTGAGATGTCTGATTTGGATTTGATGAGTTACTTTCTTGGGATGGAAGTACATCAAACTAGTAATGAGATTTTTGTTTGTCAATCCAAATATGTAAGAGATATGCTGAACAAATTTGGTTTGAGTGAATGTAAACCTATAGCAACACCCATTGCACATGGGGAGATCTTGAGTTTTGAGGATGGAGCTAAAAGGGAAAACAAAATAGAGTACAGGAATATTATTGGTAGCCTTATTTTCTATTTAAACACTAGGTCAAATATATACTTTTTTTTTTCATAGTGTTCCAAGTATATGGTTAATACATCACAGTTACATTTGAAGGTAGCAAAGAGGATTTTGAGGTATGTTCATGGAACAATTGATTATGGGATCCACTACTCATAGGAAAATAATTTGAAGTTAGTGGTATTTAGTGACAGTGATTAGGGTAGTAATATTGATGACAAGAAATCCATGAGTGGGCACTACTTTTCTCTTGGTTTAGGTTTGGTGACATGGATTTCTAAGAAATAAGTGCACAATCATTGTGGCTTAGAAAGGTTATAGGAGAGATTGGGAAGAAGAAAGGTACTCCAACTACATTATTCTATGATAATCAGAGTACCATTAAGTTGGCACATAATTCTATCCACCATACCAGGTCAAAGCATTTCAACATCAAGTACCACTTCATTTGGAACATGGTAGAGAAGGAACAAGTTAAATTGAGGTATTGCTCCACACATGATCAAGTAGCAGATATTTTTACTAAGGGATTAGTAAAACCTTAGTTTTTTTTTGCTAAGGAGCTTGATAGTCAATCCTCCTTACCAACAAGGGGGAGAATGTTGGAAATATGGAAAGCCATACATTAAAATGAAAATTCAGGCTGTTAGATGATTTTTTCAGCCTTGGAAAGTATCTTATATTAGAGGAGATAAAATGAAATCGTAGATCTTCAAAATCTATGGAATATGGAAAAAAAATGGGCTCAAATGGACACCCAAGTCAAACGTTATGGCCAAAATACTAAGACATGTAATAAACACCGTTGATGTAGATCCGACGGATGTGATTTGCTAGGGTTAGGGTTTGATTTATTTTTTATTACTTAAGGTAGTTTTATATTTTTATTTTATGAAGAAGAATTTTGCATTGTAGCAAGTGTGTGAGATCTTCCAGAGCCTATGAGGATATTGTAACAGAGTGCTAAAACTCTGCTAGAATTATTCCAGATAATAAGAAGATAATAGTTGCTCCAATTTTGTTTTATTGTATTATTGTAAATTCTTCAAACCCATCATGAAATAGACTTGGGTGGGTTGAACCCCAATGCTAATAAGAAAAAGCAAAAGTTACATTGGTGGGTTCATGTTATTGTGACCACCGAAGTGATTGAAAGCAATTGTCAATCTACTTAAAGGTAAAAGATGATCGACAAAGGGCGATGCCACCAATGGAATTTTTATCACATGAGGAGAAGAAGAAAAGAAAGAGGTTAAGGGCAATAATCCTCTATGCCCTCTATCCCTAACTCACCATATCAAATATGTGGAAAAAATATTCTCTTTGAGTCGATACACTCGACGATAGAGTGACAAGACTAGGAATATCTATGTTGGGCCTCCAAGATAAAATACAAAAGTGTGTAAAGAGACTTGAGGTCTTTGAAGACTTGGTGCCCAATGTGTTGGATTAGTTGAATGATAGTTGCTCCAAGTTGACCAAGTTGCAAAAATAATTGGTCATTTTGAGTATTGAGAAGAACTATTAGTCAAGAGAGACAACTCGTGTTGCTACCCCATGTTGGAAATATTGAGTTGGTATTGGTTGTCATTGATGTCAAATATATTCGTAAAAGGTTGATCTTGGTAAGACAGAAAATATTATTCTAGGGTTGGACAAGTTTCAAGACAAGGCATCTCTCAAAAGAAAGGAAATTGGTTTCAAGAAATAAATATTATAATATTTAATTACAAGATTAAATTATTATAATATAAAAGTGGTTTCATAAAATGGAAATAATTCTTTGAAAGCGTCGACCTCCCATCGAAGAATTTTGAAATGGTTTTATAAAGTTATATTTTGAATTTGAAGTTGATAGGGCACCAAAAAGGAAGCGAACATTTATATGTATTCAAAGGACCAAGTCTATCATGCACTGACATCTTTAATATGGAAAGAAAACATTATAAAAAGGAGGTAATTTTTTTTGTGACAATACCTTTTTGATGAGTGATTGAATGCCTATGTCTGCAAGAATTATTATCATCGAAACAAGAAAATGTTGCAGAGTTGAAGTGAGTTGAATGTAGTTCGTTCTAGTTCATGAGGGCAGAGATAAGTAATTAGAGCACCATTCATTCCAGTTCATGAAGGCAAAGTGAAGTGAGGTGAATATCGTGTCTCATTTTGTGAGGACAAAGAGAAGTAATTCGAGCATCGTTCATTCCAGTTCATGAGGTCAGAGTGAAGTAAGGCGAGTTTAAAAAAATTAAAGCAAGGGCATAGAGGACAACACATGAACTTCTAGATAGAGGTAGAGGTTTAAATAGGAGACAATGCATTAGACATTCTAGCTGAGAACCTAGCCCAGGTGTCAAGTAGATACTATGCAGGACACTGGCAAAAGAGAGGTTTCAGGTTTGAGTCATGGTGGTAGTGTTTTGATGTTTGTTTGGGAAGAATATAAAAGGAATAAAATATTTTTTGAGCACCTTCATATCCAATGGGTGGTACAGCCTAGCTAGAACTCTAGCTCACGCTAGAGCATGGGCTACATGAGGTTTCATGTTTAACTATGTTCAACGGTAGAATTGGTAAGGACATTAAATTTTGTTTCAATTTAAAATTAAAGATAGGGAGTCATAAGGTTTACCTTGAGGAATTAATGTGGGTTGACATTCCTGGAATTACAAAGGTTGCTTATAAGTTGATTTTAGAAATTATAAATGCATAAGTGTAAGTATTAAGGGATTATTGATATGTTTTCTAAAGAATCATTTAGTAAGTAATACAAAGAGTAATAAGGTTAAAAGTGTTTTTGCACTTAGGGTTTTGTTGTTTAGAAGGTACATTGTGGTATTGAAATCATTTGTGGCTTTTACAAGTAGAAGTTATAAGGTTTTTGCATTTTAATTATTGTGGGTATTTATGCATGGTTGAAAGAAAGTTTGAAGGGTTTTGTTATTTGATTAAAAATCCTTGTTTTGAGAAATTAAAAGGAGTTGTAGAGTAATATCTTTGGGCACATTTTCTGAAGAGAAGTTTTTCATGTGGATGATTGAAAAAGTGTTATGCTCACTAACCCTTGAAAGTATATTAATAAAGATAGAATATTTTGAGATAGGTTTTGAGGGCACATATTCATTAAAGAAAGTTAAGAGGTATGGTGATATCATTCCTTATTTAAGGTGTTTGGTTAAGCAAATATTTCTAAATCATAAGGTGGAGAAATAAGGATTATATATGTGTATTGTTGAAAATATTTGAGCTAAGGTTTGTAAAATAGATTGTGCATTCCTGTTGAAATAAATTAGAAACACTTGTGCTAGAGTTTGTAAACAAGTTGTGCTTCATTGTTGATGAGATTAAAATCACATGTGCTAGGGTTTGTAAATAAATTATGCTTCATTGTTTAAATAAATTTGTGAAGATTTTGAGCATTGGTTTGAGTGACATTGAATGTGAATGATCAAGTTTTAGAAATCAATTTGGTGAAGCAATTTGTGTATTGGTCTTGAGTGATATTTGGAAAGAACATAGTGTGAAATTGTATTGCATATCATTTTCTATGCATTATTGAACAAGAATTATGGGTAGAATATGTCTGAAGTATTATGTTCAAAGCATGTGTTATGAGAAACATTTAGCAAGTGTTATGAGTAGTTTTGACAATGTGTTAGGGCAAATTTAAGCAAAGACAGTGAGTATATTAGTGCAGGATTTGAGCTATTTTGAGCAGGCCTTTTGAGAAGGCTTGTGAACAGTTCCAAGCAGGGTGTGTGAGAAGTTTTGAGGTAGAATTATGCAGTAATTGTGAGTAAGATTGAGGTAGACTTGTGAGCATATTTGGGATATATTTGAGATATATTTGTGCAGATTTGGGATAGAGTTGAGATATATTTGTGCATGTAATATGTGCATATTTGGGGTAGAGTTGAGACCGATTTATGCATGTAACGTGTGCAGATTTGGGACAGAGTTGAGGCAAATTTATACATGTAATATGTGCAAATTTGGGACACATTTGAGATATATTTGTGCATGTAATGTTTGCAAATTTGGGGTAGATTTGAGATAGATTTGTGCATGTAACTTGTGCATATTTTGGATAGAGTTGAGACAAATTTATGCATATAATGTATGCAGATTTGGGATAGATTTGAGATAGATTTGTGCATATAATATGTGCAGATTTAGGGAGATTTGAAAGCTGATTTGTGAGAAGACCTGAGTAAGCCTCATGAGTAGGCTTGGAATAGAGTCAAGTTAGAGGAGTTTACCAGCTTTAGAGGTAATCAAAGCATAGAGGAGAGGTGTCTTTTATGGATAAAGTTCCATGAATCAGATTAGAAGGGATATGTATCTCCTACGGATAGAGTTCCATGAGTTAGAGTAAGGGGATAAAGTTCTCTTGTGGATAGAGTTCTATGAACTAAAGTAAAGGGATAGAGTTCTCCTATGGATAGAGTTATAGGAACCAAAGTAAGGGGATAGAGTTTTTCTATGGATAGAGTTCCACAAACCAGAGTAAGGGTATAGATTTCTCATGTGGATAGAGTTCCATAAACCAGAGTTAAGGGGATAGAGTTCTCCTGTAGATAGAGGTCCACAAACCTGAGCATAGGGGATTGAAATATCATTTGGAAAGATATCCATAAACATTGTAATAGGGAGTTGGTTCCCAAGATATTTGTTGAGAAAATTTAGAAGAATGTTTTTCTTCATGGATGTAACCCACATTGGGTGAACCACGTTAAATATGTGTCTCTCATGTGTGTGATGATTTTTGTATTGCCTTGTTACTGCTATTGATGAGATTGGTTAATACTACTATGAAAAGATATTGTAATTGATAACCTTGGATAATATTTTTTGGGAAAAAGTAAAATTTTATCTTATATTGTTCACCCCCCCTCTCAGTATAAGTTTGTGTTCTTCAATTGGTATTAGAGTGGGTTATCTCAAAAAGTTTAATATCTTGAGGGAAGATCTTACAAAAACACACATGGGTAGGAAAGGTAAAAGAAGAACCATGAGATCATATCCTCCTAAAAAGTAAAATTTTATGGTGGACATGGAAGAAGAATTTGATCCTGCTCTAAAAAATATTGTTATTAAAAAAAGGGAAAAGGAAAACTTTGTGAGGTGTGTTGAATGTGGTAAATTTTGTCATAGGGAACTTTATTATCCACAAAATGGATATAGTAGCATTGAAGAGGAAAAAGCATTTGATTTTTCTCTCAAAGAAATTGTTACTCAAAAGGGAGAAGTGGAAATAGAATCAACTAAAAAATCAAGTTTCATATAATAGGCTAAACTATTAAAATTATGTACTAAATTTAGAAGTCTAGGTCACCATGCAACTTATTGTTCACAAAATGGTGAAATTTTTTTTGTTTGTGGTAAAATTGGCCACAATGCAGCTTATTTTCATGGGTTGAGTAGCAGTGAAGATGAAAAGGAAAATAAGGATAGTCAAAGCAGGTATGTGAGGAAGATATTTTTTAAAAATAACAGTGATAAAGGGCTCTCAAATTGTAAAAAATAGGAAATTCTACTTTAGGAAATAGAAGAAAGAGAATATGCTCTTGTGATAAAATACCTAGAAAAAGAGGAAGATTCACAAAATAAAAAGGAGAAAGCCACAGTTGAGGATCTTGTTGAGTTGAAAAGTGAGAACTTAGAATTGAAGGTTAAAATACAAGATGATGAGAAAATAAAGACAAAGTTTCTACAAGATCTCTCTGGTTTTAAAGTTAAGGTTGAAGAGGCAAGGAGAGTTGAAGAAGGTATGGCTGAGCAGTTAATGGTAAAAAAGCTAGAATGTGAAAGACTTGTTGATATTGAATAATTAAAAAGAAAAATTCAATATTGAAAGCCCAAGTAAAAGAGAATAAGGAAACAAATTCAAAGTTTCTACAAGATCTCACTAACTTTAAGGTTAATGTTGAAGAGGCAAGGAAAATTGAAGAAGGTATGGCTGAAAAATTAAAGGTAAAAGAGCTAAAGTGTGAAATACTGGAACATGAGGTGGTTTCTCTGAGGATGGAAGTTAAAGATGCCAATGATAAGCTACATAGGTTTGGTAGAAGTTTAAAATATTTGGATAAAATTACCAAAGCACAAAGATCTTCATTTATCAAAACAGGACTAGGCTATGAAGAAGGTCAAGAGGTATAGAAAGGGAAGTCAAGCTCAAAAGAAAAGGAAGTCTCAAAGGAAGCATCAAAAGAAGTGATTGAAGAAGAACCTAAGACTTACGCTGATGTGTTGAGAGGTGATAGTATCAAAGAGGAAGAAAAAATCCACCATAAAGGGATACATATCATAACAGGACAAGCAAAGAAAGAATAATGAGATCAAGGGAAGATAAATATTTTTTCTAGGGTTATTGTTACTCATGTAATCAGTTTGGTCATAAAGCAGTGCATTAAAAGATTCATAGAAATAATTATTATTACTTCACTAAGAGGAAATTTAATTCATTTGAATATTAATATTTCTTTTAAGTTCATTGCTACTCATGTAATAATTCTAGTCACAAAGCTATACACTGCAGGGTTCATGATAGAAATGATTATGGCTTCACCAAAAGAAATTTCAGGATACTTACCCCTTTCAAGAACTACAACATCAAGTGTTTAAATTACAATAAGTTTAGTAACAAATCAAAGTGGTGTAGAACAAAGTTTCTAGAACTTCCAAAGACAAGCAAGAACATGGATTCTAAAAAGGATCAAAAGGGTATGACTACAAAGGTGTCAAAAAAGAAGGTTGAAAAGGAAGAAGAGCATTGTAAGTTGGGAATAGATTTATTCCTACCCCAATATTGATCACCTCAAGGAGAGGAGGTTGTGAGGGGGATGAGATAATAGTATTATTTTTATCCCCAAAGGAGCCCTTTGACATTGATGTCAAAGGGGGAGTAGCTTCTTAGAGGGAGAAAATTTGGAATCCTGTGGTAGTAAAAGGAAATATTTTAGAAGGGTTGCCATAAATGACAAAGGGGGATATTGTTGGAAATATTGAGTTTTTATTGGTTTTCATTGATATCAAAGGTATTAATAAAAGGTTGAGCTTGGTAAGATAGAATATTATTCTAATGTTGGACAAGTTTTTAAGACAAGGCATCTCTCAAAAGCAAGGAAAATAGTTTCAAGAAATAAATATTATAATATTTAATCATGAGATTAAATTATTATAATACAAAAGTGGTTTCATAAAATGGAAATAATTCTTTAAAAGCACCGACCTCCCATAGAATACTTTGAAAATGGTTTTATAAAGTTATATTTTGAATTTGAAGTTGAAAAGGTGTCAAAAAGGAAGTGAACATTTATATGTCTTCAAAGGCCCATGTTTGTCATGTGTTGACATATTTAATATGGAAAGCAAACATTATAAAAAGGAGGTAACATTATTTGTGATAGTACCTTTTTGATGAGCGATTGAATGCTTATGTCTGGGAGAATTATTGTCATCAAAAGAAGATAATGTTGCTGAGTTGAAGTGATTTGAATGTCATTCGTTCCAATTCGTGAGGGTAGAGAGAAGTAATTTGGGTACCGTTCATTCTAGTTCATGAAGGCATAGTGAAATGAGTTGAATGTCATTCATCCCAGTTTGTGAGGATAGAGAGAAGTAATTCGAGTGTCGTTCATTCCAGTTCATTAGGGCAGAGTGAAGTAAGGAGAGTGCATAAAATTTAAAGCAAGGGTAGAGAGGACAATGCATGAACTTCTAGATAGAGGAAAAGGTTTAAATATAAGGCAGTGCATTAGACATTCCAAATGAGTAGCTATCCTAGGTGGTAGGAAAAATTTGTGTAGGATGCTAGTAGAAGAGAGGTTTTAGGTTTGAATCATGGCAATAGTATTTTGATGTTCATTTGAGCAGAAGATAAAAGGAATAAAATATTTTTTGAGTGCCTTCGTATCCAATAGTGGGCCAACCTAGTTGGCACTCTAGCTCATGCTAGAGCATGGGATGCATGAGGTTTCATGTTCGACTCTCTTCGGTGGAAGAAGTGGTAAGGGCATTAAATTTTTGTTTTAATTTGAAATTAAAGATAGAGTCATAAGGTTTACCTTGAGGTATTAATGTGGGTTGACAACCTTGGAATTACTGTTAGGGTAAAAAGTAGTATTTACATTTTTACCATTACGTTATTACATTATTACCTAGTATTTTAGATTGATTAATCTATATTTCTACTTAACCATGAAGATATTCATGTCGAATATCTTATGGTTATCACACGCTATTGTTTAGATGTGATATATTAATCATATTGTTAGTGATTATAATATTGTTAGTTGTTAGCACTTAATTCTAGTTGGTAGCTACCTTTAAGGGGGGACTACTTATTAGGCTATTCATAGCCTATTCCTATATTTATTTAAACACTATTCAATATCAATATCAATATCAATATCAAGCTAATGGTTCATGCTTAATTATTTTGTATTTGCATTTTCTAACATTGGCATCAAAGCATGGAAGCTTACTTGGGCACTTAGAGCAATTCTGGACAAGGTGGGAGACATCCATTCCAGCTGGATCACAGGGCTCAAATACTAAGATATGGGAACCCTAGCTAGGAAAATTATTTGAGGCACCTGAATGGAACACTTTTGTGGATTATACGATAATTGAGGTTTGGTTGTCTTTGTTTGTTTATCAAAATTTTCTTAATATTTAATTGGCCCACAGGCTTGTAGATCTGATGTAATATGTTAGACCTATTAGGTCTAATAGAACACATGGATAGACATGGCTTGACCACCCTTAGACAAGATATCGGTGGTCTACCACCCACCATAGGGACCAGCAATAATTTTTTTTTCCAATGAATGGCCTTGGATCCACCATGATGAGGCTCGAGAATGAGCACCAACTATAGGAGATCTAACGATGAGACCAATGCAACCTCCAATATGGCACTAAGAATGAGGTGGCACCCCCATACCAGACCTAATAGACTATCATCCTAAATCCAAGATGGACACATGGCATGCATCCTGAGGATGGCACTAGATACATGGTAACACCTAGACAAACCAGGACTTGACATGTGGCAAAAAAGCCACTAAAATGGACTAACATATGGTAACACCTAAACAAACCAGGACTTGACATGTGGTGGATAAGCCACTGGACACATAGGCAATACATGCTAGACAAGCCATTGGACTGGACCTAACATGTAGGTGACACATGGCAGATAGACCATGCGCCACCCAGACAAGACTCGACACATGGGTGACATGTGGTGGACATACCATGTGCCACCTAGATAGAGACATACTAACTTTTTATGACACATGGCCATAGCAAAATGACAAGACTAGACTCTGACTACCCACATGCAGTCGATAGCTTAAGGGTGACCTCACCCTTTTAAACTTCAAAACATTGCTTGCAGGGCAATGTGGGACTAAAGTCCTGAATTTGTTTTTTCCCTTGAGTAGGAGGCACTAAGGAACAAAGGGAATCTTGTTCCCTTTGATTCATGTTGGGCAGGCTAGCCTAACTGGCAGGAGCATTAGTATTAAGGCTAGAACCCATGGGATACAGGGTTTGACTCCCAGCGAAGTCACTAAATACACTTTTTTAACCAAAATTGCATTGACATTTTGCAAAGGTATAATTTTTTTTGTATTTTTTAATTCTTTTTAGTAATTTTTTAATAATTTAATATGTTTTTTGACTAAAATCATTTTTTTAACAAAATTAAAGTGATTTTTATCAAAAATTATTTGATTATTGATTCAATTATGCTAAAATTAATTAAATATTTGCATTAAAATTGAAAAATAAAGGCCATTTTGTTTTGCAAAATTGTAAGAAATGATGTTTTTTTTGTTTTCTCCAAAAGAGGGGATAAGAGACAAAAACCAAAGCACAATTTCTTTTGCAACAAATTGAGATTTCTAACACTTTGCTCCAAATTTTTCTAATCATTTTTTGAGAGTATAAGTTTTGTCTCATGAAGAAGAGGCCTTGGATCCAAAAATCTCTTCGTCGTCTAAGAGTCATTCGAAAGAGAAATGAACTCCACCATCAAACCACAAGATCCAATTTTCAGTGGATGCTTAGAAGATATAGAAAGAGTTTACCTCATTTCAATACTTACATAGATCCTTGGAAGGGTTTGGATCGAAGTTATGGTCCCATGAGGATTAGAGAACCTTTTAATCCTGATGCACCTCCAATTTTTGAGTATTGAAGCCTTAAGGGTCCACTAAAACCAAGTCGTTTGTCGACTGGTTCTGGAAAGCCTTTCAAAAGCTTGTCGTGTGTCGACTTGTCTTGAAAGGTGAGCTACTTTGTTATTTTTGCAAAAAAAAGGGGGATAATTGATCTTTGATAAATTATCTTTTTGCAAAAATTGTAACACAAAGGGGGGAGAATTTGAACATCAAATTTATTTTTTGCAAAACACAAATCCATATTTTGTTGCAAAAACTTATAATTAGGTGCATTTTCGATATTACTCGACACCTTTATTAAAAATTGGCATTGCTAAATTAGGTGCATTTTCGGTTGCATCCGACACCTATGTGATAAAAAATTTGTGGGCACTCTTTGATTGATTATTGCATTTAATTTCTTGTTTTTTGCAATTATAAGTCATCAAAATCAAGAGCACTCAAAACCCCAAAATTTCACAATAATTTGTGTAAACTCATTTGCACAGGTATAAAGCCAATTTTTCTTGATATTCTCTCCTAAATCAAAATCCCTAATTCACTCTTTTTTGTTTGGCTTAATTCCCTCAAACTAACTATCCTTCTTCGGGAGGATTTTTAGGTAGGTGCCATTAAATACCAATAAGAGTGAATTATCTCTCATTTCTTCTTGTTTGGCTTAAATATCCTCAAATTGATTAATCCTTCCTCAAGGGTTTTTCAAGTAGGTGCCATTAAATATCAAGAAGAGAGAAAGAGAGACCATCTTGGAACCATTCTAGAACCTTCATCATGGCAACTATCAACAAATACCTAAATGATACACAATTGCTTAAAGGTCCTAATTTTTCAGCATGGAAAACCAAGATGAAGGCCATTCTGACTATTGAAGAAATGTGGGATATAGTGGATGGCACTATTCGAAAACCACTATAGTAGGAGCAGATCAAATTGCATGGGATAAAAAGAACAATAGACTTCTCATGTTGATTTTGCTCACCACTACTGATGAAATCCAGCCTCACATAAGTGAAGCTAAAAATGGTAAAGATGCATGGGATGCATTATGTACCATTTTTGAAGGTAAGAATCAATCGACTATTCTAAACCTTCAAACTCAACTTCATACACTCCATATGAAGTTAGGAGAATCAGTAGAGCTATTTCTTTGTAGAGTGGCAGAAGATAATGTCAAAGTTGAATGCTTTAGGAGCCAAAGTAGAAGATACTATTCTGACTTCAGTAATATTGAGGGCTCTTCCATAATCCTATAAGATGTTAATAACATCCCTTAATGTATCTCAAATAATTGTAACCTTTGTGGAGTTAGTCAATTTTCTTCAAACTGAGGAAGCAAATCAGCTCCAAAGTGATGAAGTGTCAAACAATGCACTTTACACAAAAAAAGGGTGGCAAGAAGAAAGGTAACTTTCAAAAGGGAGGATCATCTTCAGGATCAAGAGATAAGGGCAAGCAACCTCAATCTCAAGGGAAGTATTGCACAAATTATAAAATGGACAACCATGACACCAACCGGTGTTGGTTTAAAAACAAACAAGACAAGAAGGGCAAAAACAAGCCACAGAAGAAAAATAGACAACAAAGAGGACATGTTGCTATTGAAAATTCTTATTCTGATTCAGAAAGAGCACACAAAGTGCTCATGACCCATACAACTTCTACATAGAAGGATTCTGTTTGGTACATTGATTCAGGTGCCAACAAACACATGACTAGCGACAAGCAGTGGTTTGAGATATTTGTGGCAAGAGAAGGCAAACCAGTAACAATTGTTGATAATAAGACCTATCGTGTCTAGGGAGAAGGTAGTGTATCTGTTTCCCTTCCAGATGGAAAGTGTCATATTCACAATATCCTTTATGTTCTAGGATTGACAAACAACTTGTTGTCAGTTCCACAAATCCTGGATAAAAACATGGTTGTCAATTTCAAAGTGGAAAATGGACTAAAATATTGCTATATCACCAAGCAAGGTAAACACATAGCAACCGGTTCTTACAAGCATGGCTTGTTCACACTAGATGTTGTTTCAACACCTCATGTTGCCATGGCAGTCAACACAAAGGAGGCCACTTCTCTTTGGCATAAGATATTTGGGCATCTTAGTACAGGGTATTTACTTGAGCTAAGTAAATCTCAAATGGTGAAGGGACTTCCCACCCTTTCATCTACATTGCCAATCTACTCGAATTGCTTAGTAGGGAAGCAACTCGAGCACCATTCGAAGCTAGCTCTTCTAGAGCTAAGAGACCATTGGAGTTAGTGCACACTGATTTGTGTGGTCCCATACCACCAAGTTTTGGAGGCAAAAGGTATTATCAGTTGTTTGTGGATGATCACTCATGGAAGATGTGGGTCTTCTTTCTTCAACTAAAATCAGAAGCATTTTCCTACTTTCAGTAGTTCAAGCAACTAGTTGAGAAAGAGTCTGGATGCTACATAAAGACCCTCCACTCAGATCGAGGGGGGAATATACCTCAAATGAATTCTCTTCATTTCTAAAAACACATGGGATCAAAAGACAACTAACCACAACCTATTCTCCATAGCAAAATGGAGTTGCTGAAAGGAGAAATCATTCCATCATGGAAATGGTTCACAGTATGCTTAAAGGTGCAAATATTGAGCAACGCTATTGGGAAGAAGTTGTCACAATGGCAATATATATTTTGAATAAGGCACCCACAAAGGCCCTTAAAGATATAACTCCATAGGAAGCATGGAGCGGCAGAAAGCCCTCCATCTCTCATCTAAGAGTTTTTGGGTGTAAGGCATTTATGCATATACCTAAAGAAAAGAGAAAGAAACTAGATGAGAAAACCTTACAGTGCATTTTCCTTGGCTATGATGAATATTCTAAAGGGTATCGATTGTATGACCCTAGAACAAAGAAAATACATGTAAGTAGAGATGTGGTGTTTGATGAGGCTTTCACACCTGACATCACATCCACAATATACCTGGAAGATGAGGAGCCACAGAAACAAACTCCTCCACCTCAGCAAAAGGTGCCAAAATGGTATACAAGTATGGTGAGAGATTCAAAGTTGACCTCACCTCCTGATCTTACTCTGAATCATCCTTGAACTCGTAACATGTCTCGGTAGAAGAGAGCAGAAGCATCACCAACAGTTGATGATCTTTGCCAACATTTCGAAGAGATTTCTATAGATAGAGAGATTGATAGTGGAGAAGATATGGAGATTGATGATGAGAGGGTTTATATGTCTTCATATGATGAACATGAACCCACCATGGTCAAAGAAGCACTTAGTGAGCCACAGTGGAGGGCAACTATGGATGCTGAATATAAATCTCTCATCAAGAACAATACATGGAAGTTGGTTAATTTACCTTCAGGTAAGAAACCCATTGGCTGTAAATGGGTTTACAAAATGAAATACAAGGTAGATGGAACCATTGACAAGCATAAGGCCCACCTTGTGGCAAAGGGCTATGCTCAAAATGAAGGCATCGATTATGAAGAGACCTTTGCACCCACTACAAGGATGACCACCATTCATGTTCTTTGTGTTATGGCAGCACAGTACGGATGGAAACTTCATCAAATGGATGTCAAGAGCACCTTCCTAAATGGTGATTTGAATGAGGAAGTATACATGACTCAACCACAAGGATTTGTTGAGGAAGGCCATGAGCAACAAGTTTACAAACTGGTTAAATCCTTGTATGGATTGAAACAAGCCCCTAGAGCATGGTATATAAAGATAGACAATCACCTTCTACAACATGGATTTAAGAGAAGTCCTTCAGATGCAAATCTCTATGTTAAGAACATTGGTTCTGAGATAGTGATACTTGTACTCTATGTGGATGATTTGATCATAATCGGTAACTCAAAGACATTGATAGACATCATGAAGAATGACTTGAGAGAGTCATTTGATATGACATATTTGGGACTTCTCCACTATTTTCTTGGTCTAGAGATTGAACAGAAAAAGAATTACCTAAGGGTGACTCAAAAGAAGTACGCCAAGACACTGATCGAAAAGTATCGTATGACTGATTGTAAGCCAAAAGCAACACCGATGGAACAAGGGCTTTAGTTGTCATGATACGATGATTCACCTCAGGTAGATGGCACTCTTTATCATCAGATGATTGGGAGCCTTATATACCTGACAAACACTAGACCAGATATCACATTTGCTATGAATTATCTTTCTCGGTTCATGCAAGAACCAAAAGTTACTCACTAGAAAGTAGCAAAGTGTGTTCTCCACTATATCCGTGGTAGTGTGGAGTATGGTTTAGAGTATAGGAAGAATGACAAATTCTTCTTATAGGGTTTCATGGACTCTGACTATGCTGGATCAGTAGATGATCAAAAGTCAACATCTGGATATGTTTTTCATCTAGGATCTGGACCTGTCTCATGGCATAGCAAGAAGCAATAAGTGGTTGCTATATCTTCAATAGAGGTAGAATATCGCATAGCACGAGATGCAATGTGTGAAGCAATATGGTTGAGTCACATCATAGCAAGTATGGGTTTACCCAAGAAACTTCCAATTCACTTGTACTGTGACAACCAGGGTGTTTTGAACTTAGTGAAGAATCTAGTTCACCATGAGTGCACCAAACATATTGACACACAATGTCATTTCATTCATGACAAAGTTCCTAAACACAACATCAAGCTCCAATACATTCCCACTGATGAACAGGTTGCAGACATCTTCACAAAGGCACTTGGACGTGTCAAATTTGAGTTATTCAGAAGTACACTTTGTATTTCAAAATAATGTAATAAAGGGGGGATGTTAGGGTAAAAAGTAGTATTTAATTTTTTACCATTAGGTTATTACATTATTACCTAGTAGGTTAGATTGATTAATTTATCTTTCTACTTAACCATGAAGATATTCATGTCGAATATCTTATGGTTATCACACGCTATTGTTTAGACATGATATATTAATCATATTGTTAGTGATTAATATATTGTTAGTTGTTAGCACTTAATCCTAGCTGGTAGCTACCTTTAAGGGGGGACTACCTATTAGGCTATTCATAGCCTATGCCTATTGTTATTTAAATACTATTCAATATCAATATCAAGTTAATGGTTCACGCTTAATTATTTTGCATTTGCATTTGCTAACAATTACAAAGGTTTCTTATAAGTTAATTTTAGAAATTATAAAGGCAGAAGTGAAAGTATTAAGGGATTATTGTTGTGTTTTCTAAAGAAACATTTAGTAAGCAATAAAAGGAGTAATAAGGTTAAAAGTGTTTTTTCACATAGGGTTTTGTTGTTTAGAATGGTATTGAAATCATTTATGGCTTTTACAAGTAAGAGTTATAAGGTGTTTATGTTTTAATTATCATGGGTATTTCCTGCATGGTGAAAGAAAGTTTGAAGGGTTTTGTTATTTGATTAAAAAGCCTTGTTTTGAGAAATTAAAAGGAGTTGTAAAGTAATATATTTGTGCATATTTTTTGAAGAGAATTTTTCATGTGGATGATTGAAAAGTGTTATACTAACTAACCCTTGAAAGTGGCTTAAGAAATATAGAATATTTTGAGATAGGTTTTGAGGGCACATATTCATCAAAGCAAGTTAAGAGGTATGGTGATATCATTCCTTATTTAAGGTATTTGGTTGAGAAAATATTTCTAATTAATAAGGTGGAAAAATAAGGATTATATATGTGCATTGTTGGAAATATTTGAGCTAGGGTTTATGAAACAAATTATGCATCCTTGTTGAAAAAAATTAGAAACACTTGTGCTAGAGTTTGTGAACAAGTTGTGCTTCATTGTTGAATGAGATTGAAAACACATGTGCTAGGGTTTGTAAACAAATTGTGCTTCATTGTTTGAATGAATTTGTGAAGCTTTTGAAAATTGGTTTGAGTGACATTGAATGTGAATGAGCAAGTGTTAGAAATCAGTTTGGTGAAGCAATTTGTGCATTGGTCTTGAGTGATATTTGGAAAGAATATAGTGTGAAATTGTATTGCATATCATTTTATATGTGTTCTTAAAAAATAATTATGGTTAGAATATGTATGAAGTACTATGATCAAAGAATGTGTTATGAGTAGTGTTGAGAAAGTGTTATGAGCATTTTTGAGCATGCATTAGGGCAAAGTTAAGCAGAGACAGTGAGTAGATTAGTGTAGGATTGTGAGATGTTTTAAGCAATCCTTTTGATAAGGCTTGTGAGTAGTTTCAAGTAGGGTGTGTGAGTAGGTTCAAGGTAGAATTGTGTAGGATTTGTGAGCAGACATGAGGTAGACTTGTGAGAAGATTTGGGATAGAGTTGGGACATATTTATGTAGATTTATGACATAGTTGAGACAAAATTGTGCATGTAATGTATGCATATTTGGGGTAGAGTTGAGACAGATTTGTGCATGTAACATGTGCATATTTGGGATAGAATTGAGATACATTTATGCATATAATGTGTGCATATTTGGGATAGATTTGAGACATATTTATGCATGTAATGTGTGCAAATTTAGGGTAAATTTGAGATAGATTTGTGCATGTAATGTGTGCAGATTTGGGATAGAGTTGATACATATTTGTGCATATAATGTATGCATATTTAGGATAGATTTGAGATAAATTTGTGTATGTAATGTGTGTAGATTTGGGATAGATTTGAAAGCTAATTTGTGAGCAAACATGAGTAAGACTCATGAGTAGGCTTGGGGTAGATTCAAAGCAAAGGTGTATACCAACTTTGAAGATGACCAAAGCAAAGAGGAGAGGTGTATCCTATGGATAGAGTTACACGAACCATAGTAGAAGGGAGAGGTGTCTCCTATGAACAAAGGTCCACAAATTAGAGTAAGGGGATAAAGTTATCCTATGGATAGAGTTCCACAAACAAGAGTAAGGGGATAGAGCTCCACAAACCTGAATAAGGGGATAGAGTTCTCCTGTGGATAAAGTTCCATGAACTAGAGGAAGGGGATAAAGTTCTCTTGTGGATAGAGTTCCATGAACCATAGTTAAGGGGATAGAGTTCTCCTGTGGATAGAGGTCCATGAACCTGATCATAGGGGATTGAGATCTCCTTTGGATAGAGGTCCATAAACATTATAATAGAGAATTGGTTCCCAATATATTTATAGTAAAAATTTAGAAGAAAGATTTTCTTCATGGATGTAACCCACATTGGGTGAACCACATTAAATCTGTGTCTCTCATGTGTGTGATTATTTGTACATTTTATTATTAATACTATTGATGATACTGGTTAATACTACTATGAAAATATATTTCAATTGATAACATTGGATAATATTGTTTAGGAAAGAAAAGTAAAAGTTTATCTTATATTGTTTACCTCCCCCTCTCAGTATAAGCTTGTGTTCTTCACCCCAAAAGATATCTTGAGGGTTGTGAAAATTGAATCATCATGCTACTCAAATGTGTGCAATAAGGAGGTACTATGGAGGTTATTCCTAGAGGTGGAAGCCAATTTGAAGCTAAAAAACCATCTCCTATGAAGAGAATAAGTAGCATTGGTCACCAAATTCTTGAGGGGAGAAGTGATATCTTGGTGGTCTCATTTATTACGAGATATAAAAGATAGAAAATATGAGAATAGGTGGAAACTTGGGCTTATATCAAAGGGATCATTGTTCGATGAATTGTAGCCTAAAAGCATATTATGGATGGCCCATGCTAAAATACAAAAGCTAAGGCATGAGGATAGCCTGAGAGACTACACCTCAGAGTTATTGAAACTTTTGGTTCAAGTATGAGACCTATCGGATGAGGATAAATTATTCTTGTTCATGAATGTCTTGGAACCATGGGCAATAGATGAGGTCTAGGAAAAAAAATCGAGATCCATTCATGAAGTCATTATTATTGTTGAAATTATTTTTTGACAAGAGGAGAAAGTGATTGGTAAAGGATACGATAAAAATTAGGAACTTAGGAAGCAACAAGAAGATAAAACCAAACAGAATGAACTGTCATAGAAGACCAAGAAGAGAAAGTGATCGTCAAGCAGAAGCATAGACTCAGAATGAGATCTTGAGCCTCGAAATCCTCTTCCTAAGAAAATGCATTACTTGACAAGTTGGTTGAGATATTGGACATGTGATGGACAACACACTCAAAGAAGCTACCCATAAAGACAAGCCTCACATGTGATAAACCTTGTGGATGACTCACTCAAAGAGGAGGTCGACTAGGATTTGGTGATTGGGTCACCAAGAAATATCAAGATAAACCTTTATTAGTTCACCCTCGATGGGAAAATTACCAAGCAACCCACACAGATTGAGAAGTGAAGCAGAGTTGGCTTCACCCTCCTTATGACATCATGTGAGGAGGTCCAACCAAAGTCAATGGTGATTAGCCTCAACCAATGAGGGGATATGGAGTAGTGTGCATTGTCAAGGTTGTTGATTCTGAAGTGAATGCTACCACAAGATCTTCCACTATTTTGGGTATGCAAAAAGTTAGTGCTAACACTGAGGACAACATAAAAATTAAGTAGAGGAGGATTGTGGTAGGGCGGTTGTGCTTTGACATCCTGCTAAATACTCTCATAAAATAGTCACATCTTATGCCATGGGTGAGAGTATGGTAATACAAGTTGGCTCAAGGCACACATGGAGATGGACCGAATCTCCCCCATTGTAGGTAAGCCATATATTTGGGTATTTGAAGTCCATGATCAATGCTTAGAATACAAGTGAGTGAGGGTCCATGGAGTGGAAATCCATCCCTCTATGTGAGTCCATGCATGACACATGCCTAACCAAGCAGGTCACAGACCCAACCAAGCAAGTCGTACGTCCAACCAAACAAGTCATAGACTCACCAAGTGTCTTTGGGTAAAAATACATATACGAGAAAATGAAGATCAAGAGCTCCATCCTAGATGGCCTCTTCCCAAAACATTCAAGTAATTTAGTTCTTATTGTGCTGCTAACATGCTATGAAGTAACCACTCCAGGACCACCCAGTAACCACACACTATACCACCAGTTAGAGTAGAATGTAGGATGTGCCAATAAGTCTTGGGGTCTACAAGCCCATCAAGCACCAACTTTGCCATACCATTTGAGTATGCCATGATATGCCTGCAAGCAAGATGTAATGATGGACCACTAATTCCATAAGCAATATAAAAGTAGTGGCTTCAACCCTATGTGCCTTATGTGTTTCTTTGGATGGATGTGGTCCAAGTACCATGTGGTGCATGATTTCATGGATAAGTTGGTGTATGAATGAATGCTTTCACTAACCATTATGGTTGATGATATGCTATGCTCATATTGTGTTGTTGTGTTGTACAAGGAACACTACATGAATTTGCCTTGAAGCATACCCCATAGTATGCCAAATATGACTTTGAATGCATACAGTACCAAACAAGATGTAGGATCATTACCCTATAGGCCTACCCTCTAGGATAACAAAGCATTTATCGATGAATTTTAGCTTGAAAGCATCTTATGGATGGCCTGTGCTAAACTACAAAATTTGAGGCATGAGGGTAACTTGAGAGACTACACCTTAGAGTTCCTATACGTCTTAGTTCAAGCATGAGACCTATCGGATGAGGATAAATTATTCTTGTTTGTGAATGGCTTGGAACCATGGGCAAAAGAGGACATCTATGGAGAAAAATCAAGATCAATTAATGAATCCATCACTATTGTCAAAAGTCTTTTTATACAAGAGGAGAAAGTGATTTTCAAAGGATAGGGTAAAAATTAGGAACTCAAGAAGCACCAAGAAGCAAAAACTAAATAGACTAAACTATCGTAGAAGACTACGAAGAGAAATTGATCTTCAAGCAAAAGCACAAACTCAAGATGAGATCTTGAGCCTTGAAACCCCCTTTTCGAGTAGAGGTATCCCTTGAAAATTTGGTTGAGATATTGGATATGTGATGGAAAACACACTCAAATAATTTAATCATAAATATAAGCCTCACACATGATCAACCTTGTGGATGACTCACTTGAAGAGGAGACCAACTAGGAATTGGTGATTGGGTCAGTAAGAGACATCAAGGTAAAACCTTATTAGATCACCCTCAATGAAAAAACTCCTAAGCAACCCAAGCAGATCGAGAAGTGAAGCAGAGATGGCTTCACCCTCCTTATGACACCATGTGAGGATATCCAAGCAAAGTTGATGATGGTTAGCCTCAACCAATGAGGTGATATGGAGTAGTGTACATTGTCAAGGTTTTTGATTCTAAAATGAATGCTACCACAAGCCCTTCCACTATTTTGGGTATGCAAAGATTTCGAGCCGACACCGAGGATGACATCAAAATTAAGTAGGGAAGGATTATGGTAGAGTGATTGTGCCTTAACGTTCTTCCAACTACTCTAAAAAAATAGTCACATCCCATGTAATGGATGAGAGGATGGCAATACGGGATTGCTCAAGACACACATGGATATGGATCAAAACTCCTCCATCGTAGGTAAGTTACCTCTTTGGATATTTTATGTCCATGATCGTTGCTTAGAGAATAAGTGAGTGTGGGTCAATGGAGTGGGAAGCTGCACCTCTAGCTGAGTCAATGAGTGACACATGTCCAACCAAGTGGGTGTTAGGTCCAACTATATTAGTCACAAACTCACCAAGTGCCTTCGAGCAAACTATATGTATATGGGTAAAATAAGCTCAAGAGCCACATCCTAGATGACCTCTTCCCCAAACATTCAAGTGATTTAGTTCCTATTGTGTCACTAACATGCCATGAAGTAGTCGCTCAAAGGCACCCAATAACCACACACCATACCACCAGTCAAAGTAGGATGTAGGATGTACCAATAAGTCTTGGGGTCTACGAGCCCATCGAGCACGAACATTGCCATACCATTCAAGTATGTCATGATATGCCTACGAGCAAGATGTAATTATGGACCGTAGGTCCTCTAAGAAATATAAAAGTAGTGGATTTGAGCTTGTGTACCTTATGTGTTTCATTGGATGGATGTGGCCCAACTGCCATGTAGTGCATACTTTTATGGATAAGTTGTATGAATGAATGCTTCCACTAACTCTAATGGTTGATGATGAAGGATATATGCTATACTCATGTTGTGTTGTTGTGTTGTACAGGGAACACTACATGAAGCTATCATGAGGCATATCCTATGGCATACCAAAGTTGAATTTGGATACATGCAATGCTAAATGGAACATAGGATCACTACCCTACAAACCTACCTCGTTATAATAAAAATATCATATTAATTTTTCTGTAATAATATATCTAAAATATAATGATTAGTTTAATTTAAAAAATATATTAAAATCACTTTAATTCTTTTCATAATAATCTTATCATTTTAACAATATTCATCATGTTTTAATTTTAAAAATAATTACATTATCAAAATACAAAAGTCAAGATTTATACATCCATCTTCAACAAAAACTTGACCATATTTTTTTTCTAAGGGTAAACAAATTCCTCCGTGATCATGATCTACTTATAAGTATTATTCTTTTAGAAAATTTCCAAAACAAAATATTACAATCGATTATATATTTTGATTACATAGGAGAGTTGGTCATAACCACTATTTTTAGTAATTGGCCAATACAGGGTTCAAACCATAAGAACTGCTCCCAATAAATATGAGGACTACCAATCGCTCAGGGTTCATACCGTCATCGTCAATCTGATGCGCACTCAAAGGATTCAAAGTAGACTACTACCTTTGCAAAGGATTGACTTCCCCCAAAGTTTGAACCTAAGTCTCTTCTTGGTAAATACCTAGCCAAACTTACACTTAAACCTACACTTACCAATCCACCTAACCCTTAAAAATGACAGTATTTTTTTATTTAAAAAAACAAAAACCACATTACATTAAATACAAAATTTTGTGCATACATAATCTTTAAAGAATAGATTCCTTTCCATAATAATTAATTTCCTATAATTACTTTTGGTTTATCCATATTCTATTATAAGTTCTACTCGTCCTTATCCTTTACACTTAAACCTACACTTACCAATCCACCTAACCCTTAAAAATGACTATTTTTTTATTTAAAAAAACAAAAACCACATTACATTAAATACAAAATTTTGTTATCCTTTACACTTAAACCTACACTTACCAATCCACCTAACCCTTAACAATAACTGTATTTTTTTATTTAAAAAAACAAAAACCACATTACATTAAATACAAAATTTTGTGCATAGAATAGATTCCTTTCCATAATAATTGATTTCCTTTTGGTTTATCCATATTCTATTATAAGTTCTACTCGTCCTTATCCTTTTTATTTACTTAATAGATTATCAAACACGTGATATATATAATTGAACTAAAACAGTATAGTTACATAATAATATTATAATAAAATTAATTATTATAAACTTTTTATTAACTACTTAAACTAAATTTTTCAATTAAAAAACTTTTAAAATTTTATATAATTTTTTAATCTGAATTCTTAATATACATACTAATAGAAAACCCACTAGAACAATTTTACTTGGCAGTCTAGTATTTTTCTATTAACGAAAACAAAAACCACATTACATTAAATACAAAATTTTGTGCATGCATAATCTTTAGAGAATAGATTCCTTTCAATAATAATTGATTTCCTATAATTACTTTTGGTTTATCCATGTTCTATTATAAGTTCTACTGGTCCTTATCTTTTTATTTACTTAATAGATTATCAAACACGTTATATATTGAATTAAAATAATTACATAATAATATTATAATAAATATAATTATACATTTTTATATATTAATAAAATTTAAGATTTATTTTTTTAAAATAAAAAAAATTAATTATTAAAACTAATATTTTTTAATTAAAAACTTTAAAATTTTATATGATCTTTTAATCGGAATTCTTAATATACATACTAATAGAAAACCACTAGAACAATTTTACATAACAGTCTCTTCTTAGTCCAGTACTACTACTTTTTCTATGAACTGCACATTCTCATAAAGGAAAGTTCAAATTTGATTCTAGGACTCTTATTAAATCCCCAATTCCTATACTCAACGAGAAATAAAAGACGACAATACAAAAAAAAAATAACACAGCGGTCGTTCACTAAGTTAGGGTATTTTTTTATTTGCGGCTGCATGCAGTGATGCATCAAGGCTAGCTGGTTACGATTTTTATTTGCGGCTGCATGCAGTGATGCATCAAGGCTGCATCAATGCTAGCTGGTTACGACTAACACACTAATGTTTTATTTTGTTTTTTCAATAATTGATGTTTTTAGGGTTATAATAAATCATAAAAATTATTAAATACTAATAAATTAAAGATATTTGTGTATTTATGATCTTAAAGAGATGTTGTAGTGGTAACTGTTTTGGGCTTTTATCTAAAAGATACAAGATCCAAGTTCAAACCTTGGACCTGGATTTCTCATAAAACCTAAACTTTACCTTAATATTTTTGTCCACTGAAGTCCAACACACCCATCCCTCACCCCTTCACCCACGCCATAGTTTGAACCTTGGACCTCCCAAAGAAGAGCCAAAGCCCAAAGGCTGTCCAACACACCCATCCCTCACCCACTCACCCACGCCATAGTTTGAACCTTGAACCTCCCAAAGAAGAGCCAAAGCCCAAAGGTTGTCCCCCATAGGACAATTGATTTCATCTTTACCAACAATGTGTTGACTTTGTCTTTACCCAATAAACTAGGGATTAGGGTTAGTTGACTTCATATTTACCTAACCTGCTAAGGATTATGATCCAGTTCGTCTTTATCCATTAGGCTACTGATTATGAGGTTCAATTGACTTTGACTTTATCCAACAAACTAGGGATTATGGGGATTAGGGTTAGTTGACTTCGTCTTTACCTAGCCTGCTAAGGTTTATGGGTCCCATTAACTTTGTTTTTACCTAGTAGGTAAAGATTATGATCCAGTTGGCTTCGTCTTTATCCATTAGGTTACTGATTTTGAGGTTCAATTGACTTTGATTTTACCCAACAAACTAGGGATTATGGTCCAATTGATTTAATCTTTGTTCAATGGACTTGGGATTATAGATCCAGTTGACTTCATCTCTACGAATGAGCTAGGAATTAGGGTTTAGTTGACTTCATCTTTACCTAATAGATTAGGGATTATGAGTTCCATAAACTTTTTTTAACCTAGCAAGCTATGGATTATGGTCTAGTTGACTTCATTTTTATGCTAGGGATTATGGGATCTAGTTGACTTTGTCTTTATCCAATAAGCTAGAACTTCCGTCTAGTTAACTTGTCTTTACCCAACAAGTTAGGGATTAAGGTTCAGTTAATTTTGTCTTTACCCAATAGGTTAAGGATTAGGATCCAATTGACTTTATCTTACTCATCAAACTACGGATTATGATTGCCTTTTTCTTTACCTAATAGACTAGGGATTATGGGTCTTGGGTAGGGAAAATGGGTCAACCCATTTTGTCTATATTCAATGGGGGATTATGGGTCCATTTGACTTTATCTCTATTAGTGGGTTAAGAATTAAGATCCAGTTGACTTTATCTTTACCTAACATGATAAAAAATAAAGGTCCCATAGCTAGGAACTATGGGATCTAGTTGACTAATATTTTAATGGACTAAAGATTATAGGCCCATTAGAATCCAATTGACTTTATCATTATGGATTCTATTAACTTTGTCTTTACTAAAAGATTAGGGATTATAAACCTTAACTTCCTCTTTGCTAAAGACTAAGGTTTATATGTTCTCTAACTTCTTTACCAATGGACAAGGGATTATAATTTTTTTTTTTAAAACCATTAACGGGTGAAAGATAATAGATAATTTCTTGTAATAATAATGTGTCTTTTGAAAAAGAATTAAAGAGAGAAATTTAGGCAACCGCTATCATTTATGCAATGGCACTATCACAGTAGGTGGCACAAATCCATTGAATAGAAACTATTCAAGACTGAAAATATAAACACGATGCAACTAGAACGATTTATTAAAGTGAAATATCTTATGAAATATCAGCAAACACTAATGTGCTATAATGATTGGTTTCTTCGGCATAAATTCAGACAAATTCATAGAGAATGCTACAAACCATGATGGGAATGGTCACGAATAGAATATTACACTCACTAAAGGTTATTCTCAAATTGTACCTTTGGACAAACGAAAATTTAATACAGCGTTGTCCCATGCAATGGCTACATATCTTGTTCTTTGGATGAAACGAAGTATAACTATAAAATACTATGCCTCACCTCTCTATTGTAATTCTCGCTGCTGAAACCAAAAGCCTTGGATACATCCGTCAACTTTGAGAATAAATGAATTTCGTTCAAGAATATTCCGTGCCCCAATTTTCATCTTCTTATTTGAATCACTGTTGTTCTTCCACTCTGCCCTGTTGAACTGGTAATTATTGTTGTGAAATTTAATACCCATTAATCCTTAAGCCTAAAAGTGTATCAGAACCCCATACACTTTGTGATTGCTAAGTGCTGATGTTTCCCTCAAATTCAATACCACATTTTGCTTTCATGGCTTAAGTAATCCACTCCACTCCCAACTGGTGAATGCCACGACTGAAGACCTACAACGAAATGGAGGCAACGCATGTCCCGTTTACATGGGCAGAAAAGCATCGTCCACAGAAATTAAAGGATTTAATCTGTGGCAAACAACAGGCACAATATCTTAAGATTCTGGTAATTCCATTCGTTTATCTTCTCTCTCTAAAATCATCAGTTGTCTTCAATCTCCACAGCTGAATATTTATAGAGTTTTTATTAAAGTATCAGAATTATATAATATGTAATTATATAGTTTTTATGAAAGTTTACCTTTAATCAGACTTGCATATTTAGTTAGCAAACGTTATAGAAAGACCTTGTTAGAATAGTTATCTCTGAACTTTAGTTGGAATAAAAATACTAGGCAAGGTTGAATTCTGTTAAGCAGTTGTTTTAAGGTTCACTACATATCACAAAATGCAAGAGAACGTTGATGGCGTCATGAGTTTCAACTCTAGACAGACCTGTGCGGCTGCTTAGACCTGAAAGTTTATTTCAAATTATTTAGAGAAAGTTTCTTAGGCACCATTAATGTGGTTTATACTCGATCAATATTATTTTTTTATTTTTAAATTAAACAATCCACCTTTAAATACTTCTTAAAATAGTGTACATGCCCTAAAACTTTCCAATCTTCTTAATTTATAAGCCAACAATAAAAGCACCCTATGTTCTTGAATGCGTGACTTCTTTCCAAATGAAAATAAAAAGAAAGAAAGGTGTATTTCTAATTGTAGGAATAGATGCACATTACTCTAATAGCAAAGGATATCTGATACCTGAATAAAAAAATCATAACATTTGGTTCATCTTGTAATTCAGGTTTCACGCAGTATTTGTCCAAATTTGATTCTTCAAGGTCCGCCCGGTGCTGGAAAGAGTTCTCTTGTTTCAGCCCTGCTACAAGAAATGTTTGCAAGCCATGAAGTAATATAATTCATCAATGAACACAAACATTCATTTTTATAGAACTTTTGAACTAATCGGATGTTCCTTTTATTAACTTTAGTTGTTTATAGTTGACTGAAGTTTTGATATGAATCCCACTGACCTTTGGTAATGTGTATACATCAATAAAATTTTTTGTAGACATCAACTACGAATGACCCTTATCTGTTTTACAGGTTAGAAAAGAAAGGAGGACGTTTGAATATATAGAGGTATATTCAAACTTTGCAGATTATGAATCAGATTGAAGCTTTTGTTGGTGTCAATATTGCTTAGTTGTGATTATGAATGTTATATTCAAACTTTGCAGATTATGAATCATATTAAAGCTTTTGTTGGTGTCAATATTGCTTAGTTGTGATTATGAATGTTGCATGACCTTATGGTCACTATAGGTCAGATCCTTAGTCTGCTATTCCAATCATGCCAACTTAAGTATGCACTAAAGTATCCGTGGGACACCTATGTGGTTAAGGTTTTAAGTTTTCTTTCCGGAGATCCAAATTCAAACCATTGTAGGATATGATGTGTGAGTGTGTAAGTGAACTTGTGTAAAAAAATACCACTACAAAATTTTACATGGATGTTTAATATCTTCAAAATCCACTATTTTCATGTTTTTTTTTTTCCCTTTCTCATTTCAGGAAGAGGTGATGACCAGGATTATTGTCCCTGTGAAAGTAAGTTCAAACCACACTGAAATCAACATCAGGAGTTTGGAGGGCTACGAGAGACATGTAATTGTTAAACTTATTGCTGACACCCGCAGGCCTTGTATGTCCGAATCTCCTGAATCTGGTACCGAGTACAAAGGTATAATACCTTAAAACATTAAAAAAGAAAGTATTATAATTTGTGCATGTCATATCATATTTTGTTATCCGCTCCCTCAATTAGTGCTAAGAGATCTTCTAAGGGAATAAATAAAAACATCTCTTATATTCCACCTCTCTTTTATTTTAGAGAATGACTTGTCAACATCTCTTATATTCCACCTCTTTTTTATTTTAGAGAATGACTTGTTAATGTGAATGCAAATAATCGTTGGTTGCAGTTATAGTGATTAGAGAAGCAGATAAGCTCTCGAAAGATGCTCAACACTATATCTGTTGGTTGATGGGATTTTATGCTGATAGCTGCAAGCTTATTTTCTGTTGTTCTAATGCCTCCAATCTTCAACGTATAAGTTCTATCTGCAAAATCATTGAAGTTGGACATCCTACAAATGAACAGGTTTATTATATATTGGATTTATTTTTCATTTCGTTTATTTGGTTAGTGTAATAAATTTATATCACTAATGGTTGAGTAGTATCCTTCAAACCAATCATGATATTCATAAAACCTAAAACTATGTTTAAAAAGATTTATAACACAACCACCACACACCCATCCCTCACACTGGTTCACGTCACAATTATTGAACTTATCTATAAATGGAAGGTTATTTGTTTGATGGTAAATATCAATGTGCAAATAAGGCTTAAATTATCTGTTTCTTAAAGTCTTACAGATAATACAAGTTCTTGGAGAGATTGCCCAGAAAGAAGGCATTAATTTAGATGAGACTTTTGCACGACGGATAGCAGATAGTTCCAACAAAAACCTTCGCCAAGCAATTAGATCGTTGGAGGCCTGCAAAAGAACTCAGTATATGTCAACTCGATATTTTTTGTGATTCTATGAATATTGATATCTAATAACAGAATACTATACAAAATAAAAAATAAAGAATAATTGTACATAGTGTCTTATTGTCCGATGCTCATGTGTATTTTTGAAGAATTGTTTACTTTTCTGGACCTCTCTCTTAACTAACCATCAACATTAACTCGTTACAGATATCCATTCACATATAATCAGAAAATCTTAACAGGATGGGAAGATGATATTGCAAAACTCGCAGAAAGCATTGTTAGTGAACAAAGTCCAAAACAGTGAGTTAACAGTCTAGCTTTAATTCTTCCTCAATTCCATCGGTTTCTAAATATTTTACTCTTTGAACTGTTTTTTTTTGGAATTTTTATTGCTTCTGTAAGTTATGCACATTAAAATATGGTTTTCTCTTGGGATGGAGGATAACAGGTATATTTTCCTTTGGAATTACAGGCTCTATAACGTGCGGAGCGAGCTTCAAAAGCTCAATATTCACAGTGTGTGCCCCAAGTTTGTTTTCGCTGTAAGCCTACTAAATAATGCAGAGAGTACAATCCCTTGAAATATGTAATTAATATTTTCTTATATCTGTACTAAATTCAACTTGAGTGCTCAAAGTGTGGTAATTTTGCTTTCTCGCAGGCTTTGGTAGAAGATCTTAAACGGCATTTGGACGATAATTTGCAGATCAGGCTACAAAATCTCTACGCTGCTTACACTGATAATGTAAGTTTAGTACTTGAAAAAAAAAATTATATATATTTTTTCTTTCGTTCTTTTTTTGTTTTTTGTGGTGGTTGATATAAGTTAGTGTTGATGATAAAAAGTGCAGGACGGACATGGCTGGAGAATCCTTAATAGAAAAAAATCCAGTGGAGGGTCATGTGTTTTGTTGCAAAAGAATTGCTAGTCTTTATGTCACAATGGAAGGTAAGCATGGGTCTAAGAAAAAGAGCTGAATGACACAAGTTTCGTTATTATTATTTTTTTTCCTGTTGAAGTTGGATTACATCTGATTACTACATTCATATCAGAATTCATAGCCAGATTCATGAGCACTTACAAAGATGCTATGAAGAAGATGGATTCCACTGAAAAGGGGAAATTTCAAAATACATAAAAATTAGCGACAAGGTTTCATGTTTTTTTTTTCAGAACTTGTTCATGGCTTGTACATGTTCGTCCTGAAACACTATAATTGGATTAGAGTTGTTGGAATAAGCTCAAATCTCCTTTTAAAGTTTCAGTTTCAATGATATATGTCTAGTCCAGTACTTTTAACTTGCCTACCTTCCGTTAAATTTATAAAATGAAATGTTGTGGGCTATATTTATTAGATAAATTTCTATAGGTTGAATCCTGATAGTAAGAAGCGCATTAAAAAATAGTATAGATAGGTTTATTAAAAACAAATTTTAAATATATAATAAATTAAAAATATATATAATAAAAATATTTTACAAAATTATTTTAGTAAAATTATTTATTTATTTCTCAAAAAATATTTATTATTTGATATTATTAATTTTTTATTATTAAAAAAATAAAAATAAAAATAATTTATTTATTTAATATATTTTAAAATATTAAATAAATTGAATTTTTGAATCTTTATAAGGTTAATAAGTGCAATATAATCTCACATATTGCGTGCTATATATATATAAAAGGTGAATAGTTTCAATGAAATAGATCAAAATAAAAAATAACAATAATGAATAATATATTCTAAATTTTCTTGATTAATTTTTTTTTTGATGAGGAACCTTTTATATACAACATATCTGTAACATGTGAGGGGAGAGATTTGAACCTGGCCTCTCGAGGACTGGAGAGTTTTAACTACCCACTTGCTCTCCAACTCCTCTATATGTATGCCAACATTTAAAAATAATAAAAAATGTTATTATAAAGTTAAAAATAAGAATAAGAATGTTTGATTTTGGAAAGATTTATAAATTTAAATGAATATATATAGAGAAAAAGGTTGTAAAATAGATTAAAAATAAATAAAGTTTTGTAATTTTTATTTTTGAGTTTGAAAAAAGTTTATAATATTATGGGTATAAAGTACTTTGAAGAATTTTAGATACATTTCATCTAGAAATTGGTCTAAATTGAAATAAAAAGAGTATTGGTCTCCTTGATATAATAACCTACAAACAAGTGGAAAGTAAGAGTAACTTCTTGATCAATTATGGTTTTCGAATGACTCTTGCCTGAGTTCTAAAATCAAGGACTTCGGTTTTAGTTCTAAAGACTAATGCTATTCTAAAATCAAGGACTTCGGTTTTAGTTCTAAAGACGAACGCTATTCTAAAGCATGTATTTTTATAAAATAACGACGAGGATCCCTTTTAACGAGGAAATCTCACGTCCTCTAACCACTTCTTCCCTCTCCCAAGTACCTACTAAAAGGTTCAAACCATATTTTGAAAGACTATTTGTTTCTACATTTAGTTCTCTAAAGATGTGATTGTGTGAAATTTCTATTATAGAATATTCTAATAATTTAACTTATAGAAATGACTTAGAAGCAAGTTTTCATCTCAACATGATCTATGAACCAACTTATCACTAATTTGGATCTTTATAAATCTGTAAAGTTGTAATTCCTTACTCTACTACTATTCTCATCAAGAGGATTAATGATTTTATTTTTTCTATTTTTTTACTATATTTAATTTAAAAAATATATTTATTGACAATAATAAATAGAAGTTGAAGTTCCTAGTGATAATTTTGATGATTGGCTTCTATATGAAGTCAAATTTCAAATAAGAAGTTGAATTCCTAGTGGATATAGACCCCCAACTATAGTTAAAGTATGAAATATATGTGGGTTTATCATTTTTTAGATTAGTAAAAATAAGGGTCATAATGAGTTTGTGAATACTATTTTAATTGTGTAGTTCTCTTTAACTCACAAATGATATAGATAATAATTATTAAATTTATCATTTTGTGAAAGTTGTAAGCCAAGCTCTTGATGGAAATAGATAATTTTATGCTTGATGCCTTGGATTTTGATTCTCATATCTATTCATATATTCTAAAATAAGAAGAACATCTAATTTGGTATTTTAAGCAAATTTTCATAAATGATGAATATTGAACTAGTTAAAGACATGATAAAGCTTGAAAAAAGAGGGCAACCCGTTTAGCATAAAGGCTTCTCCAAAGAACGAATCAAGCATTATAAAAAGAACTTAGTTTTTCTGAATGAGTTGTATATTTGAAAACTATGGTTCATGGACGTTGGTATCCAAACCCAAAGGTTAACACTTGGATGAAAAGTCTTGCCTGAATCCTGTCATTGTTAGAGATATTTGGTGGGGATCAAAGGTTCACCAATAGTGTTTTATGAATTCACTCTAAATCATATATTTTGATGGGTGTATTACACAAGAACCTAAGTTTTGGAATCTAAAAGAGAAGAATATGCCTATTGATGAAACTTAGAGAAGACAATAATGCAACAAAAAAATACAAATCTATATCCTTTTCTCAATTCCTTGCAAGAACTATGAAACTTAAAATAGAAATAAAAAAGATATCCCTTTGTCTAATGCATAATGAGTATGCTTGAGAGAAAATAAGTTTGATAAATTAATAGAACTTAACACTAGTTCTTTAAGTGTTATATTGTATTAATGAACTAAACAAAGGACCACAAATAACAAAAAGCAAACAATAAAGCAAATAAATGATGTTGAAAGGAAAAAATAGAACAAAAGTACCTAAAATCCTAGTTAATACAAATTCATTGCATTAATTTAGATTTATTGTCAGTGAAAATTTTTCTACCTGTAGATAAGTTCATCACCTATAATAGGTTCATCGCTTGCTAGCCTACAAATTTGCAGAAAAAGTTGAAAGGGAAAAAACAATAGGGGTGTTAGCCTTAGGGGTACTATTTGATGCTTGATAAGTTGTTATACTTCCTTGTTCTATAGTCAAGACCCCTGTTTGTTTTTACAAAATCAATTTTTGAACTTATGGAAGAATATTATCCCCATTAAACTAAAAAATAACTACTAAAAAAGAAAATTAAACTAGTTGATAAGTTGCTAGGATGTACATAGGACTGATTGAGAGTTTTTCTAATGCTAGAATCGATAAAATCATTGAATGAGAAATGTTTATAGCCTATAAGTGTGTGTTCATTGCCTATAGAATAAGATTGTATCCTCTAGAGCTTGTGACCTTTGAATTTGATTCTAGGGATGAAATAGAATATTTCTAGGATGCAAAAATTATAGATTAGCTAAAATAATGTCAATAAATAAAAAAAAAATATTAAAAACTCAGACATAGAGTATTCTATGTGAATTCACACCATGCTAGTCTTGTTGGTTGTGAAATCATAGTATTTAGTTGTAGAACTGAAATCAAGGTTAAATTTATTAGGTGTTGATCTAAGAAAGTGAATAGGAGGTTCTTGGTTAATGCCTATAAATTGTACAAGCCAATCAAATCAAATTTGACAAGTCTAATGCAAATAAAATTAGCATACTAAAATGAATAAAATAGGGCAATTAAGATCTTGTGAAAGGGGTAAGATAAATGGATATGAAATTCCCAAGGTTGATTTTGACCATTCTCTTATCACAATGTTAGATGAGGGGTGGCATTATGAGTATGATATATTTTTCCTACCAATGAATGAGATGATTATCACCTTGGAGGACACATTGAGGATTTTGAGGATACCCATTTGAGGGGTCCCTATCAAGATGACTATGGATTAGAAATCAACTCTCGAGAGATACTATGGACATCCTAACTAGAAACTAATATGACATGGACTACACATTAATAGGAGGCTTGTTGACGCTTGGATTAACATTTTGACAACTTTATTGAGTGTCATCATCCTATTACTAGGAGATGTGAGTGGTTGTCTTCTACCATGGGTATGGTGTGGAGTGATCATAGGGATAAGGTACTGATATGTTAGGTATGATTGGGTCCTTTTGTCTTAGTTTGTATCTATAGTGTAATAACCTTATAAAATCTACCTTCTTATATACCTAATTTATCTGTGGATGTAGGGGACAAGTACTATTACTAGCGAGAACAATTCAAAGGAAAGATATCTCCTCAATGGGTAAAAAGGGTTATTCGGTGTAAGGTAAGTCAAGGGAAATGATGAGCGGTGGAGTATTCACCGATTGATAGGGGCAAAGAACCCTACTAGCAATGCATCCGCCAATGGTCCATATAGATGCATATCATGTAGTTGCATTAATAGGAATGCTTGATGTTTGACAAATTGTGAGTTTATGATGTTTTGTTGGCAATGAAAATGCTTAAATGCATGAGAGCCATATTTTGAAACAATTGGAAAAATATGAAGTAATGTTATGATTATTGTTGATCTATGAAATTAAAAGAAAATATAAGAAGAGTGCATACTAAGTAGAAAATAAGGGTAAATAAGATAATTAAAACATATATGTAAATGTGTTATTTTAGAATTTATCTATTTTTTTGAATGTAAGTTTATATATATATATATATATATATATATATATAAATATATAAATAAATAAATAATATTTATTATAAATAATAAAATAATAAAGGAAATAATATTAAAAGAAAATAAATAAAAATCATAAAATATAAATATTAATAAATAATAAAAAGAAAATATTTGTAAGAATAACAACCATGTTATCTATTAGCAAGGCAATTTGAAAGGAATAGCATGCAATAAAATTATTATAGGAAAATGGTTGTTGAACATGGAAACATTGTGCATTCCACATGGCAAGCCTTAGAATGAGAGCTGGTAGATGATTAACAGTTGTAAAGCATGAAAATAGTATACTTCTTCTAAAATGGGGAAAAGGGGAAAAATATGCATTATTATGATTACTATCAATATCATCCTGGGAACGAAGGAGAGGAGCGGAAGAAGAGAGGACTTTCAGAAGGAGGAAAGAAAACTAGCGTTCATCAGCAAGGTTGGCTCTTTGTAATATTTTTTATTTGATAAATTAAAATCATGAAATCTTGGTTGTCTGATTGTTAAGTTTTTGTTGGAAATATTTGGTTTGTGGATGAACGATTATGGAATGAAATGTAAACTGAAAGTGAAAATAAAATCTCCAGTTGCATGTGTAAATGACTGCAATTTGAACTACATGTTGGTTGTTTGTATGCATATATAAAATTTAGCTGCATATCATTGTAGTTCTGGCTGCTCTGACCCTTGGAAACACTGGCAACTTTGTTACTAAGCCTGGAGAATTCCTTGAAATATTAAGTTGTTGCTTTCTTGCCAATTGATGGATTTGCCTTCTGCATGCACTCGGATGCTAGGAAGCTGTGTCTAATTTTGAGAACACCTCTCTATTCTAAAACTGGAAGCTTTTGTTTTGTAATGTAAAGAAAAATAAATTCATGAATCTAGAGGGCCTAGAATAATAAAAAATAAATCCTTATTATACTATGTCAGTACGCTGTGTTTATGGAAAACTCAATAGGCTTGCATGGCAAAATGTGAGCATCATGTTGGAGTATGTAAACTTATATGTCGAGTGCAGATGTTGAAAACATATCTATTTGATTTTGTTTTACGGAATGGTGGACAAAACATGTTTGGAAAATAATGTTTCATGCTTGTGGATTGCATGTAGTTTGGAAGTAAAAATTATTGTATTATAAGCGTTTTAAAACTTTTTTTTATCATTGTTAAAAGTCTGTTGTTCAGATTTCGTATATGTATGTTAAGATGATAGAGTAGAATGTTGTTATATGACAGTGGTATAGTTTACCAAGTCTGGTATATATCATCATTCTGGCTATTATCTGAAGCATGCAAACTAAAACCTTCTTTTATGGATGTGATTTTAGGAAAAATAGTTTAGACTATAGCACTCCAAGTGAACTGGAGATTGCATGGTTGTGTAAAGCAAAATTGTAAACTTCATTTTTATAATTGTAATAGTGTTGATGGAAAACTATCTTTATAAATACCATTATGTTCATGGTTTGTTAAATAAATTTGAAGTCCATAATTTTATGCATCTTTATAATTTAATGTCATTGAGATATATACTTTGAAGTCTTTCTTATTAACTTTTGTCTGACAAGTTTCTCGCCTGGGCAAGCGATGAATGACTAGAGTCAAAACAAATAGATATTGGTGTCAGTATATCCTTAGTTTTGCTAAGCTTGTTTATAGAATGAGATAAAACTCTTTAATGTCTATGTATTAAATAAGGATTGTAATCTGCCTTTGTGTTTAATATTATAATGAATCCCTCAAACATCAAACTATTTTCCGATCAACTATGAACATATAAGTAAAACAAATGCGTAGTCTGTCACTTCTTATCTTTATATCGATTCAGAGCTCAAGCTGAGTATAGAGGAAACTTAGGTTCAGGTCGTTAGCCAGTGATTTCATACTCAACTGCATTCAAAACGGTGATGCCTAACGATACCAACATAAAGTCTTGGAAGTAATATAATTTATATTAATCTGTCAACAATAAATTGTTCGGAATGTAGCAATGGCCATAGTTTTATCTTAAATCAGCCCTTCGAATCAATAGATAGTCTACTCCATGAGAACGTGGTTGTGTGTAGTTAGGATGTTACACATTGAATGCTGAATTTAATAAATGTTTTTAATAATCGATCCTTTTCACCGTTAAGATAGAGACACTCTATTTTATCAATACCAGCTTGTAAATGTATTTTAATATATGGTTTTTAGTGTTTCAATAGGTCTCTTAAAGTCTTATATTGTTTATATATGATTTTCTCATTATTATGCAAAGTTGAAAAAGGGTTTCATCTTGTCAAAGGGTAGTTGACATGTTTTGATTTAAATATGTTATTTTAAAATATCATGAAGATTTCTAAATGTTGGTTATATCAAATTTTTACAATTTTAGTTATTTATTTTTATGTTATGATAGAAAATACTCATTATAAAACCAGTTATTAATCTCTCTTGTACCTTCATCATAGTTGCTTATAGAAGAATGTGGCCTTGTAATATCATGTTCATAGGGATATACTTAGGAACCTCAAACAATGCATTGTTAGGTTAAGAACCATTAAGTTTTGAGTTATGTCCTCTATAACTTAGTCTATAGAAAGTATGAGGTTTGTCTATTACTTTAATATCAGGGTACATAATTAGTAATTCATTTCAATAAATAATTTAAGATAATATTAAAATTCTTATTAATCTAAATTTATTGTTAAGATGACTTTTTCAAATATCTAAAGTAGACTTACTTGGATTATTTCCACTTAGGATGAAATAAGTGTAAATTGTTTAATATATAACATTATATTTAAGCTTTATTGATGTTTATTTTTTGTTATGAACTATAAATATAGAGAGTACATAAATATCCTCTATGACAAATGAAATCCATATTCTTATAAAACCATAAGTGAACTAATGGCAGGAAAAGTTCCAAGATTGTGGGAAGGACAATCTTGACTCGCAACCTAAGGTTGTAGGCAGGACAACCTTGTCATTATTTCAAGATTATGGGAAGGAAAATCTTGTGGGTCAAACATTAAGGGTGCTTGCGAGAGGGCAACCATCCTAATTCAGGGCTCTAACCGTACTTCTGATGGGAATGGTCATAACGAGAGGTAATGAAGGATGAAATGGGTATCTCTTCTAGGTTAACCCTGCTAGTATTTGAGTGGTGAATTTTGTGCTTGACTTATAATGGGAATACTGACAACATGATGGTATGGGATATCATGTTGGTTAATCAAGACAAAACATCGAGTAGCTACCAGGGTATTGGTGGACCCTAGATGAATTCCAGGAGAGGTGGATATTCGTCTAGCTCAGGCATGCATACGCTAACTCTTGCATAACTTGAAATTTGAAATCATGTAAGAGATGGGGAAATTATGCATCACACCTCTAGGTGATATGGGCCCTAGAGGAAAAGAAACCCCTTCCTAAACTTGGAATCTCGGGTGGAGAGTGAAGTTCAATAGAGGCAACTATACCGAGATTTGGCCAATCTCGATCTCATGGGTATTTTGACTACAACGAAATGGCACTCATGAAGATTTTTAGCATGCTCATACTAGAAATTAAATTAGAAAAGAATAAAAAAAAAAATTTCACTATGACCCCTGATACAGGACAACCAAGTGGTATACAGGACAACCAAGTGGGTAGGATTTGGGTTGTTACATTTGGTATCAGAGCAAAGGTTGCGAAACCCTAGGCAATAAATTTTTTTAAGATCATATTGAACATTTAAAGCAAAAATTTGACAAGACTCTTTCTTTTGCTAAGAAGACAATGACATCTAGACAAAAATCTAGTTCTTCAAAGAGATCTACGATGGTTCAATGGGAAGGGCTGATCAAAAATCCTAAGAGAGTCTTCCAAAAGGTTATGAGGATCAGGGCTATAGAGGAAGCCATAGAACATCCTCGAGTAATGAGGAGAGAAAAAGAACCAGCTATAAAAGAAGATAAAATGGTCTGAATGATGCAATTATTGCAAGAGAAAATGAGCCAACAAAAAGAGCAAATGGAACAACAAAGTGCTCAAATGGCTGAGCACATGGCTCAAAAAAACACCCAAATGTTAGAACACATGGAACAACAAAAATCTCAGCTGGCTCAACAACAAGAGATGATTTCTCAACAATAGAAAATAATAGAAAATTTATCTAAAGAAAAGGAAACGATAATAGTTGAGGATGAAACAATTGTTGACCCTAGAAGAAAACAAGTAGGTTCTGAGTTGGATAAGGATATGCGAAGACTTGATATAGCCAAATTCAATGGTAAAGGTGATGGGGAAGAGGCTGAGAGATGGTTGAATAGTGTGGAGGCATATTTTGCTATTAGAACCCTCTCATCTAAATCAAAAACTTCATGGGTAGTTTTTTATTTGACTGGTGCAACTATTGATTGGTGGGATACCTATAGGAAAACTCACAATGTGGAGGCTACAGATGTCTATTGGGATACATTTGTGCAAGCATTCAAATATAGGTTTCTAACACCACAATTTTACCTTGAAAGGACTACAAAATTCTCAAGGTTAACTCAAGGTAGCATGTCTGTAATTGAATATTATCAGTGGTTTGTGCAACTGCTCAAGTACATGCCCAAATATGAGCAGTAGAATGAAATCAAAATCCAAAAATTTATTTTAGGATTACACCCAAATATTGGGCATCTTATTCTTATGCTAAAACCTACTACCCTAACTACTGCCTGTGACTTAGCTCAGTAGGAAGAGGACAACTATAAGGTCAAGAAGGCCTATTACCAAAAATCCTCTAAAAGGGAAGAGCCACAGAAAAAGAAAAATGTTGGTTCAACAAAATGGGACAGGAATTGGAACAAGAATAGTGGTAATGGGAATAGAAATAGATTTGACAAGAATAAGAATAGGTACCAAGGAAATAGAGGAAACCAGAACAATCGAGGTGGCCAAGATAGAAGAAATTTTAGGGATAGGTTTGATCAAAGAGCTAATGCACCAAGAATTGGTACTCAATAAGGTAATGACGGAATTAAGAAAGAGAGAGCACCTCGAACTGGTTGTTATATTTGCCAAGAAGCTCATTACATTGATAAGTGTACTTTGAGAGCTAATAAGAAGAACGAACCTATAGAGCCCATCCATAAGATATATGTAGCAACAGGTAACCCTCAATTCAATGGTCAAGCAACACCTTTTCTATTGAATGGAAAAATTTATAATAAAAATGTTCATATTTTGATTGATTCTAGAGCAACTGATAGTTTTATTTCTTTAAATATTTTGAGGGACATACCAAAAAAACCTGGGTTTATGGCTAATGGGTGGAAGGTCGAGTATGGGTCTGGGAAAACCTATACCGTTAATCAATGTTTATTTGACCCTCAGTTAATATTGCCTCAAGGAAAAACTAGCTGGCATTTATATGTGGCTCCATTACATGCCTTCGACATTATCTTAGGTATAGACTGGCTCAAAGCACACAAAGCATTGTTAAAATTTGAGGAAATATGGATGGATTTCACTGATGACACCAAGCAAAGGATTCAGATTTATTGCGGCTATGAATCAGTGGAACCACATCTATTGACAACAATGCAAGTTAAAAGGGCAATAAGAAAGGGTAGTAGAGTCTTTGTAGTCAAACTTAATAAAAAGGAAGAAACCAAGTCTGGGGTAAGTCTTTTCCAAATTTATCCGATACTAAATGACTTTCGAGATGTCTTTCCTGAAGATCTACTGGGTCTTCCACCCCAGAGGGAATTTGATTTCACTATAGAACTTCTACCAGGAGCAACCCCTATAGCTCGAGCACCTTATAGAATGACTACAATAGAGTTGCAAGAGCTTAAGACTCAACTTCAAGATCTATTAGAAAAAGGGCACATTAAACCTAGTGTCTCACCATGGGGAGCACCAGTTTTGTTTGTTAAAAATAAGGATGGGTCACTAAGGCTATGCATTGACTACAAAATGTTAAACAAGATGACAGTTAAGAATAAGTACTCTCTACCTAGAATAGATGACTTGTTTGATCAACTGAAAGGAGCCACTATTTTCTCCAAAATTGATCTTAGATTCGAGTATCATCAGTTGAGGATTCGAGAAGAAGATACCCATAAAACTGCTTTCTAGACTAGATATGGCCACTATGAATTTATAGTGTTGCCTTTTGGATTAACTAATGCTCCAACAACTTTCATGAATTTGATGAATAGTGTGTTTTGGGAATAACTAGATCGGTTTGTATTGATATTCCTAGATGATATACTGATCTACTCCAAAAGCAAGGTAGAGCATGATCATCATATGAGGATTGTTCTCAAAATTCTCAGAAAGAACCAATTATATGGGAAATTGTCCAAGTGTGAGTTTTACGCAACCCAAGTACAATATTTGGGTCATGTAATTTCTACTGAAGGAGTGTCTGTTGACCCAAAGAAAATAGAAGCCATTATTGATTGGCCTACCCCAAAAAATATTTTTGAAGTGCGAAGTTTTATGGGGATGGTTGGGTATTATCACCGTTTTATCAAGAATTTCTCTAAAGTGGCCTATCCAATAACAAATATTCAAAAGAAAGGAAAATATTTTAAATGGATAGCTCGATGTGAAGAAGCTTTCAAAACTCTTAAAGAAAAATTAACAACAACACCTATTATTAAAATATCATATTCAAAACAACCATTTATAGTATGTACTGATGCCTCCATAGAAGGATTAGGTGGGGTCCTCATGCAAGAGGATGGTGTTATCGCCTATGAGTCATGAAATCTTAAGAAACATGAATTAAACTATGCCACACATGATTTAGAGTTAGTTGTAGTGGTACATGCTCTTAAAATGTGGCGTCATTACCTAATTGGTAAACCTTTTGAGCTCAGAATAGATCATCAAAGTTTAAGATATATTTTTACTCAACCAATGCTCAATGCTAGGCAAAGGCGCTAGATGGAATTCCTGGAAGAATATGATTTTGGCATTGAATATATAAAGGGGAAGGAAAACAAATTAGTATATGCTTTGAGTAGAAGAAGGCAAATTAGTGCTATGTCACAATGTCAATCTGATATAACTGAACAAATAAGAAATCTTCAACTTCAAGATGAATATTCTCAAAAATGTCAGGATCTAACTCAACAAGGTTCTGATAAAGCAAAAGAATTTAGAATCTAGGAAGATACATTGTATTTCAAAAATAGAATGGTAGTGCCAAGTGATCAGGACCTATGAAATAAGTTACTATAGGAAGCACATTGTGCTCCTTATTCCGCTCATCCGGGCTATGTAAAGATGTATGAAAATATGAGAAAATATTATTATTGGCCAGGAATGAAAAAGGATATCATTGAATTTGTGGCTAGATGTTTAGAATGTCAAAAGGTGAAGGTGGAGCATCTACATCCAGTAGGATGCTTATATACACATGAAATCCCAACATATAAATGGCAGGTTGTGACTATGGATTTCATTGTTGGGTTGCCTAAGAACCATTTTCAGCATGATGCTATTCTGGTGGTGGTTGAAAAATTGACTAAAGTGGCACATTTTCTGCCTGGAAATATTAAATATGGAGCTCCCGCTGTAGCCCACAAGTTTTCCAGGGAAGTGGTAAGGCTACATGGATTTCCTAAAATAATTATATCAGATAGAGACTCTCGGTTCACATCTGAGTTTTGGTAGACGTTGCATCAAGCATGGGGAACAAAACTCAATATTAGTACTACTTATCATCTAGAGACAGATGGGCAAAATTAAAAGGGTAAACCAAGTCTTAGAGGATATGCTATGAATGTATTGTATGGATCATCAAATGAAATGGGAAGATTACTTATTTCTAGTGGAATTTGCTTATAATAATAGTTACCATACTTCCTTAGGTATGGCTCCATTTGAGGCTCTATATGGGAGAAGGTGTAGAATGCCATTGTCATGGAGTAATCTGGAGGATCGGGTAATGATCGGGCTGGATATGGTCAAAGAAATGGAAGACCAACTCAATGAAATTCATCGGAGGCTCAAGGAAGCTATAGACTGACAAAAGAGTTATGCGGATCTTAAGAGAATGCCAAGGGAATTCACTATGGGAGATAGAGTATTCTTAAGGGTTAAACCAACAAAAAGCTCTATTAAATCCTCTAAGCTTAGTCCAAGATTTGTAGGACCTTTTACAATTATTGATAAAATAAACCTAGTAGCCTACAAGTTAGACTTACCACCCAATTTGTCAAAAATCCATGATACGTTCCATGTGTCCCTTCTCAAGAAATATGTGTCTGACCCCTCACATGTTTGGAATGTTGATCATTTGTAGATGGATGATCCCCTACGCATTGAGGTGCGACCAGTTAAGATCCTTGGTTATAGGACAAAATAGTTAAGAAAATGAAATATTGAACAATGTAAGGTCCAATGGGACCAGTATTCTAAAAATAGTGCCACATGGGAGGATGTGGCTACCATGAAAAGATAGTTTCCATTTTTGTTTGAATAGTGATATAATCATGTCGTAGTTTCCATTTTTGTTTGAATAGAGGGATAATCATGTTTTGGTTTGAGAAGTATAATATATATACCTGTTGTTTGTGCATGCATGTATTGCAACAATAAATAATGATTAAGTTTTGATCATGTAAATTTGTTGTTGTATTATATTGATTTTATATTATTCATGGCAATATTTGTTTTTATGTTTCAATGGGTAATGAAAACATAGGGATTGTGTTTAATCTTAGAGGGGGAGTATGTAATAACCCTCCAAAATCTACTTTCTTATATACCTAATTTGTCTACAAGGATGAGATACTGCTAATGTATCTATGGATGCAGGGATAGGTACTATTATTGGTGGGAACAATTCAAAGGAAAGATATCTCCTCAATGGGAAAAAAGGGTTGTCCGATGTAAGGTAAGTCAAGGGAAATGATGAGTGGCGGAGTATTCACCGATTGATAGGGGTAAAGAACCCTACTGGCAATGCATCCACCAATGGTCCATATAGATGCATATCATGTAGTTGCATTAATAGGAATGCTTGATGTTTGACAAATTGTGAGTTTATGATGTTTTGTTGGCAATGAAAATGCTTAAATGCATGAGAGCCATATTTTGAAACAATTGGCAAAATATGAAGTAATGTTATGATTATTGTTGATCTATGAAATTAAAATAAAATATAAGAAGAGTGCATACTAAGTAGAAAATAAGGGTAAATAAGATAATTAAAACATATATGTAAATGTGTTATTTTGGAATTTATCTATTTTTTAATGTAAGTTTATATATATATATATATATATATATATATATATAATAATAAATAAACAAATAATATTTATTATAAATAATAAAAGAATAAAGGAAATAATACTAAAAGAAAATAAATGAAAATCATAAAATATAAATGTTAATATATATAAATACGAATAACAACCATGTTATCTATTAGCAAGGCAATTTGAAAGGAATAGCATGCAATAAAATTATTATAGGAAAATGGTTGTTGAACGTGGAAACGTTGTGCATTCCACATGGTAAGCCTTAGAATGAGAGCTGGTAGATGATTAACAGTTGTAAAGCATGAAAATAGGGTACTTCTTCTAAAATGGGAAAAAGGGAAAAAAGATGCATTATTATGATTACTATCAATATCATCCTGGGAACGAAGGAGAGGAGCGGAAGAAGAGAGGACTTTCAGAAGGAGGAAAGAAAACTAGCGTTCATTAGCAAGGTTGGCTCTTTGTAATATTTTTTTTATTTGATAAATTAAAATCATGAAATCCTGGTTGTCTGATTGTTAAGTTTTTGTTGAAAATATTTGGTTTGTGGATGAACGATTATGGAATGAAATGTAAACTGAAAGTGAAAAAGAAAATCTCTAGTTGCATGTGTAAATGACTGCAATATGAACTACATGTTGGTTGTTTGTATGCATATATAGAATTTAGTTGCATATCATTGTAGTTCTGGCCGCTCTGACCCTTGGAAACACCGACAAATTTGTTACTAAGCCTGGAGAATTCCTTGAAACATTAAGTTGTTGCTTTCTTGCCAATTGATGGATTTGCCTTCTGCATGCACTCGGACGCTAGGAAGTTGTGTCTAATTTTGAGAACACCTCTCTATTCTAAAACTGGAAGCTTTTGTTTTGTAATGTAAAGAAAAAGAAATTCGTGAATCCAGAGGGCCTGGAATACTAAAAAATAAATCCTTATTATACTATGTCAGTACGCTGTGTTTATGGAAAACTCAATAGGCTTGCATGGCGAAATGTGAGCATCATGTTGGAGTATGTAAACTTATATGTCGAGCGCAGACGTTGAAAACATATCTATTTGAATTTGTTTTACGGAATGGTGGACAAAACGTGTTTGGAAAATAATGTCTCATGCCTGTGGATTGCATGTAGTTTGGAAGTAAAAATTATTGTATTATAAGCGTTTTAAAACTTTGTTTTTCATTGTTAAAAGTTTGTTGTTCGGATTTCGTATATGTATGTTAAGATGATAGAGTAGAATGTTGTTATATGACAATGGTATAGTTTACCAAGTCTGGTATATATCGTCATTCTAGCTATTATCTGAAGCATGCAAACTAAAACCTTCTGTTATGGATGTGATTTTAGGAAAAATAGTTTAGACTATAGCACTCCAAGTGAACTGGAGATTGCATGGTTGTGTAAAGAAAAATTGTGAACTTCATTTTTATAATTGTAATAGTGTTGATGGAAAACTATCTTTATAAATACCATTATGTTCATGGTTTGTTAAATAAATTTGAAGTCCATAATTTTATGCGTCTTTATAATTTAATGTCATTGAGATATATACTTTGAAGTCTTTCTTATTAACTTTTATCTAACAAGTTTCTCGCATAGGCAAGCGACGAATGAGTAGATTCAAAACAAATAGATATTGATGTCAGTATATCCTTAGTTTTGCTAAGCTTGTTTATAGAATGAGATAAAACTCTTTAATGTCTATGTATTAAATAAGGATTGTAATCTGCCTTTGTGTTTAATATTATAATGAATCCCTCAAACATCAAACTATTTTCCGATCAACTATGAACATATAAGTAAAACAAATGCGTAGTCTGTCACTTCTTATCTTTATACCGATTTAGAGCTCAAGCTGAGTATAGAGGAAACTTAGGTTCAGGTCATTAGCCAGTGATTTCATACTCAACTGCATTCAAAATGGTGATGCCTAACGATACCAACATAAAGTCTTGGAAGTAATATAATTTATATTAATATGTCAACAATAAATTGTTCGGAATGTAGCAATGGCCATAGTTTTTGTTGGCAATTTTGGGTTTGAGATCCTAGCTCCTTGTCTATGAGTTGTCATTGATGTCAAAAGGAAATGGCATTAATGTTAAGAGGATGTGTTGGCTTCAAAGGTGAAAGATTCCAAGAGAATATTCTTAAGAGAATCCGGAGAGATTCCATTGGATAAGGTTTTTGGATAGGGTTTTTATTAAAACCAAGTTAAATGGTTTTTATTAAAACCAATGGAGGTTCTCTTTATTATTTAATTATTATTTAAAACCCTTCAAGGTTTTAATTAATTAATTATTTAATTAATTAAGGGAGAAATTATTTTTAATTTATTAAAAATACTTAAAGGTTTTTAAACCTTTTTATTCTTAATTTATTAAAATTAATTAAGGGTTTTTAAACCCTTTAGAAAGCAATTTCGATTAAATTCGAAATTACGTTTCTCTGTCGCCGACGTGTTCTAAAGTCCACGATTGGACTATAAATATGGGAAGGATCCTAAGGTTTAACTCCTCTTGAGAATTTTGAATGCATTAATTTTTGGTCTGCGATCGATGCTCGTTGACGCCGCGGAAGAAGAGAGCTCGCGTTTGAAAAACTTACGAAGTGCTTGTTCGTTGAAGTGGTAGGAAGTCTGTCTTAGACTTCGTTAGCCCCTTGTGGGCTAGTGGCAGCATAGGCTGCGTTTGGGCTTTGCGTAGGCGGAGGTCTGCGTTTCGATTCCCGCGGAGGGAGCTGTGCATGGATTAAGTCACGTTTTTGTTAAAACGTATTTTGTGCCACATTTTTCGGATTCGTCAAAGGCAGCCATTCCACGATTTTCGGATTCGTCAAGGGCAGCCATTCCACGATTTTTGGATTCTTCAAGGGCAGCCATTCTAAGGTGTGATTAATTTCTTGATATAATTTTTGGCATTGTTTAGCATTGTTTAAAAGACATAGGAGAAATAAGGGGATATTTCTTTGGTTGTATTTTTGAGATTAGTCTTTTGCTATGCTAAAGTTTAAAATGGAGATATAAGGTGTAAGTTTTGGTTGTTGTGTTTTTGACTTCTTTGGTGGTTGTTTTCAAAAGAAGAGAAGCTAAAAGGTGTACTAAGGAAAGTTTTTATATATGCTCATTTATCTTGGTTCTAACCCTAACTTGGTTGGAAGTTTGAGGGTTGTGTGTGGTGACGACTTTAAGGATCAATTTTCTTCTACTCCAATAAGGTATGGGCACATTCTTCTTATGAGTATGATTGGTGTATGTTTTCTGAAATAAGGTTGGAGTGAAAAGGTTTTCAACTAGGTTTTCTTTGATTGGGTGTAAATCCTATTTTCTGGTTTGTTGAAGACTACTTATGCATTGTTATCCTTAAGGAGAGTTTTTGATGAATGCATAATTTCTGGTTTGAGATAGTGGAAGCTTTGTGCACTAGGGTTTGTATTTGTGAGTCAAGCTACTTGCATTGAGTTGGTGGAACCCTTGGTTGGCTGTTTTGAGTTTGATGGTTGAGTTGCTTCCATAGAGGTTGTTTGATCAAGTTATTGCTTTACTTGATTCATGATATTGGGCTTACTCCATTGAGTTGATTTGAGCAAGTTATTCTTTGCATTTGGTGATATTGTGTTGGTGGCTATTTTGTTCAAATATCTTTGGAGGGAAAAGGATTTCTACTTGTTTCCTTTTCTTGTGATGATTGGTTGAATGCTTCAAGGTTAATGTTGAGTTGAATGATGTTGGTTAAACCTTGTCTATAAGCATTGTTGTTAAAGCCCTAATTGGTTGAGAAAAGATATTGGTTGTGGAAAGAACATGAGTAGCATTGTTATATGAGATATTGCATGTTTGGCAATTGTTGGGTTGTGTTTCATGTTCTTGAGAAAAGCATACTACATCTATCTTATTCTTTTGAGATTGAGATTGAGTTGAGATTGATATTGGGAGTCAAGTATAGATCATATTGAGTCTCTAACAATTCTCTTTATGTTTCTATGAGATTTGAGATTGAGTTGAAGATTGATATTGAGAGTTAAATATAGAACATATTGAGTCTCTAACAATTCTCTTTATGTTTCTATGAGATTTGAGATTGAGATTGGGAGTTAAGTATAGAACATATTGAGTCTCTAACAATTCTCTTTATGCTTCTATGAGGTTGATGAATCACATTGGGTCTCTAACAATTCTCTTTGTGGGTTCATGCTAAGCAAGTTTTTTCTTGGTGAACTTGTGAGTTGTTTTGGACAGGTTCCGTTGGGGACTTGTGAGCAGGTTTTGAACAGGTTTCGTTGGGGACTTGTGAGCAGGTTTTGGATAGGTTTCGGTGGGGACTTGTGAGCAGATTTGGACAGGTCCTAGCAGAGGACTTGTGAGCTGAGATTGATAGTTCTATCAGAGAACTTGAGGACAGAGGTACATTGGTTCTATCAGAGAACCTGAGGATAGATTTGGCAAGTCTTTGAGAAGGCTTGTGGATAGAGGATTGATTTGTTCAAGAGTTGGACAGATCTGACAGACAGAGGAAGACTTGTACTAGACCGACTAAATGTGTTTGGTACAGGTTGTTGAGCTATTGTGGACGTGATCATAGAAGGCAGAGGTCTCTTAGGCTAAGCATTGAGGACAGGAGGTCTTCGGTGGAAAGGAGTTCCACATGCTGGCAAGAGGTAGAGACAGTTGATCTTCTGAGGGATCATATCCAGAGCAGAGGGGAAGGTATCTCCTTTGAGCAGAGGCTCATAAATTTAGATTGGGGGAAGGTTTCTCCTTTGGGCAGAGGCTCATAAATTTATATTGGGGGAAGGTATCTCCTTTGAGCAGAGGCTCATAAATTCAGATTGGGGGAAGGTATCTCCTTTGAGCCGAGGCTCATAAACATTGTAATTGGGAAGGTTTCCCAAAGAACTTTGAGATAACTTTTAGAGAAAAGTTTTGTGGACGTAGCCCAGCCATTCTGGGTGAACCACGTTAAAATTGGTGTCACTTTGTGGATGATTTTGTGCATTGCTTTGATATTGCTTTGGGTATATTGCTTTACTATTTTGAAGTATAAAGGAAAAAGTAAAAAGAGGTCTTATACTGTTCACCCCCCTCTCAAGTATAAGCTTGTGTTCTTCAATTGGTATCGGAGCGGGTGCCTTCGAAAAGTTTAACAGACTTGAAGGAAAAGCTAGTAAAGAACACAATGGATCATTCAAGTGGCAATGCAACACCTATTCTTGATGGGTCAGATTTTGGTCTTTGGAGTGCAAGGATGAAGGTTCATCTAATGGCACTTGGGAATGAGGTATGGGAAGTGATTGAAGATGAGTACACTATTCCTGAACATGGTCCTAATACTAAAGAAGAAAGGCTCCTACATCACAACAATTCAAAAGCAATGAATGCAATCTCGAAAGGCTTACGTAAAGCAGATCTCACCAAAGTGATTCACCGCAAGACAACTAGTGAAATGTGGAATCAGTTGAAGGTGGTTCATACAGGTGATACAAATGTCGAAAAGGCCAAGTTGAGACACTTCAAAGGTATGTTTGAACAACTCAAGATGAATGATGATGAAAATATTAGTGACTACATGCTTCGTATGGATGAGGTTGTTAACTCCATGAAAGACTTAGGTCTTGAGCTTGCTGAAAATGATGTTTGTGATAAGATTTTAAGATCTCTTCCTAATAGATTTAGTGAAAATATTTCTGCTATTGAGGAAGCTAAAGATTTGGATAAATTGAAAAAGGATGAGCTCCATAGTATACTTGCAAGCATTTGAGTTAAGAACTCAAGTGAAGGTTGATGTCAAGAAAGAGGCAACTTTCAAGGCTACAAAAGAATCCAAGGGTAAACAACTTCAAGATAGTGATGAGTCTTCTAGTGATGAAGAGGCATATTACAACAAGAAAGGCAAGTTCTCTAGAAAGCACAAAAGTATGAAAAATGTAAGATGTTTCAATTGTGGAAAGTTTGGTCATTATGCTACTGACTATACTATTTCCAAGAATGAAAGTGATGAAGATAAACAGGATTCTAAGAGCAAGGATTCTAAAAAGTACAAGCATCACAGGAAAAACAAATATGAGCATAACAATCAAGGAAAGAGGTATTCTCACAAGCACAAGAAGAGTTTCTACCTAGACAAAGCAAGTAAGTGTTCTAGTAGTGATAGTGAAAGTTCTTCAAGTGATAATGAAAATGAGATGTTGTTCATATCAAAAAAGAGGAAGAACCGAAACATAGATTCATTATCATGAAATGTCTTAGATGTGGAAATTTTGGTCACCTTGAGGATGATTGCACAAATAATGATTTGGTTTCTAGTATGTATGAGGATGCTTCAGAAAACTATAAGGAAGATGCATGTATGGTTTTTGAAAAGGGTAGCACCTCTAGTGATAAGAAATCTGAAAAAGGGCTTTGATGATTCAAAAGGAAATCAAATAAAGGATCTTGAGAGTGAACTTATTAGTGCTCTTAGTGCTTTGAAAAAGGAAAGAAAGAAGAATGCTAGACTCAAGGATAAGTTAGATGAATGTTGTATGGAGAGAGATGATCTTATTGAAAATCTTGATTTCTCTATAGCTAAGACACAAGAACTCAAGGATGAGTTAGAGTCTAAGGTTCTTGAGTATAGTGAGTTAGAACAGAAAATGGCTTCTTTGAAAGAGGAAACTAAAGAGTACAAGGATAAGCTTTACAGGTTTCAAGATAGCTCCAAAAAGGTTAAGTCACTCATCAAAGGTCAAAGAAAGACAACAGATAAAACAGGCCTTGGTTTTGTTAAGTCACACAAGGAACAAGTTGGAGAGTCTAGTAAGAGACTCCAAAAGGAAGAGAGTTCTGATGAGGAAAGTATTTCAGATCATGAGTCCTTGAATGATAGATGCACAAAAATAGAAAACAGAATTCAGAATGAGAAGAAGAAGAAGTTTTCAGGACCCAAGAGGTCAAATAAAGGAAAGTTTCAAGGCAGATGTTTTGCTTGTCACAGGTTTGGTCACATGGCTTCACATTGCATGGCTCAAGTGAAGAAGGTAAATGACAGTTTCAGAAGTGCTAGTTACTTTCAAGGGTATTGCTACTCTTGTCAACAGTTTGGGCACAAGGCAATTTATTGCAAGGCAAATAACAGGAACAGATTTGGTCATAATAGGTTTGGCCAGAACAGGTTTGGTCAGAACAGGGTTGGCCAAAATAGGTTTGGTCAGAACTGGTGGATTCAAAGATCAGGTTTACCACAGAGAAATAACATTGTTACTTGTTATAAGTGCAACAATAAAGGTCACATAGCTAGACAGTGTAGAGCTGAAATTCCAGAATACAGGAACAGGAACAGTGGCATGATCAGGTCCAAGGATCAAGGCATGGACAAGAACAGGGATGAGAACAAGAACAAGAACAGTGACAGGAACAGGAATATGGACAAAGAGTTCAAGAGAAGGCCCGACAAGGAAGTTATAGACGCTGATGATGATCGGTGCCTAATGGGAGTTTTACTCCCACCCCGAATTAATCACCTCATCAGGAGGTGGGGGAGGGACTAAGCTAAGAGGCTCATTCTTAGTCCCGAGCCCCAAAGGTGACCCTTTGCCATTGATGACAAAGGGGGAGAGATTTGAGTAAGGGGGAGAGCCTCAAGACAGGGGGAGCTATTTATGTTGAGTTTTTGTTGTTGAGAAGCATGGTTTGCCATCAATGACAAAGGGGGAGATTGTTGGCAATTTTGGGTTTGAGATCCTAGCTCCTTGTCTATGAGTTGTCATTGATGTCAAAAGGAAATGGCATTAATGTTAAGAGGATGTGTTGGCTTCAAAGGTGAAATATTCCAAGAGAATATTCTTAAGAGAATCCGGAGAGATTCCATTGGATAAGGTTTTTGGATAGGGTTTTTATTAAAACCAAGTTAAATGGTTTTTATTAAAACCAATGGAGGTTCTCTTTATTATTTAATTATTATTTAAAACCCTTCAAGGTTTTAATTAATTAATTATTTAATTAATTAAGGGAGAAATTATTTTTAATTTATTAAAAATACTTAAAGGTTTTTAAACCTTTTTATTCTTAATTTATTAAAATTAATTAAGGGTTTTTAAACCCTTTAGAAAGCAATTTCGATTAAATTCGAAATTACGTTTCTCTGTCGCCGACGTGTTCTAAAGTCCACGATTGGACTATAAATATGGGAAGGATCCTAAGGTTTAACTCCTCTTGAGAATTTTGAATGCATTAATTTTTGGTTGCGATCGATGCTCTGTTGACGCCGCGGAAGAAGAGAGCTCGCGTTTGAAAAACTTACGAAGTGCTTGTTCGTTGAAGTGGTAGGAAGTCTGTCTTAGACTTCGTTAGCCCCTTGTGGGCTAGTGGCAGCATAGGCTGCGTTTGGGCTTTGCGTAGGCGGAGGTCTGCGTTTCGATTCCTGCGGAGGGAGCTGTGCATGGATTAAGTCACGTTTTTGTTAAAACGTATTTTGTGCCGCGTTTTTCGGATTCATCAAAGGCAGCCATTCCACGATTTTCGGATTCGTCAAGGGCAGCCATTCCGCGATTTTTGGATTCTTCAAGGGCAGCCATTCTAAGGTGTGATTAATTTCTTGATATAATTTTTGGCATTGTTTAGCATTGTTTAAAAGACATAGGAGAAATAAGGGGATATTTCTTTGGTTGTATTTTTGAGATTAGTCTTTTGCTATGCTAAAGTTTAAAATGGAGATATAAGGTGTAAGTTTTGGTTGTTGTGTTTTTGACTTCTTTGGTGGTTGTTTTCAAAAGAAGAGAAGCTAAAAGGTGTACTAAGGAAAGTTTTTATATATGCTCATTTATCTTGGTTCTAACCCTAACTTGGTTGGAAGTTTGAGGGTTGTGTGTGGTGACAGCTTTAAGGGTCAAGTTTCTTCTACTCCAATAAGGTATGGGCACATTCTTCTTATGAGTATGATTGGTGTATGTTTTCTGAAATAAGGTTGGAGTGAAAAGGTTTTCAACTAGGTTTTCTTTGATTGGGTGTAAATCCTATTTTCTGGTTTGTTGAAGACTACTTATGCATTGTTATCCTTAAGGAGAGTTTTTGATGAATGCATAATTTTTGGTTTGAGATAGTGGAAGCTTTGTGCACTAGGGTTTGTATTTGTGAGTCAAGCTACTTGCATTGAGTTGGTGGAACCCTTGGTTGGCTGTTTTGAGTTTGATGGTTGAGTTGCTTCCATAGAGGTTGTTTGATCAAGTTATTGCTTTACTTGATTCATGATATTGGGCTTACTCCATTGAGTTGATTTGAGCAAGTTATTCTTTGCATTTGGTGATATTGTGTTGGTGGTCTGTTTTGTTCAAATATCTTTGGAGGGAAAAGGATTTCTACTTGTTTCCTTTTCTTGTGATGATTGGTTGAATGCTTCAAGGTTAATGTTGAGTTGAATGATGTTGGTTAAACCTTGTCTATAAGCATTGTTGTTAAAGCCCTAATTGGTTGAGAAAAGATATTGGTTGTGGAAAGAACATGAGTAGCATTGTTATATGAGATATTGCATGTTTGGCAATTGTTGGGTTGTGTTTCATGTTCTTGAGAAAAGCATACTACATCTATCTTATTCTTTTGAGATTGAGATTGAGTTGAGATTGATATTGGGAGTCAAGTATAGATCATATTGAGTCTCTAACAATTCTCTTTATGTTTCTATGAGATTTGAGATTGAGTTGAAGATTGATATTGAGAGTTAAATATAGAACATATTGAGTCTCTAACAATTCTCTTTATGTTTCTATGAGATTTGAGATTGAGATTGGGAGTTAAGTATAGAACATATTGAGTCTCTAACAATTCTCTTTATGCTTCTATGAGGTTGATGAATCACATTGGGTCTCTAACAATTCTCTTTGTGGGTTCATGCTAAGCAAGTTTTTTCTTGGTGAACTTGTGAGCTGTTTTGGACAGGTTTCGTTGGGGACTTGTGAGCAGGTTTTGAACAGGTTCCGTTGGGGACTTGTGAGCAGGTTTTGGACAGGTTTCGGTGGGGACTTGTGAGCAGATTTGGACAGGTCCTAGCAGAGGACTTGTGAGCTGAGATTGATAGTTCTATCGCAGAACTTGAGGACAGAGGTACATTGGTTCTATCAGAGAACCTGAGGACAGATTTGGCAAGTCTTTGAGAAGGCTTGTGGATAGAGGATTGATTTGTTCAAGAGTTGGACAGATCTGATAGACAGAGGAAGACTTGTACTAGACCGACTGACTATGTTTGGTACAGGTTGCTGAGCTACTGTGGACGTGATCATAGAAGGCAGAGGTCTCTTAGGCTAAGCATTGAGGACAGGAGGTCTTCGGTGGAAAGGAGTTCCACATGCTGGCAAGAGGTAGAGACAGTTGATCTTCTGAGGGATCATATCCAGAGCAGAGGGGAAGGTATCTCCTTTGAGCAGAGGCTCATAAATTCAGATTGGGGGAAGGTTTCTCCTTTGGGCAGAGGCTCATAAATTTAGATTGGGGGAAGGTATCTCCTTTGAGCAGAGGCTCATAAATTCAGATTGGGGGAAGGTATCTCCTTTGAGCCGAGGCTCATAAACATTGTAATTGGGAAGGTTTCCCAAAGAACTTTGAGATAACTTTTAGAGAAAAGTTTTGTGGACGTAGCCCGACCATTCCGGGTGAACCACGTTAAAATTGGTGTCACTTTGTGGATGATTTTGTGCATTGCTTTGATATTGCTTTGGGTATATTGCTTTACTGTTTTGAAGTATAAAGGAAAAAGTAAAAATAGGTCTTATACTGTTCACCCCCCCTCTCAGTATAAGCTTGTGTTCTTCAGTTTTGTCTTAAATAAGTCCTTTTAATCAATAGACAATCTACTCCATGAGAATGCACATGTGTGTAGTTAGAATGTTACACATTGAATGTTAAATTTAATAATTTTTTTAATAATCGATCATTTTCGTTGTTAAGACAGAGACACTCTATTTTATAAATATCAACTTGTAAATGTATTTTAATATATGGTTTTTAGTGTTTCAATAGGTCTCTTAAAGTCTTATATATGATTTTCTCATTATTATGCAAAGTTGAAAAAGGGTTTCATCTTGTCAAAGGGTAGTTGACATATTTTTATTTAAATATGTTATTTTAAAATATCATGAAGATTTCTAAATGTTGGTTATATCAAATTTTTACAATTTTAGTTATTTATTTTTATGTTATGATAGAAAATACTCATTATAAAACCAGTTATTAATCTCTCTTGTACCTTCATCATAGTTGCTTATAGAATAATGTGGCCTTGTAATATCATTTTCATAGGGATATACTTAGGAACCTCAAACAATGCATTTTTAGGTTAAGGACAATTAATTTTTGAGTTATGTCCTTTATAACTTAGTCTATAGAAAGTATGGGGTTTATCTATTACTTTAAAATCAGGGTACATAATTAGTAATTCATTCCAATAAATAACTTAAGATAATATTAAAATACTTATTAATCTAAATTTATTGTTAAGTTGACTTTTTTCAAATATCTAAAGTAGACTTACTTGGATTATTTCCAATTAGGATGAAATACGTGTAAATTGTTTAATATATAACATTATATTTAAGCTTTATTGATGTTTATTTTTTGTTATGAACTATAAATATAGAGTACATAAATATCCTCTGTGACAAATGAAATCCATATTCTTATAAAACCATAAGTGAACTAATGGCAGGAAAATTTCTATGATTTTGGGAAGCACAATCTTGTGGGTCAAACATTAAGGGTGTTTGTAGAAGGGTAACCATCCTAATTCAGGGCTCTAACTATACTTCTAATGGGAATGTTCATAATGGGAGGTAATGAAGGATGAAATGAGCATCTCTTCTAGGTTAACCCTACTAGTATTTGAGTGGTGAATTTTTTGCTTGAATTATAGTGGAAATACTGATAACATGATGGTATGGGATATCATGTTGGTCAATCAAGATAAAACACTGGGTAGCTAGAAGGGTATTGGTGGATCCTAGATGAATTCTAGGAGAGGTGGATTTTCATCTAGCTCATGCATGCATACACTAAATCTTACATAACTTGAAATTCTAAATCATGTAAGAGATGGGGAAATTATACGTCACAACTCTAGGTGATATGGGCCCTAGAGAAAAAGAAACCCCTATCTGAACTTGGAATCTCGGGTGGAGAGTGAATTTCAATAGAGACAACTATACGGGATTTTTCCAATCTCGATCTCATGGGTATTTTGACTGCAGCAAAATGGCACTCATAAAGATTCTTAGCATGCTCATATTAGAAACTAAATTAGAAAAGAATAAAAAAAAATTCACTATGACCCCTGATACAGGACAACCAAGTGGTATACAAGACAACCAAGTGTTATATAGGACAACCAAGTGGGTAGGATTTGGGTTGTTACATATAGAGTGTTCCATAAGGTTGTTTATAGAGAGGTGAAGAGACTCATTTATTGTGTCCTCATTTAGATTTGGTATTGGGAGCACATTTCTATCTGAAACCCATTTGTTTTACCTAGTCAGGTTGCAAACAAAGAGACCCTCGTAGCCTATATATGGGCCTATTCTATTAAGACCTATTATAGATCCTTTTGGGGACTACTAATAGTATCCATATGGACCATAGACAATTTGAATCTACATCAAATCACATGGAATCCATGAAGATGTCATCCAAGATAATTTGAGGATGGTTTTGGGTTAGCATATGTTCAACAAATTTTATGGATTGTTGGCCCTAATGATAGTAGAGAGGTGTATAGACCAAACTGAGTTTTGAGGTAGTTAACTCTTTTATAGGATCCCCATAGATGAGAGAGCTTTGGTATAGATAAGTAGAGCAATATGAGAGAGATACATGGGACCATCCTAATACTATCTTGTTTATAGAGGAGGATGTTGATGACCCTCCAATAGCAAATATAGGTATAAATGATGGAGGGGATTCCATTGTGTATTGACACCAACCCTACCCAAATGAGGGGCACAACCATTCATTAGGTGATACTTCCAAGAGGTCAGTAGGTGATACTGGGAGAGATATTCAAGAGTACTCAATGTTTCTCCATGTGAAGGCCATTGTCACTATATAGAATTATATATTCCTAGGCCTGCTAAGGCTTTAATTATGTGAAGGTCATTGTTAGCCTATAGAATTATGTACATGTGCCTTGGCTTGCTAGGGATTTGCTTATGTGAAGGCCATTATCATGATGTAGAATTATATATATGTGCCCAAAATTTCTAGTACTTTACTTATGTGAAGGTCATTGTTAGCCTATAGAATTATATACACGTGCTTAGGATTGCTAGGGCTTTACTTATGTGAAGGTTATTGTCAGAATTTAGAATTATATACATGTGCCTAGGATTGCTAAGTATTTTATGATAGATACCCCTACTTGAAAATAGGAGGTCTTATGTTGATGATCCTACTAGGAACCTTTACAATCACTAAAGGGAGAAAAAATATTTGTCCATCCTACTAGGAACCTTTACAATACTCTATGTATTTAAAAAGCAACATGGTTAGGTAACCAGTCTCCTTTAAAGAGAGGAAGTTAGCACTTATATTAGAATCATGTGAGGTTTATATTATCTAAACTTTGGGGTCATTCAAGTTACAATTTGGGCCACAATATTGTCTCCCATCAATAGCCTAATAAAGGAAACAATATTGTACCAGATTATGTTGATGATACAAGGATATTACTACACATGAGTCAAATATTATTGATAATGTTTTGTTACCTTTCCAAAATTTTTTATAGGGGACAAGGTTAATGGGAAGAAAATTCAAATGATGAGTCAATGCCAAATAGTTACTGAAGATGAAGGAAAATGAATGTGAGAGATGCAAATGTGATGCATCCAAATGCATCATTTAAATCAAATAAATTTATGGAAATAGATATGTAAATTCCACTAGTATTTGATTACTTTATGCATAATAACATATGCTAATGTGGGCTATCATTACATCTTGGTACGTATAATTATGCATCAAGTAAGCTAATGTCCTAAGTGTGGGCACCCACTAGCATTAGGGACCTAGTGCAAGTGCAATGGAAGTTCAAGCTATCCTAACTAGTTGTCATCATTGCATTCTTATAAAATCCCTATATTCTATATGAATCAAGAAATAAATCATTCATGTAGCATGCGATCATATAATTATTCAAGTAAGAAATCATGTAAATAAAAGAAGAAATATACTAGTGTAAATAATATGTTGTAGATACCTCCCATTAAGAAATTTGTGGGAAGGAGGTCATTTGGATGAATTTTTAAATTAATGAATAATACTCAATAGAATTATTTCTTTGCTAGGATAAAATAGAAATATTATTTGTTGAAGCACCTTTCCAATTGTTCAAGGGAGTGGGAATACCTTGTCCCTTTGCTTGGCATATCTATAAAGTTTTATAAATTCACTAAAGCAAAGTAAACTAGGTAACCACTTTCCTTTGAAGATAGAGGTTTGGTGCTTACAAATATTTGTGAAACTTGGACGATATCCAAGTTTCTAAGAGGTGATAATATAAGGCCACTAATTATCATGAGGATTTTGTAATGTTCATCATATGGCTTTGACTAGGATAAAGAAATTATAACTTGAGTTTTCAGATAGACCACTATACATAAGAAGGATATTTTATAGAATCATTTCATGTTGTTGGTTGTGTAGGTATACAATGCACTTGATAGGCATTGAATTATTCTATTACTCATCATTTTTAGGTATAAATATGAATCTAACTATCAAGTTTTGAAAATTATGAAATGTCATAAATATCGTACCACAACTTGAGATTTTTTATAGACCATTATATAAAGGAAGAATGTTTAATAGAATTATCCAATGTTTTTGGGTGTGTAAGTTTACTAAACACTTGCTAGGAATAGAATAGTTATACTACTCATCCTTATTAGATATAAGGATGACTCATATCATCAAGTATTGAAAGTAATGAAGTATGATGCATGCCTTACCATAGCTTGATATTTTTGATAGATCGCTACACCAAGGAAATATGTTTGATAAAGCTATCCCATGTTGTTTGATGCATATATTTTAGGCAAATGCGAGCATAGAATAAATTTACCACTCACACTTATTAGGTATGGGTATGAATTATATTAACAAGATATCTATGATGAAATGTGATGTTACTAAAAATCGTAGAGTATGATGTTTGTCCTTTCTATTTGAAAAATATCTAGGATATGTACCACATTTTTATCTAGTGTTTGGCATGTCTATAAATGTTCACATAGATACCAATCAATAGATGTAAATGTTGTCACCTCCCAATTGTTTGTAAGATAACAAGGAAGTTTGATGATATTAGAAGTGGCTAGTGATTTTTAAAAGGGATATTGCTAGATCAAGTGTCCATCAAGTGTGACTAGGCGATACATATCTAAGATATACTTACTAGTTATGATGAATGTGTCTAGCCAATTAATTTTAGGTTTACCCTTAAGTTTACTTTTGGAATTAGTATTTTTCTAGTTTTATTTAAGGACCAAATCCCCAACTTCAAATGACCAAGATTTGATTATTTTATCATAAGATTATTTGAGTCTTTAATAATAGACTCAAAGATATTCTAAGGCATTAATCTAATTCTCATCAAGAAAATAAGAATGAATTAGATAAGCATAGCAATATGCTTCGCTTACTATCACATATTTTAGCAAAAACCGGTGAGATGAAATTTCTAATAGGAAAGGGAAGACAACCTCAATGTTGGAGTATATTACATTATTTGGTACATGCTAATATACCCCCATGGTACCTTCATGTTATATTTGTAAATAATATATTAGGTTTGAGTCATATTTTAGAGTGTGAGTTATATTTTCCCTTTATGTAAGTGTGAATGTGTAGGATATGCACAAGTATCATGTGTGTTGGAAATCTAGCCAGCCATACATTAAAACAAAAAATTAGGTTTTATATGAAATTTTTAGCCTTGGAAAGTGTATCCTCTTAGAGGATACACAATCAAATTATAGATCTTCGAAATCTGTGCAATTTGAAAAAAACATAGGCTCAAACAGACACCCGAGTCAAAAGTTATGGCCGAAATACTAAGACATGTAATAAACACCGTCGATGTAGATCCGATGGATGTGATTTGCTAGGGTTAGGGTTTGCTTTATTTTTTTTACTTAAGGTAGTTTTAGGGTTTTATTTTATGAAGAAGAATTTTGCATTGTAGCAAGTGTGTGAGCTCTTCCAGAGCCTATGAGGAGATTGTAACAGAGTACTGAAACTCTGTTAGATTATTCCAGATAATAAGAAGATAATATTTGCTCCAATTTTGTTTTATTGTATTATTGTAAATTAGTCATTTGGTATAATAGCGATATGATCGAGAAATTGGGTTCGAGTAACTGTGGAATTTTTGTTACAAGTTTTATAGAAGCTTCTCATAGATCTCAATTCATGTTGAAGGGAGTTATTATGGCCAAAAACACCAATTCAATTCCGATCCCAAAATTTGACGATTTTGACTACGAATATTGGACCATCTGGATGAGGATGATTCTGAAGGCAAAAGGAGCTTGGGCCATAATTGAAGCTGGGTTCACCGAACCAAAAGACTAGAGTGCATTGATTGGAGATCAAAATAAGGAGATGCAAGAGAAAGAGAAAGAAAATAATTTGGCTTTGGATTTCATCTAGTCGGTTCTAGACAAGAGTCTCTTTCCTTGTATTTTTGCCTATGTTTTAGCTCAAGAAGCTTGGAATGAATTGAAGGATAATTACCAGGGGAGTGCCCAAGTTAAGGAGGTGAAGTTGCAGACCTTGCGGAGAGATTTTGAAAATCTCAAATAGGAGAAGAATGAAACTGTAGGAGATTACTGTGTTTGAGTAAAAATAGTAGTAAATAAAATGACCATACTTGGAGAGATCATAGAGCAAAATGTAGTAATTAAAAACGTTTTAATAACCTTAACAAATAAGTTTTACAGTGCAACCCTTATCATAGAAGAAATGAAAGACCTCTCAAAAATGGATATAGATTCATTAATTGGCTATCTCATATCTCATGAAGAGAGAATTACCAAGAGGAAGAAGGATAAAGGAGGTTCTATAGAGGAACAAGCTTTTTTGGCAAAAGAGAATGATGGAAGAAGAGGTCACGGTAGGGGTTCCATAGGAAGAGGAAGAAATGGAAGAGGAGGTAGAATAGGCTCCTATGGTGGTAGAGGTCGAGGAATATCTCAAGATTCAGACAATGACCAGGCTCATGCTACAATAGGAGGATCCAATGCAAGAGGAAGAGGTAGAGGCTAAGATATGATAAATGTGTAGTTTTACAATTGTAACAAATATGTCCACTATGAGAGGGATTTTAGGCTGAAAAAATCAGCACATTATGGAGAATAGGTTACCTATGAGGATTCTACTTTGTTCTGTATGATTGAAGAAAAAGTGGAGCAAGCAGATTTCCTCTATATACAAAATAGCACAAAGGAGACATGGATCCTGTACAGTGGGTGCAAAAACCATATGACCAACAAGAGGGATGTATTTTCATCTCTTGATTCTTCTTATCAATCCAATATTATTCTTGGGGATGAAAATATCTTGGAGTTGATTGCAAAAGGAGAAATGGAGGTTCCTACCAAGAGAGGAAAAATAATGAAGGTAAAAGATATTTACTATGCACCCCGTTTGAAGCACTCATTTATGGGTATTGGTAAAATGTTGGAAAAGGATTATAAGTTAGTTTTTGAGGATAGAATGTGCAAAATTTATGATCAGAGGAGAAAATTGATTACCACTATAAATATGACCAAGAACAGGCTCTTCCCATTATATTTTTTAGATCAAGGGGGAGCTCTAGCATTTTTTGTGTAGAAGGTAAGGAGAGGATATGGCATTTACGGTTTGGGAATTTAAATTATAAGAGTTTGAAGATGCTTTCACCACTTGTCTATGGGTTGCCAAAATTTGAAGCCTCCAAGGAGGTTTGTGAAGGTTTTGCACTTGGCAAACATGCAAGGGGTAATTTTTTGCATGGTGAAGCATGGAGGGCCCAAAATCCATTACAGTTGGTTCATAGTGACATTTATGGACCAATGTAGACAAGAGTATGGGTAAAGCTTCTTACTTTCTAAATTTTATTGATGATTTATCCAGATATTGTTGGGTTTATTTTATTAAGCATAAGGATGAGGTATTCAATTGCTTCAATAATTTTAAGTCTCTAGTTGAAAATGAGAGTGGTCATTATATAAAATGTTTGAGGATATATAGAGGAGGTGAGTTATGTTCTCATTAATTTGACAATTTTTGTAGTGATTTTGGGATTAAAAGGCAAAAAACAAGTCCTTACACACCTCAAAAGAATGGGGTGGCTGAAAGAAAGAACAAGACTTTGGTGGAGATGGCACGATGCATGATGCAAGAAAAAGGTATGAGTAATTTTTATTGGGCTGAAGCAATTAGGATTGCTAATTACATTTTAAATAGAAGTCTTGCTAAGAGTCTTGAGAATATTACCCCTTATGAATGTTGGTACAACAAGAAGCCAAATGTAAATCATTTTAGAGCTTTTGGATGTGTGGATTTTTTGCATGTTAATGGTGAGAATAGGAATAAGTTGGATGAAAAGAGTGAAAAATGTATTTTTATTGGGTATAGTGAGCAATCTAAGGCTTACAGGTTCTTTAATCTTATTTCACATAATTATATCTAGAGATGCAATTTTTGATGAAGGGGAAAGTTGGGGATCACAAAAATTATTTTTTGAGGATGTTTTTGGTGAAGAGAAGGTGGAACCAAACCATGTTTCAGTTCATCCCAGCCATGAAAAAGTTTCCAGTTCATCTTCTACAAGTGCACCTTCAAGTCCAAGATAAGGTTCTTCCAGTAGTTCTCCACCTCCATCACCACCGACCAAAGGAAAAGGTAAAATATTGTTGAAGGATCACCTAGAATCTCAAATTCTTGATAAGAATTTTAATAAGAGGGTGACAAGGAGTCAAAATACAAATATGAATGCAGTAATAGAGAGGTTAGAGAACCTGTATCTTTATGGAGATGATGATAGTGGATATCCCAAAGATGATGTTGTAAACTATGCACTTGTTTCACAAGTTTCTAAAGTTTCAAAAGTTGTTGTTGATGATTTTTATCCTTCATGTTTTGAGTATGCTAGTACAAACAAAGTGTGGATGAAGGATATGTAAGAAGAAATGCATTCTATTGAAAAGAATGATACTTGGGAGTTGTGTGATTTTTCCAAGGATAGAAAATGTGTAAGATGCAAGTGGGTCTACAAGATGAAGAAGAACAATGATGGATCCATTGAGAGGTACAAGGTACGATTGGTAGCAAAGGGTTTCACTCAAAAATATGGTTTGGACTATGAGGAAACATTTGCTCCAGTGGAAAGGCAAGAAATAGTAAGGATGTTTCTATCATTGGTAGCTCATAAAAGGTGGAGGGTGCATCATATGGATGTAAAAAGTGCATTTCTCAATGGTATTTAGATGAAGAAGTATATGTGGAACATCCACAAGGTTTTTTTGTCTAAGGAAAAGAAGATCAATTCTACAGGTTGAAGAAGGCTCTATATGGGCTGAAGCAAGCTGCAAGAGCTTGGTATGCTATAATCCATGACTACTTCCTATAGTGTAATTTTGAAAGGAGTAAGAGTGAGCCCACTTTGTACTACAAAATGGAAGGTAATGATATTCTTATTGTATGCCTTTATGTTGATGATGTGTTATTTCTGGGGAGTAGTTATTCTTTGAATGATTACTTTAAACATTATATGAAGAAGGAGTTTGAGATGTATGATTTGGGTTTGATGAGTTACTTTCTTGGGATGGAAGTACATCAAAATAGCAATGAGATTTTTTTTTTCAATCCAAATATGTAATGGATATGTTGAAGAGATTTGGTTTGAGTGAATTTAAACCTGTAGCAACACCCATTGCACATGGGGAGATCTTGATTTTGAAGGATGGAGATGAAAGGGCAAAAAAAATATAGTACAAGAGTATTGTTGGTAGCCTTATGTTCCTTTGTAACACTAGGCCAGATATATACTTTGTTATTTCATAGTTTTCCAAGTATATGGCTAATCCATCATAGTTACATTTTAAGGCAGTGAAGAGGATTTTGAGGGATGTTCGTGGAACAATTGATTATGGGATCCACTACTCATAGGGAAAGAATTTGAAGTTAGTGGGATTCAGTAACAGTGATTGGGGTAGTAATATTTATGATAGGAAATCCACAAGTAGGCACTACTTTTCTCTTGGTTCAGGTTTGGTGACATGGAGTTCCAAGAAACAAGCTACAATGGCATTGTCTTCTATTGAAGCAGAGTATATTGCACTTACATTGACAAGTGCAAAAGTATTGTGGCTTTGAAAGGTGCTAGGAGAGATTAGGGAGAAGCAAGAGAATACAACAAATTTATTCTATGATAATCATAGTACCATTAAGTTGGCACATAATCCTATCCACCATACCAGGTCCAAGCATTTCGACATCAAGTACCACTTCATTCAGGACATGGTAGAGAAGGAATAAGATAAATTGAGGTATTGCTCCACACATGATCAAATAGCAGATATTTTTACTAAGGGAGTAGTAAAACCTTAGTTTTTGCTGCTAAGGGACTTTATAGTTAGTCACCTTACCAGCAAGGGGGAGAATGTTGGAAATCTGGCTAGCCATACATTAAAACAAAAATTCAGGTTGTTAGATGTTTTTTTTAGCCTTGGAAAGTGTGTCCTCCTAAATGATAAAAATTTGTAGAGCTTCAAAATCTGTGCAATATGCAAGAAAAATGGGCTCAAACGGACACCCGAGTCAAAATTTATGGCTGAAATACTATGACATGTAATAAACACCATCGATGTAGATCTAATGGATGTGATTTTCTAGGGTTAGGGTTTGCTTTGTTTTTTATTACTTAAGGCAATTTTAGGGTTTTATTTATGAAGAAGAATTTTGTATTTTAGCAAGTGTGTGAGCTCTTCCAGAACCTATGAGGAGATTGTAACAGAGTATTGAAACTCTGCCAGAATTATTCCAAATAATTAGAAGATAATATTTGCTCCAATTTTATTTTATTGTATTATTGTAGATTCTTCAATGTGAGTTAGTGTGCAAGTGTAAGTTGAATTTATGTGAATAAGTTTATTATATGTAATTGTGCAAATATGTAATGTAAATATGTGCACAAGTGTCTTAGGTTAGAGTGTGCAAGTTATAGAAGTGCAAGAGTCATGTATATGTGTGCATACAATATAGTGTCAAGTGTTCATCAAGTATGCAAGTGTCAAGTAGAGAATCCAAGAGTCATGAGACTTGGCATATGGAAAGGAATAGTCAAGTATCCAAATATTCATACTACTATGGATATATACTCCATAAGGATACATAATCAGAACATATTAGATTATATCACATTACAAGAAAAGAGCAAGTTCTTATCATATTTGTAAGATAAAGTGGAGTAATAAATATTGCATACATTTTGAGCAATTAATATTGTAAGTTGTTCTACATGCTTGATACATGTATGATTCAGGCTATTTACATTCATATTGTTGCTTATTATTGAATGTTATTTGATATATTATTAGCCTTGATATACATATTAATTTGCTCATATTACTCTACTCATATCATAATATTTAATATTATTGTATTTTGGCATTATTATATTAATTCCTATGATATTTAACTCATTATATGTGTGGTAGTATTAATTCTTAAAAACCATCAGTGGTATTAGAGCTATCACCAAACTCTATCCATATTGATAGAGTTTATTAACCACTTACAAAAAGTCAATTTTATCTAGTTTGATAAAAAAAAATTGGATTCTATCCACTTTGAAGGTAGTGAGACTCAAACTCTATTATAATGTCATAGTGAGTTGATAGGCTAGGTTCTTTCAATGTTTGAAGAAAAACTAGTGAATACTAGGACTCAACTAGATTGAAAGGTGTATCAACTTTTCGATAGTTGATCATTCACGGTCATATCCAACCCTTGACATTGTTTTTTGAGATAGTTGAAGGAACAGGGACACTCAACATCACCATGATGTTTATAGAAGATACAGGGAAATTCAACATCACCTTAGAATAATTAGTTACATTCAAATTCACCTTGAAATATTTATTAAAATAGTTGCAACAAAAGTGCAAGAAGCTTTATACAGAGGATAGAGAATAATTTTAGCTTCTAAGTGTAGATAAAAGAGATTCAGGTTATAGAGAAATTAACATTGTTATTGTAAATATCTATAGAATAAAATAAAGTTGTAGTAGATATTAATATATTGAGTAGCAAAAGTGTGAGAAGCTTACTACAATAGATAAAGAAGAGTTTTAGTTTCTAAGTGTAGAGACATGATAAGTTTTAGGTCTTAGAGATAGACTTTGACATAAGGATAAGTTTTAGGTCTTGGAGATAGACCTTAACACAAGGGATAGGTTTTAGGTCACAAAGAGATTGAACTTGACGAGAAAAAATTTCATGTCCTATAGACCTTGATATTGAATTTTTTTGCTTTCAAAAACTTTGACATTGAATAAAGAAGAAATAGTGAGCAATAGTAGCAAGTAGCAGAGTTGAGAAATCAGTGACAAAAGATCGAGGTTACCTATTTTGGAAGAGTCATTCAAAATAGAGGTGGTCTATAAGGAGATAGAGACTATTGGTTAAGCATTATTATAATAAACGAGAAATACTCGAGTTCTAGAAGTAAAGTACCAAGGACAATATTAAAATAAGAAAGATTCATATTGCAAAAACAAGGACTATTGAAGAGAGCAAGCCAAAGTAAACGATATAGCCTATATTATTTCAATCATTAGAAGAAATAAAGCCTATCAACCATAGTAGAAAATTATCATAGAAATAGTTTATTTTCCATAGCAATAATAAAATAAAGTGAATCCTAGCATTTCATATTAGTGCAAGAAAGGAAGAAGCTATCAAGCATATTCTAGCATAGCAAGAGAGTCATTCAGCTCATAGAAAGTAGTAGAAGAGCCATTTACCTCATAACAATAATAAGTAGAGCCATTCAACTCATACCCAAGGAAAGCAATGAATAAAGAGTCATCTGATTCATTCTAGATCAACACCATTTGGTCCATGCTAGTGAAGATAACAAGGTAGGGAGATACATCTTTAGCTATCCAACAACCATCCACATCTTTAGTTGTCTTTATAAAAATAATTTTAGAACTCATATATACCCTAATAAAGGGATATAACCAAAAGCTATGTATAAAAATTTTAGCATCCAAAAATTCCATGAGAAAGGAGGATAACCAAAGGTCACTCTACAATGATAAAAAATATTTTCCAACATCTCGAGCAAGGAGGATAACCAAAGGTGACATAACAACAAAATAAGAGGGAGTTGACTCATTTCCAAAGGAAAACTATGAAAGTGTAATGTTGGAAGCATAAGCACCAAAAGCAAAGAGTTACTTTGGGTGCAGATGTTATGTAAGGTTGAACTCAATTAGAATATTGTTGGAAGGAGTGCAATGAGAAGTAGAACAATGAAGTGCAATGAGAAGTGGAATAGAGTAATGTAATACAAAGTGGAATGGAGTAGTAAAATGAGAAGTGAAATTTCTACCATTCATAGCCATATGTTTCAAGGGAACACCACTTATTATAATGTGGAAGGAATTCACACAAGTCTAAGAGACGTAATAGAGGAGAATCACAAATCGTGTGTGCGAGAATCCAAGCTAGTAGCAAAGGAATAATAGTGTGTAGTTAGTACAATGTGCATTTGAAAAGCATGTAACCAATATTATACCATAATATTTGGTGAGAGGTTAATTAAATTTAGGGTTTGATTTGATTTAAGGTTTATTATAGGAGTGATAATAAACTTAGTTGATTAAAGGTTTTTCAAAAGTTTATAATTTGATTTTTTAAAGATAGGAGAGATAAGGCTTGAATTTATTTATTTTTAGTGATAATTTTAGTTAATTATTTGGAGTAATAAGGATTTTTCATTTAAGTTTAGAATAGTTAAGATTAAATTTAGTTATTTTTGAAAAATATTTTCATAAGATTGGAGTAATAAGGTTTTCAACTAGGTTATTTAATTTTTGTAAAGTTTTGAAGTTTTTTGAAGTTTGATTTGATTTCATATTTTAAAAAAATAAAATTTTGAATATTTACAAATTTAGTTATTTGGGAGTCAAAAGGATTTCAACTTCAAATATTTAGGAAAACATAAATTTGCAAATTTATTCTTAGTTTCTAAAACTAGGGAGACATAAGGTTTTCTACTTGATAAGTGTTAAATTAGAAATTTTGATTTATTTTTAAACTTATGAGTAATAAGTTTTTTTTACAAGAAAAAATCATAATTTTATTTCAAGAGTGAAAGTAAATTACACTTCTCAGGTGCCTTAGCACAAACAAAAACCCATATAAAAGCATATTACTGGGATTCAAGATATAATTACAGTTGGGTAGATCAAAGAGGAAAAAAATCCCATCTTTGAAATAGCATGGGGATAATAAGGATAAATATCCTTATATATAAATACTTAATCATCCAAACAACCTCCATGACCAAAACATAGATAGAAATCAGTGAAAAAACCAACAAAATAAAAAATAAATAGTTAGAAACTGTCATAAAGCTCTTATCAAATGAAATAGGCCCATAGTAAAAAATCTAGAGCTAGCATAGAAACTAGGTATATGATATGTGGATGAAAGAAGAAACTCCATCCTTGTTCTCTTCCATTTGTAGGAAACCTTTTTGAACCTGTTGACCTTCTTTTGATAACCTATCTACTTATTGATTTAATTCCCTATAAACATATGTAAAAGATATATTTTCAAAAAGAGAAATCACCTCCGGTGGTTCATCTCCCACTGGTCTAAGTAGATTATTTTTTAATTGAGTAGATTCATTCATCCAATTGATGACTAGAGTGGAATCTCCAAAAAATTGTAATTTTTTCACATTTCTCTCCATAGCACACTTCATTAGCAATATCAATGCCTAAAACTCAACAAAATTGTTGGAACCTATCCCAAGAATTTCTTTAAATTTGATATAGTGGGTATCCAAGAAATACAAAATGCCTCTTGTGCTACTAGAAGATGATTTCTCTAACTAGCACCATCAGAAAAACCCCATGGCTAAGACTTTTCAATGAACAAATTTTCTATTAGTCGAGGTTTATTATTTTTGTCAAGCCCTTTGTTGATTGATACCAAATTCCTCACCTAAAATATGACTTGAAATGGGGGAATTAAATTCCCTTTAAAAATAGTTGCATTCCATGCCAACCATATACCCCAACATATAAGACATGGTAAAAAAAGAAACTATTTCAACTCTTTTTTCAAAAACCACTATCTTAAGCATACCTCCATTGTTTCTCCTTCCTAAATATTTTGTACTCTAGTTATCTATTCAGCTTCTAACCAAAATTTTTGAGAAAAAGGGCATTTGATTAACAAATGTGTGATGTTTTCCTCCTCAGACTTACACAACAGACAAATACTTGGACCTTGTGTGCTTCTCCTCTGTAAAACTTCCCAAGTCAAAGTCTTATTTCTCAAAGCTAACCACATGAAAATAATTATCTTTTTTGGGGTAGATAATTTCCAAATTTGCTTCCACCACTAAGTAGGCCCTTGAGGATGACGGTCAAAAATTTCTTTGTTATCAAGTCTAGCCATATATTGACCCCTGGATTTTTTGTATACCCAAGCAATAATATCTAGTTCAGCTCTTAGCTTGATATGACTCTTATTAAGACTATCGGTGTAAGCCTTCCATAAAAAAACCTGCTCATAATAAAAACCCAAGACTTGAGCCTGCTTCCAACCTTGGATACAAAGACTAGAAGAATATGATTCCTCCACCTAATAAATAAAGTAAAAACCATTTTCTTGTAAATAACTTATCATAGCTTTCAGTATCAAAATGTTTTCTCCACAACCTAAAATAGAATCAACCTCTATTCTAACTTGTTCACCATTCTCCACTTTTCAAGCCAAATATTTTCCAATCATATGAAAGGCATGTACTAGTGTCTTCCATTAATGGTTTTCTATGGACTTCTAATCCAATACATAAAGGTCCATATACAAATATATTTATGTTCAATAATCTTCTTCCATTATCCTTCTCTAGCCAAAATCCTGCATAAAGTTTTTGTTGCCAAAGAACCAAAAATATGGATACTTTTAAGGCCCCAACCACCTTCATTTGGCCTAGAAATACTTTGCCACTTAACCAAGGGAATGCCTTCATGTTCCTTGCATCCAGTATAAATAAATTTGAAGCATAGTGTAGACATGGAAAATTGACCCATTAAGATGAGTTGTTTTCCTTAGATTCTTAGTTTTCCTCTTAAAAAAGTAGGGTCATATTTGAGCAGGATTTTCTCCATCAAATCATATTTATTCTTCTCAAAAACTATACCATTAGATTGGGATTGAAAAAATATTTCCAACAATATATGATATGTCCCACTATGACTTTTTTTGGCCCCTCAAAGTGTCAAAAACTATATATTTCCTTTATTTTTGCATTTTCGCTCCTCTTTTAGTGATTTCACTCCCCTTTCAATGATTTTGCTCCCTGCATTCTTAGGGAGTGAATATGCTTACTGAATTTTATCCTAGGAGTAAATTATATAAATATGATAGTTTGCTCGAATTTGGCAAACCATCAGATTCCATTCTAACAAAATCTAATTTTCTGATCTTTGTGCTATGCCAATCCTAAACCTAGTCAGCAAATCTGCTTGGATTGGAAATTTGCCTAGTCTAGTTTAAATAGCTGAACTGTAACCCCAAATTATCCCAACCACCTATTTACCTACATTGGAAAAAATAAAAAAGAGAAGGATAAAATGAGCTCTCTAGCTCTCTAGAAGATCTTTATTGTGGAAATTGAGCATTGTTGCTTTTGTTTTCTAAACTTCTTATGCAGGTTGAATGATGGATATATATTTGGATGCTGGAATTCACTGTTGTAGTTTTATTTATCATGTATTCTATCAATTTTCCACCTTCACCATGTGACGTCGAACGAGCGTTCCTGTAAGAAAAATTACTTTGAATTTTAATTATTTTCAGTCGTGTTTTTTTGTAAACCTTTGGGTTTTAATAAAAATAAAAAAAAATCATGGGTAACCCACTCTAGTAGTGAATTCACTTAGATAAAATTCACTCACAAAAGAGTGAATTTGCTCACACAGAGTGAATTTTCTCACAATAGAGAAAATTTGTGTAAACATAAGTTTGGGGGTAAATTTTATCCTCAGATCTAGCATTTTATTTTGCACATTAGATCTAGATCATCTTAGCATCATCATTCATTTTCTAAACTTGCATTTCATATTTAGCATATTTTTCCTCTTAGAAAAATAAAGTCTTATTTGATCTAATTGTTCCCTAACCAAATCCTCTTCAATCCTCTCATAACCTATATCATTGTATTGGGATTGAAAATATATTTCCAATGGTATATAATTTATCCTATTATAACACCATTTGGTCCTCAAAAATACCAAAAAACTACATGGGTCTAGTTGTCATGAATTCATGGGCAGGATTTCTTACCCACAAATTCGCTTTCTAAGTTGCAAATTTGCTTTCTAGCTATGAATTCGCATTGTCACAAGCCTAAGGGAAAATTATTGCTTCCGTATCCATCCTTGCATCCTGCATATTACATATTGTTCATCCTGCATTTGATAGCATACTATCTACTACATTGTTTTATCACATCATTTCAGTTTTCATCTATTTGCAAGTAAGATCTATGATTTCATTTCTTTTATGTATGGTTGTTTAAAATACCAAGGAGATCTAACTGCTACGCCTTCAATATTAAATCTACAATGGCCTAATTAGATACCCAAATACTAATTGTAAATTGTAGTGTCTTATTTGATAAGTTGCAGGTCTATCGTAAGTTCACTCTCAAGACAGTGAATTTGCTTGCAGATCCAAAAATCAGCAAATTTGATCATAGGGAGCAAATTCATTTACTAGGCAATGAATCTGCTTCATTTAGCCATACATATCAGGTAATTATATGATTTGATCTATTTTCAATTCTGTTCTTGTTTTTTTTATCTTTTTCATATTTTCTATTTCTTAAATCATCTTAAAAGAACAAGAAAAATATATTAATAAAAACATATAGATCACATGAATTTGTAATACATTTAGCTTAGTTCAATTGCTTATTGTTTATTGTCTTCAAGAAAATTGAAATGCATGTAGCATAGGTCCAATTGTATTTTATCTAAAACTTAGGTGTATGTTATCAAAAAGACTCATCAAACATCATACCCTATCTAGATGTGGAAGTGGTCTATAAACATTTCTTGGTGAACCCACCATAATTCATTGACAACCACCAAAGGAGGCATGACACCAAATGCCCCTCATATCGAGGTGTAGCCCTATGATTTACCATCCCCCTTCTAGGAGTGGATCCATTGGCCTGAGGGAAAGGTGTGTGAAATTTATGGTCTACATTATTTGGTGAACCTAATGTGAAACATAGCCCTTTTTATTTGGTTTTGTTTTTCTTTAAAAAAAAAAAAAGCTAAACAAGATTATTTTAATTTGTGTGCCTATATTAGAAAACATAAAAAGAAAATTTTAAATTGGATTTATTCACATTTTATTTTTATACATAATTCTATAATTTCGACTAATTTGGACAAAATTAGAATACACAGTGAAGGGATTTAGCCATACCCACAAACTTTTAGAAAGGGATTATCCTTTCACTTGTGCTCAAAAAACTAAAAACCTTTAATCAAGATTTAAAATTTGATCAGTCCAACAACTGTCATAGATTTGGAATAGAGCACACATTTCTTTTTTAAGAAGTGTATCATTGACCATAGTGAATTGGGTGAGGACTAGTAGGACCTGGGCTTCATCATGACTTGTAATTTATCACCAAGTATCTATATACGGGTATCCAGGTGAAGGCCTTAATTCAAACAAGATAGCTTATGCCTATCCAACTTCTTCCATAGTTTTAAAAGGGTTTTTATAGAGCTTGTTTATAGTTGTGATCAATAATATAGGAAAGATATTTTTGGGTGTGTGTTATTTTCTTTCAAAGAAAAAAAAACAAAACACAAAAAATATGACTACAACTTTTTGGAATGGTAAAGATATCATGGGTCTTGTAAAACTCCCAACTCAATACAAACCTATCTATATCACTATTCTTATCAGCAATGTTGGGGGAATTCCACCATATGTATTAGTTAATTATGACCAACCTCATTTACAATTTCTTCCATATTCAACATTACTCTTATCAAAACCTCATATTATTTCATATCCTCCCTCTCAAACACTCTATCCATAATTATCCTTTCCATAATATTTCCCATCATAATTTCCTCCATAGTAACTACCATATTCTTTTTTAAAACCACATATTCACCTCAACCTCTTCATAATAATGGTATTATTCCCACCACACATTCATGTTATATTTTTCAATCTACACACAATCCTTCTCCTCCATGATTGGATTAGACTCGACCCCAATAATTTAATTGAGGATCATAAAGAGGAAGGTGATCAATCATTAAATATTGTTGTTCCTAATACCTTAAGAAAAATATTATCAAATGTTCCTCAAAAACTTCACCATGTAAATTTGCTAATATAAATCAACCAATGACTATAATCCTCAATCATTTGCTAGATACAAACAAAATTGAGTTACCTCCCATAATATAACTTGATACCATAGCAGATTGGTGTAAACTTGAGCTACATAATGAATATCATAAAGTGAATGAACACGTGACACAATCATGTAAGAAGTTGAGATATGTGGTTCAAGACATGATTGATGTAGTTCTTTTTTCTATAGAGAATTTACCATTTACTATTGTTTACAATTCTAAAATAAACAATCAAATATCTTACACAAAAAATACCTCTAATTGATCAAAACATGGAGAGCTTCAAAAATTCCCAATTCAATCATCAACAATAAGAAAAAAATCAAGTGTCATGTCCTAATGTATCTCATTATAATGATATTATTGATATCATAGCAAAGACTAGAAGAAAGCAAGTTCAAACTCAACCGACTCTATTTGGTAAACAAGAGACACATTATTCATCCAACCAATCTTCAAGACCTCTCTTAGTTTTGATAAGCAGGAAGAGAATACAAGCCTAGAAAACATACCTTTAGTGTTGAAATATCAAATTGAAGTTTCCCTATTAGAACTTTTGCATACTTATCATATTCATATAGAAGTCTTGCAGGAAATTTTGAGTCAAAAGTTTGTTCCTTGATACATCCTTCCTAGGGATATTTCTAGTATTGTGAGTTCTCGTGGGAGTAATAATATTTCATTCTATGATGATGAGATTACTTCCTCGGATTTATAAGAATATTAATCTCTTTACATTAAAGTATTTATTAAAGAAATATTCATCAAAAGTATCTTGGTAGATAATGGTTCCTCTCTTAATCTACGCATTTATCAATTATTCTAGAGACTTGGATTAAAGGAGAAATATCATATCAAATTTGATTACATCATAAAACTTTCATTAAAAAACCTCAAGAATCTCATGGCACTATAATCCTTTCCCTTAGAGTTGGACCCAAGGTATTAGATACCTTATTTTAGGTAATGTCTTGTCATACACATTACAAGTTGCTTCTTGGATGCCCTTGGATTCATATGATGAGGGTTATCCCTTCCACCCTTCATCAATGCTTGAAGTTTATATTTGAAAATCAACTTATCACCATCCATGGTGACCCAACACCATTTGGATGTTCTTCAATGATCGAATCACCAAATTCTCCACAGTCTACCTTTGTATCGTCATCATCATCTTCTATCAATTACTCTTCTTCATCTATGTCTAATCACCCTTGTTCACCACATAGCACCCATTCACATATTTCAAATATGCTCCCTCCATCCTATCAAGACCTAGAAGGTAGTGGTGTGGATAAGGGACCTCCTTATCCCTCTATCATTTTGTTTTGTAACATGATCAATTTTGCACAATTGGAGGAAAAACCTTATACTTCATTATCCTATAGAGATCTTGTAAATATAGGAATTACACCTCCTTATGTTAAGAAAGGTGATTTTGTTCAAGAATGTGTGGACTTTCATGTAATGGCTACTAAGAAAAAGGCTACAAAAGAACTTCCTTGTTATTTAAATATTAAAAATGATCATCATTCCAAATATTTCTTTGATGAATCAATCATTTATACACCTATCCTCATTTTTTAATATAGGGGGCATAATAAAAATTTGTGTTGACTATCATGACTATCTAAAGAGGGTTCAAAATCACTAAATGTGGATATTACACATAGAATGTCTTCCACAAATCATCGTGTACATAATACCAATACAAAAAAAATAAAAAAAAATATAACAAAAGTTATGCATAAGTATTGCATTCTTATCTAGTTTACATTTCAATCATTGCATTTCCATCATTGCATTCACTCATGCCATTTTATGTCCCTTGAACTTGAATTTTTTTCATTTCTTATATCTCCCCAAGGTGAGGGATGTAGTTTTTTATTCTCTCCATAGACCTTGATTCATGCACTTTAATGTACACCTCTATTGAGTAGTACTCACTTTGGCAATATTATTCCCATCATCTCATCACCCTATAGTGGATGGATTCATGGTCATGAGTGAGGGGTAGCCTCCATCAAGGTTATGCACAATGGTGAATATTTTAAAATTGAGTGAATATTAATATTTTCAAAATTGGAAATTGATGAATATGAGGACACTCGATGTCGGCCCATTCGCCTAAAATTTCCAAGACCAACTTTTTCTTATGATAAATTCACCACAATATATATCAAAACATAGGCATATTTGTACTCATTGGAAAGCTCTTTTTGATCCTGATCTAATGGTGGTGTTTTATGAAGTTATAAAGTTATTTAATAGTTTAAAATTTGTCCCAAATATGACCTTAATTTTTTAGGAATTCAAATGCCCCAAATTATGGTGTGAATATGATTGATTTGATTTGCCCAGGATTCACCATGATTTTGATTAGTATTCACCATTTTTTTACAAGTGCATTTCCAGTCCAACCCCTTATTCATAACCCTAGCCTCCATTCGACCATTTGGGAGCATACATCCCAGTGGGTGTATCTCTTCTATTTTTAGCTATTAGAAAGCGCTACACTCATAGCAGGTTCAACACCTCTTATCATTTTTTGTTGGACTTTTGGAGTCTTTGTTTTCATTTGCCTATGCATTTCATTTAGGTTTGCATATAGCTCATTTGGCATAACTAGAATCTCCATATTATATTGCATAAACCATAATAATCTATCATATAGTTGCACTTTGCACCTCTTAAATCTTGATTAGCCCAATTGCATATGTAATATGGTCACATCCAATTATTATGTTATTTAAAATTTTAGACAGATGATATCATGTTCCTATTTAATCTTGGTATTCTCAATTTATTAAGAGTCTATTTTTTAACCAATCACTTGAATCACAACTTTAATAAAATCTTGAATTTTGATATTGATTTAAAATCTCTCTTAAACCAAAACCACTATTTCTTCACTAAGAAAAATTTTGAGTTTTGGGAATTGATTTTGCCATGATTGAACCAAACACAAATTACAATTATAAATAAAATATTATAGTTGGAAATATGACATCATGATTGGATTGAACCTTGAAGTGAAAAGTCTTCTTTCTTGTCCCATTATGTACATAGTCCAACAATAAAATTAATTGTATATATGTTTTGCTAAAATCTTACACAAAATCATAAAAAAAAATCATCAATAGTAAGTATAGGGCCAAAATTCTCATCAAACTTGTTCATAATATAATTCTCCAAAACTTGGTGACACAAAAAAATAATAATAGAACTCTAAGTAGTAAGTATAGGGTAAAATTTCTCATTGAACTTGTTGAGAATTTGATTCCCTAAAGCTTGGATACTAAAATAAACATACACCAAATAATAGATATCATATGATTAGACTATGGAGCTAATATCTATCGAGGCTATATACAATTTACTGGCAGTGGAGTACGCTCTTGTGTGGTAACATGTCTCTCTTGAAGAGACCTCTGATCGCACGTAAATACAAGCTAGCTTCTTGGTTCCTTTCATAATCGGTTTAATATTACCTCACATAATATGGGTAAATGAATTAATTTTGCAAACACAATGGTTCTTGATTGGCTTGCATCATTACATTACTCAAAATTGGTAAATAAATTTCATGAGCACACACATTGGTTCTTGATATATTTCACATCATAATCAAGTTCAATATAAGAAAAGAACTTACAAATCATACACTGGTTCTTGATAGGCTTGATTTTCATTTTTGAATACCCAATATTTTCTATGAACTTTGATTAGCTAAAGTCACCATATTCTCATGGATTTGTATGATCATTATCATAAGCAATTGAGGCCAAATAAATCATTAGCCTTGCATTTCATCATCATAGGTAATTAAAGCCAAATCAATAATTAGCCTTGCATTTCATTTCCATATGCATTTCTGACTATATCAACAATTAGTCTTGCATTTCATCTCCATCATCTTAGCACCACTAATTTGTAGCATTTGCTTCATCATATTGCATGATTTCTTACCATACCTAAATTTTCATATTTTATTTGATCATGGAGACTTTGCAAATAATGGCACAGTTTGATGCCCTATCAAGTTTTGCATGTACATATCTCATACTAGGATCATATTGCCTAGTAAAGTCCCCATATAGGGAAAATCACATCCCTTATGCCTAGAAATATATATTATTATTATATCCTAAAATTTTGTGAACACATAAAAATCAAATTTTTAGGGTATGAATCACTCACCATTTATTTTTTTTCAAATCATCATTTTGATCAAACTTGGTGGTATACTTTTGATGTCAACATAACAACAAACCTCACATAGGATCCGATTCATGATCACTAGCGATGGGTAGCCTCAACTTATGTCATATATAAGCATACACCCTTGACGGTTATGGTTGATATACCATTGTCGTAAGATATACTACCCAACACACTTCAACTATCTCTATACATACATTATTGTTCATCATAATTTACCAAATCACACTTCATCTTTCTAAAAAAATACAACTTTACCTAGCATGATAGGTGTGCATTAAATTCATTATAATCATAAGTATTAGTTTATGCATTATCAATATACATCATGCATAAAATATAAAAAACACCAAAAAAATCATAATCTATTTTCATCATCACTTAAAGCATATAGGGAAAATACATCTTTCCTAGCTACTCATTTTGTGTTGCTATCATAAAAAGGGTATGAACCATTTCCCATATTTGAATCATTATTTTTGTTCATCAGAATTGACTATTTTCCATACACATTGGATTGCACATCTTCAATTTCAATAGGATAATACTCCACACACATGATTCGATTCATGACCACACATGAGGGGTAACCTCCATTTTGGTAATATACAAGCACACATCCTCATGGGTTATTACCTATAAACTATTGTTATGAATGCATGCTCATAGTAAACATCACATATCAATCATATTTTATCATTTCATTTTCAGCCATATGGGTCATATACTTACAAATTTAAACATGACAATATACCTCATACATGATTTGCTTCATGACCACATGTGAGGGGCAACCTCCATCTTGGCCATATACAAGCATACATCTTAGAAGGACATTGCCTGAAAAATATTGTTCTAAGAATGAACCCAGTGCATTTCAATCATCTTCTTCGCATACTATTTTTTCACTTCTTACACATCATTGTTTTTCATCATACCTTTTTTTTTTTTTGCAAATTACATTTTGACTAGCATGGCAAGTATGCATCAAAACAAACAGGATTGTATACATCATCATGCATTTAGAGCATTCATAACATGCATAAAATCAACATAATCACATGCATTATCATACATTTTCATTTAGATCATTCACAACATACAAAAAATTATACATACAAAGCAATTTTCCACTTATCCATATCCTCCTAGCTACTCCATCATTGTCTCTATGCATAAATTTCATTATGTGGCTAGCAAGTGCCATTTTTATCTAGAGCTCCAAACTAGAAAAGTGAAAAGTAAATATGAATTAATTTTTACCCCCACCTCTATTTTAACCCACTCACCCTTTTAATTTAACCATATTTTTCCCCTTAGTCATTTTGAGTTCCATTAGAAATGTGGCATTCCTCATGAAACTCGAGGGGGCACCCTAACAATAAAATCAGTAATCATTTTTCTAGCGTTAATCCCACATGAACTATTCATTCTAAACCATCTACCCACATTTTTTGCCTATGTCAACCATTGTCATTTTTGCTCAAGTGTCTACATCTTTCTTTGATGTATTTATTGTTCATAAATATGCCAAAGAGAGGGTAAAATGTAGACATGGAAAATTGACCCATTAAGGTGAGTCATTTTCCTTAGATCCTTAGTTTTCATCTTAGAAAAGTAGGGTCATATTTGAGCTGGATTTTCACCCATAAAGTCATATTTAATATTTAAAAAACCTATACCATTGGATAGATCTTGAAAAGAGATTTCCAATGGTATATGGTATGTCCCATTTTTGTATTTTTGCTCCCATTTTAGTTATTTCACTCCCCTTTCAGTGATTTTTCCCCTCACATTATTAGGGAGTGAATCTGCTCAACGAATTTACTCTCTAGAGCAAATTCACTAAATTTGATAGTTCACCCAAATTTGGCAAACCGTTGGATTTCATTCTAATGGAATCAATTTTTCTCATCTTTGTGTCACACCAAACCTAAACTTGATCAGTAAATCTACCCGAATTGAAAATTTGCCGAGTTTGGTTTAATAGTTGAACTACAACCCCAAATTATCCCAACCACTTGTTTCCCTGCACTATTAAAAATAAAAAAGAGAAGGTTAAAATGAGCTCTTTGACTCTCTAGAAGATCTTGATGGTGGAAATTTAGCATTGTTGCTTTTGTTATTTTAACTTCTTGTGCAGGTTGAGCGACAGAGACAAATATAGATTTTGGAAGTCACCATTACAATTTTATATATCGTGTATTCTACCAATTTTCCACCATCACCCTACGATGTTGGATGAGTGTTTCTATGAGCAAAATTACTTTGATTTTTTTTGCAATTATTTTCAATCGTATTTTTTCGTAAACCTTTGGGTTTTAATAAAAATCAAGCAAATTCACGGGTAACCCCCTACTAGTGAAATCACTCACAACAAAGTGAATTTTCTTACATAGAGCAAATTTTTTCACAATAGAGTGAACTTGAGCATAATAGAGCGAATTTGTTCACACATAGTGAATTTGCTCACAACAGTGTGAATTTGCTCACACAAAGTGAATTTACTCACAATAGATCAAATTTACATAAACATACATCTAGGGGTGAAATTTGTCCTCAGATATAGCATTTCATTTTATAAATTAGATCTAGATCATCTTAGCATCATCATTTCATTTTTTGTGCTCACATTTCATATTTAACATATTTTTCCTCTTAGAAAAGTAAGAGCATATTTGATCTAAATTTTCCCTAACAAAATCCTCTCTAATCCCTTCATAACCTATACCATTGGGTCAGGCTCAAAAATATCTTTCCAACTATATATAATTTGTCCCGTTTAGACATTGTTTGGTTCTCCAAAATTCCAAAACACTACACATGGGTCTAGCTATCATGAATTTGCGAGAAAGATTTCTTACCCATGAATTTTCTTTCTAGGCCACAAATTTGCTTTCTAGCCATGAATTCTCATTGTCACAAGCCTAAGGTAAATTTTTACTTCCATACCCATCCTTGCATCGTGCATATTACATATTTTTCATCCTACATTTGATAGCATATTGTCTACTACACTATTTTTTCAAGTCATTTCAGTTTTTGTCTATTTACAAGTAAGATCTACGATTTCATTTATTTTATGTATGGTTTTTTAAAATACCAAGGGTATTTGACTACTATACCTTCAATATTAAATCCATAGTGGCCTAAGTAGATCCCCAAGTACTAATTGTAAATTTTAGTGTATTATCTGATAAGTTGTAGGTCTATCACAAGTTTGCTCTCGAGACAACGAGTTCACTTGCAGATCCAGCATTCAACAAATTTGATCACAGGGAGTGAATTTTTTTAGCAGCCATCTAGATTAGGTAAGTATTTTATTTGATATTTTTTCAATTATTTTTTATCTATTTCATATTTCATATTTCTTAAATCATTTGAAAGTAATAAGAAAAATATATTAAAAAAACATATAGATCGCATGAATCTGTAATACATTTAGTTTAGTTCAATTGCTTATTGTTTGTTGTCTTCAAGAAAATCAAAATGCATGTAGCATAGGTCTAGTTGTATTTTATCCAAAACTTAGGTTTATGTTATCAAAGAGACTCATCAAACATCATACCCTATCTAGATATGGAAGCGGTCTACAAAAAATTTTGGGTGAACTCACTGAAATTTGTCGACAACCACCAAAGAAGGAATGACACTAGGTTCCCCTTATGTCGATGTGTAGCCCTCTGATTTCCCATCCCCCTTTCAGGTATAGATCCATTAGCTTGAGGGAAAGGGGTGCAAAATTTTTGGTCTACACGGAGTTTTCTTATTTTCTCTAAAAATCCTTTGGAAATGAATACCGAGTGCCAAAACATAGGAATTGCCTCAAGAACCAACTTTTCAAGTGTTAATGTCCCATCAATAGACAACCATATATTAAAACAATGGTTAATCCTAAATTCAATATTCTCTAAAAGCCATCCCCAATCTCTCTTACTGTAAGTATTTGTATTCAATACAAACCCTAGATACTTAATTCCTTATTGGAAATCTAAGAGATTAAATGGAAATATTTTTATTAGATCATGTTTAGTCTCTTGCTCTAGACCATTAAAAAAATAGAGGATTTTTTAAAATTTATCTCCATGTCGATAGCAATATTATAAGTGTCCAATATTTCCTTTAACTTTCTAGCTTCTCTTAAACATCCATTTGTGAACAACAATACATCATCAGTAAATAATAAATGACATAAATAAAGGACCCCCACTTTGATCTTGGACAAGGATCCTGCTCTCTTTACATCCAAAACAACTCTACTCAATCCTTTAACAACCAGTAAAAAAATTAAAGGAGATAAAGGACATCCCTGTCTCAGTTCTCTTGAGGGTCTAAATAATTTTAAAGCTGGTCCATTGATAAGAAAAACAAAATATATAGAATAAATACATCCCATAATCCACTTTACTACCAGATATCTAAAACCCACATGTAAGAGCATCAATTTGAGATACAACCAACTAGTTATATCATAAGATTTAGATAGATCTAGTTTAAGGACCATTGTAGAAATATTTTTGGTTTAAATAAAGTGAAGGCCCTCTTGTGTAGCTCCTATGGATTCAAAAATCTGTCTACCTTCTTAAAAGCCAAACTGCTCTTGGGAAATAACTTTAGAGAAGATCTTCTTCAATATAACAACCAGAATATTTGCAATGATTTTATAGATATAGTTACACAATATAATATGTCTAAATTCATCAAATGTTTTAGGATTCTCCTTTTTTGGAATCAAAGCTAAGAAAGTGGAGTTAAAAGCCCCCAAAATCTGACCACTCAAACTAATTTCCTCCATTAATTTGAATAGATCCTCCTCAACCAAATCATAGAAAAATAGGAAAAACTCCATATGCCATCCATCAGGCCCTAGACTTTTATCCTTTTTGAAAGAAATCATGACAACTTTTAGTTCTTCCTTTGTGACATCCTTCATAAGTAATTTATTGTCCTCCTTTGTCACAAAATTGGGGAAGAAAGTAGTTAACTTTAAAATTTTTCCAATATTGACTCTATCAGGTTCTTTATAGATAGATTGAAAATGTTTTACTCCCAAATATACCAACTCTAGAAAAACTCCTAATGAGTAGCCCTTCTTCATTCTGCATATCCCATATAGTGTTAACCTTCTTCCTGTGATTAGCAAAATTATGAAAAAACTTAGTATTTTTCATCCCCTTTTTTTACCCAACCAACTCTACTTTTCATTCTCCATTCAGCTTCCCTCCAATCCAAGAATTTGTTTTTAATTTCTCGTTCAACCAATCTTGTTTTCTCCTCCTTTTTAAACAAAAAAACCTCATTATTTTTATGAATTTCTAAAATTTCCTTCTCCACAAACTTAAGATCTCTATCCATACTCTCCTTTTTAACTGCAATCCAAGATGACACAACTTCTTTTAATTTTTTTAGAGTAGTAGCAAATTGAAAACTCGTTGATGATATGTAACTTTGGTCATAACCCATCCATTATTTTTAATTAGTTGTTGAAAATTTTCTTCCTACAACCAAATTAGATTGAGCTTAAAAGGACTTGTAGGTTTTGCCTCTTAAATTTCTAATTGAATAAAAATGGTAGAATGATTTGAGCCACCTCCAATCTCAACCCATGACCAGTTTCTATCTATTTTATTGTATGATGTCTCTAATATCAAAAAACTATCGAAATTCTTTGATATCCCAGCTTCCCCAACTCTATTATTTCTCCATGTAGGCATTGATTTTTTTGGTTCCAAATAAACTAAACCAACTTCTTCAATATTATGCTTGAAGTGATCTAAAATTCTATCAAGTCTTGCAGATTCTTTCCAAACCTCACTTCTATTCATAGTAAAATTTAAGTCCCCACCAATGATAACTATTTCATCCCTAAAACACCTTTGGGAGAAAAAATCATCCTAGAAGACCTGCCTATCTTCCTAGGGACCATAACAATTAATAACTAATAACCTCAAACCCAAATATTTACAAAATAATTATGTCCACAAGCCTAAAACCATAAATAAATAATTAATTAAGGATATTGAGTTCTTCCAGCCAGTGAAAACACCCTCTAAATTTTTGGTAGCATCTAGAGCCAAGAACTCCCAATACCTAAGCAATTTACTTAACCCTTCAATGACTTTTGTACTTTCCCCCATGGTTTCTTATAGAAGGATAACATCCGGATTATGAATTTCCACCAACCTGGCTAAGGCAAGTCTTTTAGAGGGACTACCAAGACCTTAGATATTAAGGGATAACAAGATCATTTAAACATCTTAGAGGGGTTTTTTCCTGCTTTAAGGACATTTTTGATAGATTTTTATTTACACTATTGAATTTTCCTCAAAGCCTTCTCTTGTGCATGAAATAAAAATGATTTCCTACCTGATGAAGTAGTGGAATATTCCTTTATATGGTCCAGATCTAACTCTAACCTTCCAACAACTGCATAAGTTATCAGCTCGAATTTCCTTTTCCTAGAATGTAACAAATATCTACAAGAGGAACCTATCTCCAAACCATCCCCTAAAATAGATACCTCCCTATAAGATTCACTTGATAGGTCACAAAGACTTCCCCCAATAGTATAAATATTTGGATCACAATCCCTATTCAATCCGTTTGAGGTTTCCAGCCCATTGTCCAAAATCTTAGAAAAGTGCTTGTCCCTAGGACTTATCTTCGAACATTCATAAGGAAGTGTACAAAGTTCTTTATTACCTAAGTCCATATTATTCTCATGTATTTTATAGTAATTGGCATAAGGATTAGATATTTTACCAACAAACTTAATAGTATCGGGTTCCAATCCTTTCATAGTTTTCTTTATGACTTTGTATCCTTCTCAAATAGTTTGTGAACAGTGAAATGGAGATAAATATAGGCCTAAAATTTCTTCCTCCTTCTCCAATATTTTACTTCTAGGTTCAAAAACATTATTTTTGCTTGTTTTTACCAAATAAGGGATCACTATTGAGCTCTAAAAAATAGGTATCTCTTGATTGTTGTTAGCTGACTTGAAATCCCCACTAGTCATTTGTTTTATCCTCCATAATTTCTATGTGAAATATTGAGAACATTCCATAGCAATATGTCCATAAACATGAAAATGAACACATAAAAGGAATATTCAAATAATACAAGATTTGAGTATGAATTGTATTCACCACAACTACCTTCATATAGTCCAGTAAGCCTTCATTAATATCCATATCAACCAAAACCTAAGCCACAGACCAAAAAACACTAGATTTGAAAGCAATATCTATATCCAAGGTTTTACCTAATGAATATCCAATCAATTTCAAAGCTCTTTCTAACCATAACTATATTGGTAGACCTAGAATTTTTATCCAGATCAAGATTATCCTAGCAAATTCAGTCCTAGGATCAAGTTGTCCAAGCCTTCAAAGCCAAAAAAAAAAAGACCCCTAATATGAATGAAATCCCAAAATTTTATATTCATCTTCCTCATATCAAAAAAGGAAACCTATCCATACTTTAGCAAGTAAGTGAAAAATTGGCCCATATCCTAAGATTGGTACCCATACCTTCTGCAACCATTCATTTAGTATATTATCATTTCCCATAAGAGCCTTACTCAAAAACTCCAAAACTTGTTCCATCCTCAAGTCTTCCCCAAGTACCATTGTGATCTTTGACCTTATCTTTTTAACCATTTTATGTGCCTTATGCACTTTAGTAATTAGAGTTGTAGACTGTGTTGATTGTAATTTTGGACCCACTCCACTTAGGGCCTCTAAATCAAGACTTTTACCAATAAAACCAAAATAAAACAAAGGAAAATCTATTATACAAAGTGATTTTGTATTATTTGGAGCTTGCTCAATTTTTTCTTCCTCATAATGAAATGCTTGCTCATTCATTAGACCCATCACTTGAGTAGAGTGTTTTAATATACCTTAGAATGAGTAGTCAATAGAACAAATGACTTAATCTAAACATTTTGACATAGACTCTCCTTTGTCCACTAAAGTCTGATAACCTATAGTATTATTTTGGTCACTCAAAAAACCCAAGGACCCCTAGTTCTCAACTTCTAAATATTGTCCAAAAATGGGACCCTTGGCCCTTGGAGTTGAAAATATGCATTTCCCCTCAAAGGGGTCCTCTGAGAAGTCCAAATGTTCCTCTTAATTCTCCATAAAAAACAAAAAACCAATTTTCCAAATTATACTACCATTTTAAAAATACCAAATAAAAAAATATTTTTAATTCGCTGCCCTAGCACTACTATACTAGCCTTCGCTGCTCTAGCACTGTTGCGAAACTATTAAAATATTTTTACTTCACTACCCTAGCACTACTGTGGAACTATTATTATTTTTTACTTCACTACCCTAGAACTACTACACTCGCCTTTGCTACCCTAGCACTATTGTGACATTGTTAAAATATTTTCACTTCGCTACCCTAGCACTACTGCAATCACCTTTGCTACCCTAACACTATTGTGGCACTATTATAATATTTTTTATTTACTTCCCTAGAACTGTTGCACTCACCTTCACTACCCTAGCAATACTATGGCACTATAAAAATATTTTTACTTTACTATCCTAGAACTGCTGCACTCACCTTTGTTGCCCTAGCATTGTTGTGACACTGTTAAAATATTTTTACTTCGCTACCCTAGCACTATTGCACTCACATTCACTACCCTCGATGGGGAATATTTTCCAATTATAAGGTTTTCTACTTCAAAAGGTACAAAAATACATAAGTTATAAAGAAGTTTTCAACATAGAAGACATTATCCAAACACAAAGCCATATTTCATTAAAGTAAAAGTTCAAAAATAAAATATATTTAATGGGCAACATCATACTCTTCAAAACCCTTTTAAAATATGTAAGATAGTATCATGTGAATCTAATAAAACCATTCAAATAAAAAAAGATATCTAATATACAAATTCAAGAGCTAGTCATCATATGATTGTTAACTTACAGTGGTTTGAGCATCTAGAAATCAAGGATAATTTCTATTTAAAATTATAGATGATAAGAGATATCTATTTGATGGAAGTGGTATTGTGACACCTATTATGTCATTTGCAAACTTTGTTATAGAAGATGTTATGTATGTTCCAATATTATCAACCAATATCATTTCAATTACTAAATTTGATGAAAGTGGAAGATTAATCGAATTTGTAACAACCCTAAAATCTAACCCACTCGAGAGAGAGAATTATTATTATATATATACATTCATTAGGAATCCACTTTTCACCACCTTGCATAAGTCATTTTATGCAGGTGTCTATTGACTTCAAGCCTTAGGTTTAATTTGTCTATCTCATCTTTGTGATGAGCCAACTTATCCCCTTTAGTGTTTCAAAGGGGTACGCTCATCTCTACACCATACAAAATTCTGTCTATGTAGATTCACTATTGTGGGGTGAATAGGTTATCCCATAATCCATTAGTTTTTTCTCTCTCTCAATATGCTTCTAATTTATGAGCACGCATTAATAGATGTCATTCATTACTCTTCTATGCTTCATTGTAGTAAGGACTATTCAATAATACAAGTGTGCATTGCTTAATCACCATAACTAGGTCACTTCTAGATCAACCATTATAACTTCCATGAATGGAAATACCTACTAATCACAAGTAGTTCTTAACAACTCATAACTATGGTCTATAAAATTCCATTATCTCCTCTTTGTTGAAGAATAACATATCCATGATAAACTAGATTTTGAAAGAAATAAATACAAGATTACAAGATGACAATAACCAATTTTCTCATCACACATATTAACACATTATATATCCTATAAAAACCCCTAAGGGAAAAGCCCAACCTAAAAATATATCCATATTCCATTTATTGCAATTGAGTCTATTATGATCATTCCAAGAATATCTTGATTCCTCTTTCAAACTTATTAATACATTAACAGGTACATAAATACCCCATAATCCCTACGATCCATACTACGAATCAATCCATTAATTCACATCTCTCAAACATGAGAGGATCCCATAATCCCCTTGAATGAACTCCACGCTCATCCTCCAATAAAATAATTTCTATCTTTTAATCCACACTCAAGGAATATCTTTCTTCCATGAGTCTAATGTGTCCATACATCAGTACCAAAATAATACATAAGAATCATTTCATTTAATCAACTAAGATCCCATACTCTTAATCAATCAACCACTTATCAAACCACTTTCCTTAACCAATTAATATCCCATACTTTTAATCAATTAATTACTTATAAAAACCAATTTTCTTAACCATTTAAGAGCCCATACTATTAACCGATAAAGTACTTATCATAACCAATTTCCTTAACCAATTAAGAGCCCATACTCTTAGTTGATCAAGTACTTATCATAGCCAAATTTCTTAACCAATTAAGAGCCCACACTCTTAGGAATCCACTTTTCATCATCTTCCATAATTCATTATATGTAGGTGTCTATTGACTTCAAGCCTTATGTTTAAGTTGTCCTTCTAATATTCTTGATGATCCAACTTATCCCCTTCAGTTTTTCAAAGGGGTGCGATAATATATATACCATACATAATTTCGTCTATGTAGGTGCACTAAACATGGGGTGAATAGGTTATACCATAATCCATTAGTCTTCTCTCTCTTAATATTATTCTAATTCATGATCATAAATTAATAGGTTCATTCATTACTCTTCTATGCTTCATTGTAGTAAGGACTATTCAATAATACAAGGAGTGTGTATTGCATAATCACCATAACTAGGCCACTTCTAGATTAACCATTACAATTACCATGAATGACACTACCTACTAATCACAAGTAGTTCTTAACAACTCATAACTATGGTCTATGAAATGCCATTATCTCATATTTTTTGAATAATAACATAGCCATGATAAACTAGACTTAGAAAGCAATAAATACAAGATTACAAGATGATAATAACCAATTTTCTCATAACACATATTGAAACATTATATATCCTAGTAAAACCCATAAGGTAAAAACCTAGACTGAAAATATATCCATATTTCATTTATTATAATTGTGTCCATTACAATCATTCCAGGAATCTCTTGATTCCTCTTTCAAACGTATGTATACAATAATAGGTACATAAGGACCCCATAATCATTATGCTCCATAAAATGAATTTATCCATTAATTCACATCTCTCAAACATGAGGGGATCCCATAATTCCATCAAATGAACTCCACGTTCATCCTCCAATAGGATAATTTTTATCTTTTAATCCACACTCAAGGAATATCTTTCTTCCATGAGTCTAATGTGTCCATACATCAGTACCAAAATAATACATAAGAATCATTTCATTTAATCAGCTAAGAGCCCATACTCTTAATCAATCAACCACTTATAAAACCACTTTCTTTAACCAATTAAGAGCCCATACTCTTAATCAATTAAGTACTTATCAAAAATAATTTTCTTAACCAATTAGAGCCCATACTCTTAATCGATCAAGTACTTATCATAACCAATTTTCTTAACCAATTAAGAGCACATACTCTTAGTTGATAAAGTACTTATCATAGCCACTTTTATTAACCAATTAAGAGCCCATACTCTCAATCGATCAAGTACTTATCCATAATGAAACATACTATCTACTAATATATTTCTATCACATTTGATTTAAAGAAATACATCATCCCCTAATATATTCCTATCATGATTAAACCAAGAGAAGTATAGTATCCAATAGTACACTTCTATCACCATCCATCTAGGGTGAAACAGGTTGTCTAACATAAGATTCCAAGTTTGTTCCCCTATGTTGAAAATATACTAGCTATCATATATTCCAAGACCATCCTTACTATAGAGTATATTGTCTATCATATATTTTGAGTCCCTTCTACCTAGAATCACACATATTAACCATCATGTGATTCAATTCCATTCTATTTATAAATAAAATATATTATCCATTGTATATTTCAAGTCCATTCATATTAAGATACAACATGACATACACTACTATATTTTGAATTCAATCAACTAAAATGAAACATAATATCCACTACTATATTTCAAGTTCAAACATTTAAGATGCAACATAGTATCCACTACTATATCTCATATCCATTCTATTAAAATGAATCATACTATATGCTATTATAATTTATGTCCAATCAATTAAAGAGAAATATAATATCCCCTATTATATTTCAATTCCATTCTAATTTTAAATTGAAATACAACATCCACTATTATATTTCAAGTCAACTCTAATCAAATGAAATACAATATCCTCTATTATATTCCAATTTTATTCCATTAAAATAACCTTAATATCCATTATTATATCTCAATATCATTTGATCAAAAAATCTATAACCCATTAGGTCAATAAAGTAGCAATTTATATAATAAAAGTATAGACTTTTCCCTCATAAAAACAAAGGCTAATTTGGTCCAAATATCTATGGTCCATTCATTCCATAAAGTAATATTTTATATAAAAAAATATAAACTTTCCCCTTATAAATTCAGAATCTAATTTGGTCCAAATATCTATGGTCCAATCATTCCATAAAGTAATATTTTATCTAAATAAAATATAAATTGTCCCCTTATAAATTCATCAACTAATCTGGTCCAAATATCTATGGCCCAATAATTCAATAAGGTAATAATTTTGCAATAAAATATTTTGCATTACAAATTAAGTTCAAAGTTATAAATGAAGAAAAAAAGTTGGACTCCATTAAAATGTCTTAAATAACATAACCGCCCACTCGTACACTCTACATGTAACTATTTCCTTTTTGTAACATCAATTATTTGTACTACTCATTAGTGCAATATAACAAGGTTTAAAATTAGTGCATCAAAACATCCCATTGCTTTCACATTGATATCATTCTTCATATTTGAACTAGCACCCAATAAATACAATAGACCATGTGCATACCCTACTTTTAGAGGTTAACTTATTTAATCAAAAAAACAAACCTTTCCATAGCATTAACTAAGATAAGGGGGCTTATTCGTTAATCCACAACATTAACTCAAATATGAGGTTTAATCATAAATCTAACTGCATTAGCTAAAATATGTGAATTAATATTTAATCAAACCACCAATCGAGTGGTAACCCAACTAAAAATAGCAAGCCAATCCACATATCACTAAAATAGGAGGTGATCAACAAAATTTAGTTAGACTAAAATTATGCCATGTACCTTCAACTAACACCAGCAACCATGCCACTCGGGGGTCTGAGGACCACTGAGTGGTGGTTGGGTAAGTAAGGTGGTGCTCACCCTCATAAGGTATGAGAGCAGCCCTATGTCCCACATATTGGACTAAATAGAGGGAATGCCAAAGTGGCCTTCCTTCTACTATGCCATCCTAAGCATGGCACCACTGCACAATGATGACACAATGGTGACACAAGGGCGGTCCATGATTAATTATTTTTTTAACCCTAAGTTAACCTTATGGGTCCACTAAATTATGAGTAGTGGACCTCAAATTTTTAGGTGGTAGTGGTATTTATTGTGGTAGAGGGAGAAAATAAACTTCCAATCAAGCCACGAGACCAAGCACTGGTTAAGGTTGCTAGAACATCCAATCAAAACTAAGATATATAACCGCCATAGGATAAGATAACAAGGATTCATAGTGAAGAACACAAGCTTATACTGAGAGGGGGGGTGAACAATATAAGACCACTTTTTACTTTTCTTTTCAATTCAATATTATGCAGTGTATAGATAGCAGTATCAATAGCAGTAATCAAAGCAATGCACAAAACACCATACACAATAGAGACACAAATTTAACGTGGTTCACCCAATGTGGGCTACCTCCACAGAGAAAATATTTCTTCTAAATATTTCTCAAATAATATTTTGGGAATCCTTCCCAATTACAATGTTTATGGACCTCTTTCCAAAGGAGATGTTGATCCCCTAAATCTAGTTTATGGATCTCTATCCATATGAGAACTCCTTCTCCTATGCTCTGGCTGGTGATCCTCTAGAAGACTACCTCCACTACACTAACTATGGATCTCTCTCCACTTGAAGACTCTTGTCCTCACTCAGAAGACCTATCCTCAATGTCCTGGCTAATGGATCTCTATCCACTAGAGACTCTCCTCTCTACTCTGTCACCTCCAAATCTCTTCTCAATAGGTTCACTCATAACCTTCTCAAATCTGCTCAATAGGTCCACTTAGAACCTACTCAAATATGCTCAATAGGTCCACTCAAAACCTGCTCAAATCTTCTCAACAGGTCCACTCAAAACCTGCTCAAATCTACTCAACAAGCTCACTTAGAACTTGTCCAAATCTGCTCAACAAGCTCACTCAAAACTTGTCCAAATCTGCTCAACAAGCTCACTCAGAACTTGTCCAAATCTTCTCAATAAGTCCTCTCTAGGACTTGCTCAAATCTACATTGCAAGCTTCCATAAAATCTCACACAAAATCAGTCCATAAGCCTTCTCAAAGACTTGTCTCAAATCAGCTTAACAAGTCCACACAGAACTTGTCTAATCTCATAGAATCATAAAGAGAATTGTTAGAGACTCAATATGTCCTATACTCAATGCTCAATCACTTTCTCAAATCAATCTCATAGAAGCATAAAGAGAATTTTTAGAGACTCAATATGTTCTATTCTCAAAGCTCAATCTCAACTCAAATCAATCTCATAGAAGCATAAAGAGAATTGTTAGAGACTCAATATGTTCTATTCTCAAAGCTCAATCTCAACTCAAATCAGAATATAGAATAGTTTGTTTCATGGAACTTGAACAACCACTTCATGCATCCACTTGACTAGGCTTAATCAACTCTACTCAACCAATCACCTCAAGCAACAACCCTTTCTCACAAACCCTAGTCCAAGCATGTATCAACCAACTCAAAATATTTCCAACAATGCTCAACAACAAATCTCACATAACAATGATACTCATGTTCTTTTCTAACTCAAGTTCAAGTTCTTTGCATCACCCATTGGCTTCAACAACAATGCTAATAAGACAAGGTTTTAATCACAACTCTCAATTCAAAAAACCTTGAAGCATAAACTCAAAGTACTTCACTCAACCAATGGTCTAAACAACAATGCTTATCAAACAAGGTTTAATCACAACTCACAATCCAAAAAACCTTGAAGCATTAACTCAACCACTTTTGAAAAGAAAACCCTAATCAAATCCTTTTCACTCCAAACTTAATTTTCAATCAAGCCAACCATCTAACTCAACAAAGAAGAATTTTACCCATACCTTTTCTTGAAGAGTAGTTGTCCTTACAAATCTGCCACACTCACAATTACTTCTTTGACAAACTCAATAAGGGTTAGAGGATAATTTTTATATCACAAAAATAATATCACAATTACACCTTATCACTCCAACTTAAACAATAAGCAATATCCTCACAATAATAAAAAACCCTTTATTCAAATACACCCACAAAGTCTTAACCTTCCAATATTCCACAATAGCAAAATTTAAGACTTGAAAATAAAAACAAAATTCTCCTTATACCTCCTAACAATATTTCTCAACTACCAACCTTTATCACAATGCAAAGACTTTAATCACCAAATACCTTATACCTCCAACTTAGGCATTAATAAAATAAAACACAAAATGTTACCTTTGCCTTTGGAGAGTTTTGAACTCTCAACGCAGCCCACACAAATGTCTTTGCCCATGGTGCAAACCACCACACGAGCTACACGCTCATTGGAAATGAAGAAGCACCACGTGCTTCAACACCCTTGTCCTTTCTTGCCTTGCAAAATGGATGCGCCTAAAGTTTTGGCACCTTCAACACGTCCACGAAATGCTTCCATCGAGGTTCGAACACCAACCACCATGCACACCAAAAATGTAAGCCCTCTTGCCACTAGGCCAAAGCACCTTGGTGGCTTCCAACTAATCACTTTAATACCTTTTGTTTGTTTCCCTTTCACCATCAAATCAAACATGATTTCCACAACTTTATCTCATGAGCTCTGCATTAATTCGTATATCATGCATTTATCAAATCGAGCAAGGATAATTTTGGAAACAACTTTGGCAAGGTATTAATATGCATTTCAATTAAATCAAATGACGTCGGCACTTCCCTTTGGCTTTTATGACATCGATGCTTCCCTTTGGAAATAAACTTTGCCTTGTTTTAAAACTCTAAATCCAACCTTTGGATTTATTAAATTAATCTTTGGTCTTAAACCTTTAAACCCAACCTTTGGGTTTAGATATTTTCAAACTTTATAAACCCACTTTGGCAATATAAAATATTGTAATAAAAATTACAATTATTTTATTTGGGTTTTCACTATGGCACTTCTAACCATTATAATATTTATTTATAAAATTTAAATTCATCCTGAATTTAAATAATTTATAAAATAAATATTACCACTCCTTTCTAACTTCTATCTTTTGCACTGTTTCACTTGAACTTCTGCCTTCTTTCTGAATATCAAATGACCATCTTTGTTGCCTTTATCTCTACTGAAATCTTGGTATTAATGATGACTCCATCTGGTGGCATCAATGGTGACATCAATGACAACTTTGACTTAGGGACTCAAAATGTCCAACAATCTCCCCCTTTGTCATTGATGGCAACCCATATCCTTTTACTGAAACTTGACCTTTCTTTTTCTTCTACTCCCCCTGGGACATTGCTCCCCCTAGCTCAATGCTCTCTCAAATATCAAATCTCTCCCCAATACACAAATCTCTCCCCCTTTGACATCAATGGCAAAGGGTCACCTTTGGGGCTCGGGGCTAAGAATGAGCCTCTTAGCTTAGCCCCTCCCCCACCTCCACATGAGGTGGTTAATTCTAGGGTGGGAGTATTTCTACTCCCTGAAAGCACTATTCTTTACCTTTATCTTTCTCTCTTCTTTTCTGAGTTTTCTGAATCCTCTTTCCCAAGTCATCATCTCTATTCCTATTCTTGTTCTCATCCATGTTCTTGTTCCTATTCTTGTTCTTGTTCTCATCCATGTTCCTGTTCATGTTCCTGTTCCTATTCTTGTTCTGTTCATGCCCATGTTCCTATTCTTGTTCATATTTCTGTTCCTATTCATATTCTTGTTCCTGTTCATGCCTGATTCTGGAATATTTTCTCTACACCATCTTGTTGTGTGACCATCATTATTGCACTTATAACACTTAATGTTATTATTCCTTGGAGGTGCAACTATCTTAGGACTTCTCCTAGTGAAGCCATATCCTCTTCTGTCATGAATTTTGCAATTCATTGCCTTGTGACCAAACTCATTACATGAGTAGCAATACCCTTGGAAAAGTTATCCTTTTCCATATTCCTATCTTTCATGTGTCCTACACTGTGAAGCCATGTGCCCAAACCTATGACATGAAAAACATCTTCCATTGAAGCTTCCTTGTCTCGACCTCATTGGTCTCCTGTTCTGATTGTTGTTCCATCTGTATCTTCTTTGTGCATTATTCCTATCTTTGTTGAACTCTTTGTTGTCCAACTCATCCTCTGATGTCTCACTCCCACTTACACTATCTTCTTCTGATGTATCTTCTTCTTCAAGACTTGAAGTAGACTCTTCTTCCCTTTTATTTTGAACCTATTTAGAACCAAGACCTGTCTTGTTTGTTGCTCTTCTTTGTATCTTGACTATTTTATCCACACTCTTTGCACTGTTTACATACTTGTATAGCTTATTCTTGGAATCCTCTAAATATTCCTTTAGTAGGGCCACTTCTTGTGTTAACTTCTCACATTCCAAGATCTTTGCTTCTAACTTATCTTTGAACTTGCTTGCCTTAGCCTTTGACTTTTCTAAATCCTCTATGAGCAATAATATTTCTTCATCACATTCTTGAAACTGACTTTCAAGCTTAGAGTGTTGCTTTCTTACTTTCTTTACTATGTCAAGGGCATAGATAAGTTCTCCCTTGAGATCATAGCCATTCTCTATTGAATAATCCTCTATTTTTTTGCCTTTGTCCATATCATTTCTTTCTTTTGGCTTGTCTTCTATAGGATCACTCACTTCATCTTCTAATGCCATTAGAAGATTTTCATCTGGTCTATCAAGTGCATCTTCAAAATCATCATCACTGAAACTATAACCATCCCTTGTGCAATCATCTTCAAGATGTCCAAATCTACCACATCTAAAACACTTGAGAATAACTGGAGTCTTTCTCTTAACTGGTTCTTTCTCTTCAACCATAAATAGGACTTCATCTCTATCATTGTCTGAAAAACTAGCATCACTATCATTTGAGTACTTACTTGCATTATCCGCATAGTAGCTTCTCTTTTGCCTTTGGAAGAACTTCTTCCCTTGTCTATTTTGTCCATCCTTGCTTTTCTTCTGGTACCTATGTTTTTTTGATTCCCTGTACCTGTGATCCTATTTTTCTTCATCATTGTTGCTCTTTGGCTCTTTGCACTTTGTTGCATAATGTCCATACTTTCCATAGTTAAAACACTTAACAGATCTTAGATCTATGGGTCTTTTGGAACCTTTATCTCTTCTACCATAATTTGCTTCTTCATCACTGGAAGACTCATTGCTTGATTCTGTCTTCTTACCCTTTTTCTTTTTGTCCACTTTGAATGCAGCTTCTTTCGGAGGAATAGGATCTTTTGTTCTTATCTCAAAAGTAGTAAGCATGCCAAGCAAAGAATTCCTTGTCAAAGAATCACTATCAATTGATGTTTCTATAGCAGAAACCTTTTCACTATACCTTTTTGGAAGAGTTCTCAAGATCTTATCACAAGCATCAGACTCATCAACCTTCATTCCAAGACCTCTCATCTCATGTACAAGTTCATCAATCTTACTGAGATAGTCATGAATGTTTTCATCATCCCTCATTCTTAAATTTTCAAACTCTCCTTTGAGATTTCTAATTTTAGCTTTTCTGACACCTTTATCTCCTTCATATATGGTATGCAATAGTTCCCACATATCTTTTGTTATTTTACAATCCATAACCTTCATAGATTCTGATCTACACAATCCTTTTATAATCACATTCATAGCTCTTGAATTTGCATGCATTAGAAGCTTACCTTCTTTATCTGTAGGAGGATTGGCTTCTGAATCATATCCAAATTCCACTACATCCCAAACTTCATTGCCAAGTGCCATCAGGTGAAATCTCATCAACACACACCAATACAAGAAGTCACTTCCATCAAATACTGGTATTGCATTATTGAAGGACCCATCCTTTTGATCCTTTTGATCCATTGTGTTCTTAGACCACTTTTCCTTCAAGCTGTCAAACTCTTCTGAAGGAACCCACTCTGATACCAATTGAAGAACACAAGCTTATACTAAGAGGGGGGTGAATAGTATAAGACCACTTTTTACTTTTCTTTTCAATTCAATATTATGCAGTGTATAGATAGCAGTATCAATAGCAGTAATCAAAGCAATGCACAAAACACCATACACAATAGAGACACAGATTTAATGTGGTTCACCCAATGTGGGCTACCTCCATAGAGAAAATATTTCTTCTAAATATTTCTCAAATAATATTTTGGGAATCCTTCCCAATTACAATGTTTATGGACCTCTATCCAAAGGAGATGTTGATCCCCTAAATCTGGTTTGTGGATCTCTATCCATAGGAGAACTCCTTCTCCTATGCTCTGGTTGGTGATCCTCTAGAAGACTGCCTCCACTACACTGACTATGGATCTCTCTCCACTTGAAGACTCTTGTCCTCACTCAGAAGACCTATCCTCAATGTCTTGGCTGATGGATCTCTATCCACTGGAGACTCTCCTCTCTGCTCTGTCACCTCCAAAGCTCTGCTCAATAGGTTCACTCAGAACCTTCTCAAATCTGCTCAATAGGTCCACTCATAACCTACTCAAATATGCTCAATAGGTCCACTTAGAACCTGCTCAAATATGCTCAATAGGTCCACTCAGAACCTGCTCAAATCTGCTCAATAGGTCCACTTAGAACCTGCTCAAATTTGCTTAACAAGCTCACATAGAACTTGTCCAAATATGCTCAACAAGCTCACTCAAAACTTGTCCAAATCTGCTCAACAAGCTCACTCAAAACTTGTCCAAATCTGCTCAATAAGTCCTCTCTAGGACTTGCTCAAATCTGCATTGCAAGCTTCCACAAAATCTCACACAAAATCAGTCCACAAGCCTTCTCAAAGACTTGTCTCAAATCAGCTTAACAAGTCCACATAGAACTTGTCTAATCTCATAGAATCATAAAGAGAATTGTTAGAGACTCAATATGTTTCTATCTCAATCACTTTCTCAACTCAATCTCATAGAAGCATAAAGAGAATTGTTAGAGACTCAATATGTTCTATTCTCAAAGCTCAATCTCAACTCAAATCAATCTCATAGAAGCATAAAGAGAATTGTTAGAGACTCAATATGTTCTATTCTCAAAGCTCAATCTCAACTCAAATCAGAATATAGAATAGTTTGTTTCATGGAACTTGAACAACCACTTCATGCATCCACTTGACTAGGCTTAATCAACTCTACTCAACCAATCACCTCAAGGAACAACCCTTTCTCACAAACCCTAGTCCAAGCATGTATCAACCAACTCAAAATGTTTCCAACAATGCTCAACAACAAATCTCACATAACAATGATACTCATGTTCTTTTCTAACTCAAGTTCAAGTTCTTTGCATCACCCATTGGCTTCAACAACAATGCTAATAAGACAAGGTTTTAATCACAACTCTCAATTCAGAAAACCTTGAAGCATAAACTCAAAGTACTTCACTCAACCAATGGTCTAAACAACAATGCTTATCAAACAAGGTTTAATCACAACTCACAATCCAAAAAACCTTGAAGCATTAACTCAACCACTTTCGAAAAGGAAACCCTAATCAAATCCTTTTCACTCCAAACTTAATTTTCAATCAAGCCAACCATCTAACTCAACAAAGAAGAATTTTACCCATACCTTTTCTTGAAGAGTAGTTGTCCTTACAAATCTGCCACACTCACAATTACTTCTTTGACAAACTCAATAAGGGTTAGAGGATAATTTTTATATCACAAAAATAATATCACAATTACACCTTATCACTCCAACTTAAACAATAAGCAATATCCTCACAATAATAAAAAACCCTTTATTCAAATACACCCACAAAGTCTTAACCTTCCAATATTCCACAATAGCAAAATTTAAGACTTGAAAATAAAAATAGAATTCTCCTTATACCTCCTAACAATATTTCTCAACTACCAACCTTTATCACAATGCAAAGACTTTAATCACCAAATACCTTATACCTCCAACTTAAGTTAGGCATTAATAAAATAAAACACAAAATGTACCTTTGCCTTTGGAGAGTTTCGAACTCTCAATGCAGCCCACACAAATGTCTTTGCCCATGGTGCAAACCACCACACGAGCTACACGCTCATTGGAAACAAAGAAGCACCATGTGCTTCAACACCCTTGTCCTTTCTTGCCTTGCAAAATGGATGCACCTAAAGTTTTTGGCACCTTCAACACGTCCACGAAATGCTTCCATCGAAGTTCGAACACCAACCACCATGCACACCAAAAATGTAAGCCCTCTTGCCACTAGGCCAAAGCACCTTGGTGGCTTCCAACTAATCACTTTAATACCTTTTGTTTGTTTCCCTTTCATCATCAAATCAAACATGATTTCCGCAACTTTATCTCACGAGCTCTGCATTAATTCGTATATCATGCATTTATCAAATCGAGCAAGGATAATTTCAGAAACAACTTTGGCAAGGTATTAATATGCATTTCAATTAAATCAAACGATGTCGGCGCTTCCCTTTGGCTTATGACATCGACGCTTCCCTTTGGCTTTTATGACGTCGATGCTTCCCTTTGGAAATAAACTTTACCTTGTTTTAAAACTCTAAATCCAACCTTTGGATTTATTAAATTAATCTTTGGTCTTAAACCTTTAAACCCAACCTTTGGGTTTAGATATTTTCAAACTTTATAAACCCACTTTGGCAATATAAAATATTGTAATAAAAATTACAATTATTTTATTTGGGTTTTCACTATGGCACTTCTAACCATTATAATATTTATTTATAAAATTTAAATTCATCCTGAATTTAAATAATTTATAAAATAAATATTACCACTCCTTTCTAACTTCTGTCTTTTGCACTGTTTCACTTGAACTTCTGCCTTCTTGTTGAATATCAAATGATCGTCTTTGTTGCCTTTATTTTCTGCTGAAATCTTGGTATTAATGATGACTCCATCTGGTGGCATCAATGGTGACATCAATGACAACTTTGACTTAGGGACTCAAAATGTCCAACAATCTCCCCCTTTGTCATTGATGGCAACCCATATCCTTTTACTAAAACCTGACCTTTCTTTTTCTTCTGCTCCCCCTGGGACATTGCTCCCCCTGGCTCAATGCTCTCTCAAATATCAAATCTCTCCCCAATACATAAATATCTCCCCTTTGACATCAATGGCAAAGGGTCACCTTTGGGGCTCGGGGCTAAGAATGAGCCTCTTAGCTTAGCCCCTCCCCCACCTCCACATGAGGTGGTTAATTTTGGGGTGGGAGTATTTCTACTCCTCGAAAGCACTGTTCTTTACCTTTATCTTTCTCTCTTCTTTTTTGAGTTTTTTGAATCCTCTTTCCCAAGTCATCATCCCTGTTCCTGTCATCACTTCTGTTCCTGTTCCTATTCTTGTTCTCATCCATGTTCTTGTTCCTATTCCTATTCTTGTTCTCATCCATGTTCCTGTTCCTATTCATGCCCATGTTCCTGTTCCTGTTCATATTTTTGTTCCTGTTCATATTCTTGTTCCTGTTCATGCCTGATTCTAGAATATTTTCTCTACACCATATTGTTGTGTGACCATCATTATTGCACTTATAACACTTAATTTTATTATTCCTTGGAGGTGCAACTATCTTAGGACTTCTCCTAGTGAAGCCATATCCTCTTCTATCATGAATTTTGCAATTCATTGCCTTGTGACCAAACTCATTACATGAGTAGCAATACCCTTGGAAAAGTTATCCTTTTCCATATTCCTGTCTTTCATGTGTCCTGCACTATGAAGCCATGTGCCCAAACCTGTGACATGAAAAACATCTTCCATTGAAGCTTCCTTGTCTCGACCTCATTGGTCTCCTGTTCTGATTGTTGTTCCATCTGTATCTTCTCTGTGCATTGTTCCTATATTTTTTGAACTCTTTGTTGTCCAACTCATCCTCTGATGTCTCACTCCCACTTACACTATCTTCTTCTGATGTATCTTCTTCTTCAAGACTTGAAGTAGACTCTTCTTCCCTTTTCTTTTGAACCTATTTAGAACCAAGACCTGTCTTGTTTGTTGCTCTTCTTTGTATCTTGACTATTTTATCCACACTCTTTGCACTATTTACATACTTGTATAGCTTATTCTTGGAATCCTCTAAATATTCCTTTAGTAGGGCCACTTCTTGTGTTAACTTCTCACATTCCAAGATCTTTGCTTCTAACTTATCTTTGAACTTGCTTGCCTTAGCCTTTGACTTTTCTAAATCCTCTATGAGCAATAATATTTCTTCATCACATTCTTGAAACTGACTTTCAAGCTTAGAGTGTTGCTTTCTTACTTTCTTTACTATGTCAAGGGCATAGATAAGTTCTCCCTTGAGATCATAGCCATTCTCTGCTGAATAATCCTCTATTTGTTTACCTTTTTCCATATCATTTCTTTCTTTTGGCTTGTCTTCTATAGGATCACTCACTTCATCTTCTAATGCCATTAGAAGATTTTCATCTGGTCTATCAAGTGCATCTTCAAAATCATCATCACTGAAACTATAACCATCCCTTGTGCAATCATCTTCAAGATGTCCAAATCTACCACATCTAAAACACTTGAGAATAACTGGAGTCTTTCTCTTAACTGGTTCTTTCTCTTCAACCATAAATAGGACTTCATCTCTATCATTGTCTGAAAAACTAGCATCACTATCATTTGAGTACTTACTTGCATTATCCGCATAGTAGCTTCTCTTTTGCCTTTGGAAGAACTTCTTCCCTTGTCTATTTTGTCCATCCTTGCTTTTCTTCTGGTACCTATGTTTTTCTGATTCCCTATACTTGTGATCCTATTTTTCTTCATCATTGTTGCTCTTTGGCTCTTTGCACTCTGTTGCATAATGTCCATACTTTCCACAGTTAAAACACTTAACAGATCTTAGATCTATGGGTATTTTGGAACCTTTATCTCTTCTACCATAATTTGCTTCTTCATCACTGGAAGACTCACTGCTTGATTCTGTCTTCTTACTCTTTTTATTTTTGTCCACTTTGAATGCAGCTTCTTTCGGAGGAATAGGATCTTTTGTTCTTATCTCAAAAGTAGTAAGCATGCCAAGCAAAGAATTCCTTGTCAAAGAATCACTATCAATTGATGTTTCTATAGCAGAAACCTTTTCACTATACCTTTTTGGAAGAGTTCTCAAGATCTTATCACAAGCATCAGACTCATCAACCTTCATTCCAAGACCTCTCATCTCATGTACAAGTTCATCAATCTTACTGAGATAGTCACGAATGTTTTCATCATCCCTCATTCTTAAATTTTCAAACTCTCCTTTGAGATTTTTGATTTTAGCTTTTCTGACACCTTTATCTCCTTCATATATGGTATGCAATAGTTCCCACATATCTTTTGTTGTTTTACAATCCATAACCTTCATAGATTCTGATCTATGCAATCCTTTTATAATCGCATTCATAGCTCTTGAATTTGCATGCATTAGAAGCTTACCTTATTTATCTGTAGGAGGATTGGCTGCTGAATCATATCCAAATTCCACTGCATCCCAAACTTCATTGCCAAGTGCCATCAGGTGAAATCTCATCAGCACACACCAATACAAGAAGTCACTTCCATCAAATACTGGTACTACATTATTGAAGGACCCATCCTTTTGATATTTTTGATCCATTGTGTTCTTAGACCACTTTTCCTTCAAGCTATCAAACTCTTCTGAAGGAACCTACTCTGATACCAATTGAAGAACACAAGCTTATACTGAGAGGGGGGGTGAATAGTATAAGACCACTTTTTACTTTTCTTTTCAATTCAATATTATGTAGTGTATAGATAGCAGTATCAATAGCAGTAATCAAAGCAATGCACAAAACACCATACACAATAGAGACATAGATTTTAACGTGGTTCACCCAATGTGGGCTACCTCCATAGAGAAAATATTTCTTCTAAATATTTCTCAAATAATATTTTGGGAATCCTTCCCAATTACAATGTTTATGGACCTCTATCCAAAGGAGATGTTGATCCCCTAAATCTAGTTTGTGGATCTCTATCCATAGGAGAACTCCTTCTCCTATGCTCTGGCTGGTGATCCTCTAGAAGACTACCTCCATTGCACTGACTATGGATCTCTCTCCACTTGAAGACTCTTGTCCTCACTCAGAAGACCTATCCTCAATGTCCTAGTTGATGGATCTCTATCCACTAGAGACTCTCCTCTCTGCTCTATCACCTCCAAAGATCTCTTCTCAATAGGTTCACTCAGAACCTTCTCAAATCTACTCAATAGGTCCACTCAGAACCTACTCAAATCTGCTCAATAGGTCCACTTAGAACCTTCTCAAATATGCTCAATAGGTCCACTCAGAACCTGCTCAAATATGCTCAACAGGTCCACTTAGAACCTGCTCAAATATGCTTAACAAGCTCACATAGAACTTGTCCAAATATTCTCAACAAGCTCACTCATAACTTGTCCAAATCTGCTCAATAAGTCCTCTCTAGGACTTTCTCAAATCTGCATTGCAAGCTTCCACAAAAGCTCACACAAAATCAGTCCATAAGCCTTCTCAAAGACTTGTCTCAAATCAGCTTAACAAGTCCACATATAACTTGTCTAATCTCATAGAATCATAAAGAGAATTGTTAGAGACTCAATATGTCCTATACTCAATGCTCAATCACTTTCTCAACTCAATCTCATAGAAGCATAAAGAGAATTGTTAGAGACTCAATATGTTCTATTCTCAAAGCTCAATCTCAACTCAAATCAATCTCATAGAAGCATAAAGAGAATTGTTAGAGACTCAATATATTCTATTCTCAAAGCTCAATCTCAACTCAAATCATAATATAGAATAGTTTGTTTCATGGAACTTGAACAACCACTTCATGCATCCACTTGACTAGGCTTAATCAACTCTACTCAACCAATCACCTCAAGGAACAACCCTTTCTCACAAACCCTAGTCCAAGCATGTATCAACCAACTCAAAATATTTCCAACAATGCTCAACAACAAATCTCACATAACAATGATACTCATGTTCTTTTCTAACTCAAGTTCAAGTTCTTTGCATCACCCATTGGCTTCAACAACAATGCTAATAAGACAAGGTTTTAATCACAACTCTCAATTCAGAAAACCTTGAAGCATAAACTCAAAGTACTTCACTCAACCAATGGTCTAAACAACAATGCTTATCAAACAAGGTTTAATCACAACTCACAATCCAGAAAACCTTGAAGCATTAACTCAACCACTTTTGAAAAGGAAACCCTAATCAAATCCTTTTCACTCCAAACTTAATTTTCAATCAAGCCAACCATCTAACTCAACAAAGAAGAATTTTACCCATACCTTTTCTTGAAGAGTAGTTGTCCTTACAAATCTGCCACACTCACAATTACTTCTTTGACAAACTCAATAAGGGTTAGAGGATAATTTTTATATCACAAAAATAATATCACAATTACACCTTATCACTCCAACTTAAACAATAAGCAATATCCTCACAATAATAAAAAACCCTTTATTCAAATACACCCACAAAGTCTTAACCTTCCAATATTCCACAATAGCAAAATTTAAGACTTGAAAATAAAAACAGAATTCTCCTTATACCTCCTAACAATATTTCTCAACTACCAACCTTTATCACAATGCAAAGACTTTAATCACCAAATACCTTATACCTCCAACTTAGGCTTTAATAAAATAAAACACAAAATGTTACCTTTGCCTTTGGAGAGTTTCGAACTCTCAACGCAGCCCACACAAATGTCTTTGCCCATGATGCAAACCACCACACGAGCTACACGCTCATTGGAAACGAAGAAGCACCACGTGCTTCAACACCCTTGTCCTTTCTTGCCTTGCAAAATGACACCAAGTTTTGGCACCTTCAACACGTCCACGAAATGCTTCCACCGAGGTTCGAACACCAACCACCATGCACACCAAAAATGTAAGCCCTCTTGCCACTAGGCCAAAGCACCTTGGTGGCTTCCAACTAATCACTTTAATACCTTTTTTTTGTTTCCCTTTCGCCATCAAATCAAACACGATTTCCGCAACTTTATCTCACGAGCTCTGCATTAATTCGTATATCATGCATTTATCAAATCGAGCAAGGATAATTTCAAAAACAACTTTGGCAAGGTATTAATATGCATTTCAATTAAATCAAACGACATCGGTGCTTCCCTTTGGCTTATGACATCGGCGCTTCCCCTTTGGCTTTTATGACGTCGATGCTTCCCTTTGGAAATAAACTTTGCCTTGTTTTAAAACTCTAAATCCAACCTTTGGATTTATTAAAATAATCTTTGGTCTTAAACCTTTAAACCCAACCTTTGGGTTTAGATATTTTCAAACTTTATAAACCCACTTTGGCAATATAAAATATTGTAATAAAAATTACAATTATTTTATTTGGGTTTTCACTATGGCACTTCTAACCATTATAATATTTATTTATAAAATTTAAATTCATCCTGAATTTAAATAATTTATAAAATAAATATTACCACTCCTTTCTAACTTCTGTCTTTTGCACTGTTTCACTTGAACTTCTGCCTTCTTGCTGAATATCAAATGACCGTCTTTGTTGCCTTTATCTCTGCTGAAATCTTGGTATTAATGATGACTCCATCTGGTGGCATCAATGGTGACATCAATGACAACTTTGACTTAGGGACTCAAAATGTCCAACACATAGGCTAATTTCAACAAGACATTCAATCAGGATTTTATCCTCCCAGAGATGCAACATCATCATCTACATGCAATGAACAAGACGAAGAGAGAGGAGTATTGGATTTAAGGTGCTAGTAGGCTTGTTTAAGCACAAAACATATGTGTAAGTTTTCATAAGGATAAATACTAGACTCATGTTGGTAGGAACCTAGGGTTCCTAGCACATAAATTGATAAATAAATAAATAAATAACCTAAAACTAAAAGAATCACTTTTGGATTGTCGGGAAGTCCCTTCAATGTTTTAATAAATGTTTTATATAATATTTCATGGATATCTCTTATGATAGAATAGTATGGTGTTTTATACCCACTTACGGTTATAGGTGAAAGGTTGCAATGCTTCCTAACCCTAACCTTATAATAATATAATAATTAATATAATTAATTATTATATTATTTATTATATTATTTTATTATTATAACCATAGGATAAAATATATTATTATTATTATTATTATTATTATTATTAATGTTAGGATAGTATCCTAACATGCCATCCCTCTTTGAAGAGCTTTGTCCTCAAAGCTAGAAAAATTTGGAAATATGTTTCTACTTATCCCAACATCACATGCTCCCTTGTATTTAATTTGATCACCCTGCTTCCATGTTTATCTCCAAGAGTGTTGCAAGAGATTGTTTGTGAGATATGCAAACTGAATTCATTATTTCCAACTCAACCTCATTTCTTCTTGAAATATGCATCAGTTACCATCTTTGTGTTTTGTAGTCTCAAGGGCTAGATGGAATATACGCATACTATCATGGTTCATAGAGCTCAAAATTCTCGAAGTTTAATTATTTGCAAACTTATATTAATAAGGCGATTTCAAAATACTTTTTTTTTTTCAAGGCAAGTAATAAAGCAACTAAGGTTTTATTCCTTAATTCTCCTTATACCCTCATGAAAGGCCAATGTCTAAGGTTGGAAGTTGAATGAAATTACCTTTCAATGAGTGCGCTGCATATTTGATTTGAACGCTTTAGAAATATTGTTCGCTAGTCAAAAATCCTAACGGTTACAGTTATGAATGTGAGATGGACTCCAATATGTCAATCCTTTAGTGCCTTCACTATTTGATAATACTTCTAGTGTACAGTATCGATTATTAAGGTAAAACACCTCAAGAAAGTGTATTTCCGCATTGGGACTGGATAATTTTACCTTTTTCTTCAAATCATTAATGACATCTCCAACAATACTTTCTTTGGGTAATATTACGATGTGTACAGATACTTCGTCTTTCGTTAAATGATGAAAAGCTAATTTTAATGTCTTTAGCCTTGTGACTGTGGGAGTGGAATATCCAAAACTTCATAGTATAAGATATCATAAGTCTAATTGTAATAAACCAGCATATGAGTTAAGTGATCAACACCACGGTACTTGATAGGTTGAGGCTTTGGTTGTGGAGAGTAAAAATTGTTTGCCTAAGTCTGATTTTAGGAGGATCATCCAGACCAAGATGTTGCACAATCCTTTCCACAACATCATCATATGTGTAGATTTTTGAATTTTGTCTACTTTTGATAATTCAAGACAAAATTCATTTTCCTTTGGCTTATCGAGGCACCAAAAATGGATAATCTATCGATTGTGCACATATTCCAAAAATGAAGGAACATGAGCGAACCGATATCTTTCTTTATCTTCTTTTGAAATGCCCCTCTGGTAGCAAATACTTAATCCATATTCAAGTTGGCTGCCACGAAATATAAGTCTCTTGTCAATAAGCTCACACAACATTGGGCTCGAACATGATTTCCTCATAAAGCTCAATAACTTCAGTTGGTGAATACCCAACCTTCTCATTCAATTTGTTTAGAATATCAGTTGTATTACTTTTGACAAAAGATCTACCAACATAAGGAAGCTTTTCTTTCTCCGAAGTAATAATTTTTTTTTTTAAATCTCTCGGCATATTTCACCATGATAAGTAATATGAATGTTCTGGAATAAAGTATTAACCATCTCTTTCTATCGATTAAATCGTGTGCATTTTTTGTCTAAAAAATATAATTGTTTGCCTTCGGTGTGTATTGTCCATGCATTCCATGCTAGCAGTAAAACATTTGGCTACATTTACACACTTTCATTGGACGAGTTCGGATACTGGTAATAGATTCAAAGGTTGAAAGTGTAACCAACCCAGATGCTAATTATGGGTAAGATATATCATCTATCAACACCCCTATCATTTTTAACACGTCTCTGTGAAAATTTCTCACATTTGTTCTCAGTGTTATCAAGTAGCCCAGCAGGACGAGAAATGTTTCTTCTGTAGCTTTGGACGATGCTTAACCTCTGGGACAAGTTGATTGGTGCTGCGATTGCTGGAGTTATCTTCAGATATACAAATGATATATCAGCAGTTCTTATCAGTCCACCACACGTCGTGGCAGCACCAGCATGTAGTTGCTCACCAGGCCCGTAATCTTATGTCCACATTTGTCAGCATTTCCTAAATTGAAAGCGACGAAGATGAAGATGAGCTTTATTGCATTCATTTCCATTCTCCACTTCGCAATCCTCGGAGGTAAGTTAATATCGTCATTTTCCATTGTGATTTTTATAATTTCATGCCTGAATTTCAGTGAATAACTATTCAACTATGTTTATAGCGTGTGCAGATGCTACGCAGATAGGAGCTAACAACGGTATGATGGGAAGTAAATTGCCACTTCCCTAAAACATTCTTAGATTTTGTAGCAACGCATATTTCATTAATGGAATCTCGTTCCACGTACCTCACGGTTTGTAACAACTTTCAAATTTTGAAGAATTATCGCCTAAAGTGATAGTACCCTAATATTATTTCATATCACTATAAATATACATGAGAAAACATTACAAAACTGTCATTCGCCCTTCCCAAAACCCAATGAGGAATAGCATCTGCTACCATTCTTGACAGTCCGTATCAGAAATAACACCGTTGTATAACCCATATTCCATGTAATTAGCCGAATAGAAATACAATAAACATGGCTTCAACATGCCCAAATTCTCAGTCGTGATAGATGTATTCTCTAATAAATCACTCCAAATTTACAGAGTGACTTGCTTCCGCTTCCAAAACCTTGAAGTAGACTGGAGATGATTTCACTGCCTTTTTATACTATGGAGACGTAGTGTGGCATCAACAGACTGACGTTGTGTGGTATATATTTATTTTATTGTAACAGTAAATTCGATGGCAATGGCAACCGTAGAACACATCAGTTTCCAATGATTGCTAAACTTGGCCAGAACTATAGACCATGAGAAATCCATGATATCACATTCTAAATCAATAGAGAGCAACCATATCTTGTTTCCCATGAGGACAACATCGTCTAGCTCAAAGCAACCTTCCATAGCAGAAAAATCGATTGTTGGTTGGAATAGGGGTCCATTTCTCTATGGATAGGAAACATCAGCATGAGGAGATGCATAGTCATTCTCACATCCTCTAAAAAAAACATCTTTTCATGGGTGGCAACAACCACGACATTTTGCCTTATGTTCAGTTTATCAATGCACTGTTTGCACAAACACTCCAATACATTCTTTAAACTGGTAATGTCACTTTATTGTTGGAAAAATGGTGGTGGCCATGGAGGAGGTCGGTCAGGGTTGCATTTCACGTTCTTCTCACCACGATTTTCTTGCAATCCACTTTTCTTATTAAATAAATGATTGATTTGGTCAGCATCTAAATTTCTTTGAGAAATCAATGTGCTACAAATAGCAGGATCAATGTCACCTTGATGTCTATGTGCATCACTCATATGCAGATTTGTAAAATAGAATTTTTGTAAACTTTCATGCTTGATATCCTTCTCTTCCTCGTGCACTTTTAAAAATAAATTTGCATTGTTATTTTTAGAAACTTTCGTTTCTTCCTCTGCATTAAAAAGAACATTGCAAACAACATTGGAGATATTGCAAACAATATTGGAGATATTTTTAGGGTTTGGATTTTTTTCGTTCTTGGGGAGTGCAATGGGTACCCTCTGGGATTCCCTGGTTATGGGCTCTTCCTCCTCCTCATATTCCATGGCTATGGGCTCCTCTTCTTCCTGGGATTCCATGGCTAGGGTCTCCTTTTGCATTTCCATTAAATATTGTATAATACGATCAAAACGTTCCATTTGTTTTTTTTTGTTTTTGTTCAATCATTCTTCTAATTTCTGCAATGTCATTTTTCATTTCCTTGACCAATGTGGTTGGATCCATAAGGCTATGATACCAGATGGTAGGAACCTAGGGTTCCTAGCACATAAATTGATAAATAAATAAATAAATAACCTAAAACTAAAAGAATCGCTTTTGGATTGTCGGGAAGTCCCTTCAATGTTTTAATAAATGTTTTATATAATATTTCATGGATATCTCTTATGATAGAATAGTATGGTGTTTTATACCCACTTACGGTTATAGGTGAAAGGTTGCAATGCTTCCTAACCCTAACCTTATAATAATATAATAATTAATATAATTAATTATTATATTATTTATTATATTATTTTATTATTATAACCATAGGATAAAATATATTATTATTATTATTATTATTAATTAATGTTAGGATAGTATCCTAACACATGTCCTCGCCAAGGCATAGAGCAACTCACACTATGCATTTAGGTTGTCACATAAGTGTTTCAAAAATAGCATAAACACCCATAATTAAGCAGTGAACGTAATTTAGGAAGAGTTTTTTCTAGATTAACAATTCCTATCAATATCTAAATGTGGTTAGGAAATAAAAGCAAAGTCTTCAAAGGTGTAACACAGGCCCTTAATAGCAATCGATTTAACCTAGATCAAACTAGAGTGTTTTAGTATTTAATATTAATTTTTTTTACGCACATAGGGCATTAGTTAGAGATTATTTTAGTAAAAGGTAGAGGAGTCTAGGAGAAGGCTATGGTTTAAATGGCCTATTATGAATCAAAGTAGGACTAGCCATTTTCCTAGGATAATAGGATACAATCTAAATAAATGTTACTCATTGACCCAACCTGGATATTCTTTTAAAAAAATGGCATTCATTCGCTTGAAGAAGAAAAATTTAGGGATATATAAAACAAAAGGAAGGTTTCCCTAGGTCTTACTTAGTGCGAGATCAAAAAATGAATACTCCTAACCTACAACTCTCCTTCTCCTCCTCTTGTCTGCCTCCTCCATTTTTTTGAAAGATCTCATGGCTTCCCCCCAAAGCCATCCTCTTTTCTAAGATATACTCCCTTTCCAAAGTGGAAAGGGGGTAGAACTGTGTAGCCTCCTAGCTTAATCCAGCTGAGAAAAGGCCATTAATTTCCCCTTTTCCAAAATAAACACATTTTTGTAATAAAATTTATTTTCTTCTTTTGGAAAGGCAAAAGAGACTGGTTTATATAAAATATATTAAACAATCCATGATTCCTACCTCATTAAATGAAGTCGTTTTTAAAATAAAATAATCATAAATTATTTACTCTTTGCTTAATTAAATTAAAAGCAATATTAAAACTATTATTAAATTGCCATCTTGATGTTGTAATGGTTAGCCTCTTTAATTGCTAACTATTACATGCATAAAATAATATTGAAATCCCTTGCTAAATTATTTAAATGCATTATCAAGGTGGATATAAAATTGTTAGTCTACCATTTAAATGGTTAGTCAAATTAATTAAAAAACTATTTTAGGGAATGTGATTATTCAGCTCCCTTGTTGGTCGATTTGGAAGCAACATAAATGCTACTATCAAATTGATAGCTTGATGTTATTCACCTATAAGCATGGCCAGTCTTGGAAAATCATAAAGACATAGTAGCATCATAGACATAAATCATAATCAAATGTTGCATCATATCCATGCATAGCCATAGCACCAACAAAGTTAGGTATTAAAATAATAAATCCGATTGCATTGTCTTCCTCATCAAGGATCCTATAGGGGTGGGTTGTGATATTCCACCCCCCTTGGACTAAACATAGTCCCGTGTGTTTACCTGCAATAAGAAATATATTATTACATATTCAAATTAAATAAGGAAATATGTCTATCATCCTATTAATCACACAAAATATTACCATCCACTAATAATGTTTATGACTCACTCACTCCATGCAAAAAGCCATGCAAAAGTACTTTCATCTATTGATAATAACTATACCTATCATGCAAGGTGTCATCCCAAACACTATCATCATCCACTGATGATATAAAGTGCCACACTTACTTTGCATAAGGGTGCCATTTCAATATTATGTAACAAAATCAATAATATCCTTCTATAAGAAGGTCTTTCCCTAGGATTTTTCTCATCTTAGACCCTCCAATATGAGCAAAATTTGGAGATCTATGCACTTTCTGCACGATCAATATCCTCAATTTTCCAAATTTGGGTATAGTTACTCAATTTTAAAAACATGATATCCCATACCTAATGCTGAAGTCCTTATTCTCTTTAGAATTTCTTCTATCCTGACCTAAATTTTCACTATAATACGCATCCTAATATTGCATTTATTTGACTTGATCTATTATATCCTAGTTATTACAGATCCATATACTTATATGCCCTTTCCATATCATGTCCTTGAGAAGGTTTTATCTCATTCTAATCTTAGGATCCACTCCTAATATGGATATATTTTTGTACCTTCAAGCCTACCAAACTCAAAATTAGTACATACTTTATCAACTTTTTAAAGAGATAATCCCATACTCATCTCAAGAATATATTTTACGTTAGAATCTTCAATCCTAACATTATTATTTAGTATTAGTTAGTATTATTAATCATTTAATTATTATATTATTAACTTATAAAGTGAACCATCACAACCCTTCATAACGTGAACCATCACATCTCTTCATACATGAACCATCATGTCTCTTCACCAACGTAGCTTTAGGGTAGATATATATATTAGGTTGGTCATCCATATAAAATATTCCATGAATAATAAGAAGAAGAATAATATAGATTCTAAAGGAGGGAGCCCTCTATAGTGGCAAAGTGATTACAAGGGAGCCCCCTTTGAGTGGCTTGCGATTACATTTACATTAATTTGTTAATAATTTTATAGTAAGACCTTTGGGTCTTACCATTTGGTATCAGAGCCATGTGGGACCCAGTCATGTGGGAATTTCTCAAATATCTTCATCAAATCACTTATGTGCGTGAGTATCAAACTCGGTTTGAGGATATCACCAAACACAACACAATATTGGATGAATCAATTCTCATCAATGGCTTCATTAGGGGATTAAAAGAGGAAATTAGAATGGAGGTGACAAGGTTCAATCCCTATACCATGATGCAAACCTATGGATTGGAAAAATTAGCTGAAGATAAAATCAATGCACAACAATGATTAGAGAAATCACTTATGGAAAAATCTTCGACCACTTACATCACTCCCAAACCTATGCATAATGGAAGGGCACAAAGCACTTATACAACCCCCAAATCTAATCAAACTTTACGAATTAAACATCTTAGCTTTGAGGAGATGAAGGAACGACGAGCAAAAGGACTCTGTGATAATTGTGATGAACAATTTGGACCCCACCATAAATGTGCTACACTAACATTGTATTTATTGAAGGAAGTTAATTCATGTCTCTCCATAGAGCAAGCAGATGAGGTAGTTGTGTCCAAAGCAACCAGTACACCTACTCACTGCAATGAAGACAATGAGGTCTATGTGCAAGAAGTGATTGATGTACCAATCAGGGATAAGGTAGACATACCCAAAGTGATCAATGCTAGCCAAAAATGCACTCTACAAGACCTACACATACCTTACTCACCAATAGTGAGTTCTTGCCATATGACCAAACCTATTCGGAACCAACGCAGAGTGACTACACACTCCTTCTCTGTTGGCTCTACCAAGGAACCAAAAAAGGATATGAAATCATTACCATCACTTTTGATGCATCATTATGAAGTATTTGAGGAACCCCAAGGGTTGCCCTCCCATCGTCATCATGATTTTCCTAAGGAAGATTCTACTATTGTTCTTGGCAACCCCCCGCTAATGCTTCATCCTTCTTGATATCCCTACCTACGAAAGGATGCCATTAAAAGAGTCCAAGAACTTACACAAATCCTTCTTGGAAAACAAAGGACAAAGCTTCTCAATTTGAGCTTTGAGGACAAAGCTCTTTTTAATGAGGGTGGCATGTTAGGATCCTCAATCCTAACATTATTAGTTAGTATTATTAATAATTTAATTATTATATTATTAACTTATAAATTAAACCATCACAACCCTTCATAATGTGAACCATCATGTCTCTTCATATGTGAACCATCATGTCTCTTCACCAACGTAGCTTTAGGGTAGATATATATATTAGGTTGGCCATCCATATCAAATCATCCATGAATAATAAGAAGAAGAATAATATAGATTCTAAATGAGGGAGCCCCCTATAGTGGCAAAGTGATTACAAGGGAGCCCCCTTTGAGTGGCCTGCAATTACATTTACATTAATTTTTTAATAATTTTATAGTAAGACCTTGGGGTCTTACCATTTTCTCATCTATTCTTTTCCAATCAAGATTTTTCAAACCTATGAATGAAATTCCATTTCCATACCTTCCCATTAAGTTTATCCACAATGTAGATTATCTTGAGAGGATCCCATACTCCTCTCGAGAATAGATTCCCCACCTATTCTCTTCCAATCATTTCTCTATTACATCTACTATTTTGAATACATAGTCTAGGTCCACAAGGATCCATGGTTGACATTCATAATAAGTAAAGAGAACAATTTAATATTCAAAACACCACTTGATGTATCTATCACAGTCCAAGCTACATCACTTAGAAACTTCCCTAAGCCTACCTATTTTATAGAACCATCCTTCATTATGTTTATAATGAATATTAAAAATCTCTTCACACATTGTAAATCTCAAACATGAATTCTACCTGTAACCTAGGAGAATTATATATCAATAGAGAAGTCCTTATTTTTTTTTGTTTTTTTGGTAGATAAGATACTATAGCATTAATATCGGGTTTTACAGGTTGACCCAAAACCTTTTACAAAAATCAGCCCAGGGCTATTGATGAACATATCCTTACTAAGGATCCTATATATGTAAAATCTACATGCCGCCAAAGCCATTACATCCGGTAAGGCACATAGCCTGTTATCAAAAAGAAACTTCCCATACAACATTTTGGGTATACCCCAAGAAAACACACATGCAACATAATTACAAAAAAAAAATAGACACGGATCCCTTCCTTGAGACAATGGAGAAACAAAAAGTTGCAAACACAGCAAAGTACTGAAAAAAACTCCCACAAGCTCTGTATTGACAATTACTCTTAATAATTCTTTGGTAATTGCTTTCTTTCGTATATTACATGCTTTGGTACCACATACTATCTTGGCCAATCAGCCTTGGAGAAGTGAACCTGTTGGCTAGATTTATGGCGGTGGCTATCTGGTGGTCCACGTGGCTTTGGTTTGAAGTCTTATATTGTCATTTCTTTCCTTCCTTGTGATTATCAACCAACCTCAAATTACTAAGATGAATAGGAGCCATGTTATCTGACATGTGACTATCCCCATTAGTCTTTGTGGTATTTCCAAGTAGCATCCATGAAGATTGACAACTCAGATAATTTTTATTGTGAGTCCAATTCAAAAAAGAGATGGGAATACTCCTAGCCTTCAAACTTACAATGCCTTCCCTGTTGGTAAATTTGACTATCATTCTTGGCATTCTTTTATAATAAGCTCCTCTAATTCACTCGGGACACCGTGTTCCCATTTGAAAAGTTCATCACCATCGACACCCAAATTGGCCAGCTTATCAACAATTTTGTTAGCTTCCCAAAAGACATGTTGGGCTTTTCTATCCTATATTCCCTAGAAAAGGATCCTAGCCTATTCAAAAATTGTTTTTTACTCCAAGGAGATGTTTTCCAATTATTTAGGAGATTTATAACATGCATAGAGTCTCCTTCTATGATCAAATTGCCTTCTAAGTCTTAAGTCATTTGAAGGCCTCTCCACATAGCTCTAGCTTCAGTTTCATTGTTCATCCTTTTTCCCAAATATTTGGAAAATGCAAGCATCATATTCCCATTATGATATCATACAATGACACCAGCACCTCCTTTGCCAAGATTTTCCTTAGCTGCTCCATAAAAATTAAGATTAAACCAACCTGTAGGAGGTGGAGACCACTTAACATTGGCTTTGGGGTTGACTACCCTAGGCACAGACTCATCTAACAAGGTTAAGCTTAAATATTTAGCAATCATGGTATCCTACAGATGAGGTTTACAACTATCAAAAGGGATAAGGTTCACATTATCGTTAGCAAAGGATAGGATCCTGGCAATGATAGTTTGATGATCATGGATAGACTCATTAAAGAGTCTATGGTTCCTTTCTAACCACACCTTCCAAAGATAGTGTTTGAGACAAATTTTCCACATGTATCTAAGTCTTTGGCTTGAAAAGTGGCAAGGTCACTGGACAAAAAAATCAAGCACAATGGTTGTTTTAACCCATGAAATATTGAAGGCCTGAAAAACCCCACTTAGGATAGTCAAGGAAAAAGGGCACTCAAGGAAATTTTGATAAATGGTCTCCCAATTAGCCCTAAACAGATAACAACGATTAGTGATGCAAATACCTTTACGCATCATATTATCAATGGTTAGAATTCTTCCTTGGATAACCAGCCATGAAAAGAATGCAATTTTTGGAATTAAATTTTTTATCCAAACTAAGTCCTTTTGGAGGACAAAATCCTCGTCATCAAGTAGAATCTTGTAAGCTGATTTAACAGTGAACTGCCCATTTTTCGTAGGAGCCTAGGTCACTTGATCTTCCTTAGGTCTCATGGGGATAAACTGTTGTTCGAGAATTTTACAAAGATAATTTTATTCCACTTGAAATCCCTAAATTCTTATTTGTTTACACTTCATTCTACCTCTATCCTCAACCATATAATCAAAGACTTTTCTGCCAATGAGTTCTTCTGTGATATCTCTAATTCATACTAAGTTATGATATTGCGTCAGTGGTTCATCCTTATCCCACCTGTCATTCCAGCAATTTATCCTCTCACCATTGCCTAAAACACATCTTAAACCTTTTTTGATGATTTTCTTACAATTAAGAATTGCTTTCCAAAAAGCAGAACCTCTGATTGGAACTGAGTCACTTATAAATTCCATATTTTGAAGATACTTTTGTTTGATGATAGTTTTCCATGCTTGCTTAGCTAGTAAAGCTAAATTTATATGAGCAATTCTCCTCAGACCTAAGCCCCCATTTTCCCTAGGTCTACACACTTTGGTCCATCCTGCAAGGTGTATCCTTTTTTTCTCCTCTGATCCAGTCCGTAAAAATTATTTTTGGAGTTTCTCAATTTTTTGGAAAACCTTCACGGGGGCTTTGAAAACGGAGAGGAAATAGACTGGAATGCTTTGAAGAGAGGCCTTAGTGAGGGTCAGCTTTCCTGCTTGAGATAGAAGATGACCTTTCCATCCAACAAGTTTTTTTTGAATTTTTTCAATAACCTTGTCCCACATTGACTCTCTCGGAGAACTAATGAAAAGAGGGAGACCAAGATACAAAGTGGGGAGGTTTGCTATATCACACCCTAAAATTTTTGCAATCCTTCCTTACCTCTGAATGGGGGTGTTCAAGAAATATAACTTGCTTTTACTGAAATTAACTTTCTGACCAACAGCGTCCTCATAGAGTTGCAAGATGTATTTAATTATTTTGGCCTCAACCACCGATGCCTTAGTCAATATAAGGGTATCATCAACGAATTTTTGGTGAGAAACAGCCCTAGTGAGAGATGTTGCCTTGATTCCTAATATTAGCCTTGAACTGCAAGCATTTTTTATGGTTCTGCCTAAATTTTTTGTCACAATGATGAAAAACATGGGGCTGATAGGGTCCCCTTGCCGAATTCCTCTGTGACTTTGAAAGTAACCAGTAGTTGTTCCATTAACTAGAATCGAGAACCATGCTTTAGAAATACATTATTTTATCAAATTAATCCATTGGTGGTGAAAACCAAACTTAAGGAGGACAACAATCAGAAAGTCCCAATTTAGCCTATCAAATGCTTTGTTCATATCAAGATTGAGGGAAAAAATAGACCTGTTAGTCTTATGAGTAGAGTGTAGAGCTTCATGAACTATGATAACTCCATCCAAGATTGACCTACCCTAGATAGATCTTCCCTGGCATGGATCTATGATGCGGGGAAGAATATCTCTCATTCTATTTGCAATGGCTTTAGTTAGGATCTTGTAAGAAACATTGCACAAACTGATTGGCCTAAATTCAGCCATAGATTCAAGGGTTTGCTTCTTAGGAATTAGAGAAATAAAAGTAGAGTTGATACCTTTTGGGATATGATTGCTTGCTTGGAATTCTCTGACAGCAGAAATTACATCCTTACTTACGATGTCCCAAAAATCTTGATAGAAATGAGGGGGAAAGTCATTGATTCCCAGGGCTTTTTCTAGCTCCATGTTAAACAAGGCTTCCTTAATTTCCTCAGGGTCTAGCTCGACACCCATTTACCATCTAGAATATAAATACTATCATTTTCTAGGAAATCCACTTTAGAATTGGAAGACCAAAGTACATGATCATATCAAATTATTTGAATCTCGAGCTTAGATCCTTTGCCCATCCTACTCGAGTTAGCAATGTTTTCAAATCTTATTTTACATTCAACTTTGATCTACTTGTAAACAAGTTTTGAATCATCTTGAAATTGAATGCAATCAAATCCTTGGTCTCAAGCATACTTCAATCCTACCTAGCTAGTCCTAAATTTTATGAAGATCCGCTACTTCACTTTCTTACTTTGGGTGCCAATTCTCCTTAACACACACACACTCAAAGAAGTTGGATGAAAATGTGATGGATCAAATTTAACCATCATAGGAGATAGTAAAATTGCTTTCTTTTGCACAACTAAGATTCATAAATGATGTATTAGATGGGATCATAGAGGTTTCGCCACATTTTGAGTTCTAGATGCTGCAAACATCCCTCGAGTGGATAGGAGTGATCAATCTCCCATAATTTGTTGGAATTAACCTTGTACACTACCCATGCAGCTTAAATGATACCTTCATGTGGTCTCCCCATTTCCAAACACTCTTTGTGAATGTAGGACAACTCGACGATAGCATAAGTATTAACTCTGTCTCAATCAATCGAGAAAAGAGATGCTAATTCCTGTTAGAAGTATTGAGTTGTCATTGATGTCAAAGGTGCATGGTATTCAAGGCAGAAATATTCTTCAAGGGTGAGAAGTTTATAAGGTTGGACAATATATCAATGATTTCAAATATGGACATGGTGAATAGCAAATAATAGACAATTATCAAAGTCAAAGATATATTTCAAGTAAAGCATATATTTCAAATGAAGCAATGAAAAGTATATTTCAAAGCAAGGAAAATATATTTTTTAAGTATTTTAATATTTAAATATCAAATTTAAATATTATAAAGAGAAGGACAAACGCTTGGGACAAAAATCTTAACATATTTAAATCAAAGGATTTAAATATATAAAAGGTTTAAAAGTCAAATATTATAATATTTAAATCATAGATTTAAAATATTATAATATAAAGTGGTGTTAAAAGAAAATGCGTCGACGTCCTTGGGAGTAAATATAAATTCAAAAAAAAATTAATGAGCTGACCTCCTTGGGTGAAAATGAAAATATATATATAAAGCAAAAATTTATTTTGGTGAGCGCAATTCAAAAAATCCAACATGTGATAGGTTCAGTGAATAATAAGATAGGAGGATAGGAGCGTAGAAGGATTTTTTATAGCATGGTGAAATCTAAAGCAAGACAAACATTTATTCATGTGCGATTGGTCTCAACCACTGAGGTAGCCCAAATGATCGTCTATCCTGCAATAGAGCACTGTCATGCATGAGGTCAGAGGTTTGATTCCCTTCGACAAAAATTTTGATGTGCATTGGTTGATTGGAGATAAGTGCAACAAAGGAGATAAATATTTTTTCTGAGCCCTTTGGTTTCATCTATTGGGCTAGCTTAGTTGGTCAAAGATCCCGTGCTAGGGCACTGCGCTTCTAGAGGTTTGGAGATCGAATATCCTCCATGGTTTGTTGGGTGTTGATGTGCAAGGTAAGGGTAAATATATATATATATATATATATATATATATATATATATATATATATATATATATATATATATATATATATATATATATATTGATTAAAGTATGAGATATAAGGTGTGAAGTTGTTATTTTAAAATTATATTTTACATGCTATAAAAGGGAGTTATAAGGTATAAGGTTATTTTTTCAAAGTTGTAATTTACATGTTATAAAAGGAAAATATAAGAAGTCATTTTGTTGTCATTAAATCTATATTTTGCAAGTTTTAAAATGGAGAAATAAGGAGTTATTTTTAAGATTTATTGTATATATATATATTTAAAAGAAGTGATAAGGGTTTAAAGTGGTTGATTTAATATTTAAGCAAGAAAATAAAAAGAGACTTGTTGACCATATTTGAAAGGCACATACAAAAAGAAAAAAATATTTTTGTCAAGGCAAGTTTAGAAAGCTGATGCAAAAAGAAGATCATCATCATTGAGGTAGATTTAGAGGTATAGTGTTCTTTTCTCAAAGTGGTTTTGTTTGAGGAAAATAATTGTGTTGTCATATAGTGGGAGGTATAAGGATTGATTGGATGAGCATTGTTTTGATTGAGATTGAGAGTAAATATGCAAGGGTTATAGATAAGATTTGCAAGAATATTAGTGCATTGTTAATGGTTGATTCTGGGAATAGATGAGCATTTTTTGTATGAAATATTTTGGAATAGATGAGCATTTTTTGTATGTAATATTTGGGAATAGATAAGAATTGTTTTTATGTAATATTGGGAAATAGTTGAGTAGGTTTGGAGCAGATTTGAACAGGTTTTATGAGAAGGTTTGGAGTTAATTTGAGCAAGTTTTATGAGCAAGTTTTGGAGTAGATTTGAGCAAGTTTTGTGAGTAGATTTGAGTAGTATTATGAGTAAGTTTTGGAGTAGATTTGAGCAGATTTGAGAGCAAATTTTGGAGCAGATTTGAAAGCAGTTTTTGGAGCAGATTTGAGTAATGTTAAGAGCTTTTTTTGGAGTAGATTGGAGTATATTGGAGAAGATTTGAGAGCAAGTTTTGGAGAAGATTTTAGAGAATATTTGAGATCAGGATTTGGAGAAAATTTGAGAAGAGGATATTTGTGTCTCCTATGGATTGGTGTCCATAAACTAGAGTAGAGGGTATTGGTGTCTCCTGTGGATTTGTGTCCATGAACCAGAGCAGAGGGGATTGGTGTCTCTTGTGGATTGATGTCCATGAACCAAAGCAAAGGGGATTGGTGTATTATATGGATTGGTTTCCATGAACTTAAGATGGGATTGGTGTCTTCTCTGGATTGGTGTCCAAAAACTTGAGCAAAGGAGGTTGGTGTATCATGTGGGTTGGTTCCCATAAAATAGTAGAGGGGATTGGTGTCTCCTATGGATTGGTGTCCACGAACTTGAGTAGATGGGATTGGTGTCTCCTATGGATTAGTGTCCATAAATTTTATATGAGGGGATTGGTGTCTCCTATGGGTTGGTTCCCATGAACCAGGAGATGGGATTGGTGTCTCTTATGTATTGGTGTCCACGAACTTGAGCAGAGAGGATTGGTGTCTCCTATGGATTGGTATCCATAAACTTGAGTAGAGGGTATTGGTGTCTCCTATGGATTAGTGACCATGAACAAGTAGAGGGGATTGGTGTCTCTTATGGATTGGTGTCCATGAACTTGAGCAAGTAGATTGGTGTCTCCTATGGATTGGTGTCCATAAACATTGTAATAGGGGATTGGTGTCTCCTATGGGTTGGTGCCTACACATTTTATTAAAGAAATATATAAAAAATATTTTGATATGGTTTTCTCCCAAGAGGGAGTTTCCATGTAAAATATTTTTCTCTTATGTATGTGGTGATTTGTGCATTGTTTCATTATTACATTGGTATTATTTGAATTTATTGCTTTGGAAAGAAAAGAGAAAAGTTTTATCCTATAATGTTCACCCCCCCTCTCAGTATAAGCTTGTGTTCTTCAATTGCTTCACTAAGATTAGTCCTTCGATATATTATTTAGTCATAAGAACCTCTCTTTTCTCTAATGATCTAACTTAAGTTATCCATATCATCCCCATAATGAGCTAACCTAAGCCATATATATCATATCAATGATGAGCTAGCTCAAGCTATCTATCTCATCTCCACAATGAGATAACTCAAGCCATCTATATCATATTCTTCATACTTCCAAGGGTTAGCTATATCTTCCTAAGATCTAACTTAAATCATTAATGGTCATCATCACACCTATATACCATAAGGTTTCATCATAGTTATGACCGTCATTACCTTCTTAATAAAATCCTAGGTCAATATTACCTCGTTGCAAGGTGTCATTCTCCTTATCTACAAAGTAATTGAGTTTATTTGTTTATAGTTAGTTCCTTATCCTTCCAAACTAATTTATCTTATTATCATTCACCTGATAATGGTTATAGATATTCTCACTCTATGTAAGATATTATTCCTAGGTAAGCTTACATATTATCACTCTCTTGATAATGTTAGTCATGCTTGCTTTGCATAAGGTGCCATGTCAGATTAATCTATCCTTCCTAGGATCAATTCTTAAATAACCTCTAGCTTATTCATAAAATATTCCAGTCCATTGTACCTAGCACCCCTTCATGAAAGCATTCTAGTCCATCACAACCTAGAGCTCTAATACCAATTGTAACAACCCTAAAAATCTAACCCACTCGAGAGATAATTTTTTATATATACATTCATTAGGAATCTATTTTTGACCACCTTGCATAAGCCATTCTATGTAGGTGTCTATTGAATTAAATCCTTATGTTTAAGTTGTTCGTCTAATATTCTTGACGAGCCAACTTATCCCCTTTAGTTTATCAAAAGGGGTGCACTCATATCTACACCATACACAAGTCTATCTATGTAGGTGCACTAAACATGGGATGAATAGGTTATCCCATAATCCATTATTCTTCTATATTTATCTCTCAATATTCTTCTAATTTATGATCATGCATAAAAATATGTCATTCATTACTCTTCTATGCTTCATTGTAGTAAGGACTATTCAATAATACAAGGAGTGTGTATTGCATAATCACCATAACTAGGCCACTCCTATATTAACCATTATAATTACCATAAATGTCACTACCTACTAATCACAAGTATTTCTTAACAGCTCATAACTATGGTCTATGAAATACCATTATCTCCTCTTTGTTGAAGAATAACATAACCATGATAAACTAGATTTAGAAAGTGATAAATACAAGATCACAAGATGACAATAACCAATTTGCTCATCACACATATGACACATTATATATCCTGAAAAAACCCCTAAGGTAAAAACCTATCCTTAAAATATATCCATATTTCATTTATTACAATTGAGTCCATTACAATCATTCCAAGAATCTCTTGATTCCTCTTTCAAAATTATTGATACAATAACGGGTACATAAGGACCCCATAATCGCTATGCTACATACCATGAATTGATCCATTAATTCACATCTCTCAAACATGAGGGGATACCATAATCCCCTTGAATGAACTCCATGTTCATCCTAAAATAAGATAATTTCTATCTTTTAATCGACACTCAAGGGACGTCTATCTTCCATGAGTATAATGTGTCCATACATTAGTACCAAAAGAATACATAAGAATCATTTCATTTAATTAGCTAAGAGCCCATACTCTTAATCAATCAACCACTTATCAAAACAATTTCATTAACCAATTAAGAGCTCAAACTATTAATCAATTAAGTATTTATCAAAACCAATTTTCTTAACCAATTAAGAGCCCATACTCTTAATCGATCAAGTACTTATAATAACCAGTTTCCTTAACAATTTAAGTGCCCATACTATTAATCAATCAAGTACTTATCATAGCCAATTTACTTAACCAATTAAGAACCCATACTCTTAAATCAATCAAGTACTTATCCATAATGAAACATACTACCTACTAACTGATCTAACCAAAAAGCGTGCACCCATCTACTGTAATATGTCATATTCATTCATTAAAGCATAAAAAAATGACAATATTGCATAGATTCAACAAAATAAGTGTTTCTTGTATTAATAATTTCAAATAATCTTGATTAAAATCATGCCCCTCTTAGGGTCACCCAAATTATGATAAAATTAATACAATGCCAAAGCCCTCAACAGGGTAGGTGCACTAATGTTGCTTCTCAACTAGTCAGAAACTGCTCTAGGGTGGAGTTTCCCTCTTCTTCGCGTTGGGGAAGGAACTTGATGGTTGAATCTCCTTCGAATCTGTTACATGCGATCAAGAAAAAACATAAAAGTGTCAAAAATATAGGCAACCTCTCATGATGGGGCCCTTTTATAAAAAACACATAAAGATAACATTAAAAATGTATAATCAAGAAAGTGTGAAAAGCATTTCTAAACTATGTTAATTGGATCAATATTTATGGAATTTCATAAATAAAGATAATAGTTACACTATGCATGGACCAATTATGTGAAATAAAGCATGAAAGTGCATAAAGAATCCATTAATGTCCTATTTTATGCTTAACGCAAAGAAACTATTCTAACCTAATTCTATTGGTTAGAAATCTGCTAAACTACAATTGAACCATGGAAATAGCTAAAATAAGCTAAATATCTGGACAAAAATGAAAAAATTAAGGCAGTGCTACCTCTATTGCAAAAGGTATCTCTAATGAGCAGTCTGCACTATAAATCGTGGTTGAAAGCCGCGGTTAGCAATATGATAGGTTTACCCTCAATTTTAAGGGCATTGGGCTTGACCTCATCCAAATTGATGTTCAATGGTCACCTTTGGTGTCCTCAGACTGATTTAGTAGTTGATTCACTATGAGGGGCCTTCTTTTGCCCGAATATGCACTTCTTGGCTCTCCTAGGCTCCTAGGGCATCCATAATTCAATTCATCATGAATCTTGGCAAGTAGGTAGGGGATAAGTGTAATATATTTCTCTCAGTATACTCGGTTGAGTGTACAATTTGATAGGGCTTCGCTACTCAAATATCTAATGCTCTCTCTAATAGTTTGCCCTAATTCTGAGGGGTACTTATAGGAATACCCAAGGGCTAGGGGTGGCTTCATGGAGAAGCCAAAATCAAGAAGGGGTGGTTAGGATAGTTGTATTGGAAACTTCCATCCTCTAACCACCTTCTTCTAGAAAAAATGATCGTTCAAACCTATTTGGCTTAGATGAAGGCCAACTGAACTTCAGTTAAGACCATAGGTTACAACTGTGGTCTAGACTATAAACTGTAGGTCTTAACCGTAGTTCAGCCTGTAAACCATAGGTCTAGGTTGTAGTTCAGACTGATTAGGCCAAGGAGCCCAAATTGAGTGGTTAGAACCACTGCTTTATCTTGGATTCTATCCAAGATCCTCCATATGGTCTTGTAGCATGTCCATATGAGTAGTCGCCCTCGACATGACGCGTTTTAGGTGTCTACACTAACATATTTCTATCACATTTGATCCAAAGAAATACATCATCCTCCAATATATTCCTATCATGATTAAACCAAGAGAAGTACATTATCCATTAGTATACTTCTATCACCATCCATATAGGGTGAAATAGGTTATCTAACATAATTTTTTGAGTCTATTCCCCTATGTTGAAAACATACTAGTTTCATATATTTCAAGACCATTCTTATTACAAAGGAGTATATTTTCTATCATATATTTTGAGTCCCTTCTATCTATAATGAAACATATTAACCACCAATTGATTCAAGTCCATTCTATTTAAAAATGAAACATATTATCCATCATATAGTTTAAGTCCATTCATATTGAGATACAACATGACATCCACTAATATATTTCAAATTTAATCAACTACAATAAAACATAATACCCACTACTATATTTCAAGTTCAAACATTTAAGATGCAACATAGTAAACACTACTATATCTCATATTCATTCCATTAAAATGAATCATACTATCCATTATTATAATTGATTTCTAGTCAATTAAAGAGAAATATAATATCCCCTATTATATTTCAATTTAATTCTAATTTTAAAATGAAATACACCTACTATTATATTTCAAGTCAGCTCTAATCAAATACAATATTCCCTATTATATTCCAACTATACTCCATTAAAAGAGCCATAATATCCACTATTATATCTCAGTATAATTTGATCCAAAAATCTATAACCCATTTGATCAATAAAGTAGCAATTTATTCAAATCAAAGTATAGACTTTTCCCTCATAAAAACAAAGGCTAATTTGGTCCAAATATCTATGGCCCATTAATTCCATAAAGTAAAATTTTATCTTAATGAAATATAAACTATCCCCTTATAAATCCATAAGCTAATTTGGTCCTAATATCTATGGCCCAATCATTCCATAAAGTAACATTTTACCTAAAAAAAATATAAACTTTCCCCTTATAAATTCATAAGCTAATTTGGTCCAAATATTTATATCCCAATCATTAAATAAGGTAACACTTTTTCAATAAAATATTTTTCATTACAAATTAAGTTTTGTTAGATTTTCAAGATGTATATTTATGGAAATGCAACCACAAGATATGAAATAAGTAAGCTATGATAAGTATATGATAATTGCACTATAATATGTAGGAAAATAATGAGATAAAATTCTGCAATAACTCATTAATATGTCATTAATGAAAGCTCATGAAAATAGTACAATGCAATATAATGGAGGACTTGAACACTCTAGAATTTTTAATAAAGAACTACATTGTACCTACTCACTACTATAATCTAACTCTCTATAGTAACATTGTCTCACACTATCACTATTCTTTCACTCTATACCTTAAAGGCCTATATATAGGAAGATATGTGCCTTGGCCTTTACTCTACCCATGACTCTTCATCTACCTATGACTCATGTACATGTGGACTGCATGCCCATTTACATCATTACACATTGAACACCTATGTATTTATTAGTTGTTTGAAGTAACTACTCAAACCTTACTCTAAAGTAAACTCCTAATCTAGATATGTACCAAAGGTGGTACATTTACATGACCCAAATGATGTAATATACTCTAACATCACCCTGTATTACATTATTTGGGTATTGAAGACTTTAGTATTCAATATGGAGCTTTTTATTTTGGATATTATTCAATTTTATTTGGTTCTTCTTCTTCAAATTTAGTAATATAATCGATCTTTGTGATTTATTAATTACACTCTCTATTTGTATCCTGATGTGTATTTTTGTCTTGTTCTCTTTCTCCTTATTCTTGTTCTTCATTTTTGCATTGTTACTAGAGGAATATTTGCTTCATGATGAGTTAGTCTATCATCACAATAATATTGACTAGGATTGCTAGTTTGTTTTATGTTTTGAACAAGTTCAAAAATAATTAATGATAGATATACCATCAAACATTATTCTAATGCGAATATAACTATTTTTCGTGTATTCCACCAGGCTTCGAAAAGAACTTCATGAATATAACCAATTAACATTGCAAAATTTTCTTCTTTGACTTCTTTGAGGAATAATGAGAATATTTTCTTTTCACTAGTGGACAAATACTTGTATCCTTCAAGAGTATCTATTAAATTTTGAGAGTAAAATTCTACTTCATGGAATAGTTCCTCATTATTTAATGCATTCCTCACTATTTCATTCATTATTCTATGAGGTAGAATTCCTTAGATCTCCTTAGATTTTTAATAGACTTGTAAACCTTGTATCTTCCTTTTTGAATTCTAAGTTGAATCAAATCTTGTAGTGTATGATTAATCAATAGAATTATTTAGCTCTTTAGTATTTTGAGAATACTTTTGATAGATCCTTAGTAGTCTACCTTATGTCTCCCTAGTTTAGAGTGTATGCTCAACCTTGCTAAGAACTTTTCAATTTTACAAGTTTTTTAAAATACCTTCTATCTAGCAAGTGTTTAAATATACTATGAACCTTGATTGTATGATTAGTTTTCTTAGTTTAAGTTGAATACCTTTTGTCTCCCTAATTTTCAACTTCACTTTCTTGCCTATGTCTCCCTATGTATTAGTAAGTAGAAAGCTGAATTATAAATTATGATGTACCTTCAAGTTTTAATAAGTTTTTTTTCATTTAAGACCTTTTAGTTGGATTAATGTCTCATTAATGTTAGAGACTAATGTAAAATGCAATTTCCAACTTTCAATCAATTAATTGTTTTTCTTCTTTAATAATTCAACTTTAATGGTTTAATTTTCTAAATTCCAAGTAACTAAAGTGTGGTGTATTATTCCTTATAACTCCCTAATTTGAAATTTTAGAAAGTAATAATTTTTGCAAACTAGTATTTCAATCTTTATAATGTTGAAAACCTTATATCTTCTTAATTAGTTATTTGTAAATATTTTAATGTTTGAATATCATGCAATTTAGTAATATCTTTTATGATATACTCCCTTTGTTAAATTTCTTTCTAACTCTCTAAGGTTGATATTTAAATGCATTAATTAATAACTTTAAACCTTATATTAAGAACCTTATAACTCCCTAAAATTAAGGAAAGCAAATATTAAATAATATAAGTCCTTTACCTTCCTTGAAATATGGAATATGTGTATTTATTGGTCCATCATGTCATTATTCAATCCAATAATTTTATTTTCTATTCTTCTATGTATGGTAGGGATCATTTAATCATGGACACCTTCTTCTCCTCCTTAATTTCACTTTGACTCCTCTTAATGCTTAACTGTGTGCTTCCAATTCTCTATGCTTCTCTTCAACTTGGGTGCTTTATTAGGCCCTTTGCCCCTTTGATGTTTTGGCCACATGGTGCATACGTTACTCAGGTGGCAAGTGGTGGTTATGGTCTTGATGAGTGTATTTTTAGGTGCCTTCAATGCTCATGTCTTCCTTGAATGATGTGCAATGATTAATATACCTTCTAACCTTTGTAATATACCTTCAATACTTCAAGATAAGTGCTACTCCTATTCTAATGTATTCCTTCTTGTACAAGTATTAGAAAGAATATGAGGCACATTATTTTTTTGTGCCAAGTGGCACAATATGCTTTGGATCGAGTTTACAAGTAGCACTCTTTTCTCTTGCATGTAAGGATACCTTCAACATCTTTTATTCCCTATATAATTCTTGCCAATGAATGCGCTAAGGGTATTATCTTCAATACTTTATCTCAATAAAATGGCGATGCTATTCTCCCATGAAGTTGGCTCCAAATATGGTAGTTCTATGGTACTCCAACATTGCCCTCTTCGATAATTATTTTACTCCAACAATGATGGTTCTATGGCACTCCAACACTGACCTCTTAGGTGATGATTCTTCTTAGATGGTGGTTTGTCTATTTCTTGGGTAATACACATTTGTTTTTACCTTGATTTTATGTAACTTGCATATGCTTTAGTCTTGTACCTTGCACTTAGCTGTCATTTGTCCTATTCACCTTGATTTTTTTTAGAGCTTACAATGTGTTATCCTTATTGCTTTACATAGATTTAAGTTGAATTTAATGTTGCCTTATGTAGGTTCTTGATGTTGTAGGTTATACTATTGTAGGTGCTATATTTTGGTATCTTTAAACACCTTGACACTTGACTATTTGAGCTCTTTAGTGGATATCTTCCTTCACTAGAAGTTTTCTCTACAAACTTGGTGATATGGCCACTTCGTAGACATATAATGCTTATTTTTTTACTATATTTGAGACACTCTATCTTTTGTCCTCCTTTGATACATAGGATAAGAGAGATATGGTGCAATAATATAATGCAAATAGTTAGAATAAAATACCCTAACTTGCACCAAAGTTTTGAAGTCTTTAAATCTCCTTTTGCAAGATTTCTATCTCCCTTTATATGGTGGCTCCTTGCTCTACTTCTTGAGAGAAAATAATGATATAATGTTGCCCTCCTTACTAGACAACTCTCTCCAATAATTTATTTGCTTGGTTAACTTTGTAATAATGAATCCAAACCTTTAATCATGCAACTAATATGCCTTTTGAAAGGTTTAACTTTGTACTAATTTTCACCTTAACTTGAATACTTAATGCACCTTAAATAACTAGTATGATGCAATAGTAATATCTCCTTATTGCTCCTTTAAATGAACTCTTAATCTATGCAACCTTCACTTAAGAGTAATGTCTTCTTTGTTTTTAATAAAATATAATATGATGATATTTTCCTTTCTCTTGAAATATATCTAACTCCTATTTTTGATGTGCAGGTTTTAACCTTATAAGAAACTATCTTCTGCACTCCCTTGAAGAATTTAATATGCAACCTTCTCCTTCAAAATTGTAAAATCTAATATGGTGCTTAATGAAACTTAATAATAACCAAGTAACTAACGTTCAAGTAATGAACCTTTTGCACCAAATTTTATTACTTTAATGAACTTTGTAGATGACGAATATCCTAGTGATTTGAATCACCTAATAGTTGCCTTGTAATGGATGAAATTGTAGCTCTTCCTTGATATCCAAAAATATTTCTTTAGCTCACCTATTTGTAGCTTTAAAAATCCTCTAACTTGCTTCCCAAAAGTGTAGTTTGGTGGATTTAATTATCCTTCATGATGCTCCCTTGAATTCTATAAATTAGTAGCTAGTAATGCTACCCAAATTGTTTCCATTTCATATTCAATTTCTTGGGAGAAGCAAATCCCCAAGAAGAAGAAGGAACGCATTGCATAGGTCCTTGATAGAAAAGTGATCACCACACACAATGGTAATTATAGCAAATACTTGGTACAGTAGGAAGGTTTGTCCCAAGCCGATAACACTTGGATTTTTGAGGATAAACTTATCAGATTTTTGAGGAGAAACTAAAAAGGCTTAACATTGAGAAGCTGAAGGTATTTCATCAGTAGAACTCATAGGAGCTGAGTTCATTTTCAACTAGAGGAGAATAATGCACCTTATCGGGGCCATAAATTTTTCTCCGAGTGTCCGTTTTACCCCATTTTTTTTTTAATGTGCAAAATTGCATGGAGAACTTAAAAAGAAATGCCCTTTGCGTTTGCAAGCAAAAAATGCCTCTAGGAGGCCCAAAATTAGCTTTTAATGTAATTTTTAGTTTTTGCAACTGAAAAAGTTATCATAACTATTAGTGTAGAACTAGAGTGGGGTTTCTATCTTGGGATAGTGGTTATTATTGAATAATGGATGCATGATTCTATTTTGGATGCCATCCGAGATTTTTTTTAGGGTTACTAAAAATAGCAAGTGAGTTTCTAAAAATAGAAAGTGACTAAAAATAGTAAGGGGGTAGCATAGGTTAGGGTTTTTTTTGGAGTATAGGAGTGGGAGACTATTAAGGGGGATGTGAATTAAGATAATGAAAGGAAGCATTTTTAGGTTTCTTTTATTGGTGTATTTTGTATGATGTCTTGTCTTGCAATTTTACCCTTGGAGTCCATTGTCGGTCTCCTGTGGTGAATTTACATCATTATTTTTGTGATACACCCATTTAAAATAATTCAATCAACATGAAAACCAAAATTTTCCAAAACTTTGACTTAAAAAACCCATGACACTATCATATGCTTTATTTATATCTAACTTCAGCAACATCCTTGCTTCTTTACTCATTTCAATAGAATGAGTGACTTCATGAATGGTTATAATACCATACAATATTTGTCTACCCATCACAAAACCCACTTGTTGCATGGTGTAAACTCAGGTACAAAAGACCAACAAAATGGACTCCAATCACATAACACAAATGCAATAATGGAAGAAAATTGCAAATTGATATTCTTCTCATCCCTAAATTCACACCCCCTTCTACAAAATATTACAATCCATCATATAGCAACCGAAAACCAAAGAAACCCTAAAAACATTTTTTTCTAAAACTGCTAAAAATATATCTTCTTTCTAAAAACTTCTAAAAATAGAAATGAGTCGGATTGCACCCAAATTCGGTGCACACATCCCTCTTACAATAAAAAACCTTAATTTAAAATATTAGGTCTCAAATTAAGGTATAACAAAATATTATAAACTTCTAACATCCAAAAAAACCCAAAAACCTATTCTAAAAGCTAATTTTGGGACACTAGATGGAGGAGTTAGGTCACAAAAACACTTTTTTGGATATTCAAGCCAATCGTAGATTTTCCTAATGCAGAATACACACATAAAAACACCTATTAAATTTCAAGGCCAACGGGCGTACGGTTTACAAGTTATGGCTCTAGCAAGGTGCATCATTCTCCTCTGGTGAAAAAGAACTCAACTCCTACGAGTTCAGCTAAATTGAAATCCTGTAGCTTCTGGTTATCAATTTTATTTAGCTCTAACACTGAAACCCAAGTGTTATCTAACTGTGGTAATCCTTCCCATTGAACCAAGAATTTATTGTAGCTCCCATGTCTAGTGGTGATCACGTTCTTATCGAGAACCTGTGCAACTCTGTCTTTTTTCTTCTTAGGCATCTGTCATTCCAAATTTACTGTCTCCTGTAATTCACCATCCTCAATAGTACCAAGATACTGAAATAAATCAGAAACATTAAAAATGGGTGAAATATTAAATTCATCGGGCAACTCCACTTTATAGGCATTATCATTGATCTTCTTCAAAATCTTGCATGGCCCAATTTTCTTAAGTTTTAGTTTGTTATACGTACCCTTAGGAAATATTTATTTCCTAAGATGAACCATGACCATATCACCCTCTTCAAACACTTTCACCCTTCTATGTGCATCAATAGACTCTTTGTAGTGAGCATTACTACTATGCAATTTTTCCCTCACTGACTATTACACTTTCTGGATATGCTCAGCAAATGCTTCTGCATCATCACTAACTTGTTCCCCAATTGGTAACTCAACCAAATATAATACACCTCTAGGATTTTGACCATAAATAATTTGAAAAGGAGATTTACCTGTAGACCTGTTCATTGAACTGTTGTATGCAAATTCAGCTTGTGACAAGGCTAAATCCCATTGTTTTGGTTTTTCTCCAACTATGCATTGTAAGAGGTTTCCCAAGCTTCTATTCACTACCTTTGTTTGCCCATAGGTATGTGGGTGGTAAGCACTACTGAACTACAGCCTGGTATTCAAATTTTTCCACAACGTCCTCCAAAAGTGACTCAAGAACTTAGTATCCCGATCAGAAGTAATAGTCTTTAGAACGCCATGCAACCACATAATTTCATCATAGAATAATACTGCAGTCCTAGTTGCATCATTAGTTTTCAAGCAACCAATAAAATACACCATTTTTGAAAATATTTCTACCACATCAAAAACTGAATCCTTACCCCACTGTGTCTTGGGCAACCCCAACACAAAATCCATACTCAGATCGGTCCATGGTCATATAGGAACTGGAAGTGGCATATACAACCCTGTATTTTGTGCATGACCCTTATCCATTTGACATACTTTGCAACTAGAGATAAACTTGATTATGTCTCTCTTCATTTTTGGCCAATAGTACTTCTCTTCTACAAGAGTGGTAGTTTTAGCTACTCCAAAATGACCAGATAAACCCCCATTGTGTAATTCCCTCAATATGTTCTCTCTCATAGAGCCATTGGGAATGCATAATTGATTACCCTTAAACAAGTAACCATTCTAAAAAAAATACTCTTCAAAAATAGTACGGGACTCACCCCCTACCGCACTTTTGCACTATTGCATAATATTCCTAAAATTCGCATCAAATTCATATAAATATTTAATCCCCTCAAATCCTACCACTTCATTCTCCATAGTGGTCAACAAAAAGACTCTCCTACTCAATTCATCAGAAACCTTATTCTATTTTCCTGGCTTGTGTTTCAGGACAAATGTATACTGATGCAAAAATGAAACCCATTTGACATGCCTGCTATTTAACATTTTCTGAGAATTTATATACCTCAATGCTTCATGATCGGTAAACAACACAAACTCCTTTGAGATTAAGTAGTGCATCCAATGTTGTAATGCTTGTACAATTTCATAAAATTCCACATCATATGTAGAATAATTCTTCCTTGCATCATTCATATTCTCACTAAAAAATGCTACATGTCGGCCCTCTTGACTTAAGACACCACCAATACCAACAAATGAGGCATCACAATCAACCTCAAACACCTTACTAAAATTTGGTAACACTAGAACAGGGGCTTTCGACACTTTCTTCTTCAAGAGTTCAAAACTCTCTGTTGCTGACGTGGTCCATACAAACTCTTTTCTCTTCGTGCACTTAGTTATAGGGGCATATATACTACTAAAGTTCCTAATAAACTTCCTATAAAATGTAGCTAGTCCATGAAAGCTCCTTAATTCTATTATAGATCATGGAAGAGGCCATTCCAGAATTACCTTCACTTTCTCATCATCCATCCTCATGCCATATCTCGATATTACAAATCCCAAAAAAACTAAACTATCTTGAATAAATATACATTTCTTTAGGTTGACATACAATTTCTCCTTCCTGAGCACTTCTAACACTAATTTCAAGTGTAACAAATGCTCTTATTCACTTTTACTATAAATCAAAATATAATCAAAATACACAACCACAAACTTACCATTATATTCCTACAGTACTTTGTTCATCAACCGCATAAATGTACTGGGTGCATTAGACAACCCAAATGGCATCACCATCCACTCATACAATCCATATTTTGTCTTAAAAGTTGTCTTCCATTCATCCCCTTCTTGAATTCTGATATGGTAGTAGCCACTCTATAGATAAATTTTACTGAAGTATTTAGCTCTAGCCAATCCATCCATCATATCATCCACTCTCGGCATAGGATACCAATACTTTATTGTGATCTTGTTTATGGCTCTACTATCCACACACATCCGCCAATCACCATCTTTCTTCGGGGTCAACAATGTTGGAGTCGCACATGGACTCATACTCTCCCTAACTAATCCCTTCTTTATCAACTCTATCACTTGCCTACTCAAATCTGCATTCTATGTTGGGTTCAATTGATAAGCTACCTAATTTGGGAGCGCTGATCCTGGAATCAAATCCATGTGATGCTAGATATCTCTTTTTGGTGGTAGCCCATCTGGTAAATCCTCTAGAATAACATCTTTATATTCACTTAGAAACTTAGCTACTGCTCTAGGCATAACCACTTCCTCTTTTTCTAGCTTCCTAGTTGTTAAGGCATAACATAAGCTAGCATCCCTGATCTTTGCAAGAAACTCCTTCATCAACAACAAGCTCTCACTTGGCCCATCCTCCTTCAGAGGCACAAGAACTACCTTTACATCATCCTTCAAAAATGTGTAAGTATTCTTTCTCCCATTATGGTTAGTATCCCTATCGTACTGCCAAGGTCTTCCCAATAGAATGTGATATGCATCCATCGAGATCACATCACACCACACTTCATCCTTGTAAGTGCTCCCAATTGAAAATTTAATTAAGCACATCTGATCTACTATTACCTCATTCCCCTTCTTAACCCATGAGATGCGATATGGATAAGAATATTTTTCACATTTTAGGTGCATTTTTTCAACCATGACATTTGACACCATATTCTCATAGCTACCACCATCAATGATAATGTTACATACCTCCCCTCCTGATGTACACCTTATTCAAAATATGTTCATTCACAGCCAAGAATCTTAACCATCTATGGTCTTCCCATTTTCTTTGCTCTACACCATCTCTTTCTTAGGATCAATAAACGTCCTCCTTATCATAAGGGTTTCCCCCATGTCATCAATAACTTCATCCTCATCCTGCTCTTCCATCTCAACTAGATTGACCCTTCCTTGTCCTCCTTGACCCCTTTCTTGGACATCATGTTGGGGACACTCAAATGCTCTGTGCCCCTCCTCACCACATCCATAATAGGTATATGACCTCCTCAGATCATTCCCACCTCGGATCATTCCCATTTTGTCCACCATCGTAACCTCTACCTCATTAGTATCCTCTTCCTCTCAGATTCTGCCCATCTTCTTCTCGTTTAGCAGGTATTGAGGATTCTCCCTTGAGAAAATTAGATCCACTTCAACCCTGATCTGAAGAGGGCATGAATCCCTTATTACCTCTTCTATTAATCCTTTTAAATTTCTCCTCTGCCTTGAGGGCCATTTGATACGCATCCTCCACTAAAAGAGTGTGATGCATGCTCATATCATCTTGAACAACAAAACTTAGGCCATTTACATACCTTGCAGCATTTTTGTCCTCTATCTCATTGTGCTCCACTTGAATGGATAACTTGTAGAATTAATTAGTATAGTCCTCAATGCTTTGATACTTCTATCAAAAATTCTAAAATCTACGAAATAGGTTTTGGGAGTAGTCTACAGGTATAAATTTTTCCTATAACTTCTTCTTCATATTTATCCAATCCCTAATATTTTCCTTTCCATTTCTCTATCGTGTATTCTATAAATGATCCCACCAAATCAATGTGTGTCCCTTCAGCTTTGTGCATGCGATTTTAACCTTCTTCTCTTCAACAAGGTTACTCCATTCAAAATATTTTTCTAGGCTATTGATCCAATTGATCAACTCCTTTGGTTTTAACCCACCAGAATACTCGAGAACCTCGATCTTGATCCCATATTGATTCCCATTAAGCCTCTCTAGAGCTTGTATCAGTCGATTTTCAAAATTGTGCCCTTATTCCTTTGGGCCCTATGGTTCTGCTTCTGCATGGACCTCAGATCCATGTTCCTTAGGTATGTTTTCATCATCAGATCCTTGATTTGCATGTGCCCTAGGACGTCTCTCTCCCATGCAATCAATCACACAAGTCAATCATGCTATTTCTACATTCATATACTTGATCTGCCTATTCATTTGGGCATATCTTCTAGGTGGCATCTTCTCTTCACTAGCAAGATCACACCCGCTCTAATACCAAATGGTGTAAACTCAACTACAAGAGACCAACAAAATGAACTCTAATCACATAACACAAATGTAATAATGGAAGAAAACTACAAATTGATATTCTTCTCATCCATAAATTCACACCCCCTTCTACAAAATATTACAATCCATCATATAGCAACCGAAAACCAAAGAAACCCTAAAAACTTTTTTTTTCTAAAATTGCTAAAAATAGATCTTCTTTCTAAAAACTTCTAAAAATAGAAATGAGTCGAATTATGCCCAAATTCGGTGCACACATCCCTCTTACAATAAAAAAACTTACTTAAAAATATTAGGTCTCAAATTAAGGTATAACAAAAGATAATAAACTTCTAATAGCCAAAAAAACCCAAAAAACCCGAGAACCTATTCTAAAAGCTAATTTTGGGACACTAGATGGAGGAGTTAGGTCCCAAAAACACCTTTTTTGGAGATTTAGGCCAATCAAAGATTCACTTGATGCAGAACACACACACAAAACCACCTGTTAAATTTCAAGGCCAACGGGCATACGGTTCACAAGTTATGGCTCCGGCAAGGTGCATCATTGCATATCAATTATAAAGGGAAGCACATACTTGAGTCTATTAGTAATTACTCTTGTAATAATATTTTATAATGTATTACAAAGGCTTATCAGTCTATAATCTTTGAAAGCTTTAGCACCTCCAATTTTTGGAATTAGAACAAGAAAAGTAGAGTTGACATCCCTTGGTATAAAATTAAATTTTTGAACCTCCATAACTGCTCTTATTACATTGGACCCAACAATCCTCCAAAATATCTAATAAAATACAGTCTAAAAACCATTTGGATCCAAAGCCTTCTTCCCACACATATCAAACACTATTGTTTTAATTTCTTCTTCTTTAAACAGACTAAAATTGAACACATACAAAGGAATACATTAATATTTAAAAATGTGCAATAATTATGATTTAATTAATTGTTACTAAATTCTTTTCTACACTTACCTATTCTAAATTTTTTTGTAAATGCTCTACATATTTGAGTTATGAATGTATTTGTGTGAAAAGAGAGATATATCATATACTTGAATTAATACAAGATAAACCAAAATGTTTAAACTAAGACAATATAATAGTAAGTTGACAATCAAAACTAAAGAATATATTTATACAATAATAAATTGAAAGGAAGCATTAAATGATAAACATTACTAAGATTATCCACAAAAAAAGTAAATTCTAGGGTTATTGCTAATGTAGTGAAAAAATTATTGACACCTAGGGTATTAAGAACCAAATCATAAGCTATAATTCTCATGCTCTTGCTAAAATTGCTCTCTCTCTTTCTCTCTCTCTCTCTCTCTCTCTCTCTCTCACACACACACACACACACACATCCTTACAAATACAACCAAATCCATTGACTATTGGTTTATTTCCTTTGATAGAGGAGGATGGGATTCTCTACCAAGGTTTATAGCCAAAGGTCACTAATTGTTATTCAAGGACTTATTTCCAAGGTAGGTTAGTGTGATCTATCCATTGTATTGCATGTGGTCCTTAGGGAGGGAAAATTTGTATTTATAAAAAGATAACTAATAGATGACTTTGCAAATGGTGGATAGTTATGTCAAGTTATATATAATATAGGGTTGGACTAAATTTTTTAGTCCTTAGGTATGACTATAGCAAGCCATGTTGTTTAGTGGTTTTGGTTCCTTTTCTTAACACGTTTGTCATTTGTATACCAACTTTATTAATGTTTTTGCCTGCTCAACTTTCCCAAAACCATGAAATATGGATAGATTCATAATAAATGGATATTTTGATATGCATCCCTTGAATCATGTATCCTAACAATCAATAATCTCAACACCACTACTTTAAATGTTTATCATGATTGTTAGTTGAAACTTATAGGTTTTGATGTAGGATCATGAGTATTAAATGATGTTTCTTTACTCCAAGAATACCTCTATTTCTAACTACCACTTTAATTTTAATTAATATTTTATCATTGATACCTTATTCTATATCCTTTTTAATAGGACGTATGTGTATTTGCTCAATTAAAAACTATAAAGAGAATCCCTATATAATGTTGATTTTTCTATGATTTCTTTCTAACCTTTTTTTTTAGATTCCAAGGCCTGACATGAATTGAGAGCAAAGGTTATAAGAATGATTTTAGAATTTTTGGTATATTTAGAGGCCTATTTGATTTCCTCTATGGTTGTATTCTTTGATATTGGATTCCACCCTTAATCAACAATACAGATTCTAGTAGTTCTAGGATGTTCCCTACTTCTCTTCTTTTTAACTCATTTTAGTTATTTTTTCTCTACCTTTAGTTTATTATAACAAGAATATATTAAATGCATGCATTCATATCACAAACTACATATGAGATGAATATATTTATAATGTATATTTAATTACTTTGATATGGCTTCATTAAATGCTACTTGGATGTTACAAGGAGTAGTTTTCTTATGTCCTTATCCATACAAAGAGTCATACATATTGAATTGACCATGATTGTAGCACATAGGATAACAATAAATTCCAATATTTTCTAATACCTCTTCATTCTAATATAACAAGTTTGACAAGTGGTAGCCTTCTGATTGTGAGACAAAAGACATAAAATTATATATTCTAGGATATCAAGCCATAGAAAAAGAGAAGGCAAGTAATTTACTTTGTCTACATTAATATAAATAAAGCAAGGAATATCCAGGAGAAAATATGTTTATTCTAAATTAGGTGGGCATATATTAGTCAATTTCTTTGTATTATCAAATAGGTAAATATTAATAAATTTTTCTACATTTTATTACACCATATAACCACTTTTGATCCAAATATTATGACGAAATATGTATATGTATATATAGATACACACATACACATGTATGTATAAATACATATATACACATATATATGTATGCATGTGTGTGTGTACATAACCTATAATTACTTTTCTAATTCAAGATTGAAGATTGATTCTAACATTTAATCATGGTGGCAAGCTACAATTAACATAACTAATTCATAAATGTAAAGTACAATACTCTTACAAGTATGTTTTATTTTTTATTTTCTTTAATATTTTGCATGGGAAATTTTTAGTTTCTTTTTTATACATGCATATTTACAACTTTACCAAGAGTGTTCTTGTCATGTTTGGACACGAAAATATTGATATGACATTTAATTTAGTGCAAAAATCTTCTCTTTTGTTCATAATGAAAGCTTACAACTTTACCTTATACATATAATATTAAAAATTTATAGCATATCCTTGTGTTTTAACTTTTTAACAAAGCTAATAGTAAATTTCACCTTTTCTATATTTCCAAAGTTGAGGTATAATATATAGATTTGAACCACATCTATGTTTGAATGATAGAAATATCTAAACAGGTATCAAGTTTCAATTGCCATTAATTTTACTATTAATCTTAAAATAAGTTTTTTATTGTAATTTTTAAGATAAAATTTGCAACCATTTTAGTTACTATGATTACAATTTTTAATAGTTTTAGTGAACTATCCATATTCTTGACAAGACTTATATTAAAAGGATAAGTTCTTATAATCCTAGAGTTTAATACCAAGTATGATTATTCAAAATATAGAGTCTTACTCAATATATGAATGAATTTTTAATATTATAAATAGTTCATAACATTAAATAAAAATGATTTCTTTGATAATAATGTAATAATGATTTGTCTTCCTTTGTTGAGTAGTGGAAATCCCTGTTCCTCTCCCCTTGCCTTCGATATTTCTGGTTATTTGTCTTACCTCATTCTTGGTGGTGCCTTTAGAAAGAACTAAACTCGAGTGCATTCAAGAACATATCCCATAATCCTTATTCGATCTTTGTGAAGGTGGTGGTAGAAAAAGTTGATATTGTAGGTATGTTGTCCTTAGATAAGGGTTTTATAGGTAAGGAAGTAGATATTAAGAAGGCACGGGGTTTGTGTTGTAAATATTGAGAATATTGAGTTGTAATTGATGTCAAAGGATTAATTTCAATAGTTGTCATTGATGTCAAAAGAAAAATATCAAAATTGCATGATAAGCAAAGCAAAAATATTCTCCAAGGGTGATAAGGCAAAACAAGTTGAAAGAAAAATCTATTCCCCATGGGTTTGAAAGTAAGAAAGGAAAAAATTCAAGGCAAGAAAAGGATTTAAATATTTAAATGTTAACTTTAAATATTATGAAGAGGGGCAAACAAGTTTGAAATAAAGACCAAAGTTGTTGAAAAGCCTTGGACAAAGGTTTACAAGAAATATATTATAGTATTTAAATCTAAGGTTTAAATACTATAATAAAAATAAATTTGAATTTAAAATGCGCCAAGTCAAATTTCAAAAGGTGGAAATAAATTAAAGCGTCAACATCTCCATTAAATTTGAGTTGCATATTTAAATGGGAATGTTAATTCACTTTGCGATGTTAAGAAAAAATGTGTGCCAATCGTTTTTGTTCGCAAAGGATCACAAAAGGCAGAGGGAGCGCACATGATGAGGTAGATAGTTAAAAACAAGTAATAAAGAGTGTTTTGGATATCCCAACTAGGTGGCTAGCCTAGGCGACAGGCTAGCCTACGCTAAGGCATTAGCAAATGAGAGGTCAGGGGGTCAAATCGTGGTGGTTACATATTTTTATTAAATTTTTATCAAGGAAATCGGTAGAAGACATCAAAAGGATTTTCACATGTAGTTTGTCTTGTGTGGGTATCTAGCTCACGCGGCAACCCAGTTGGTGCTAGGGCACAAGTGAGAAAGAGGTGGCAGGTTCAATTCACGGTAGCTATTGTTGGTAAGGGTAAAATTTTGATTAAATTTTTGCTAAGGTATAAGGTATGCATAATGGTTGATGGTGCTAGGGAGTTATAAGGTGTATTGAAAATATTAAATTTTGCAATGTTGTGTTTTGGTTCATCGTGATTATTTGAGAGTTGCATTTTAGGTATTATATGAGGGTGAAATAAAGTTGAAATTATTTGTGCATTAGTATAGGAGAAATAAGGTGTATAAGGTGGAATTAAAAATTGTATTTGCACATTAAGTTGTTTGGTGTTATAAGGCATATTGTGGTGTATTGAAAATTAATTTTTGTATGTTGTGAAAGTAGGAGTGATAAGGTGTGACTATGATTTAATTTTCAAATGATTTTTACATGATGTTTTGAGGGATTTGGTTTATTATTAAGAGATTTATCTTGTGAAACCAAAAAGGAGTTATAGGACATTATTTTTAGGTATTCTTATGCACATCCTTTGAAATGGTTTTATGTGGATTATTTGATAAGGAGTTTTGAACTTGTTATGTGAGTGGCCAAAGAGAGGGAGTTATTTTGAGACAGGTTTTTGAGAGCACATCTTCATCAAGGCAGCTTTAGAGGTATGGTGATTTGATTTCTTTCTCAAGGTGGTTTTGCTTAAGGGAAATATTTTTTATGTCATAAGGTGGAGATATAAGGATCAATTTTATGTGCATTGTTGGAAATATATGAGTTAGGATTTGAGAACAAAGTGTGAGTAATTTTTGAATGAATGTGCTAAGGTTTGAGAATAAATTTGTGCATAATTGTTGAATGAAATTGGAAACACATGTGTTGGGGTTTGAGAATAAAGTTTTTCTTCATTTTTAACTAAAATTGGGAATGTATGTGCAAGGGTTTGAGAACAATTTTGGCATGAAAATTGAATGATATTGACAATAAAATTGGAAGAAGTTGAGAACATAGTTGTGCAGATATTATAAACCAGTTTGGTGAAGCAAATTTGTGCATTATTGTGATTGATTTTTGAGAGTAAATTTGCAAGGGATATAGACTAGTTTTGTCAAGCAAATTTATGCACTAGCCTTGTTTGATTTGAAAAGAAATTTACAAGAATTAGAGATCTGATTTGAATGCAATAAGTTGATACATATGAAAGACTTAATAGATGTGAAAATAACATATTGAGTATTTTTAATGCATATCATTCTCTTTATGTTCATGAAAAAAATAATTCTGGGTAGAATATGTCTAAACTACTTTAGTCAAAGAAAGCACTTTTTGGAAAAGATATATGAAATTGTTTGTATGCAAGAATTAAGAATGTTTGAATAGTTTATGTGAGAAGGATTGAGGTAGATCTAAAAAGTTTTGTTATGAGCATATTTGAGTATGTGTTATAAGTAGATCTTGTGTTCTTCAATTGGTATCAGAGTGGGTTCCTTTAGGTAAGCCTAACAACTTGAAGGAATATCTTACAAGAACACAGATGGATCATTAGGAAGTATGCTCCATTGTTTAATGGGACTAACTATACTTTTTGAAATGTTAGGATGAAGATATATTTGATGGCACATGGATTTGATACATGGCAATCAGTTGAGAATGGGTACACATCACCTGCAACTCCTCCCATAGATATAATTGGTAAGAAACTATATGAAAATGATGAATCAAGCAGTGAAGAAGAGGTAAATTTTTTAAGAAGAAATAAGAAGGGTCCAAGGAAACATAAGAATATGTAGACTATGAAATATTTTAGTTGTGGAAACATTGGTCACTATGCAACTTATTGTCCATAAAATAGATATAGTAGCAGTGAAGATGAAAAATAATACAAGAAAAAGAAATAAATAAAATTTGGTTATGAAAATAAAATCAGGCATGGTCAAGGCAAGCATGAAAAGAAGATTTTTCAAAGATACAAGAAATTTTTTTATGCTGAAAAAGCAAGCAGTGCTTCAAGTGACAGTGATGAAAGTATTTCAGCTAGTGAAAAAGAAGAGATTAAATTTTTAGCAATAGAAGAATAAGAGGATGCTTCCATTAAAGACCGAGTATAAGAGAAAGAGAATACTCATATTGAAGACCTAGAAAAAGATAAATATTCAAAAAATAAAAAAGGAAACCTTGGTTAACATGGAAAAGGAACTTATTGCTGCTCTTGGAGAATTGGAAAGAGTGAAATGGAGAATTTAAGATTAAAGGCTCAAGTTCAAGAGGAAGAGAAAAAAAAGGCAAAACTTCTTCAAAATCTCATTGATTTAAGAGTTAAGGTTGAAGAGGAAAGATTTGAAGAAAGTATCACTAAAAAATTAAAGGCAAAAGAGTTAGAGTGTGAAAAGCTAGAACATGAAGTTATCTCTCTAAATAAAGGACTTGTAAAATATCTTGATAAGCTAAATAGGTTTAAGGAAAGCTCAAAAACCTTGGATGACATTCTCAAAATATAGAGATCTCCATTTATCAAGATAGAACTAGGTTATGAAGAAGACCAAGAGATACAAAAAATGGAGTCAAGATCAAAAGAAAAGGAAGTTTCAAAGGAAGTGATTGAAGAAGAACCTAATACCTATGATGATGAGTTGAGAAGTGGAAGCATCAAAGAGGAAGAAAAAAATGCACAAAAAAGGAACAGGGAACATCACATAAAAGGCAAGGAAAGAACTATGAAACCACACTCTCCAAGATAAAACAAATACTTCTTCCAAGGACATTGTTACTCATGTAATAATTCTAGTCATAGAGCTATACATTGTAGGTTTCATAGGGCTTCATCAAGAGGAACTCCAATTCATTTGCATTTACAGTATCAAATGTTACAATTGTAATAATTTTCGGCATAAAGCAAAGTGGTGTAGAATAGAATTCCTGGAACCTCCAAATATAAGCAAGAATAAGGATAGTCAAAATTTTCAAAGAGGTATGGCTTCAAAATTTTGTAAAAATATTGAAAAATAAGAAGATCATTATAAGTTGGGAGTATCTTTACTCCCATCTTGAAATATATCACCTCAAGAAAAGAGGTGGTGAGGGGGCTATGTTAAATGTCTTATTATTAGCCCCAATAAGCCCTTTGCCATTGATGTCAAAGGGAAAGAGAATTCAGTGAGGGGGAGCAGCTTGTTAAGGAGAGCAATTTTTGGAATCTAGTTACAATAAAAAGAATATTTTTTATAAGGGTTACCATAAATGACAAAGGGGGAGATTATTGGAAATATTGAGCATATTGAGTTGTCATTGATGTCAAAGGATTAATGTCAATAGTTGTCATTGATGTCAAAAGCAAAATGTCAAAGGTGCATGATAAGCAAAGCAAAAATATTCTCCAAGGGTGATGAGGCAAAGCAAGTTGAAAGACAAAAATATTCCCCATGGGTTTGATAGTAAGCAAGGACAAAATTCAAGGCAAGAGAAGGATTTCAATATTTAAATGTTAAATTTAAATATTATGAAGAGGGGCAAACTAGTTTAAAAGAAAGACCATTTTTTTGAAAAGCCTTGGATAAAGGTTTTAAAAATAAATTCATTTGACAAAGGTTTACAAGAAATATATTATAATATTTAAAACTAAGGTTTAAATATTATATTAAAAATAAATTTGAATTTAAAAATGCGCCAAGTCAAATTTTAAAGGGTTTAAATAAATTAAAGCACCAACGTCTTCATAAAATTCGAGTTGCATATTTAATTGGGAATGTTAATTCACTTTGTAATGTTAAGAAAAAAAAAGGTGTGCCAATCATTTTTATTTGCAAAGGATCACAGAAGGCAGGGGGAGCGCATACAGTGAGGCAAATAGTCAAAAACAAATAATAAAGATTTATTTGGAGATTCTAACTAGGTGGCTAGCCTAGGTGGCAAGCTAGCTTGCACTAAGGCATTGGCAAATGAGAGGTCAGGGGATCAAATCGCAGCGATTATGTATTTTTGTTAAAGCTTTGTCAAGGAAATCGGTAGAAGACGTCAAAAGGATTTTCATGTGCTCTTTGTTTTGTGTGGGCTACTAGATCATGCAACAACCTAGATGGTGCTAGGACCCGAGTGAGCAAGAGGTGGCAGGTTCAATTCACGGTGGCTGTTGTTGGTAAGGGTAAAATTTTGATTAAATTTTTTCTAAGGTATAAGGTATGCATAATGGTTGATGGTGCTAGGGAGTTATAAGGTGTATTGAAAATATTAAATTTTGCAATGTTGTATTTTGGTTCATTGTGATTATTTGAGAGTTGCATTTTAGGTATTATATGAGGGTGAAATAAAGTTGAAATTATTTGTGCATTAGTATAGGAGAAATAAGGTGTATAAGGTGGAATTTAAAATGGAATTGCACATTAAGTTGTTTGGTGTTAAATGGCATATTGTGGCATATTGAAAATTATTTTTTATATGTTTTTAAAGTAGAAGTCACAAGGTGTGACTTTAGTTATCAAATTCATCAATTTTTTTTGATAAAATTCAAAATCCATCAAATTTAAAACCCTAACGAATAAGTTTGGCAAATAAATCCTAAAATCGGCAAGAAAAAAATTGGGCAAAAAATAGGCTAGAAATGCACATGGGAAGGGGAAAATGCATGCCAAAAAAATTTCACATGTGTTTTCAACCCTAAATTCCACAAAAAAAACTTGGGCAAAGCACGCAGAAGAAGAAAATGGATGCAATTTTTTTTTTTGCATATTTTTTCCCCTTTTATATTTTTATATTTGATTTTTGGAAACATAATTTGGCAATAGAGACTACGTGCATTTGAGTAAAAGTTTTATATTAAAAACATAAAAAGTAGGTTTACATTATTTTAATACATTTAAATAAAATTTAATATTTAAATGTTGAAAGTAAAATTAAATGGTATATTATTTTTTAGAAAAACTATTTAAAATGGCACCACTAAAATCTACTGCAAAAGCTTGGAAATATATGACAAGGAAATTATTAATGTTTGTTTCAAGTCTCCATTTTAGTTTTTTAATTACTAATTTATTTACATAGAATTGAAATAATATATGCACATTTAATTTGTAAAATGGTTTTGGGTCAACCAGTTAAAACCCGGTGTTAATTATAATATTCTCTTACTTACCAAAAAAAAAAAAAATAATATATCAAATTTTATTCTGAATTTTTAAACATATCGAATTTATTTCGAACTTCAAGAGTGTCGAACTCGAACACAAACTCGAACTTGATAACTAAGGGTGTGACTATGATTTAATTTTCAAATGTAATTTTTACATGATGTTTTGAGGGATTGAGTTTATTCTTAATAGCTTTATCTTGTGAAACCAAAAGGGAGTTATAGGACATTATTTTAAAGTATTCTTGTGCACATCCTTTGAAAGGGTTTTATGTGGATTATTTGATAAGGAGTTTTGCTAACTTGTTATGTGAGTAGACAAAGAGAGGGAGTTATTTTGAGACATGATTTTGAGAGCACATCTTCATCAAGGCAACTTTAGAGGTATGGTGATTTGATTTCTTTCTCAAGGTGGTTTTTCTTAAGGGAAATATTTTTGATGTCATAAGGTGGAGATATAAGGATCAATTTTATGTGCATTGTTGGAAATATATGAGTTAGGGTTTGAGAACAAAATGTGCATCATTATTGAATGAATGTGCTAGGGTTTGAGAATAAATTTGTGCATAATTGTTGAATGAAATTGGAAACACATGTGCTAGGGTTTGAGAAAAAAATTGTGCTTCATTGTTAACTAAAATTGGGAATGTATGTGCAAGGGTTTGAGAACAAGTTTTGCATGAGCATTGAATGATATTGAGAATAAAAGTGCAAGAAGTTGAGAACATAATTGTGCAGAGATTATAAACTAGTTTGGTGAAGAAAATTTATGCATTATTGTGATTGATTTTTGAGAGAAAATTTGCAAGGGATATAGACTAGTTTTTTCAAGACAAATTATGCACTAGCCTTGTTTTATTTGAAAAGAAATTTACAAGAATTAGAGATCTGATTTGAATGCAATAAGTTGAGACATGTGATAGACTTAATAAATGTGAAAAGAACATATTGAGTATTTGTAATGCATATCATTCTCTTTATGTTCATGAAGAAAAATAATTCTGGGTAGAATATGTCTAAACTACTTTAGTCAAAGAAAACACTTTTTGGGAAAGATATATGAAATTGTTTGTATGCAAAAATTAAGAATGTTTGAGCAGTTTATGTGAGTAGGATTGAGGCAGATCTGAAAAGGTTTGTTATGAGCATATTTGAGTATGTGTTATAAGAAAACTTGAGCATGTGTTATGAGCATATTTGTGCATGTTTTATGAGCAGATTAGAGTAAGTTTTGGTGGAGCAACTTTGAGTAAGCCTTGTGTGTAGGCTTGAAGCATATTTGAGTAGAATTAAGAGCATGTTTTGGTGGAGCAGATTTGAGCAAGCCTTGTGTGTAGGCTTGGAGCAGATTTTAGTAGATTTAAGAGTAATTTTTGGTGGAGAATATTTAAGCAAGGCTTATATGTAGGCTTGGAGCAAATTTGAGTAGAGTTAAGAGAAGGTTTTGGTGAAGCAGATTTCAGCAAGTCTTGAGTGTAGACTTGGAGCAGATTTGAGCAGAGTTGAGAGTAAGTAGTAGAGCAGAATTAAGCAAGCCTTGTGTAAAGACTTGTAGCAAAGTAGAGTAGAGGGGATTGAGTTCTCTTGTGGATAGAGATCCACAAATGATATTAGAGAGGATTGAGTTCTCTAGTGGATTGAGGTCCACAAACTAGAGTAGAGGGGATTAGTGTCTCCTATGGATAGAGGTCCACAAAATTGAGCATAGGGGATTGGTATCTCCTTTTGTATAGTGCCCATAAACATTGTAATAGGGAATTGGTTCCCAAGATATTGGTTGAGAAAATTTATAAGAAATATTGTCTCCATGGACGTAGACCACATTGGGTGAACCATGTTAAATATGTGTCTCTCATGTGTGTGATGATTTGTGCATTGTTTCATTTACTACATTTATATTATTGTTGTTATCATTTGGAAAGAAAAGTAAAAGTTTTGATCTTATACTGTTCATCCCCTCCTCTCATTATAAGCTTGTGTTATTCAGTTTGAAGTCTCAATCGCTCTTGTTTCCCAATAATCGAATTGCTTCTAGGATGGACACTGTATGGGAACCCCATTCCTCCTATCTAGGTGAAGCTAAATTTTGATGGAGCCTCTAAAGGAAATCCTAGCATGGCCAAAGCCAGAGGAGTTCTTAGGGACTTGAATGGGCAAATTTTGTTGGCATTTTTTGAGAATCTAAGAATCTAGACTAGTCACGTAGAAGCTAGAGCACTCTACCAAGGTGCCCTAAAAGTGAGCTCTATGAACTGTAGAAAGGTTATTTTTGAGGGATATTCCTTAAACATTATCAAGATGGTCAAAGGGAACTATACTCCCACCTGGACTATAGTAAATTTGATAGATGAAGTTCTTAGAATAACTCAAACTTTGGAAGTAATCCAATTTAATCATATTTTTAGGGAAGGAAATAAATCTACTAACTTCCTGGCTAACTTGGGACTCTCTCAAAATGGTGTGTCAATCTGGTGTAATGAGTTCCCAAAAGGTTTAAATCATCTAGATAATGAAGGTAGGAATAGATAAACTATTAAGTGCTCTACTAGAGATCGAAAGGAGGGAAAGGTTGAGTGAAATGGTATAGTTTTTATTTTTGAAGAGACACCTTTATTCAAATATTTTGAATTTGAATAGAAATTTGAGTTGCACAGCAACATTAAGCAGTTGGGATAGATGGCTTTTCCAAGTGGGCCTAACTCAAAGACACATTGGAATGCATGTGGATGGGAAGGCCTAGGCCCAATTTCAAAAGTTTTGTTTTGTTTCTCATAGTCTATGTTCTCCCCTGCATGGGTAGCTTGTGCCTACTCTATTTTGAAATCCCATGCGAGGGATTGTGGTGTGTTTAGTTTCATTTGTGGTTGATGTTTTTTGTTTCCTTGGATCCTATAGCTCATGTGAGAGCGTGCTCTTCTCAAGATACTAGTTTCTCATGGTGGCCTACATTCCATTTTACCTCTTTATTGGATATATCCTTTTTATATAAGGTTTTGGTACCCATATCAAAAATTTTATCCTATTGGTGATGCTTCGGTTGATTTATACCATAACCACAAGTAGGACCAGCTAGAATGACCAGAGAGCTCAGATCCAGAATCATGTTGGAGTGGGTATTTTTTCAATATCTGATAGTCATGACAGGGCATGGTCTCAATGCAAGTGGGTGGAGTTTCACCTAAGGGATTATGGGTCTTTTGAGAAGCATAGGTTTTATGCCAAGGAAATTGTGTTAAACCAATCCATGATTACAAAGATAATGAATCCCATAAAAAGTGAAGTGAGGTAAGGTGGCATGCTTATTAAGCAATCAAAAAAGGTAAAGTGGTAGGAAATCCTAGGCAAATAATGGGGGCAACATGCTCCTAAACACAGAGCCTTTCACAAGGAGGAGGTGACAACAACTGGGAAGGGAAATCAAAAAATCCACCACCTTTCTATTTATCACAATCGTGAGAGGAAGTGAAGAATAATGAGTCTTACGTATTCCAAAAGGCAAGTGGTACCATCATATGAGTGTGTCAAAAACATGACTTACGTCGATCTAAAAATTGTGGTTATGGAGCCTGCAGCCCAAGCAATCCTGATTGATAGACGTTTTACCCAATTATTTGATATGTTCTCTAGAGCAGAGGAGGATATTACCCTAGAGGTGATGGAGTCTTGAGAGGATGAAAATGTGGTAATAAAAGGCCATGAAATCCTCATTGATGTCACTCTAATGGCTACCATAACTAGGCATATGGTCAAAGGAAGATCCATACATAGGCAGAAGCACCACTAAGAAGTGGAGTTACGTGAATTCAAATATTTTCAAGGAGACAAAGAACATATTGACAAGAACGAACATCCCTACTCCATGGAACATAGTAATCAAGAATGTAATGGATTTTATAACCACCAAGGACCCTGGTAAGGTTTTTTTGAGCTTCCATTATGCCTTTGTTAACTTCTTTCGTGATGTAAACCCCATAAGCATACCCCAATTCCTAATGAATTCCATGAACTATACCATAAAATCATGTCATAGTAAGAAAGGCTCTGCCATGCCCATGCACCAAGGCCTTTTCAAGGTCATCTATAAGTATGTTCTCCTCACCTCCCCTCAAGTCAAACCCCCTGCCCCCCTCAAGATGATTCCCCTACTACTCGGGCATAAAGTTCTAGGGGGAGGGAAAGCCATGGTCTACCCAGACCTGCTTATACATCCTTGGCCACGAAGAGAGGGGGAGATATGTTCATTGGAGGAGGGCCCATGAGGAAGAAGTTGAATATTGAGGAACCGACCACGAGATTCTCCATGAGGTTGAAGAACAAACAAGCATAGGTATGTGGTAAGGTCCTCACAATTTATTCAGAGGATGATGGGCCAAACCCTTCAATTGGGATTTTGAAGTGGTTTGTCCTTAAATTATTAGCCAATATTATTCACCAAATGAACGAGCTTCAGGAGGTGCTAACTAAGGTCTTATTCAATGAGGGTCACCAGAGCAAAAAACCAATGGTGGTTAATCCAAAGACGAATGACAATGAGGATGACAAAGATGATGACCAGGATGAGGAGGAGGAGGTCTAGCTACCTCCATGTGGTCACTCTATGCAAAAAAATTATTGTGACTATATTTTTTTGGTCTGCGCTGAGCTTGGGTGTTGTTGTTGGGGGTTTTCTTGTCTATGTCTATGAGGTCTATTGATAAGGACTATGGGTTGGGGCTCATGTTGGGTATGGCATTGCCAAGTTGATATTTTTTTTTTATCTATCTATGGTTGCTATGTATGAAGTTCATATATTAAGGCAGAATAATTTGGTTAGAGGATGAAGTATCCTTAGTAAGTCATGGTTCTGTATCCTCAGCTTAAGGTTGACTTTTATAAATAGGTTTTGTGTCAAACTCTAAAACTTGGTATCAATGAAATTGTTTAATTACCAAAAAAAAAAAAAGGTTCCAGGACCCTTCTAAAACCCCTTCATCTACCTAATCAAAAAAATTATAATATGATAGTGTAACTTGTTTCACTAGTATTAAAACTTAGTTTAGAATTCAATTGGAATTGTAGCTAGAGTGTCAAAATTTTAAAAACTTCAAAGAAATTGAAATAACACAGTAAAAGAAAATAAGCATTTAATGGAAGTGCTCACATAGTTTATCATAAAAAATTAGAATATTTTTCTTGATTTTATATTTGTTATTTTATATATAATTTATTTGATAATTACTTTATAAATACTTCTTAATCATTCCTACCATTTAGTTGACTTGATTAAAATCAAAGTTTGAAGATAAGTATTGTATAAAAGGATTTCCTTTTTCAAAATTTTGGATGTAGCAAAACCCTATTTCTAGTGAAATATTATATTATAAACCTAATATGCTAATAGCTATAGGTTTTAAATATCTTGATATATGATACCATATAAGGATGGAACCAAAATAGATAATAGCTAGTAATCATAGCATACAACTACGTCTACATTAAAAAGTAATACATAAAGATAATTTTTTTATAATTGTAATAAACTTGGTTCCTTTATAGTAGATGAAGAGTTTTTGTAAATATTTTGCATAATTAAAATGTATCTATATTATTAATTAATGTATTTGATTATGATTTACTAGTTTCTTGGTATTTTTAATTTGTAGATTTTGATAAATGTGATGATAGGAAACACATTTGCTATAATAAATGATTGTTTTGTAGATAGATTATACCCTCATTGCCTAGTACCTTTCTAAAATAGTGAAATCTATCATTGTTGAAGATAAGAGAAGGAAAATAAAATTATCTACAAAATTTTAAATATTGAAATTGATTTTTAAAGTTGATGGAATTTTCTTAGTGTTGTCTTTGGAAGATTATAATAGCTGGATAATGTTGTAAGTTAACTTAACCATGTTAAAATTTGATATCATGGAAAATTTCTTGTACAAACAAATCAACTAAATTGACTGGAGGAAATAGGATTGCAAACCATGTGTGATATTACCTTAGGTGAAATAAATAGACTAGTAGATAGGTGGGATATATATGAATTTATGTATCTAACAGGGAAGAAATTCTACCATGTTGGATATGCAAGAGACTCAAAATTTTATTTCAAGGGACATTGCATAATTTCACAAGATTGCACATTTATTGAACATTATGGTAGAAGTGGATGGGATATTGAATGATAATTGAGTGGTATATGGTTCCAAATTAAAATATGATTCTATGGTAGAATGTGTTGTCAACATAAATTTCTTAGTAGTAGGTTTAATTTTACTATTAAATACAAGAACTATTTAAAATTCATGATCAATAAAACTTTAAATATTCATGTCAATTTGTGTGGTTTTAAAATCGAAGGGATTTACATACCTTCAATTAGCATGTAATTGTAGACAATCAATAAACCTCTTGATTTTTTAAAATTTGGTTGGAAATCCATATAGGTTATGTATATTCAATTATGATCATCTTTTTAAACCTTTCTTATCCAAGGCATGTTATTTGTTATTCATATAATAGTTTTGATAGCATTCTATAAAATCTTAATTATACCATCATGGAATCAGGTCTAATTATTTTATTTTTAGTCTATCAACCATATAACTTAATTCTAGAATTTCCAAAATTCTTATGAAATTAAATAAATTTGTTATTATTTGGATATATATATATATATATATATATATATATATATATATATATATATTTGGTATTTGTAATGTCATTTAAATGGCTATGAAGAGATATATCCTTACTAATTTTATCCAAGAAAATACTTTCATCATTATATGTTCTTCAACCATCATAGTTAGTTATCACAAGTTAATTTATACAAATAAAAATTGTTGTCCTTGGCTCAAATATTAGATTTTCTTAAATAATACTATGGTGCCATTTCAAAAAATAATTATTTATTATTTTTGTTTGTGTATTCACTACCTTAAATTTTTTGAAAATAATCTAATCGTCTTTAAAAATTCATGGAACCATCTTAGAGTTTCATGTATATTTTTATATTGTCAAGTGGAGTACAAGTCATAAGTATGGAGTGATTTAGCATTATATTTATTTCAAAGGTCAAAATTTATTTATATTTAAATATATAAATTTATTTAATCCCATGGTTCCTATATACAACTCTTCAACTTAACTATTAATGAGATACATATATTATTAGTTTCTAACTTGTAGCATAAACTTCTAGGATGAAGTTCAATTTTAAGGGGAAAGGATGTAATGCCTTGAATCCTACCATAGTTTAAATTATTAAGTTTTTGTAAATCATTTTATGGAAGTAGGATTTATTTATTTATTTGAGTAAGAAATATTTTTTTTAATCCATATTTAAATATGTATAGTGATGTATTGGATGTGAACTGAATCTAAATATGTGTGAGCTTGAAGTTATTTAATTACTAACTATGAAGGTCAAGAGAGGTATGTGTACTTATGTGTGTGCAAATGTGAATGGACCAACAAGACTGAGATATTATGTACAAACTTGATATAATATGTGAATAATATAATGAGCATTAGTATTGTGTGTGTGTATATGTCATGTGAAAGATAGTGTATTTCATACCTTGCTTATGCATAGTTACGTGCCTGTTCATGTGATCTTGTGTAAAATTATTACAATGAATTAAATTTTAATTATTAGTGTTTAAATTGTGAATTCAATGATAATAATAATAATAACTATTATCATACTAACAATAATTAAATAAATCAAACCTGATTAAAAATATGTATAATAACAATATTAAACAATTAAATTGGGTATGCTAGGTTACATTTCGTAACCATTAGGATAATTCAATTTTATATAATTTGGAAGTGAGGTTGGAAAGTGGAGACAACTAACCACTTATTAATTATTCATGGATAAGAATTAGAAAAGACAACAAAACATAAATACATGTGTAATTCATAGGAAATAAGGATACAAGAGTAGAATATGAAGAACAATAGTACAAAATTTAAATAAAGAAACAAATGAGGGTTTGTTAAGGGATTTACCAAGTTCTTGTATAGGATACAAAGAGAATAAAATACCAAATGTGCAAGAAACAACACAAATGAAGGGCAAGACTTATTAAAAAAGGTTCAATGAACAAGAATTAAGGGAAAATATACCCTAATATAGAAATAAAATATTATCCTTTGATATTGGTAATGAATTGAAAGAGCATTTAGTTTAAATTGAATAAAAAAATCAAAAATATCAATCTAAGAAAGAAATAAAAATCTACATAATATTTATGACTTAACTAGTTTTTACCAATTTCTTATATGCATGTACTTGTTTAGAAACTACTTGTGAATGGTATATATATTCAGGTTGTGAATTCTTTGCAATTAAATTTGTGTTTCTTGTTTGTTCCTTGGATATTTGAAATTACTTATGAATAGTTTATATTAGAATTTGGATTGTTTGTTTGTATTAATGAATATTTATTGTTAGGTTTGGAAGGTCCAATTGTACTTATAAATTAAAAAACCATACCTAGGGTTCATGGGAGGAGACCTAAACATAGGTTTTATGTGTTCCCCTATTTATATGATAAAGCAATTTGGAGCTACCCTAGTCCTATATGTTGAGTATTGTGTGGGATTTTCTCACAAGATCAAAATGTTAATTAATTAATCATGGAAGTGTATGCATGCATTTAGTATTTTTAATTCCAATTCTAATTGGTGCTACTTAGCCATGTCATGGGGTACAATGGGATCCTCTACATTTGAAGTCATAAGTCTAATAAAGGTACATGAAATAAAAAATATGTTTATATTTGTTATATGAGATTCATGCTATATTCATGATGCTTATGGATCATCTGTTAAATTTATTTTCTCTTGGTTTACCTATATGTTTTGTTACTTAGCTATATCTTATATTTTCATTGGGATAATATGTATTTATTTTGGCAAGAAATTTAGTTTTTCCCTCTTGATTAGTCACCTTAGATTAATTGGCAAGTAAATGCAGAACTCCATAGATATTTTACATATATATTTTTAAATGGAATGGATAAACATAGATTTGGAAGAATTTTTAGTTGGAAATTGCATTAAAAATTTATTTAACATTCATATGAATCATAGAACTTTTATTCCATAGAATTATGAAAATTATTGATAGATACTTTTTCCATTGAATAAATCCACATAGAAATATTAGAATTCACAATATTTTGCAGAAGAAAATAGAAGTAGTACATCCACTCAGATCTTATACAGAAAATGTAAAGATACAAAAGAAATAAAAAGAGACAGATATTGGGGGTGCCTATGATAACTATAAATATCCACTATATCTATAGATCAAAGTACACAACGTGTTAATGACCAAAAAATGAGTGGGAGGGTGGTATTTATAACAATACAAAAATTCTAAATATATCATAAAGTTAACCTATGTTAACATTACAAGAGAGATTTAGGTTAATTATAATATGTAAAGAGGGTTTAGCTATATTAAGTTTAACCATATCTCATAGGGCTTACATAATAAAATATTACAAATAACTGATACATTGTATAATGAAATTTCCTTAGGTCTATCCAATACATTATACAATATCAATCTTGGCCATGAATCATATTATAAATTCAACATGCCCCATAATATGAACTAATGAGTAAGGGAGAAAATGCATTAGTTATAATAATATATTCCTCCTATAATTGATGTTCTAGTGGGCCTATAAATTTGAGGTAAATCCTTCTAAATCTCCCTCATGATCTAGAATATGTCTACCAAGCTTCAAGAACTCAACTTCAATCCTTTGTGGCTTCTATTCTTCATTGGATGTCCATCCCTCTTATGGTATCCACAAGTGGTCTTAATTTTATTTGAAGACTTATATTGGACCTTGAACCCCTATGTCTTAGCCTCCTTATATTTGAATTCCTTTGCATAAGCCTATATTTTTGGAGTACCATCATAATTTCACTTTGCCACCTAAAATTGAACTAGGAGAAAACAAAGTTGATTAAGAGTAAGAGTTTTTTTGAGATTCCAGAAACATAGGAATCATATGAACCATTAGGTTCAATATCTAAAAAGAGGAAGGATATTAGAAAGGATATTTTTTACACATTCTACATTATCTTTCTTCTTTCCTATAGAATATGCAATAGCTTCCCTCAAATCCTTGAATATCATAATATAGTCTTCAATGTTATCAGAATCAACTATTTTAAAAGAAGAAAGATCCAATTCCAAGTGGATTACTTTATTAGTATTAACTTCCAAAAACATTTAGGTAGTTTTTACCATAACTTTATAGGGTCACTCTCATATTTAATGTGGAAAAGAAATTCTAGTTGAATCAAAAATAAAAATATTCCAAAAGCCTCTTATTTCCTTTGAGGGAAAGTTATATCATCAACAAAAACTACTTTATCCTCTTGTAAGATTCACCATAGGTTCTTACTTTGTAGTAGAAAAATCATTGGGGTTGACCAAATACTATAATTTCTCCTATTAATGTAAGTAATAAGGGATTTATAACCCATATCACATAATCTAACTCCTATGACCATATAAAGTCAATGAATTAATGACACCAATGTCTAGATATTGAAACATCATTTTCTTTAAAAAGTATTGTCTCAAATTACTTCCATATATAGAAGTTATGGCCTTCAAAATTTTCATCCTAATAGACCCAAAAAAATTTAAAATTGAAGTTCCAAACCTTAGAAAAATAAAATCCAATTGCATGTTTACACTTGATGATCCATGATTCACTAATACCATTTAATTATATTTCACCAACTCAACCCTCTCAAACCGATGTGAATATGATGCTTAGTATTTTATAATTGGTTAGAGACTAATATATACATGAAATCCTTCTATGCACCACATTAAACTTCCATGTTGGCCAATGGTAAATTCCTTCAACCTTTAAAAAAACATGAATGACATTGAAGAGGCTTGAACTTTATCCTCACAACCTCTAAATACAATACACTAACTAGTTTTGTTGCCACACATTTGGAATATGGAGGAGATACACTTCTACTTCACCCAACCCCTATACATTATTCAAAATCATGCATAATATTTGAATGCACACCATCTTCTTCCCAAGATGTCCCTACTAGCTAGTCTACCATTACACAAGGTGGTGACCAAAAGGAAGTTTCTTCCATAGAATCCACATATACCCATTTTAGTAGAATGCAAGGTATGGGTCCAAAATCGAATGAATGACCCATCATATCCAAGCCATTATTGAAGTCACCATGCTACCAAATAATTGGGTAAAAATTTAGAAGAAACCTTAGCATAGCCCTAACTACCATAAAAACTTCCACCAAATATCTTGCTTTTTCATAGCAAAATAACACCCACTACGACCCAAACTTGGTGACTCATATGAATTTCTTAGAAAATACTCCATTGGCCATAATGGCTACTTAAATATTTGCATTAAATTACATGCTCTATATATAAAGGATAATAATATGTGCTCAAATCCACTTGGGAATCAAACCAAGGCCTATGCATGGAAATTAACCAATTTTTAATTAAAAAATGTTGTGCTATTTTCCTCCTTAAAGTAATAGCCCTAGGCAAAGTGCCTTCAACAATCAAGGATGTATAATTTAAAACCTAGTATTAATAAGATATGAACACAATGATATTTATTGACCTTACATAATTATATTAAGGAAGAAATAAGGTATCATATATTTTCCTTTATCCAAATTTTTTGAAGAGATATTGAAGGCTCCAAAGGATGATTGTTTTAACCAAGTGAGGTAGATCCATGCCTACTATAATACCATGTTGAAATTAATAATATTTTCATAAATAAATAGTATTTCATCCTCTCAAAACTTATAAAGCAAACATAAAGGAATAAAATATAGAAAAAAGACAAATATAGGGGGTGTCTATGCACACAATAAATATTCACTATATTCATAGATAATTTTTTCTTAGGTGGAAAAGAAGGGGTTTTGAGAGGGTCCCTAAATATTTTACATATTTAGAAATTGGACCAACCAAGAAGGACCAAAAAAATCAAATAAAAACAATAGAGCATAGGAAAGGGCCTAGCCCACAATAAATAGGGGAGAAAAAACTATCAACCAGAACACAAAAAGAACCAAACAATAGATAACTAGAGATATATCCAACCAAATACAAACCCAAGAGAAAAAAAATGCTAGACAAATAGAGCACCAAAATACCTACTCTAGGTTCTCCTTAATAAAGGTCTTGTTATTCTTGAGGTATTTCATTATACAGGCAACCTCTTCCACGTAAATGGTTGTCAACTTTATAGATCTACTAAGGGAAGATAAGAGGAGGAAAAAAGATAGAGAAATAATATGAATCGTTTGTTATCATTGATGAAACAAAATCACTTCTTGCAAAAGAAATAAGGCCTTACAGGAAATTCTCTTTCTAGATATATACGATAAAATTACACAACACTTCAATGATTAAATAAGGAGGGGAATATTTATAACAATATTAAAATCTCAACTAAATATTATATTTTAACCTAATACAATTCAACAAGAGGAATTTAAGTTAAATATAAATTATAAATAAGGTTAACTACAACCCATAGGGCTTACATAAATAAATACTACAAATAATTAATAAATGTATAATGATATGCACTTAGGCCTATTCAATACATTGCATAATTTCATCCTTAGCCATGATTTAGATTACAATTTTGACAACCATAGAATAACATGGAACATATGAGGATTATATATGTATTTATAAAGGTTTTTTTTTTAGGAAGAAATTATTTGTAAATATAGAAATATGTAATTGTTTCTACTTCATGTTAAACTATGAAAGAAGAATGTGACTAGAATGAACTTTATATTTTTAGAAATACAATGATGAATGGATACATCCATTGCGCAGGAAGGGAAAAAAAGTATTCAAAATTCAGAGGATGGGAAGGCCCAAATTCAAATTTTTGGACCTCAGGACACCCTTGACTGCAACCAAACTGGCAGAATCTCTGAGGATGGGGAGGTCCGTGACCCTGCTAACGATAACCCGATAGGGTTTTGGAGGAATGAACCCCCCAAAGAAGGTGATCATCATGGGACCCCTCCCTCTGAGGGCCCTAGCTTAGAAAAGGTGTCTTTTTCTAAGGTTGTTGCAGGAGGACAATAGTGCATACCTGAGCCCCACTCTACTTTTGAGCCCATTGGGTCAAAAGTCAGAATTCCTGATAGTTTGATCCAAAAATATTTGTCTTATGAATATTTTAATTTAGTTGGGAAAGTGATTGGAGGACATCCTAATTTAGAAGTCATTCGTAGTTGGGCTCTTTCCAAGTGGAAGACTGTTGGGTCCTTGGAAATCTTTGGCCTGACCCAAGGCTTTTTTGGGATTCATTTGAGTAATCGTGATGATGCCAGCAGAATACTTACTGGTGGTCCTTGGTTCCTAGGGTGGAAGAGTATTTTCCTACGTAAATGGGATCCTAAATTTGATCCTAAAATCCAAAGTATAAATTTTGCACCCATCTGGGTTAGGTTACCTAATCTTCCTTGGCATTGCTGGTATCCGGATATTCTTGCTGCTATTGCCAAAACTATTGGAACTCTGGTTGCTATTGATCATGCTACCTTAGCCAGATCTCGGATGACCACAACTAGAATATGTGTTAATGCCAACCTTGACTCTGAACTTCCAAATTTTGTGGAGCTTGAATATAGTGGCTTTTATCGAAAGCAGGAGATTGAATATGAAAACAAGCCGGCTTTCTATGTGGAGTGTCATACTCAGGGACATCTCAGGATTCATTGTCCTCTACTAAAAAAACAATTAGAAGAACCAGCTAAGCAGCATGAAGTCCCTTCTCATCAGATGCAAGGATGGAAGAAATTTGGTCCTATTGTTCCAAGTCAAAATATCCAAGAATGGAAGATTGTTGGTCCTAAAAAGAGTTATAGATAGTTCAAGCAAGGGCAGCATAAAGGTAACAAAGGCATTGTATTTTGTGACTTGGAGAGTTATCAACCCCCATCGGAGCCTTTGGAGGTTGTTTTAAGGGGTAAGCAGATAGTCACATCTCCAAATCCATCTCCAGATTCAAGTGATGAGGTATGTCCTGTTCCTTAGAGCCCTAAAAAATTTGAAATTTTGGCTGACTCCAACTTGTTTGACCAAGAAAATCAACAAGTTATCCAAAATAATGAGATTCAACTCCCTCAAAATATTGACTCTCCTACAAATTATAGACCATCCCTTCCTCCTCCTGAGACCTTTAGCCTTGCTAAAATCTCAAATCTATTAACGTCCTCAGGCTCTGTAGTTGAGCAAATAATCTCATCTAAATTCAGTCCTAAGCACACTCGTAGCTCCAAAAAATCACCAATTGATTGTGGAAGTGATAAAAAAAGAGGACAAAATTTTGCAAGTGAAAAATGGAAAAATAGAATTCAAGATGACATTGATAATGGCATCCAAAATACTTTATTTCCCCTTGTTGGGTCTCAGGCTAAGGATGAACCAAAAAGCACCAAACCTCCCCAACTGACTAGTAAGGGAGGCAAGAAATCTTCCAAGGTTTCCAAATGAAGCTCCTCTCATGGAATGTGAGAGGGTTGAATGGGTTAACCAAGCAGAGGGTGGTTAACTCATTAAGAAAACAAATAAATCCTACTATTTTGATCCTTCAAGAAACAAAACTTGATCCAAATAACTCTACTTCAGCTGCTCTCAAAATTTGGAGTAGAGGAAAACTTGTTTTTAATCCTTCTAGAGGTGCTTCAGGTGGACTCATTTGTTTGTGGGACCCAAGGAAGGTGGATGGAGAGTTGATTCAATCTAGTGAAAGGATTATCAGTGTCATATTTCAAGAACGAGATTCAAATATCTCTTGGATCCTATCAAATATCTATGCTCCAAACTCTGTTTCTAAGAGAGCCCTCTTTTGGGATATGCTCAATAGCCTCAAAGACTCCTTCAATAATAATCCTTGGATTTTTTCTGGAGATTTCAACACACCACTCTACCCTTTAGATAAATTTGGGGGTTTGGGGGGTCCTAAAAAAAGTATGGAGGATTTTTTGGATTTCGTCAACACTAACAATTTGATGGATGTTAAGCTCAAAAATGCAAAATTCACATGGAGCAATAGAAGATCAGGAAATCAACTCATCCAAGTAAAACTAGATAGAATTTTCCTATCCCATGAAGTTGTCCAAATATTTGGCATGGCCAACCTTCTTGCTCTCCCAAAAGTTGGATCTGATCATAGTCCACTCCTTTTGGATATTTTCAAGGATAACCCATTTAGAAGACCTTTCATATTTGAATCAATGTGGATTTAGCATCCTGATTTGTGACTTAGAATCTCCTAATGGTGTCAACAAGTTGGCCAGGGTTGTCCTTCCTTTTGCCTTGCACAAAAATTAAAGCATGTAAAGGAAAATCTCAAAATCTAGAACAAAGAGGTGTTTGGAAATTTGTTTGAATTTAAACGATATCTTCAAGATAGAATTCTTTCCATTGAAAGCAAAATTCAAGTAGGTCTTTGTGATGATCAATTACATGTTTAAGAAAGGGAGACCTTGGATGAGTATCACAACATTATTGCTCATGAAGAAATCTTCTGGAAATAGAAATCTAGAGCTTTGTGGCTTAAATAAGGAGATTTAAACACTAGGTTCTTTCATGCTTCCACCATGAGAAACAGAAGCCACAACAGAATCAAAGAATTGATAAAGATAGATGGATCTACTACTTCTAACATTTAGGAAATCAGGAATGAGGTTGTTTCTTATTTCACAAATCTCCTTGGGGAATCCAGATCACCCTCCAATATTGCTCTTGATTCTATGCTTTATCATATTCCTCAGTTGGTTTCTACTGATGCTAATTCCAAACTGCTAGCCCCATTTTCGGATGAGGAGATCCACTTAGCCCTGTTTTCAATGCATCCTGACAAAGCCCCTAGCCCTGATGGATTTCCTCCTCATTTTTTTAGACCTTTTGGGAGATAGTGGGCAATGACATTTGTTCTACCATTAGAGAGTTCCAATCTATGAAAATCATTCCTCATGGATTTAACTCAACCTTTATTGCCCTCATTCCAAAGAATTCAAATTCTAAATCTATGACTGATTTCAGACCTATCAATTTATGTAATGTAGTCTATAAAATCCTCACAAAGGCCATTTCTAATAGAATGAGAGACATCCTTCCCTCCATTATTGATCCATGCTAGGGAAGCTCTATTCATGGCAGATCCATTCTTGATGGAGTCATAACTATCCATGAAGCTCTTCATTCTATTCAAATATCAAAAACACCTGCCTTTGTTTTGAAATTGGATATGAACAAAGCATATGATAGACTAAACTGGGATTTCCTTGTATCAATCCTCTTGAAATTTGGTTTTCACTCTGACTGGGTTGAGTTAATAAAAGGGTGTTTTTCCACTTCGTGGTTCTCTGTGCTTGTCAATGGTTCCACTACTGGTTATTTTCTGAGCAATAGAGGCATCCACCAAGGTGATCCCATATCTCCCCTATTGTTTATAATTGTTGTTGAAGCTTTGGTAAGAACAATAAAAGTATATTGTAACCTCAAGCTCATCTCGGGTATAAAATATGCCTCTCAGACTAGGCCCATTTCTCATCAACAATTTGTGGATGACACCATCATTTCATCTAAAGCATCTATCCTTGAAGCTAAAGTTATCAAGCATATTCTATTGCTATATGAAGAAGCAGCTGGGCAAAAAATCAATTTTCACAAGAGTAAAATATATTTCCTCAACATGCCCATTCAACGACAACACAAAATTTCTACCATTCTTGAATGCCAAAGTGCTCCTTTACCTACTACGTACCTAGGACTTCCTTTGTTCTTAGGATAACCTGATGCTTCAATGTGGAGTGGTGTGATTGAAAGGCTACAAAAGAAACTAGTAGGTTGGAAAGGCAATCTCTTGTCTCAAGATGGCAAAATTACCCTGACAAAGGCTTCACTTCAAAGTATTCCCATTTACTTCATGTATATTTTTAAATTTCCTGCAGGGGTTTGCCATAAACTAGAACAGATTCAAAAAAAATTTCTATGGTTAGGATCTGAAAATAAAAATCGGTTTCATCTTGTTGCTTGGGATAAAGTTTGCAAGCCGAAGCAATCTGGTAGGGTAGGCCTAAGAAGGATTCACCTCTTCAATTTAGCCCTTCTTTCTAAGTAGGCTTGGAGGTTAATTTCAAAGGATGGCCTTGACTGGATCACAATTATCCATCGAAAATACTTACAGGGTACTGACTTCTTCAGTGTTGGTGTACCCCCAAGAGGGTCTTGTTTCTGGAAATCCATTTTGCAAGTCAGAACCCTTGTCAAACAGGGCCTTCGGTGGAGATTAGGTGATGGGCATCAAATTGAATTTTGGCATGATAAATGGCTTCTCAATGAGCCACTCATAAACATTCCTAGATTGGCTATTCTCAAAAACTATACTGATAATATTTGTGGATCAAAAGTCTCTGATTTCATCTATTCCCAGGAGTCTAGAAAATCTTGGAAGCAATTATTCATACCTACTCATCTTGAGGAGGTCATAGAATTGCAGTTTCTCCTAAACAACTCAATCATCCCCTCTGGGAATCCTAAATATCATCTATTGTGGGAGCTTACTGATTCTGGAGATTTTACTATTAAATCTACTTACCAGCTTCTCTTACCACATGAGGAATCTGTAATCCCTTTCAATATTGTGTGGACCAAGCTGCTAATTCCTAAAATTGCCTCCTTTTCTTGGGTGGCTATTCAGGAGAAAATCCTTACTATTGATAACTTATTGAAAAGAGGGTTACCTATTCCCAATAGATGTTTTTTATGTTGCTCGGATTGGGAATCACCTCATCACCTTTTCATTGGTTGTCCTTATGCTACTTCTATCCTTAATAGCCTTTTCACTTGCTTCCACATTTCTTGGGTTGTACCTTACTCTATATATGATATATTCACTCAATGGCCCAACCCTTTTAGGAATACTCATCTCAAGATGTTATGGCAGTTTTGTCTTCATCACTTCTTATGGCAGATTTGGTTGGAGAGAAACTGGAGAGTGTTTTCCAATATTAGTCAAAATACTAAATCTATCTTCAATAAGATCCTCTCATTTTCTATCGATAATGTTGCCCTTTGCCCATTACCTTCTCAGCCTACTTCCAATTTTGAAGCCTCTTTAGGGTAGGCTTTGAAGTTCCCTATTGTTAAAAATTTTGATCCACATCCCACTTCCAATAGAGCTCAGTCTTCTTGGATCCCACCTCCACCAAGATGGATTAAATTGAATTTTGATGGTGTTGCAAAGGGTAACCCTAGTCGATCAGGAGCGGGTGGTATCCTCAGAGACAATAAAGGTAAGGTAATCCTTGCTTTTGCTAAGTTTTTAGGAATCCAGTCAAACCAAAATGCTAAATCCAGGGCTCTTTGGCATGGTCTGGTGTTGGCCAAAGATATTTCTGATAGGATTCTTGTTGAGGGTGACTCCCTTACTATCATTAATTATTTAAAAAATTCCAAAATTCCTTCATGGAAAATAAGGAACTGTATTGAAGAAGCCAAAAATCTCAGCAGAAATTTTCAAGATATCATTTTCCAGCACACATTTAGAGAAAATAACAAAGTTGCTGATGCTTTAGAAAATTTTGGTACCCGAATCACTGACTTGATGTCTTGGACCACTAACATTCCTCAGTTTTTGGCCCAAGTCATTGATCAAGAAAATTTGACTTCATGCATCATTCCTGCTGACGTGGAGCAAGTCGGCCATCCTCCTCATGATCCCCATGCCAGCGTGTCCTAATTTTCTCACCAATCACTCCCTTGCCTTTTTGGGCTATGGGCTTCACGTGATTTTTAGACTTGTCAACCTAGGAAGTCGATTTTACATTTTTCAAAGAAATATTTTTGGTGTCCTCCCTCATCTCGAAAAGGGATGTCGATCCTTTCTCCAAAGCATTATCCCTGTTGTCCTTACCCATTTCAAATGTCACCAATCCATTGTCATTACCCCTATCCATCCTCTCACTTTGTCCTTCCACATCATCATCCTTTCGTGTGTCTATCCTCATTTTTTGATGTACCTCTTTGATATTACCCATTTGTGGGATTTTGTTTATGATTCTCACATGATCTCCTATTGCAATCAAAATTATAGCATACACCAAGAGGGCTTTGAAGTGTGCAGTTTTTATTTTCACCTCCCTAGGTGGCACTCATGCCAATATTGTCTTAGGTCCATTTTTGGTCTATCTATCTCGGCTTTTTCCTTTTATATTGCCCAAATTTTAAACTTCCTTCGTTGTTCTATCATTCAGTTGTTTATCCAAAATCATTCCCATATCTGTGAGGTAATCATGGATTTCATTGAACCTTCTAAGCTTTGTCTGGATTCCATTGCTGAGGGAATCCTTGCTGGTAAAGGGTTTCTCCCGTTCTTCCACAAGTTTGAAGGTGAAGACCCTGAAGTTACAATGGCATTCATGGAGACATGGGACAATGGTAAGGTTACCATCCATGGCAAGACCTATGTCCTGGATATCAAAATGCTTGTTGAATTGATTAGACAACAACCAAAAGGAAGATCAATTAAAAGAGAGAAGCACAATTGGGATGCTGAATTGAAGGATGTCAGGGATAAGGAGCTCTACAGAAGGGCTCATCTTGGCATGCGATGTGATGAGTTGCCTTTTCCATGGGGGAGTGTTCTCAAACCGATCATGGAATATGTGACTGTGGATGATCTTGACAAGCCTCTGTGTAGCTTTCACTTCTCCTTTTACAACCATTTTTATGATGTAAGTGTAGTCAATATACCTCAATTTATTTATAATTCTATCAATTACACCATTGAACATTATAGGGAACAAAATGGGTCAAAAATCCCTACCCATCATGGCCTATTCAATGTTTTGTTCAAACATTGGCTACTTCACTGTCCTGAGGGTATTGTTGTTACTCCTCCCCCATACCCAAACAGAGTCCTCTGAAACCTAGTTCATCCCAAACCACGCCTCAATCCTCTTGTACTCCAAGGTTGTCTACCAAAAAGCAAAAATTGTTGAAAGTGTCTGAGAATTAAGAAAGAGACCAAGAAGTGCTTCACCTAAACTTGAGAGTGAGCTTGAGCCTGAACAAAAACCCTTGTATTCATCTACTCGAATGAAGAACAAAGCTAAACAGAAAGAGTCACTGGTCATTGAGTCTGATGATGAAGACAAGGACAACCCTAATCACTGCATGCAGAAGTTCATAATCCAGTCTATAACAAATTACATTATTCATTTGGTTGATTTACGTAATGCTCTTAACTTATGGTTTTTTAAGAAGTCTTTTACTGAAAGCATGGAAGAAGCTCCTACTAAAAATTTGAGGAAGGTGACTGTCAAAACTGAGGACATCCCTACCAAGGATAACACTACTGAGATGGACACACTAAATGTTGGAACCCAAGATGCTGAGGTCAATCCTGATCCTGATAATTAAGGGTGCCCACTCTAGTTTGGAGGGTTGTTGTTCAAAGTTTGATGTTTTTTGGTTCATGTATCAGTTTTGTCTAAAATTTTGGTTCCTGGTGTTGGCTGAGGATAGCCTTTATTTTTGTTCCTCTCTGGTTAATTCCTTTTGCTCTTCTTTGTTCCTCTTGTCGAGGATGGCTTTTTGTATTCAGGTTTTGGGGCCTTGTCAAAACCCGTTTGATATATAAATTTTAATATTTTTAACCGATCAAAAAAAATAATGAACTAGGAATACATTATTATTCTAATGGAAATATTTGAGAGTATGGAATTAATTTTTTTCCAAAGACCTATATCCCAACTTGACTAAGTATATAAAATATTTGGATAGATTAATAAAACTCATCCATCCACATAAAAATGGTCAAATAGAACTCTTCAAACATAATTATAATCTCATGTACTATTCATTTTTGGTTTTCTCCTTCAATTAGATTGCTAATATAAATATATAATCTAAAATGTTTTCACACATTAATATAACTTTTGCTCTTTGAAACACTACAATATAAGCATACATGAATAAGTAGTTTGCATTTTAGATAAAATAATAAGAGGATAAGGATTCAACCAAGAAATAGTCCAAAATTTTATAGAATACCCCTCATTGACTAAGAATCTAGCATGCTTCTTTTTTTTAATTACACTCTTTGATACGATGTTTTATATTGTTCAGACCTTAGGTAGGGTTTTTTTCTACAATAATTTTATAGACATCAAATTTTAGTCATTTGCATCCACAAAAATCCCAAACTCATTAAAACCTTCACTAATCCCCTCTTATCCTCCATAATCCTCCAATTTCCTTCTAATATTCCACTTAACACCCACATTAACACGAAAAATTCCCTTTCACACTCCATGGGGTCTAAATTTGAATTATTTGAATTTAAAATTCCCATGGGTGGCCCAAGTCAAAACATATCATTTAATTCCTAAACCCCTTTCACACTATGTAAAACTAGACACTCAAGATCTTGGGTACCCTCTTCTCTCCCTCTAAAAATTCTATAAATATTCCCCATTTTTTCTTCATTTTGAATCCAAAAAATATACTAGTGAAACACTACTGAGATTTGGGTGACTCCCTTTTGTGAGTGTTTGAGATTTTTTTGGCATCTAAGTATGTATGTTCATGTTTTAATTAAATTTTATGGCTTTAATTATGATAGGTGCTACTAATTTTTTTTGTTTGTATGTGTGCAGGTATTTTAGGCCATAATTCAATGGTGGTCACTAACAACCCACTAGCACACGATTGTGATCAAGATGAACGCATCCAAGCTTATCATGTAATCTTGTCAAGAGAAGAGTCCTCCACCCTGGAGACTCCATTGTAAAACCCTAATAGGGTTGTTTGTAATAAAAAGAGTTTAATAATAATGTCACATATTTTATCTATTTGTTTTATGGATGCATGTATTTTCTTGTTCACAAATTTTATCACATCAACAAACCTATATAATTTTTAGGTAACATTTTTTCCCAACTCTTTCTTTGAAATTTGAATAATCTCCAACAAAGTATTTCCCCTAATAATAAACTAACAATTTTGCAAGTTGATAATCATGCCCCACAAATGTTCTTTATTTTACAAACCCTATCTTGCATACAAAGAGGAAACATAAATTTTGTCTCGCATCCTTTCTAGAAATTCTCTTTTAATTTTGTCAATCTTAGATGACATGTGTACTGCCAGTATTGAAAGTGATATCAAACATATATATATATATATATATATATATATATATATATATATATATATATATATATATATATATATACTATAATGTTGTCTTTATGGGTTGTAGCTTCCAATCCATGTATACAAATTTACCATTTTAATCTACTAAAAATAATTTCAATCTATTCAAATTTGATTTTCAAATCTCCATTTCCTTCCCTTATGAGTCTAATGGGTAACTAGATATGTTCGTAATAATTTCCTAAATTTAAACCATAAAATATCTATAATAATCAATTCTAATTATAGGGTATTGTTAATGATAAATAGCCTAGATCTTGTAATGTTAACCAACATTTTAACAATTTTTTTTGTTGGATAATAAGGGGTTGTACTCGGGTCCCCCACCCTTGAAAAATTGCATCTCTCTTATTTAGATCTTGAGAGTTTACAAATAGATACACTTCTCATCTCAATTGATATTCTATAGCTAGAAATGTGCATCATTTTACATAAAATATTTGAATTCTTTATTTTCATTTTCTTGATCTTTTCAATTTTTTGTATGTATACAATTATTCTAGAATTTAGCATCTTTCTTGAAATTTTCCTATAGCAGCCTTCACAGTACCAAAAATTTACCTCTATTGTCTATGCCTTGCATCTTAGTAGAGTAATATTTCTAAAACATCGCACTATCATAGTCCTTTTTACCAAATCTGGATTGCTAGTTTCCTTCCTGAAACACAAGTGCAACCACAAAAAATATAATAAATAGTATAAATGAAAACACATTATTGTGTCGGCCCTCAGGGGATCCCCCTCAAATTTCATCATCGAAGGCGATTCCCAAGTCATCATCAAAGCCGCTAGCAAGCCTGATTCCTACTCCTGGCAATTCCATAATTCCATCCGAGAGGCCCTATTCATTCTTCAGGGATTCCCCGATCATGCCTTTTAGCACGTGTTCAGAGAAGGTAACAGGGCTGCTGATTTCATGGCAAATCTAGCCATTATCGTTGAATATTTCACCACCAGGTCCTCGCACTTCCCTACAGGCCTAGTTCAAATCATGATGCAGGATCATTCCGACCAGGCTATCAACACTGGAGTCTAGGCTTCCCCGTGCCAGGGTTTGAGAGGTTTGAGGACATCTCAGGGCCTAGTTAGCAGGGCCCATCTGGCCTTTGGCAGCCTAAAGGTTTTCCGTTTTCATTTTATTTTTCTCCTGGAGGTTGTCGCCTCTGTCTGACGCTGCTATTTTTTTGAAGGCTTACGGATCTGTAAGGTTATTTTGTGCCATAACATTTTTTGTAGTCATCAGGGCCCCCGGGTCTGGCCTGATTTTTTGTTATCATTTTAATGCTTCGGCTATTATTGTAATTAAGGTTTTGGGACCCTTTTCAAAAAACCCACTGTAAATAACTTGTTACCTATCAAAAAAAAAAACAAATTATTGTTACAAAATAAAATAAATATTACCAATGGAAAACATTAAAGTAAATCTTAATCATTAATTGATTCAGGCAATCAACATTTTCTTGTCAATTTCAACTAAACTTTCTACTTCCTCTAACCATGGAAAGGATAATTTAACTTCACAATCCTCAATCAAAACCCCTCTATTGGTTAGCTTATCTGCACATTTGATTTATTCCCTTAAAATATGTGTAAACTTGATTTCTTCAAACTCTTTAGCAAGATCTTGAATTTCCATGATTATCTCTTATACATTCCATAGAGCCTTTGCTTTCCTCAAAATTACATTTATTACTATGAGAGAATCACCTTCCATCCATACTTTATTCCATTTTATTTTTTTACATATTTTTAACCCTTCTGAAGTTTCCCAAGCTTCAGCTTCATTACTTGTCTTAAATCCACTATCAAAATCATAATGAGACAAAATCTCTCCTCTATTATTTCTAATTATTCCTCCTCCTCCTGTTGGTCCTATATTACCTTTTAACAATCTTCTATAACATGAAAATATTGATTTAAAATCTCTAACTAAATAACAACCGGATGGCCCTAAATAAAAATATCACAAAAAATTGATGATACTCAAAGTAATATTTTATTACAACTTAAATACCCTTGTTTTTTATTTCTATTTTTCATTTGAGAAAATCTAATCAATGTCTCAATAATAGTAATGAAGAGATAAGGAGATAGTATATCACCTTGATGGATTTAATGGGATGATTCAAAGTATAAAATAAGGGCCCCACTGATCAAAATAGAATATTTTACAGTGTTGTGAAAACATATAATCTATTCAAATCATCCTTTTATGAAAACTAAATTTTATGATAATATCCTATAGAATACTCTATTAAACCTATCATACACTTTATTCATATCTAATTATACAATCATACTTGGAATTTTTTAATGTAATGAAGAGAATATTTGACCTCTTCTAATATGATATACCATCTACAATTTTCCCATAAACAAAATCACCTTCTTATTTTGAGATAAAACAATGTATTGTGTGTTTCTAACAATTTTTCATAATTTTCAAAAATATATTATAAACAATATTAAACAGGCTTATGGGAAAGAAATTTCCAAAATATTTTGGAATACTTTTCTTAGGAATAAATTCAACAAAATCACCATGAATATAACTTATTGCTTTTATAGTTTTTAATTGCATATGGCATATTACCCTTCAAAAAAACCCAAAAAACTTAATAAAATCAAAATAAATCCATCAAGATTGGGTGCTTTATCAAAGTGGGAAGAGAAAAATTCCTTCTATAGCTCCTTAGATATCTTTATCATAAATAATTTATTATATCCTTTTTATTGTAATTGATGGGATGCTTTACAAAACATGACCTAAGCCTTCTTATATTGCTTAGTTTTTTATAGAATATACCTAAAAATCATTTTCATCCATCTCTATAACTTCTTTCTTAATACTAATTCTATTGGAAATTTTGAGTATATTGTTGTCATTGATGTCAAAGTTTTGAGGTCATAGGTTGATGACATTGGTTGCAATTGATATCTCGGCATGGCAAAAAAGACAAGGTTTATAAGTTGGTTAAAATACAAGGTAAAGTTCATCTCAGTGCAAGGAAATTGACAAAAGGAAAGGGTTATAATTTTTATATTTTAAGCCCAAGAGGTTTGGGACAAAGCTCCAAGTGTTTGGTTAAAAGGTTGAAGGCCATGGTTTAAAAATCCCAAAGGAAGCAAGTGACTAAGGCTCAAAAAGGAAATAATATTATAATATTTTAATATTATAATATTAAAGTTAAAAGGTTAAAGCCTAAGGTTAAATTATAAAATAATTATAATATTTTATATTATATTATTTTATAACCCAAAGTGGGTTTTGGTGCCATCATTCAAAAGTTTATTTTTTAAATTCCTAAGTGCTGACGTCCTTGGCATGATGGTAAATCCATATTAATATGGATAAAGTTTCATGCTCTAAGGTGGGGTGTTCGATGCACGTTTCAAGTGAGTAATGTGAGTTTCCTATGTGCACGTCATGAGAAGAAGATAAAGTTTTTTTAATCAAAGGAAATGCTTTGGGCGATTGAGATATAAGATCATATGATCTTATCTCCAGCTAGGTAGTTGGCCTATCGGTAGACTGGGCAGTGTTAAGTTGCAGGGTAGACAAGAGGTCGTGTGTTCGAATCTGAGCAATGAAAGTTTTGAAATGATTTCTTTTTGCAAGGAAAATTTCATGGAGGATAAAGTGTAAATTGTGCATATTCATTTTCATATCGATGGTTGGCCTAGAAGTAGCCCAAGCAGCATGAGCGCACTAGCAGGAAGGAGGTGTTGTGGTTGAATCTCACCCGTGATAGTTTTGGTAAGCAAAGATTTAATTTTTATTAATGCCTAAGGTTGAGTTGTTAGGTACTTAAGGTGTGTTTGATTGTTTGAGCACCATTGGACTTAGGGAGTTATAAGGGAAATATTTTTTATTTCTTGCCATTATTTAGAAGAAAAATATAATGGAGAGTGTATTTTTCTGAAGTGTTATTTTGTGGAGTAATAAGGAAATTATTGGTAGTGTGTTTGTTGAAATTTTAAGTGGGATATAAAATGTGTAGAATGTAATTTTATTTTTTGTAATATTTGATTCAATTTGAAGGACTTGGTTCATGATTTAATGTTTTATTTTGATAAACCAAAATAGGTATAGAGCATTGGTTTGGAATAAATTGTGCACACATTTTGATAAGGTTTTCTAACACATAAAGAGGTGTTGTGCTAACCCTTTTATAGTTGCAAAATATATTGTGTGTGAGATAAATTTTTGAATATATATCTTCATTAGAGAAAGCTAAGAGGTATGGTTATATTATTCCTTGTTTAAGGTGTTTTGTTGAATAAATATTTCTGAAACATAAGGTGGAGATAAAAGGATTGTTTGGTAAGCATTGTTGGAAATATTTGAGTTAGGATTTGTGCTTCATGGTTGAATGATTTTGGAATCACTTGAGATAGAGTTTGAGAATAATATTGTGCTTGCATTGTTGAAAGATATTGAGACATTTGTGCTAGAGATTGTGAACTACTTGTACTAGGGTTGAAGACAAGTTAGTGCATCATTTTGAAACATTTTTAAGCATGTGTTATGAGAAATGTTGACCATGTGGTATAAGTAGTTTTTGAGCATGTGTTATGAGGAATTTTTGAGCATGTGTTATTATCATTTTTGAGTGTGTGTTATGAGTAGTTATGAGTATGTATTAGAGAATAATTAAGTAGAGTTAGAGAGTAGGTTAGATATTAGTGTTATGAGTAGATTGGATCAGTATTGTGAGCAGATTGGATTAGTACTGTGAGTAGATTAGATCAGTATTTTAAGTAGATTAGATCAGATTTCTGAGCATATTTGATTAAAGTTAACTAGAGTAGAGAGAATAGATTTCTTCTGTGGATAGAGTTCCACAAACCATAGTAGTGGGGACAGAAGTCTCCTGTGGATAGATATTCGTGAACCAACTATGGAGATAGAGTTCTTTTGTGGAGATAGATCCACAAACTAGTTGAGGAGATAGAGTTCTCCTGGATCAAGTTCCACAAACTAGAGTAAGGAAATAGAGTTCTCATGTGGAGATATCCACAAATAAAATCATAGAGGATTTATTTCTCATTTAGATAGAGGTCCATAGACATTGTAATAGGGAATTGATTTCCAAGAGATTTGTTGAGATAATTTAGAAGAAATACTTTCTTCGTGGACATAGCCCACATTGGCTGAACTACGTTAAATCATGTCTTTCATGTGTGTGATGATGTGTGCATTATTTACTACTTTGATATTATTACTGTTATTATTTGGAATGAAAAGTAATAATTTTTTTCTTATATTTTTCACCCCCATCTCAATATAAGCTTATGTTATTCAATTGGTATCAAAGTGGGTTCCTTTGTGAAAAGCCTAAAAACTTGAAGGAATATCCCACAAGAACATACATAACCTCAAAAAATGGAGAAGAGGCCATGATCAACATAAAAGAGGAATTTATTGCTACTCTTAAAAACTTGGAAAAATTTAGAAGGAAGAATTCAAGTTTGAAGGATCAAATCCAAGAGGATGAGGAAGCAAATATAGAACTTCTACAAAACCTCATAGAGCTCAAGGTAAGAGTTGAAGAGGGAAGGAACATTGAATAGGATATGGAAAAATAGTTTAAGGTAAAATAATTAGAATGTGAAATATTGGAATCAAAAATTGTCTCTTTAATAAAGGAAGTCGAAAATACTAAGGATAAGTTACAGCAAGGGAAACAGAAAAAGGATTCAAGCTCCCAAGGAACAAAAATATCTAAAATTGAGCCCAAGGATTTCAATGAGGTCATAGAAGATAAAATTTGGATCACGATAATGGATGAGGAATTGGATCAAATAGAAAAAAGTGAGACTTGGGAACTTGTCCCACGACCAAAATATAAGAATGTAATTGGCACTAAATGGGTTTTTAGAAACAATTTAAATGAATATGGTTAGGTAGTTAAAAATAAAGCAATATTGGTATGCAAAGGCTATGCACAGGTTGAAGGGATTTATTTTGATGAAATATTTGCTCATGTTGCATGAATTGAGGCCATAAGGATGTTTTTAGCTTTTTCAAGTTTCAAAAACTTCAAAGTATATCAAATGGATGTAAAATCAGCTTTTCTCAATGGTGTCTTAGAAGAAGAGGTCTACATTGAGCAACTTGAGGGGTTTAGCCTAATTGATCAGCCATATTATGTATGCAAATTAAAGAAGGCTCTTTATGGACTAAAGAAAGCTCCTAGAGCTTGGTATTCAAGGTTGGATAAGCATCTTCAGGAATAGGGGTTCAAAAAATGAATTTTTGAGAGTAATTTATACATAAAAAATGAAGGAAATGATTTATTAATCATGGTTTTTTATGTGGATGATATCATTTTTGGGGGCAATAATAATAATATGTGTCAAAAATTTTCAAAGAATATGCAAAATGAATTTGAAATGTCAATGCTTGGTGATATTTCCTTCTTTATTGGACTACATATTTCACAATCAGATAAGGGTGTATTTCTCTCACAAACCAAGTATATAAAAGATATTCTAAATAAATTCAAGTTAGAAGACTACAAACCAGTAAATACCCCCATGATTATAGGATGCAAGTTGAGTAAATATGATGAATCCCCTTATGGAAATCAGATATTGTATATATCTATGATTGGCAGCTTACTATATGTCACAACTACAAGACCAGATATAATGCAGGCAGTGGGACTGATGACAAGATTTCAAGCAGCACCAAAGGAAACACATGTACTGGAAGTAAAGAGGATTCTCAAGTATTTAAAAGGGACTATGGATTTTGGACTCTGGTATCCCAAAAGTGAAAATTTCACTCTCCTAGCATATATAAATGCAGATTGGACAGGCAGTATTGATGATAGAAAAAGCACAAGTGGAGGAGCATTCTTTCTTGGAGATTGTTTAGTTTCTTGGTTAAGAAAAAAATAGGCATTATTATCCTTATCCACAGTAGAATTAGAGTACATTTCAGTGGTTACTTGTTGTACACAGGTGTTATGGATGAAGTAAACTTTAAATGACTTCAATATAGAGCATGATTATCCCATCTCCATACTATGTGATAATACAAGTGCCATAAACATTTCAAAGAATCTAGTGATGCACTCAAGGACCAAACACATTCCAATCAAGTATCATTTTTTGAGAGAATAGGTTATGGATAAACAAATCAAATTGGATTATGTTACTACAAAGGAACAAATTACGGATATTTTTACCAAGCCACTTCCAAAGGAAACTTTTGAGTATCTTAGAGGAAAATTGGGAGTAGTATTACTCCCACCCCAAAATTAATCACCTCAAGTAAAGGAGGTGGGGAGGGAGCTGAGTTAAGAGTCTTATATTTAGCCCAAAGGAGTTCCTTTGCCATTGATGTAAAAAGTGAGAGATTTGAGTAAGGGGAAGAGCATTCATCCAGGGGGAACAATTTCTCAAGGGGAGCATATTTGGAATCCAATGGTTGGAAAAAGGAATTTTTAGAAAGGGTTGCCATCAATGACAAAGGGGGAGATTTTTGGAAATTTTGAGTATGTTTTTGCCATTGATGTCAAATTTTTGAGGTCATAGACTGATGACATTGGTTGCAATTGATATCTCGACATGGAAAAAAAGACAAGGTTTATAAGTTGGTTAAAATACAAGGCAAATTTCATCTTAGTGCAAGGAAATTAACAAAAAGAAAGGGCTATAATTTTTATATTTTAAGCCAAAGAGGTTTGGGACAAAGCTCCAAGTGTTTGGTTAAAAGTTTGAAGGCCATGGTTTAAAAATCCTGAAGGAAGCAAGTTACTAAGGCTCAAAAAGGAAATAATATTATAATAATTTAATATTATAATATTAAAGTTAAAAGGTTAAAGCCTAAGGTTAAATTATTAAATTATAATATTTTTTATTATATTATTTTATAACCCAAAATGGGTTTTGGCACCATCATTCAAAAGTTTATTTTTTAAATTCCTAAGTTTAGACGTCCTTAGCATGGTGGTAAATCCATATTAATATGGATAAATTTTTGTGCCCTGAGGTGGGGTGTTCGATGCACATTTCAAGCGAGTAATGTGAATTTCCTATGTGTGTGTTGTGAGAAGAAGGAGATAAAGTTTTTTTAAGCAAAGGAATGGCATTGGGTGATTTAAATATAAGATCGTGCGATCTTATCTCCAGCCAGGTAGTTGGCCTAGCGGTAGACTGGGTTGTGTTAAGTCACAAGGTAGATAGTAGGTCGTGTATTCGAATCCGAGCGGTGATAGTTTTGAAATGATTTCTTTTGGCAAGGAAAATTTTGTAGAGGATAAAGTACAAATTGTGCATATTTATTTTTGTATGGATGGTTTGCTTAGCGACAGCCCAAGCAGTATGAGTACGCTGGTAGGCAGGAGGTGCTATGGTCGAATCTCACCTACGACAGTTTTGGTAAGAAAATATTTAATTTTTATTAATGCCTAAGGTTGAGTTGTTAAGCTCTTAAGGTGTGTTTGATTGTTTGAGCACCATTGGACTTAGGGAGTTATAATGGAAATATTTTTTTTTTCTTGTCATTGTTAAGAAGAAAAATATAATGGAGAGTGTATTTTTTTGAAGTGTTATTTTGTGGAGTACTAAGGAAATTATTGGTAAATATTTTTGGGTGTGTTTGTTTAAATTTTAAGTGGGAGATAAAATGTGTAGAATGTACTTTTATTGTTTGTAATATTTGATTCAATTTGAAGGACTTGGTTCATGATTTAATATTTTATTTTGAGAAACCAAAAGAGGTATAGAGCATTGGTTTGGAACAAATTGTGCACACATTTTGAGAAGGTTTTCTAACACATAAAGAGGTGTTGTGCTAACCCTTTTATAGTTGCAAATGTTATTATTTGTGAGACAGATTTTTAAATACATATATACATAAGAGTAAGCTAATAGTTATGGGCATATTATTCCTTGTTTAAGGTGTTTTTTTGAATAAATATTTCTAAAACATAAGGTGGAGATAAAAGGATTGTTTGGTAAGCATTTTTGGAAATATTTGAGTTAAGATTGTGCTTCATGGTTGAATGATTTTGGAATAACTTGAGATAGAGTTTGAGAATAAGATTGTTCTTGCATTGTTGAAAGGTATTGAGACATTTGTGCTAGATATTGTGAAGTACTTGTACTAGGGTTGAAGACAAGTTAGTGCATCATTGTGAAACCTTTTTGAGCATGTGTTATGAGCAATTTTGAGCATGTTTTATAAGTAGTTTTTGAGCATGTGTTATGAGTAATTTTTGAGCATGTGTTATGAGCAGTTATAAGTATGTATTAGAGCAGAATTGAGTATATATAGAGAGCAAATTAGAGATCAGTGTTGTGAGAATATTGGATCAGTGTTGTGAGCAAATTGGATCAATACTGTGAGCAGATTAGATTAGTATTGTGAGCATATTGGATCAGATTTGTGAGCATATTTGATTAAATTTAATCAGATTAGAGGGAATAGATTTCTTCTATGGATATAGTTCCATGAACTAGAGAAGTGGGGGCAAAAGTATCCTATGGATAGATATCCATGACCCAATTGGGGAGATAGAGTTCTTTAGTGGAGAGAGATCCACAAACTAGTTGAAGAGATAGAGTTCTCTTGGATCAAGTTCCACAATCCAGAGCAAGGGGATAGAGTTCTCCTATGGAGAGAGATCCATAGATCAAAGCATAGGGGATTGGTGTCTCCTTTGGAAAGAGGTCCATAAACATTGTAATAGGGATTTTATTCCCAAGATATTTGTTGAGATAATTTAGAAGAAAGACTTTCTCTATGGACGTAGCCCACATTGGGTGAACCACGTTAAATCATGTCTCTCATGTGTGTGATGATGTGTGGATTATTTACTACTTTGATATTATTGCTATTATCATTTGGATTGAAAAGTAAAAAAAAATTATCTTATAATTTTCATCCCCCCTCTTAGTATAATCTTATGTTCTTCAACTTCCATATGGCATTGAAATATATTCAATTTTAAAAAATATATATATATATATATATATTTTTTGAAATTAAAAAAAATAATGTTTAGCATTTCTATTCCATAAATATATCTGTCAGTAGCTTACTGGTCCTACTATGACTCTTTATTTTCAAATATATTATGATAATCATAAAGTAATTGATTTTCTTACACAAGTATCTTGGTTCATTCCATTGGTTTATATTATATTTTATAGATTATTGAGATTTGATTTAATTTTCATTTTTATTTTAAACGTATAATCAAAATACTTGACATTCCAATATTCATTTAACCCTTCAAATATCTCACTTGTAAAAATAATACATATATGATTCATCCCACCATAATATAACATAACCATGTAGAATAAACTAAGGTTAGTAAATTCCATCCCAAGAGAATGGGTTGATGATCTAACCTCACTTGCAGTAAAAATTATAAATAGATCATATACTCTTTTTTCCACCATGAATTAGATAACAAAAATCTCTTCAATGTTTCTACTATATAAGTTTTCTAATACATAAATTATTGTTTGTATGTTAAAATATTAAATTGATGATATCCCAAAGGATATTTGAATTTAAAAAGGAAGCCAAATATTCCACTGATTTAGACCATCAAGGTGTATCACCCTTCTTTTTCAAGGGAGATAGAATTGTGTTGAAATCCCCAAAAATATCTATAGATAACCTTATGAATCATAATAAAATTTGACATAAATAAATTAAGGTCCTTGTAACATCTACCACAAATAGAAACTATAGTTGGAGCATACAAATTTATAACTTCAACAATGATATTTTTCCTCTTTCCTATAAAAACAACCAACAACAAAATTACTATTACTTCTTATAATTGTCCCATATCATTTGATTTTATCCCATATTATATTTTTGAATTTCATAAGAGTTTCAAAAATTTAATGGAATCAACATGACACCCAGTATTGTTTAAAAATAAATACACACAAAATAATAATATATGTGGGTGTCCATGGACACCAAATATTCTCACTATATAAAAATATAATATAGTCTAACTAATAATGAAATTATTGGTATGATGGGGTATTTATATCTAAATACAAATCACCTTGAGTTCAAGGTTAAGTAGGTGAATGAAGAAAGTTGTAAGGGATTTCCAATGTATTATTTCAATCTATGTATTTAGGGTGGCTCCCCACTATCCTCATGAAATATTCTTACATTAAACTACACTAATTTGCATTGAAAATAAAAGTGTGGAAAGTAATGCATGAAAGTTTAATAGTGTGAGTGGTCCAAGCAAATACAATTTTAAACTATAGCAAAAAGAGTGTGTCATCAATCAACACATGAAAATTCAAATAACATTAGTTCTCAACCATTCATAGTATTATTAAATTTATAATAAAATGACAAGTTTGACTAGAGAGGATATGTCATAGCCACCACATACTTAATATAATAGTAGGATAATGCCACTAATGGAATGCCCATGACTTACCAATTTATTATGATCTCATGAGACCAAAACATAATATATATTTCATTGAGTTTACCTATAAATTCTCATTTCACAAAGATGGTTACAATGAGGGACCTACACCCTTATTTATAGTAAAAATTTACCCTTAAGTTACATGGGTTGAGAAAAAATTACCCCTAGTAAAAGTAAATATTTGGGTATATTTATTAAAGTGATACACCGCCTATAATAACCCTCATTGGCAAGACTTATCATAGATATTGATTATGTATTGATGCGTAGATTTTCAATGCTTAATATTTTTCTATGTTATCATGATATGTGTCTAATTGCAAATTATGCTTTGATTATATTATGTTAGAATATGGTACTTTGGGTGGAATCTATGATTGTAGGACCAAGTGCTCTTATAGGTGGACTGACATGCACAACCACTAGAAAAGAGAGACAAAAAAGGGAAATGATGGTGATGACATGCTCATCGATAGCTATATGGTAACTAAGTACCATCATGTAGTTGCATTTCATAACTGTGTATTTTGATATAATTACATCACCAATGGGGAGTTTGCTTGGGTAAATGAGTTCTCCTTAGTAATCAGGTGATGACATGGTAGTCATGATAAATCCTGCTACTCAAGAGTAAAAGGTGGTATAATATAATTGCTTGATGATGAGAATTTCTTTTGGTATGTCTTGAAGAACACAAGCTTATACTGAGAGGGGGGTGAACAGTATAAGACCTCTTTTTACTTTTCCTTTATACTTCAAAACAATAAAGTAATATATCCAAAGCAATATCAAAACAATGCACAAGATCATCCACAAAGTGACACAACAATTTTTATGTGGTTCATCCACAAAACTTTTCTCTAAAAGTTATCTCAAAGTTCTTTGGGAAACCTTCCCAATTACAATGTTTATGAGCCTCGGCTCAAAGGAGAAACCTTCCCCCAATCTGAATTTATGAGCCTCTGCTCAAAGGAGATACCTTCCCCTACCTTTGCTCTGGCTGGTGATCCTCTAGAATACCTCTGCCTCTGCTGCCCTTAGCAAATGGAACTCTATCCACAAAAGACACCTGTCTTCCCTACTCTGGCTGGAGACCTCTGTCCTCAACTCTATCACCTCAAAGCTAGTCCTCAAATTTGCACTAAACATAGTCCTTCGGTCTAGCACAAATTTCCTCTTCCTCTGTCTTTGATCTGCACCAAACATAGTCCTTCGGTCAGGCACAAATCTGTCCTCGGGTTCTACTCATAGAACCAATGCACCTCTATCCTCAAGTTCTCTGATAGAACTATCAAACTCAGCTTCACAAGTCCTCTGCTAGGACCTGTCCAAATCTGCTCACAAGTCCTCAACAGAACCTGTCCACAACCTGCTCACAAGTCCCCAATGGAACTCGTCCAAAACCTGCTCACAAGTTCATCAAGAAAACTTGCTTGGCATGAACCCACAAAGAGAATTGTTAGAGACCCAATGTGATTCATCAACTTCATAGAAGCATAAAGATAATTGTTAGAGACTCAATATGTTCTATACTTAACTCCCAATCTCAATCTCAACTCAATCTCAATCTCAACAGAATAAGATAGATGTAGTATGCTTTTCTCAAGAACATGAAACACAACCCAACAATTGCCAACCAAGCAATATGTCATATAACAATGATACTCATGTTCTTTCCAACAACCAATATATTTTCTCAACCAATTAGGGCTTAAACAACAATGCTCAAATACAAGGTTTAACCAACATCATTCAACTCAAAATTAACCTTGAAGCATTCAACCAATCATCACAAGAAAAGGAAACAAGTAAAAATCCTTTTCCCTCCAAATATATTTGAACAAAATAGCCACCAACACAATATCACCAAATGCAAAGAATAACTTTTTCAAATCAACTCAATGGAGTAAGCCCAATATCATGTATCAAGTAAAGCACTAACGTCATCAACACAACCACTATGGAAGCAACTCATCCATCACTATCAAAAAAACCATCTAATGGTTTCATCATCTCAACACAAGTAACAAACATAAACTCTAGTGCCCAAAGCTTCCACTACCTCAAACCAGAATTATGCATTCACCAAAATTCTCATCAAGGATAACAATGCATAAGTAGTCTTCAACAAACCAAAAAATAGGATTTACACCCAACCAAAGGAAACCTTGTTGTATACCTTTTCACTCCAATATTATTTCAGGAAAACATACACCAATCATACTCATAAGAAGAATGTGCCCATACCTTATTGTAGTGAAGAAACCCCTTTGGAAATCTGCCACAATCACAAATTTTTTTTGCCAATCTTCACAAGGGTTAGTAGATCACAAAATAATCAACATTACTCCACTTTTCAATAACCATCACCAAAGCCTTTAATTGCACAACTTCCTTATCTCTCCTAAAACCACTTGTACCATAAAATAAAATAAATCACAACATTGCATAACATTATAACTCCCAAAACCACTTATACCATAAAAGTAAAATAAATCACAACATTGCATAACCTTATAACTATTTCTTTGGCAAAAGTCCTTTTTAAAAAGAAACCAACACTCTAAAAGTCTTACTTCTTAATATGCAAATATAATCCTTAAGACTTTATTAAAAAGAATAAAAGTCAACTCCTTATAATAATCCTTGTAACTCCTGAATAACACAATATACCCCACAAAAAAAATGCAATCCCTTATAGCTCCCGACTAATCTCAAGCCCTTTTTAAATTTCACAAAAATAATAATGACAAATTCTAGGCATACCTTTTATTACACAAAAAGAAAACTGCACCCCACAAGGAGACTCGAACCTATGCTTCATCGCCAAAACAACACCCTTAAGGATGACTCATGATTGCCACCCAGGCTACGTGCTCTTATAGCACTCAGTCCGCACACTCTAATTGATATCTTTGCCACTCAAAAAATGTGAACTCAACCGAACCAGTTCGCAAGGCGTGTCTACTATTCTCGAATACCATGCTGTAATATTTTATCCTCCATATCATGCGCTTTCGAAGGGCGTCTTCCGGAATCTCGTTCGCACACAATTTTTCGTCAACTTTTGGATCGAAATCGAGCACCCCTTAATTGATTTCATGCACCGATAAAACATTAGCTCTTCATTCGAAAATCAACAACTACCATGCCACATTTTATATGCACTAAGATGCATTGATTAACACGTCGACACTTTTAATTTAATTTAATATTTTAATTTAAATTTTAAATAAATAAAATTTAAACTAAATATTTAAAATTAAATATCTTCATCACCGGGGCACCTTTTTCAATGAAACGAAAAGCCAACTTGGGTTTTAATAAAAACCCATTTCAAATCTGTTGTCCATGGTTTTAAATAAAACCTTTTATTTTGTCTGCATTGGTTTTCACAAAAACCCTTCCACTTCTTGACATCAATGACAACATCAACACTTGAGCAAAGACAATGTACCCAATGTACCCAAAATTGCCAACATGTTTGTGGTTGATGAATGCTTAACATAAATTTTCATATGTGTGATGCTTGAATGAGTATGGTAAGTTTTTACTTCAATGTTTATAGGAATGTTTGTTTGTATGTTTGGCAAAATAATTTAACCAAAAATATATGGATAGTCTTAAAGATACCAAAAACTATTTGATTAAGGGTAAATATGAATATAAGATATTGATTAAATTAATTAAGGGGATTAATTAATTTAATTATTAGATATTAATTTAATTAAGGGGATTAATTAAATTATTAGATTTTTCTTAAAATCATGTTTTAACATTAACTTTAGAAAAATCTTAAATTGGAAGCTAAATTTAGGTAAAACATTACTTTAGTATTATAAATGCTTTTTGGTGAAAAACGAAAAAGGGCATAGAAGAGTGAAGATTTTGGGAGCTAGGGTTTTGCATGTTTTTTTGGGGGGAGTGAATATAGCTGGATTTTTTTGGGCTGAGAGGGGCATCAAAGGGTAAGGGAGAAAGAAAAATAGGAGGATAGAAGAAACATGGGAGAAATATTTGGAGAGGATGTTGGTTGGTTGTTGCATGCTTTTATTCATTACTGCATTTTTCTTGGAAAATATAGCATAGAAGGGTGGTTAAATGCTTTTATTCATTGTTGCAATTTTCTTGGAAAATCTAGAATAAAAGAGTTGTTGCATGATTTTATTCATTGCTACAATTTTCTTGGAAAATTTAGCATAAAAGGGCTATTGAATGCTTTTATTCATTGTTGCAATTTTTCTTGGAAAATATAGCATAAAAGGGATGAATGTTTTTATTCATTGCTGCAATTTTCTTGGAAAGTCTAGCATAAAAGGGTTGATGCATACATTTTTTTGCTACTACAATTATTTTAAATAGGGTTAAATCTTGTTGCATGCTTTGTTTTACTACTACAATTATTTCAATAAAAAGGAATATTAAATTATGTTGTATGCATTGTTTTACTACTACATTTATTTTCAAAAAATATAGTAATAAATAGGATGCTTGAAGAATGAATTTTAGTTGGATATTTTATAATGAATGGTTTTGAAGTCCATCCATGAGAGAAGTATGGTATTCTCTCAAGATCCTATTGTATAGAATTTATTTCAGTATAGATGTATGGATTACATGAAATAGATTTAACTATAATGCATATTAAGTTGTTTTCATAATTAGGTAATGGACATTCAATTAAATTTCATTATTTTATTAATAGATTTATGCAAAGAATCTTGTCCAAAAATGTCTAAGATGGAAAATAGGTAATGGACATTCAATTGGATTTTTGAATGACTCTTGGCTATTGGAGTTTCTTATTTCAATATCTCTGTAGTTTTCTTACCTTAAACGTATGTTGGAGCCTGGAATAGGGTCAAAGGTTTCTGATTACATGGAAGTAGTGAATGGAAGGAAATATTGGAAGGTGATTGTTTTTCCAAATTCTGATGAAAGTATAAAAGCCACTCTACATAATTTATGGTAAAAGATAAAAATGCAAGTTATTCCCCAGTAGGAAGAAGACGATTATGTGATATGGACACCAGAAAGTAATGGTGAATTTTTGGTTAATTTAGCTTATAAAATTATGTCTAAAGATAGAGTTTTTTGGACTCCTTCTAGACAAATTTGGCTCAAATCCTTAACTCTTAAAATTAATTTCTTTTTATAGTTGGTCATTCAAAATAAAATTTAAACCATTGAAAAACTTCAAAAAAGAGGTCTAACTTTTGTTAATAGGTGTTACTTATGTGGGAAAAATGAAGAAAGCTTAGCACATATTCTTTTAAATTGTCATGTGTCTTATGAAGTCTTGACTATGTTGCTGGAATATCTTAATATTTCTTAGGTTTTTCCTCATTCCTTAGCTAATTTCTTTGAGCAATGGATGGCTCCGTTCTTCAGCAAAAGATGCAAAACCTACTAGGATTTCCTCCTTCCTTATATTTTATGGGGTATTTGTAAAGAAAGAAATAGAAGAGCTTTTAAAAAATCTTCAGAAGACATTATTTCTATTAATAATATAATTATATGTGTTGTAAAAGAAAACATCTCCTATAACTCTTTCTCGAAAGAAAAATAATCTAATCAAGAATTATGTTTGGCCAAGAGCTTGTGCATTCCTTGTGATTATGTTCCATCTAGTTTCTTGAGGTCAAGAGATCAAATAATGTGGAAGAATCCTCTAGTAGGTTGGCTCAAGTTCAACATTGATGGAGCTTTAAAAGGAAATATGGGAATGGCAATAGTGGGAGTAATTTTAAGAGATGAAAATGGGGAGATTATTTGGGCCTTTACCAAAAAATTGGGATGCCAATCAAGATACTTTGTGAAAGCTAGGGCTGCATTTCAAGGAGATTTTCTCCTTAAATATTTTTATAATAGAAAATATATATTTGAAGCATATCTTTGCAAGACCTTGATTCTGTAGACACCTAAAACATGTCATGTTTAAGATACTACTCATATGAGCACATATGAAGACCATATGCCAAATTTTAGACTTCTACAAGAGCAATTAGTGGTCCTAACCACTCAAAATGGTAGTTTTAACCCATTCAAGCTTAGCTGTTGTAAACCAGATTGGCTGGATCCTGATTGCTCAAGCTGAGAGTGGCTAAACCTTAGCCAATGCAGACGACAATGACAAAATATTAGTCACTATAGATGATAGTTTCTAAGTCATAAAAAGTATTTTATCGACAAACAAGCCTAATCATAGGCGAAAGTGATAGTTTACATGCAATAAAGTGAGCGGGGATAACTTTGCATTCCCCCTCATGACCAGTTTACATGGGAGACTTGAGTCCAAAGTTATACTTTAGTTAACTGGCCTTCAAACATATACAAATGATAAAACTTCTCATGCTCACGACTAGTTTACATGGGAGACTCAAGTCCAAAGTTAGACTTCAGTTAACTAGCCTTCAAAAATAGACAAAGACAAAACTTCTCATGCTCACGACCAGTTTACATGAGAGACTCAAGTCCAAAGTTAGACTTTAGTTAACTGACCTTCAAACATAGACAAAGACAAAATTTCTCATTCTCACAACCAGTTCACATGGGAGACTTAAGTCCAAATTTAGACTTCAGTTAACTGGTATTTAAAATATAGAAAAGACAAAATATTCTCATGCTAACATTCACTATGCATGAGGGATTCAATCCTAGGGTTTTGAACATAGTCCTAGGATTTCACAAACTTTATAAGGTGCAAGTATGAGAGCACCAAGGGATCCATAATTAGATATGAATTCTGAGACCACGGATGATATTTTAGCAGACTTTTTTGAGAGAGTTTTTTCTTGGAGAGCATACACAACGAAGCCTTGCTAGACCGGAGAGCATATAGGAGTGCCTTTGAGGAGCGATGAAGTGCTAGCCAAATGAGATGTGATCATCCATACACACACAGACCATAGGTTCACTGGATAAATTGATAGCATACAAGAGCAAGAGGATCCCTCTAGGAAATAGACTTGGAGAAGGAGGTATCTGTAATCCCTCATAAATTTCTATGTGTGGAACTGGGAAGCCTTTAAAAGTGCACCACCCCTTGCGAGGGGACATTTTACTCATTTGTAATTCATTGTATTGAAATGGGTATCCCTAAGAGGGACCGACATGTAACTGGGTTTTAATACAAATAAAGAGATCTATCTTTGTTACTTCCACATTGTATGCTTTTCATGGTCTTTCATTTAATTTTGGATATAATATTACATGTAGATGGTGAGAGGTGCGTGCATCCCGGGATCGCTACAGATGGTAATCACGGTGGGACCTCCACTAATTTTTCATTTTTCTTCTTGGATATTAACTTATTTTTTTGTGAAGACCTAGCCACTCTAGTCTACAGTAGCCATAAATCAGCCGCTCTGGTCTACAATGACCAACAATCTTAGCCGCTCCTGCTAACAACAACTGTAATTCAACCGCTTTGATCAATAGTGGCCAGCAGAGAAGTGTAGTAGAGGGCATATTTTCTATCATTTGAGCAAGATTCAAGGTTGGTACCCCTTCCTTGTATTCTTTGATTTTCTTTATACATTTTATTTTGAGAAATAGCAAGCATAAACATAGATTAATTAGGGAAAATGAAAGAAAAAAGAGAAATAAAAATTGTATTTTGTGTTTCCTAGGTTTCTTTTAGATTTCCTCTAGGCATTTCTAGGAACAACAAACCTCTACCTGTAAGGTCTGCCCTAGTCTCTAGCATGCTAGGCCATTGATTTTTGGTTTGCTTGCATGTGGCCCAATCAGTGGTTGTTTTCATCATAAAATAAGAGAGTGTATTAAAATCATATAGACTAGTTATAGATGCTTTTCTCTAAAAATGAAATGTTATTTTTAGGCATTGTAGGAAAGTAGTCATGAATTTTGGTTGATGCATCACTTTCTATTTCAAAATCTAAAAAGAACCCCACACACTTGCACATATCACAATAAACATTGGGAGGTTGGATTTCATCACCGACCCCCAATTTAGTCCGATGACGTTGGAATTCACCTCCTTCCATCGGCTTGCCCCCTAGATTTTCCTAGAATGGAATAGGGAACTTCTTCAAGGTGGTTCTAGTCACTCGTGTTCAAACTGTCTCCCACTGTTGGAACAATTTATTTTGGTTTAGAGTGGAAGAGCTAGGCGAACCCCCCACTGGGACTTCAGTGGTGTACCCTAGCCTCTTTTGAGAAAATCATGTTTGGCATTGGTGTTCTTAGTCGCTACTTTGGATGAGTCTCCTTATTCTAATTTTAAAACATGAACAAGAAAGCAAAAGCAACAACACATCTGAAACACACAAAAACAAGTTCTTAGGATACACATTTAATCCTTAAAAATAGATAATCATATTGTTTGCTTTGTGTGTTTTTTATTACTGGGGTAATTAACCTAAACCTGATTTTCAATGAAATTTATAACACCCACAACCCTTTTTAGAAGTCAAAAATTTTATAACAAAAATTATGGTTGGGAGACCTCCCATGGTGAGCAAGACCTTCAATCTAGAGAGTGAATCAGGTTCTATACCCTGCACATATCATTAAACTAAGAGTTCAAATCAGTCCAATGATGGGAAAGATAGAGGGAAGAGAGTTACTGACCTTGTTGTACAATTCAAAATAAGCAAGAACCCTCACATGGAGTTGTAGAGGCATAGAATCAGCACAACAAACCAATAAAATCAGTCACATGGGTCACATGCAATTTAGAGAGAACAAATGCTTCAAGCTCAATTGAATGAGTGGGATCAAATTTATTCGAGACCAAATTCCAAAACCATAGCCATAGAATATTATACATCTGGAAGCTCACAAAGTGTAACTGCTAAATGCACCACTCAACCTGGGGATGCTTTAAAGTGACCCCAAAAATCTCATACAGAGTATGACCATAGATAAACTTATCATCACATAGAGTACACAGAGCAAGTTACACTAGCTAGCCAAAGCAGAGAAATAGTAGAAACCTCTTTGAGGGACATATGAATCAGAACTACATGAACAAAATCAGATAAACCTAAGTCCTCTTCAACAATGCAATCTGACTACATACAACGGTTAGAAAACACGTTGCATAAAGAGCGAGATATAGTGTATGCTCTTGAGCATGACAAACATAGAGAACGATTTTTGTGCCAACATGAAAAATGTTTGAGAGAGCAAGCTAAGAAGCTAGCTCGAAGAAACCAATGAGCAAATAGAAATGATCATCAAAGATATCAGTGCACTGACTCACCAAGAGAGAAGTGCACTAGAAAAGAAGGAAACCCGTAGAAAAATCACCCTCTAAATCATGAGCAGAATCCATTTTGGGGGGAAAGGGTAAAATTAATAGAGTAGGATCAATAAAATCTTGAATCCCCTCATAGGAGGGAAGAAAATAGAACAAGTCAAATGCACATAGGGTTACATCCATTACCACCATGATTGGGTCTACAAGAAGAAGAACTCCTTGCCTCAAAGGCATTCCAAGAAATCAATGGAAAGATCAAATAATTTGAGAAGAAAGATACAGATAGGCACCAACCAACACTGAGTAAGATAGAAAACTAGACATTATGCCCATCAGTTCCTAGCCCTACATATCCTAAGCACTTTGAGATGCCTAGTTTGGAAAAATTCAAGTGCGAAGAGGATGCCCAAGAACATGTCACCAACTTTATCAATGCATGCTTTCATATAGAAGAGAGTGATGCCCATATGCTGAGAACTTTCATTATGAAATTTTCAAGGGCTGCCACCCAATGGTTCAACCATATTTCCAAGAACAACATATCCACCTTTGAATAGCTAGTGAACGCATTCTTAAAATGTTTCTCTTTTGGTGCTAATAATAAGATGAACCTCTCAGACCTGGCCAACCTAAAGCAGTATGATGATGAGTCAGTCATGGATTATGGGGATAGATGGAGAAAAATCATGGCAAGGTTATCATTTTCCATCCTGATCGAAGAGCTAATCCAAATGTTCACAAAAAGTTGCACCAAATACATCTCATTACTATTTCAACTACATTAGTATGATACATTCAAATAAGGCTTAGCTCAATCCAAGCTTATTGAAGATATAAAACTGGAAGAAGGAGACCTAAAGCTTCGTAGAGAGAAAGAATGGAATGAGAGCACACAAAATCAACCACAATAGACTGAACCTATGCACGTAAACCAAATTATGTTAAGTGTTCCAAAATTTGCACAGAGCCAAAAATAATAAAACTATCAGGCTCAACCTCCTACTGTGTATTACAACCATTGCAACAAGAATCAAGGCAGGGGTAAACAGAAATACCCCCTCACAATTATACACCATTACCTGAATCCTTGGCATCAATTTTCAATCACCTTTGCAAGGCCAAAGTTTTAAACTTGCCTAAGGAGCACATCCTGGATCCTAATTGCCCCAAACCTAAGGGGTATAGGTAAGATATATATTGTGTTTACCATCGATAAAATGGCCATGATATCTAGGATTATGTGGCATTCAAGAATGTAGTGCAGGATATGTTGGATAAGAATGAATTATAGGGCATCAACATATTCATAAATCTTCTCCCCAATCATGGGGCCAACAACAATAAAGTTGAGCATGTCAATGAGGTGCATTTAGCCCCACCTAATGAGGGTTTGATAGGTATGATCAATACTAAAATAAGAAGTAAAATATGCCTTGATCAGCCCAACATATCAAAAAATTCAACTAAAGTTGATAATCTATCACAGTCCATACCAATAATAATTTCAATTCACTTACAAAAATACCCTATGATTGCCTTTCATAAGTAGAAGATTAAGACAATCTCTTAGGATGAACCTGATCCTCCACTCCACATCATATGAAGAATAAATAAAATTCTATGCAAGAGAGTCTTGATTGACACTAGGTCATCCATCAATATCATCACAACAACAAATTTGAAGTATTTAAATCTGCCACCTTCATGCATTAAGGATACAACATTTGCATTAAGGGCTTTCAATGATACTATTTCCCCAACAATTGGCACAATAATCCTACCTATACAGGTTGGGATAAATATGATACCTAAATTGTGCCATATCTTGCAGGGTGAGAGGTAGTACAACATATTGCTAGGTAGACCATGGATAAGGGATATGGAATGCATACCTTCCATAGTGCACCAAAACCTAAAATTCATACATCAAGAACAAGTGTATGTGGTCCCTCATGATCCTGAGCCATTCAAGTATTACAAGAAAGTTGATGAGACACAAGAAAAAGTGCCTTCTCAAGAGTTTGTGGTAATGGTCAATAGCGAGATAGAGGACCAAGTGACTCTAAAGTAGATAAAACAAGATGTGGTGCAATTAGATGTTGCTTCCCCATTGAAGGGATCAAAACCATTGACATTAGTCACCCTAACTCACTTCTCATGGTGCCTCCTCAAGAACAAGAACAAATGTTCCCCCCACATCAGATAGGGGGTATAAAAGCTAGTACAATGCAACACTACAAAGTGAAACAGAAACCTGAACTAAGTCATAAACATGAGCATGTGGATACCACTAACAAAGTGGATCATTCATCATCATGAAGCATCCACATCAACTCAAATAAATGAAATGGGTGAGTTACAATTACCTAGTGTATCTTTAGCTCCTACTTTATCACCTCCATAAATAGATAATGGTATTTCAAACCAATCACTAGATATACACATGAAATTCGTATCAATCTTAGAGCATATGCAAAATCACCTCTATAATATAGAGGCACAAATGGAGAAACAAAATTAGGCATTGCACTTTATCATGAACCAACTTGAGAGACATAAGCAACCTTTATCTAAGGTCAAATTGTCTCCTGGGCAGCCACAAGAGAAGCCTCAACAAGAGCCCCCTGAGCCAACAAGTGACATACCTAGGGCTCAACCTAGTTCTCATACCAGGCTAAAGCATGCTAAACACTCAAAGTAGCAACAACACACTTGGACTCCTTTAAACGAGCCTATGATATTTTTCAAAAGCTACAAGAAGCTAATGTCATAACCTCACCTAAAATAAAGCCTCTATACCCAAACAGAGCTAAACCCAAGGGTTATAGGGAGGACCATTACTGCATCTACCACTGAATAGAGGGCCATGAAATTTGCCATTGCAAAGGATTCATACATGTAGTTCAATACATCATAGATAGTGGGACATTTCCCATAGATGATTCATTCATTTTATCTCATCAAGATAGGGATACCCCGTAGAGGTCTGTGCCCCAATTGGGAGAGCTGATTTCTGTCACTCTTCCTAAGCAATATGACTACATTATAGTAGGAAACATGCACACTGGGGGCACCTAAGGTATCATACCTTCCCTCGGTAACACCAAAAAAATATAAAAAATATTCAGATAACTTTAAAATATTCAAAAACAATAGAAATCATAAAAGTCCAAACAAATCAAAAAGTAGTAAAATAAAAAAATGAAAGGCACTAGGGGCATCTCTAAGCTTCTTGGTCAAATCTTAACCAAAAATGCTCTAGGGGCATCTTCATGCCACTTGGTCAAATTAATCAAAAATGCTCCAAGGGCGTCTCTAAGCCGCTTGGTCACCTTAATCAAAAATGCTCCAAGGGTGTCTCTAAGTCGCTTGGTCAAAATTAACCAAAAATGCTCTAGGGGCATCTTCATGTCGCTTGGTCAAGTTAATAAAAAATTCTCCAAGGGCGTCTTTAAGCCGCTTGGTCACCTTAATCAAAAATTCTCCAAGGGCATATCTAAGTCGCTTGGTCAAAATTAATCAAAATGCTCCAAGGGTATATTTATGTCACTTGGTCAAAATTAATAAAAAATGCTCCAAGGGTATCCATGCCACTTGGTCAAAATTCCATAAAAAAAGATCCGAAGGCATCTTAAAGCCCTTTGGTCAAGTCACATCACAAAATGCTCCAAAGGCATCTTAAAGCCCTTTGGTCAAATCAAATCACAAAATGCTCCAAAGGAATCTTAAAGCACTTTGGTCAAATAAAATCACAAAAGTCTCCAAAGGTATTTTAAAAACCTTTGGTAAAAAGCAAAAACAATACAATAATAAAAAAGTACAAAAACAATACAATAATCAAAAAGTACAAAAACAATACAATAATAAAAAAGTACAAAAACAATACAATAATCAAAAAGTACAAAAACAATGCAAAAATAAAAAATACAAAAATATTTGCATCTCACATCTGCATTCACATAGTTGCATTACATCTATTTCATTTGCATATGTTATGATCACAGTATTGCAAACGATGCCATAGTTTGTATCACAATATTCAAGTCCATCTTCATCCATTCATCCATGTGTGTAATTGTGTTTTTCAACACAACTATTTCGTGTTGCTATAAGAAATATACTAAGGTTTCCTAGTCATTCAACCATATCTAGTGGTCTTATCAGATTTTGTAGAAAACCACCTTGATTAGTAGAGGGCAAGGTATAGTTGTGATAATACCTTGGATATTCGGGATCCCATCACTAATTCAAACACTAAAATCCTAGCTGGTACAAGGGAAAGATCAAATCTGCAAACAGTGTACTAGGTTACCTTAAGCAAAAAGGATTTTCCTTGCTTATCCCCCTGTGTGACTGGTTTAAAGGTGTTGAGAATTGGCAAAAGGACAAGCTTCACCCTACCCAATTAAATCCCTTGCTTAAATCAAAATGAGCAAAAATCTCGAAACAAAGTGCAAATTCAAAATTCCCCAACACAAATTCAAGATTCCCAAGCACAAATTCAAAAGTACTCAAAAACACAAAAATAAAGCAAATAGTGATTATCATCACTACATGAATCCCTTGCTCAAAAAGAAAAAAATCAATAAAAAATATGTTGGCAATTTTGGGTACCTTGGGTACATTGCCTTTGCTCAAGTGTATAGGTTGTCATTGATGTCAAGAAGCTCTTGAAGGAATTTGATTTAATGTCAAATAATTTGCAGACATGGACAGTGAGTTTCCAAGAAGATTATTCAGAGCATGGATAGTGAGTTTCCAAGAAGATCATAGTAGCCCATTTGCAAAAGATCAAAGAAAAAGACAAGTAAGAAAAGTGTCGTGATATCGCGACATATATAGCAGGCAAGAAAAACAGTCACAATTTCGCGACATGTTAGAGGAGAGAGAAAGAGCTGGCAAAACTGTCATGATTTTGTGACATGTTGGAAGAGAGAGAAGAAGTAGGAAAAACTATCGTGATTTAGCGACATGTTGGCAGAGAAAAAGGCAAGTGGAAAAACTGTCGCGATTTCGCGACATGTTGGCAAAAAAGGAAAGCAAGGTGGAAAGTGTCGCGATATCGCGACATGTCACAGTTTTGCGACTCAAAGAGGAGATAGAATGTTCGGAGTCAGAAATGTCATGATTTCACGACATATTGCAAGGAAGGTTGAATGAACGAAAAAGTGTCACGATTTCGTGACATGTTGCAGGAGAGAGAGTCCAAAAGAAAAAGTGTCACGATTTCGTGACATGTTGCAGAAGAGAGAGTTCAAAAGAAAAAGTGTCACGATTTCGTGACATATTGCAGGAGAGAGAGTCCGAATGAAAAAGTGTCACGATTTCATGACATACTATAGGAGAGAGAGTCCGGGAGAAAAAGTGTCACAATATCGCGACATGTCGGGTTTTCGCAACCCAAAGAAAAGAAAAGCACTAAGGAGAAAAAGTGTCGTGATTTCATGACAAATCAGAAGACAAAATGGAAGCAAGATAAAGTGTCACGATTTCGTGACATGCAGCAAAGGGAAGAGTCTAAAATGAGAAGCGTCGTGATTTCATGACAAGTTGCAGAGAAGTCGTACGAAAGCTGAAAGCATCGCGATTTTGCGACAGGCTGCAAAGAAAACGTACGAAAGCTAGAAGTGTCACGATTTCATGAAAAATTCAATGAGGAAGAGCTCAAAGGCGAAAGCATCACGATTTCGTGACATGTTCTATTTTCATGGGCGTAAGGCAGAGAAAAACACAAGGTAGTGAAAGTGTCATGATTTTGCGACATGTTCCGTTTTCGCTAGTGCAAGTAGGCAAGAGTGCTAGGAAGAGAAAGTGTCACGATTTCATGACAGTTTGAGATGGCAGAATATGGATGGAGAAAGTGTCACGATTTCGTGACAGAAACTAAAAGCATGTCTTCCATAGGTGAAGTGTCATGATTTCACGACAAAAGCAAAGAGGAAGGCTATGAAGACAAAAGTGTCATGATTTTGTGATAGTAGTGAAGACGAAGTCTACAGAGGCAGAAGTGTCACAATTTCATGACAAAAGCAGAAAGGAGGTCGACGAAGGGAGAAGTGTCACGATATCACAACAAAAGCAAAGTTGATGCTGACAAAGACAGAAGTGTCGTGATATCATGACAAGAACGTAGTTGAAGTCGACAAAGGCTGAAGTGTCACGATATCGCGACAAAAGCCAAAATAAAGTGTACGGTTGCAAAGGTGTCACGATATCATGACATGTTGTAGTTTCGCGGTAGAAGCTACAAAAGAGTTGCAGAGGCAGTGAGGTCGACAAAGTTAAATTTGGGCTGACGAAGATTAGGGTTTGTAGCCGACGTAGTTTAGGGTTGTGCAACCGACTAAGATCAAGGTTTTGATCTTGAAAGTGTTAGTATAAAAGGAGGGTTGTTTGGAGAGTTGTGATGTGATCGAATGCGTTGTTGAAGTGCGCAAGTTAAGTCTATGGTGTGCAAAGAGCGAGTCATGCAGAATTGAGCTAAGTGCAAAGCAAGAATGCACAAGGAGCAGAAAAGTGCAAAGCTATTGGGTGCATCATTTTTGTGATGTTCGGAGATAGTGCGCAAGCCTTGATGGTTTTGGAAAAATCATTGAGAGGGATTGTTGGACAGATTTGAGCAAGCTTTTGTTGAGCTTGTGGAGCAGTTTGGGTAGGTTCTAGTGAGAACTTGCAAAGCAGATCTAAGACAAGTCTTGGTGAAGACTTGGGTGAAGATCAAGCAAGCTTTTGTGGAAGCTTGTGAAACAACTTCTGTGAACCAGATTTGAGGACCATTTGAGGACAGAGATAGGTGCAATTTTGAGGACATTTGTGCCAGATCGAAGGACTGTGTTTTGGTGCAGATCATAGAAAGAGAACAAGGACATTTGTGCTAAATCGAAGGACTGTGTTTAGTGCAAATTCGAGGACCAGTTTTGGAGGTGATAGAGTTGAGGAAAAAGGTCTCCAGCCAGAGCAAGGAGGACAGGTGTCTTTTGTGGATAGAGTTCCATTTGCTAAGGGAAGCGGAGGCAGAGGTCTTCTAGAGGATCACCAGCCAGAGCAGAGCTAGGGGATTGGTGTCTCCTATGGGTTGGTGCCCACGAACACGAGATTAGGGGATTGGTGTCTCCTTTGGGTTGGTGCCCATAAACATTGTAAATTGGGAAAGGTATTCCCAGAATTTGATTGATAAGATTTAGTGAAAGATTTTATCCGTGGACGTAGCCCAGAAATTCTAGGTGAACCACGTTAAAATTGTTGTCGCTTTGTGGATGTTTTCATGCATTGCTTTGATATTTATGTGGGTATATTGCTTTACTATTTTGTAATATAAAAGAAAAAGTAAAAAGAGGTCTTATACTGTTCACCCCCTTCTCAGTATAAGCTTGTGTTCTTCAATTGGTATTAGAGCTGATGCCTTCGGAAAGTTTAACATCTTGAAGGAAAAGCTAGCAAAGAACACAATGGATTATTCAAGTGGCAATGCAGCACCTATTCTCGATGGATCAGATTTTGGTCTTTGGAGTGCAAGGATGAAGGTTCATCTAATGGCACTTGGGAATGAGGTTTGGGAAGTGATTGAAGATGGGTACACTATTCCTAAACATGGTCCTTATACTAAAGAAGACATGCTCCTACATCAAAACAATTCAAAAGCAATGAATGCAATCTTGAAAGGTTTATAGAAGGCAGATCTTACCAAGGTGATTCACTGCAAGATAGCTAGTGAAATGTGGAAACAGTTGCAGGTGGTTCACATAGGTGATGTAAATGTCCGAAAGGCTAAGTTGAGACACTTCAAAGGTATGTTTGAACAACTCAAAATGAATGATGATGAAAATATTAGTGACTACATGCTTCGTATGGATGAGGTTGTTAACTCCATGAAAGACTTAGGTCTTGAGCTTGCTGAAAATGATGTTTGTGATAAGATTTTAAGATCTCTTCCTAATAGATTTAGTGAAAAGATTTCTGCTATTGAGGAAGCTAAAGATTTGGATAAGTTGAAAAAGGATGAGCTCCATAGTATACTTGCAACATTTGAGTTGAGAACTCAAGTGAAGGTTGATGTCAAGAAAGAGGCGACTTTCAAGGCTACCAAGAAATCCAAGGGTAAACAACTTCAAGAGAGTGATGAGTCTTCCAGTGATGAAGAGGCATATTATAGCAAGAAAGGCAAGTTCTCTAGAAAGCACAAAAGCATGAAAAATATAAGATGTTTCAATTGTGGAAAGTTTGGTCATTATGCTACAAACTGTATTGTTCCCAAGGATGAAAGTGATGAAGATATACAGGATTCTAAGAGCAAGGATTCTGAAAAGCACAAGCATCACAGGAAAAATAGAGATGAGCACAACAATCAAGGAAAGAGGTATTCTCACAAGCACAAGAAGAATTTCTACCTAGACAAAGCAAGTAAGTGTTCTAGTAGTGATAGTGAAAGTTCTTCAAGTGATACTGAAAATGAGATGTTGTTCATATCAAAAAAAGAGGAAGAACCGAAACATAGATTCATTATCATGAAATGTCTTAGATGTGGAAATTTTGGTCACCTTGAGGATGATTGCACAAATAATGATTTGGTTTCTAGTATGTATGAGGATGCTTCAAAAAACTATAAGGAAGATGCATGTATGGTTTTTGAAAAAGGTAGCACCTCTAGTGATAGGAAATCTAAAAAAGGGTTTGATGATTCAGAAAGCAAACAAATAAAGGATCTAGAAAGTGAACTTACTAACGCTCTTAGTGCTTTGAAAAAGGAAAGAAAGAAGAATGCTAGACTCAAGGATAAGTTAGATGAATGTTGTATGGAGAGAGATGATCTTATAGAAAGTCTCAACGTCTCTATGGCTAAGACACAAGAACTCAAGGATGAGTTAGAGTCTAAGGTTCTTGAGTATAGTGAGTTAGAATAGAAAATGGCTTCTTTGAAAGAGGAAACTAAAGAGTACAAGGATAAGCTTTACAGGTTTCAAGATAGCTCCAAAAAGGTTAAGTCACTCATCAAAGGTCAAAGAAAGACAACAGATAAAACATGCCTTGGTTTTGTTAAGCCGCACAAGGAACAGGTTGGGGAATCTAGTAAGAGATTCCAAAAAGAAGAGAGTTCTGATGAGGAGAGTATTTCAGAGAAAGAGTTCATGAGTGATAGATGCGTAGAAATAGAAAACAAAGTTCAGAATGAGAAGAAGAAGTTTTCGGGACCCAAGAGGTCAAATAGAAGAAAATTTCAAGGCAGATGTTTTGCGTGTCACAGATTTGGTCACACGACTTCACATTGCATGGCTCAAATGAAGAAGGTAAACAACAATTTTAGAAGTGCTAGTTTCTTTCGATGGTATTGCTACTCTTGTCAACAGTTCGAGCACAAGGCAGTCTATTGCGAGGTAAATAACAAGAACAGATTTGATCAAAGCAGGCTTGACCAGAATAGGTTTGATCAAAATAGGTTCAGCCAGAACAGGTTTAGTCAGAACAGGCGATTCAAAGAACAGGTATGCCTAAAAGAAATAACATTGTTACTTGTTATAAGTGCAACAATGAAGGTCACATAGCTAGATAGTGTAGAGCTGAACTTCCAAGGTACAGGAATAGGAATAGTGGTATGAACAAGTCCAAGGATCAAGGCATGAACAGGGATGAGAACAAGAACAAGAACAGTGACAAGAACAAGAATGAGAACAGGAACAGGAATACGGGCAAAGAGTTCAAGAGAAGGCCCGACAAGGAAATTATAGACTCTGATGATGATCAGTGCCTAATGGGAGTTTTACTCCCACCCCAGAATTAATCACCTCATCAGGAGGTGGGGGAGGGACTAAGCTAAGAGGCTCATTCTTAGTCCCGAGCCCCAAAGGTGACCCTTTGCCATTGATGACAAAGGGGGAGAGATATGAGTAAGGGGGAGAGCTTCAAGTGAAGAGGAAAGCTTCAAGTCAGGGGGAGCAAAACTTCAAAGGAAGATTCTTAGTTGTGGGCATACTTTCTCAGTTGTTAGCACAGTTGGTTTCAGTTTTGGCTCTTGAGATGTGTTTTTCGTAAAGGTTTGCCATCAATGACAAAGGGGGAGATTGTTGGCAATTTTGGGTACCTTGGGTACATTGCCTTTTCTCAAGTGTATAGGTTGTCATTGATGTCAAGAAGCTCTTGAAGGAATTTGATTTAATGTCAAATAATTTGTAGACATGGACAGTGAGTTTCCAAGAAGATTATTCAGAGCATGGACAGTGAGTTTCCAAGAAGATCATAGTAGCCCATTTGCAAAAGATCAAAGAAAAAGACAAGTAAGAAAAGTGTCACGATATCGTGACATATACAGCAGGAAAGAAAAATAGTCATGATTTCGTGACATGTTAGAGGAGAGAGAAAGAGCTGGAAAAACTATCATGATTTCGTGACATGTTGGAAGAGAGAGAAGAAGTAGGAAAAACTGTCACGATTTCGCGACATGTTGGCAGAGAAAAAGGCAAGTGGAAAAACTGTCACGATTTCGTGACATGTTGGCAGAAAAGGAGAGCAAGGTGGAAAGTGTCACGATATCGTGACATGTCACAGTTTTGTGACTCAAAGAGGAGAGAGAATGTTCGAAGTCAAAAATGTCACGATTTCGTGACATATTGCAAGGAAGGTTGAACGGACGAAAAAGTGTCGCGATTTCGCGACATGTTGCAGGAGAGAGAGTCCGAAAGAAAAAGTGTCACGATTTCGCGACATGTTGCAGGAGAGAGTCTGAAAGAAAAAGTGTCACGATTTCGTGACATAATGTAGGAGAGAGAGTCTGAAAGAAAAAGTGTCACGATTTCGTGACATAATGCAGGAGAGAGAGTCCGGGAGAAAAAGTGTCGCGATATCGCGACATGTCGAGTTTTCATGACCCGAAGAAAAGAAAAGCGCTAAGGAGAAAAAGTGTCACGATTTCATGACAAATCAAAAGACAAAATGGAAGCAAGATAAAGTGTCACGATTTCATGACATGCAGCAAAGGGAAGAGTCTGAAATGAGAAGCGTCACGATTTTGTGACAGGTTGCAGAGAAGTCGTACGGAAGCCAAAAGCATCGCGATTTTGTGACAGGCTGCAAAGAAAACGTACGGAAGCTAGAAGTGTCATGATTTCGTGACAAATTCAAGGAGGAAGAGCTCAAAGGAGAAAGCATCATGATTTCATGACATGTTCTATTTTCGGGGCGTAAGGTAGAGAAAAACACAAGGCAACAAAAGTGTCACGATTTTGCGACATGTTCCATTTTCGCTAGTGCAAGCAGACAAGAGTGCTAGGAAGAGAAAGTGTCATGATTTCGTGACAGTTTGAGATGGTAGCGTATGGATGGAGAAAGTGTCATGATTTTGTGATAGAAACTAAAAGCATGTCTTCCATAGGTGAAGTGTCACGATTTCGTGACAAAAGCAGAGAGGAAGGCTATGAAGACAAAAGTGTCATGATTTCATGACAGAAGTGAAGACGAAGTCTGCAGAGGCAGAAGTGTCATGATTTCATGACAAAAGCAGAAAGGAGGTCGATGAAGGGAGAAGTGTCGCGATATCATGACAAAAGCAAAGTTGATGCTGACAAAGACAGAAGTGTCATGATATCATGACAAGAACGTAGTTGAAGTCGACAAAGGCTGAAGTGTCGCGATATCGTGACAAAAGCCAAAAGAAAGTGTACGGTTGCAAAGGTGTCGTGATATCATGACATGTTGTAGTTTCATGGTAGAAGCTACAGAAGAGTTGCAGAGGCAGTGAGGCCGACAAAGTTAAATTTGGGCCGACGAAGATTAGGGTTTGCAGCTGACGTAGTTTAGGGTTGTGCAGCCGACTAAGATCAAGGTTTTGATCTTGAAAGTGTTAGTATAAAAGGAGGGTTGTTTGGAGAGTTGTGATGTGATCGAATGCGTTGTTGAAGTGTGCAAGTTAAGTCTACGATGTGCAAAGAGCGAGTCATGCAGAATCGAGCTAAGTGCGAAGCAAGAGCGCACAGGGAGCAAAAAAGTGCAAAGTTGTTGGGTGCATCGTTTCTGCGACGTTCGAAGATAGTGCGCAAGCCTTGATGGTTTTGGACAAATCATTGAGAGGGATTGTTGGACAGATTTGAGCAAGCTTTTGTTGAGCTTGTGGAGCAATTTGGGCAGGTTCTAGTGAGAACTTGCAAAGCAGATCTGAGACAAGTCTTGGTGAAGACTTGGGTGAAGATCAAGCAAGCTTTAGTGGAAGCTTGTGAAACAACTTCTGTGAACCAGATTTGAGGACCAGTTGAGGAAAAAGATAGGTGCAGTTTTGAGGACATTTGTGCCAGACCGAAGGACTGTGTTTTGGTGCAGATCAGAGAAAGAGAACAAGGACATTTGTGCTAAACCGAAGGACTATGTTTAGTGCAAATTCGAGGACCAGATTTGGAGGTGATAGAGTTGAGGACAGAGGTCTCCAGCCAGAGCAGGGAGGACAGGTGTCTTCTATGGATAGAGTTCCATTTGCTAAGGGCAGTGGAGGCAGAGGTCTTCTAGAGGATCACCAGCCATAGCAGAGCTAGGGGATTGGTGTCTCCTGTGGGTTGGTGCCCATGAACATGAGATTAGGGGATTGGTGTCTCCTTTGGGTTGGTGCCCATAAACATTGTAAATCGGGAAAGGTATTCCCAGAATTTGATTGATAAGATTTAGTGAAAGATTTTATCCGTGGACGTAGCCCAACCATTTTGGGTGAACCACGTTAAAATTGTTGTCGCTTTGTGGATGTTTTTATGCATTGCTTTGATATTGTTGTGGGTATATTGCTTTACTATTTTGTAATATAAAAGAAAAAGTAAAAAGAGGTCTTATACTGTTCACCCCCCCTCTCAGTATAAGCTTGTGTTCTTCAATTGGTATTAGAGCCGATGCCTTCGGAAAGTTTAACATCTTGAAGGAAAAGCTAGCAAAGAACACAATGGATTATTCAAGTGGCAATGCAGCACCTATTCTCGATGGATTAGATTTTGGTCTTTGGAGTGCAAGGATGAAGGTTCATCTAATGGCACTTGGGAATGAGGTTTGGGAAGTGATTGAAGATGGGTACACTATTCCTAAACATGGTCCTTATACTAAAGAAGATAGGCTCCTACATCACAACAATTCAAAAGCAATGAATGCAATCCTGAAAGGTTTACAAAAGGCAGATCTTACCAAGGTGATTCACTACAAGACAACTAGTGAAATGTGGAAACAGTTGCAGGTGGTTCACACAGGTGATGTAAATGTCCGAAAGGCTAAGTTGAGACACTTCAAAGGTATGTTTGAACAACTCAAGATGAATGATGATGAAAATATTAGTGACTACATGCTTCGTATGGATGAGGTTGTTAACTCCATGAAAGACTTAGGTCTTGAGCTTGCTGAAAATGATGTTTGTGATAAGATTTTAAGATCTCTTCCTAATAGATTTAGTGAAAATATTTCTGCTATTGAGGAAGCTAAAGATTTGGATAAGTTGAAAAAGGATGAGCTCCATAGTATACTTGCAGCATTTGAGTTGAGAACTCAAGTGAAGGTTGATGTCAAGAAAGAGGCGACTTTCAAGGCTACCAAGAAATCCAAGGGTAAATAACTTCAAGAGAGTGATGAGTCTTCCAGGTGATGAAGAGGCATATTACAACAAGAAAGGCAAGTTCTCTAGAAAGCACAAAAGCATGAAAAATATAAGATGTTTCAATTGTGGAAAGTTTTGGTCATTATGCTATAGCTCGATATTGTTCCCAAGGATGAAAGTGATGAAGATAAACAAGATTCTAAGAGCAAGGATTCTGAAAAGCACAAGCATCACAGGAAAAATAGAGATGAGCACAACAATCAAGGAAAGAGGTATTCTCACAAGCACAAGAAGAGTTTCTACCTAGACAAAGCAAGTAAGTGTTCTAGTAGTGATAGTGAAAGTTCTTCAAGTGATACTGAAAATGAGATGTTGTTCATATCAAAAAAGAGGAAGAACCGAAACATAGATTCATTATCATGAAATGTCTTAGATGTGGAAATTTTGGTCACCTTGAGGATGATTGCACAAATAATGATTTGGTTTCTAGTATGTATGAGGATGCTTCAGAAAACTATAAGGAAGATGCATGTATGGTTTTTGAAAAAGGTAGCACCTCTAGTGATAGGAAATCTGAAAAAGGGTTTGATGATTCAGAAAGCAAACAAATAAAGGATCTAGAAAGTGAACTTACTAACGCTCTTAGTGCTTTGAAAAAGGAAAGAAAGAAGAATGCTAGACTCAAGGATAAGTTAGATGAATGTTGTATGGAGAGAGATGATCTTATAGAAAGTCTCGACGTCTCTATGGCTAAGACACAAGAACTCAAGGATGAGTTAGAGTCTAAGGTTCTTGAGTATAGTGAGTTAGAACAAAAAATGGCTTCTTTGAAAGAGGAAACTAAAGAGTACAAGGATAAGCTTTAAAAGTTTCAAGATAGCTCCAAAAAGGTTAAGTCACTCATCAAAGGTCAAAGAAAGACAACAAATAAAATAGGCCTTGGTTTTGTTAAGCCACACAAGGAACAGGTTGGGGAATCTAGTAAGAGATTCCAAAAAGAAGAGAGTTCTGATGAGGAGAGTATTTCAGAGAAAGAGTCCATGAGTGATAGATGCGCAGAAATAGAAAACAGAGTTTAGAATGAGAAGAAGAAGTTTTCGAGACCCAAGAGGTCAAATAGAAGAAAATTTCAAGGTAGATGTTTTGCGTGTCATAGGTTTGGTCACACGACTTCACATTGCATGGCTCAAATGAAGAAGGTAAACAAAAATTTTAGAAGTGCTAGTTTCTTTCAAGGGTATTGCTACTCTTGTCAATAGTTTGGGCACAAGGCAGTCTATTGCAAGGTAAATAACAGGAACATATTTGATCAAAGTAGGCTCGACCAGAATAGGTTTGATCAAAACAGGTTCATCCAAAACAGGTTTAGTCAGAACAGGCGGATTCAAAGAATAGGTATGCCTAAAAGAAATAACATTGTTACTTGTTATAAGTGTAACAATGAAGGTCACATAGCTAGACAGTGTAGAGCTGAACTTCCAAGGTATAGGAATAGGAATAGTAGTATAAACAGGTCCAAGGATCAAGGCATGAACAGGGATGAGAACAAGAACAAGAATAGTGACAAGAACAAGAATGAGAACAAGAACAGGAATACGGGCAAAGAGTTCAAGAGAAGGCCCGGCAAGGAAATTATAGACGCTGATGATGATCAGTGCCTAATGGGAGTTTTACTCCCACCCCAAAATTAATCACCTCATCAGGAGGTGGGGGAGGGACTAAGCTAAGAGGCTCATTCTTAGTCCCAAGCCCCAAAGGTGACCCTTTGCCATTGATGACAAAGGGGGAGAGATATGAGTAAGGGGGAGAGCTTCAAGTGAAGAGGAAAGCTTCAAGTCGGGGGGAGCAAAACTTCAAAGGAAGATTCTCAGTTGTGGGCACACTTTATCAGTTGTTAGAATAGTTGGTTTCAGTTTTGGCTCTTGAGATGTGTTTTCCATAAAGGTTTGCCATCAATGACAAAGGGGGAGATTGTTGGCAATTTTGGGTACCTTGGGTACATTGCCTTTGCTCAAGTGTATAGGTTGTCATTGATGTCAAGAAGCTCTTGAAGGAATTTGATTTAATGTCAAATAATTTGCAGACATGGACAGTGAGTTTCCAAGAAGATTATTCAGAGCATGGACAGTGAGTTTCCAAGAAGATCATAGTAGCCCATTTGCAAAAGATCAAAGAAAAAGACAAGTAAGAAAAGTGTCACGATATCGTGACATATACAACAGGCAAGAAAAACAGTCATGATTTCATGACATGTTAGAGGAGAGAGAAAGAGCTGGCAAAACTGTCACGATTTCGTGACATGTTGGAAGAGAGAGAAGAAACAGGAAAAACTATCGCGATTTCGTGACATGTTGGTAGAGAAAAAGGCAAGTGGAAAAACTGTCACGATTTCGTGACATGTTGGCAGAAAAGGAGAGCAAGGTGGAAAGTGTCGCGATATCGTGACATGTCACGGTTTCATGACTCAAATAGGAGAGAGAATGTTCAGAGTCAAAAATTTCATGATTTCGTGACATATTGCAAGGAAGGTTGAATGGACGAAAAAGTGTCACGATTTCGCGACATGTTGGAGAGAGAGTCCGAAAGAAAAGTGTCGCGATTTCGTGACATGTTGCAGGAGAGAGAGTCCAAAAGAAAAAGTGTCACGATTTCGTGACATAATGCAGGAGAGAGAGTCCAAAAGAAAAAGTGTCATGATTTCATGACATAATGCAGGAGAGAGAGTCCGAGAGAAAAAGTGTCGCGATATCACGACATGTCGGGTTTTCGCGACCCGAAGAAAAGAAAAGCACTAAGGAGAAAAAGTGTCACGATTTCAGCGACAAATCAAAAGACAAAATGGAAGTAAGATAAAGTTTCACAATTTTATGACATGCAGCAAAGGGAAGAGTCTGAAATGAGAAGCGTTGCGATTTCGTGACAAGTTGCAGAGAAGTCGTACGAAAGCCGAAAATGTCACGATTTTGCGATCGACTACAAAGAAAACGTACGAAAGCTAGAAGTGTCACGATTTCATGACAAATTCAAGGAGGAAGAGCTCAAAGGTGAAAGCATCATGATTTCATGACATGTTCTATTTTCACGGGCGTAAGGTAGAGAAAAACACAAGGCAACAAAAGTGTCACGATTTCATGACATGTTTCATTTTTGCTAGTGCAAGAAGACAAGAGTGCAAGGAAGAGAAAGTGTCACGATTTCGTGATAGTTTGAGATGGCAATGTATGGATGGAGAAAGTGTCATGATTTCATGATAGAAACTAAAAGCATGTCTTCCATAGGTGAAGTGTCACGATTTCATGACAAAAGCAGAGAGGAAGGCTATGAAGACAAAAGTGTCACGATTTCACGATAGTAGTGAAGACGAAGTCTATAGAGGCAGAAGTGTCACAATTTCATGACAAAAGTAGAAAGGAGGTCGAAAAAGGGAGAAGTGTCGCGATATCATGACAAAAGCAAATTTTATGCTGACAAAGATAGAAGTGTTGTGATATCGCGACAATAACGTAGTTGAAGTCGACAAAGGCTGAAGTGTCATGATATCATGAAAAAAGCCAAAAGAAAGTGTACGGTTGCAAAGGTGTCATGATATCGCGACATGTTGTAGTTTCATGATAGAAGCTACAGAAGAGTTGCAGAGGTAGTGAGGCCGACAAAGTTAAATTTGGGCCGACAAATATTAGGGTTTGCAACCGACGTAGTTTAGGGTTGTGCAGCCGACTAAGATCAAGGTTTTGATCTTGAAAGTGTTAGTATAAAAGGAGGGCTTTTTGGAGAGTTGTGATGTGATCGAATGCATTGTTGAAGTGCACAAGTTAAGTCTACGATGCACAAAGAGTGAGTCATGCAGAATCAAGCTAAGTGCAAAGCAAGAACGCATAGGGAGCAAAAAAGCGCAAAGCTATTGGGTGCATCATTTCTGCGATGTTCGGAGATAGTGTGCAAGCCTTGATGGTTTTGAACAAATCATTGAGAGGGATTGTTGGACAGATTTGAGCAAGCTTTTGTTGAGCTTGTGGAGCAGTTTGGGCAGGTTCTAGTGAGAACTTGCAAAGCAGATCTGAGACAAGTCTTGGTGAAGACTTGGGTGAAGATCAAGCAAGCTTTAGTGGAAGCTTGTGAAACAACTTATGTGAACCAGATTTGAGGACCAGTTGAGGACAGAGATAGGTGTAGTTTCGAGGACATTTGTGCCAGACCGAAGGACTATGTTTTGGTGTAGATCAGAGAAAGAGAATGAGGACATTTGTGCTAAACCGAAGGACTATGTTTAGTGCAAATTTGAGGACCAGTTTTGGAGGTGATAGAGTTGAGGACAGAGGTCTCCAGCTGGAGCAGGGAGGACAGGTGTCTTCTATGGATAGATTTCCATTTGCTAAGGGCAATGGAGGCAGAGGTCTTCTAGAGGATCACCAACCAGAGCAGAGCTAGGGGATCGGTGTCTCCTGTGGGTTGGTGCCCACGAACACGAGATTAGGGGATTGGTGTCTCCTTTGGGTTGGTGCCCATAAACATTGTAAATCGGGAAAGGTATTCCCAGAATTTGATTGATAATATTTAGTGAAAGATTTTATCCGTGGACATAGCCCAGCCATTCTGGGTGAACCACGTTAAAATTGTTGTCACTTTGTGGATGTTTTCATGCATTGCTTTGATATTGTTGTGGGTATATTGCTTTACTATTTTGTAATATAAAAGAAAAAGTAAAAAGAGGTCTTATACTGTTCACCCCCCCTCTCAGTATAAGCTTGTGTTCTTCAAAATAAACAGTGATTTTTATCACTAAACATGAGCAAGTATCCCAATTCAAAAGGAAGAAAAGAAGGGAATGAAGCTTGAATCCCTGGAATTCTCAATATTATACAAAACTGCAAGGAGATCCCCATTACATGTTTGGTGCACAACCATCCTGGAAATGGTTCTATCCTTATGCATGATGATATGTCTATCACAATAGCTATGCATTTGTGTAGACCAATTTTTGCATGTGGATGAGATAGCTTTAGGTAACCAATTCTGCCTAGTGGTATAGTCCAACTAAGTTCAACACAATAATGAGATGAACACTTAAGGATCCCCGATCTTAGCAATGGGATGAAAGAATCCCGTCTAACATCGAAAGAAATATTTGAGTTCTATCTAAATATATTTATTTGCACACACACAGATAATGATTATCTAGGTCCATTATGAAAACCTTACTTTTCAAAAGCCTTGATGGTCAATACACAATTGTTGATAGGGAAACTAGAGTGTTTGAGTTAGGAAAAAGCTCAAAAATATTATATAGCAACAAACAATATCATTAATCATACCAACATTTTCTTTATAAGATTCTATAAATTAGGGTATATCAAAAACATAGGCTAGATACTAGATATATATTAGAAATAATATCTAGACTGACATAGACTATTTTGTATATTTTAATTTATAGAAACTTATCAAGAAAATACATACATTTCATGCCATTACATCTCACATATGAATACTTAATAAATTCTTATGATAAGAGTGATTATTTAAATTCATAATTATTTTACTTTCTGTGGCATCACCCATTTAGATTGTTAAGATCATATCATATGCATTCCTTATGTTTAAGTGATTAAATAATACAGGTTCATTTACATCATATCAAAACCATGTAGATAATGCATTAGCATACATTACATTTACCATATCATAACAACATGAGTTATATGCATACAATACACCAAAATTAAACATGCATCCACATATGCATCCATCATCATCATATAAATCATACCATCTAATCATATATCTATCATTTAGCTAGTACATGTCATCAATACACTGCATACATATAGCGTAATCAAATCATTATCTAGGAATTACACTCATCATTGCATCCATAAAATAAAATCAAAACAAAAATATTTTCAAGCATCGACTGGGGCAATATTGGTATCATGCCTCCCCTAGTCAGAAATAAAATAGTTAAGCAATCAACTTACAAATGCCCCAGAGGACATAATCCCTTTGGTCAACTTAACAAATGACCCAAAGGACACAAGCCCTTTGGTCAACTTAACAAATTCCCCAAAGGACACAAGCCATTTGGTCAACTTAACAAATGTCCCAAAGGACACAAGCCCTTTGGTCAACTTAAAAAATACCCCAAAGGACATAAGCCCTTTGGTCAACTTAAAAAATGCCCCAAAGGACACAAGCCCTTTGGTCAACTTAACAAATTTCCCAAAGGACACAAGCCCTTTGGTCAACTTAACAAATTCCACAAAGGATACAAGCCCTTTGGTCAACTTAAAAAATGTCCAAAAGGACATAAGCCCTTTAGTCAAACCAAAATTCCCCAAAGTGGATAAGCCCTTTGGTCAAACCAAAATTCCCCAAAGGGATAAACCCTTTGGTCAAACCAAAATGACCCAAAGAGCATAAGCCCTTTAGTCAAACCAAAATGCCCAAATGGGATAAGCCCTTTGGTCAAACCAAAATGGCCCAAGGATCACAAGCCCTTTGGTCAAACCAAAATGCCCCAAAGGGGATAAGCCCTTTGGTCAAACCAAAATGCCCCAAAGAGCATAAGCCCTTTGGTCAAACCAAAATGCCCCAAAGAGGATAAACCCTTTGGTCAACTCACAAAGGCCCCAAAGGATGTAAATCCTTTGGTCAACTCACAAAATGCCCCAAAGGCATCTTAAAGCCCTTTGGTCAACTCACTGCCCCTAACAACTGCATGACTGGGGCATCCAATATTGATTAAATCAATGATCATCACACACCCTACAATATGGCCCTAGGTGGTCTACTTTTTTACTCCACGCTATGTTTGGCTCACAATGCATCCCAAAAAGGGGCATCTATAGACACCTAAAACATGTCATGTTTAAGAGACTACTCATATGAGCACATCTAAAGACCATATGTCCAATTTTGGACTTTTACAAGAGCAATCGGTGGTCCTAACCACTCAAAATGCTAGTTTTAACCCATCAAAGCTTAGCTTCTATAAACTAGAGCAGTTGGATCCTGATTGCTCAAGCTGAGAGTGGCTAGAACTTAGCTACTATAGACAACAACGACCAAATATTAGTCACCGTCGACAACAATGGCTAATTAATAAAAAGCATTTTGCTGATAAACAAGCCTAATTAGGGGCGAAAGTGGTAGTTTACATGCAATAAAGTGAGCGGGGACAACTTTGCATTCCACCTAATGACCAATTTACATGGGAGACTTGAGTCCAAAATTATATTTCAGTTAATTGGTCTTCAAACATACATAAATGACAAAACTTCTCATGCTCACGACCGGTTTACATGGGAGACTCAAGTCCAAAGTTAGACTTCAGTTAACTGGCCTTGAAACATAGACAAAGATAAAATTTCTCATGCTCATGAACATTTTACATGGGAGACTCAAGTCTAAAGTTAGACTTTAGTTAACTGGCCTTCGAACATAGACAAAGACAAAACTTCTCATGCTCACGACCAGTTCACATGGGAGATTTAAGTCCAAATTTAGACTTCAGTTAACTGGTATTTAAAACATAGAAAAGATAAAAGCTTCTCATGCTAACATTCACTATGCATGAGGGATTCAATCCTAGGGTTTTGAACATAGACCTAGGGTTTCACACACTTTATAAGGTACAAGCCTGAGAGCACCAAGGGATCCATAATCATATATCAATTCTGAGACCAGGGATGATCTTTTAGTAGACTTCTTTGAGAGAGCCTTTTTTTGGAGAGCATATGTAGTGAAGCCTTGCTAGATCGAAGAGCATATAAGAGCACCTTTGAGGAGCGATGAAGTTCTATCCAACTGAGAGGTGATCATCCATACACACAAGGGCCATAGGCTCATTGGATAAATCGACAACATACGAGAGCAAGAGGATCCCTCTAGGAAATAGACCTGGAGAAGGAGGCATCTGTAAGCCCTCATACATTTCCATGTGCAGAATCGAGAAGCCTTTAAAAGCGTACCAACCCTTGCAAGGGGACATTTTACTCATTTGTAATTCATTGTATCGAAATGGGTATCCCTAAGAGGGACGAACATGCAACCGGGTTTTAATACAAATAAAGAGATCTATCTTTGTTGCTTCCATGTATGCTTTTCATGGTCTTTCATTTCATTTTGGCTATAATATTGCAAGTAGATAGTGAGAGGTGCGTGCGTCCCAGGGTTTCTATAGATTCTATAAGGGTGAAATGTATTTTTATTCTTAAATATTATCATAATATAAAGCAATTTGCAAAGTGGGTAATTGATAATATGAGGGGGAAAATGATAAGATCTTTGCAAGACCTTGATTCTATCAGTTTTGAGCATACCCTTAGAGAAGAAAACAAGGCTGTAGATATTCTAGAAAATATAGGACTATAGAAAAATGGTTTGATAATTTGGAGGAGGGACTTCCCCAAAGAGTTAATTATTTTAGTTCAAAATGAAGGTTGATATTTATGATGTAAGTATTTGTCAATTCCTATCTATGGAATGGGAGATTGAAAATGACCTAGAGATTATGCTCCTTTTCAATTATATTTTGAATTTCAAATTTCTAAACCTTCTTGGTGCCTTCTTTGATAAGACAGGTGGTATTGGCTCAAGAAGGAATAATAAAGACCATATGTGGTTTGGTTTTTGGAGAAGTACAGTAGTTTTCCTTTCTAGGTTTGGAGTCACTCAATGGTATGATTTTAAGATCATGCAAATTTCTAGACAGATTGTTGGATTATGCAATCACCTTTTTTGGTGGAAGATTTTTCATGTTATTCGATGGAGTGTCATCAATCACATGAGGTATAAATATAAATAAAAAATTACCATTTTTATCCAATGTTTATCTTGGCTAATTTGGTTGTTTCTATTTTTCACACATGGCTACTGAGTCATTGTCACTTTGAGGAAGGGTGACAAAGTTAGTATAATGATAATTCCAAGATATTTAAGCTTGAGACAACCCATCTAGATTCATAATTTTTAATGCACCTATTTTTTGCATGAGAGAGGTGAATATTCTAGGAAATTAAGTCTCAATCAGAGTATTGTATTATGCCATATAGGAGGGATTTTCAATATTGCATGTTATTCTGAGTCATTAGATTCATATTTGGTCATTGGGTTGAATCTCGAAACTAATAATAAGGGTGGTGGGTATTTCTCTCTTAGCAAGCTCAAGTTTTATTATATTTTGTGGATGGTCATGATGAAGTCTATAAAAGGTATTGGGTTTGCCAAGATTGAGTTTGATGATAAAGTCTTATCAATTTTGGAAAAGGATGGTTTTCTTGAATTTTTGAATAAATTCAAGGACCATGACACCAAATTAACGAATGATATGGCTTATTCCTGGTACAAAGGAAATGTGGTGATGAGAGGACATAACTTTTCAATTTCAATTCCACTATTGGCTGAAATTATAGGAGTTCCATCTTAAGGAGATTGCATGGATAGGAAAAAGTGCTCTTTGGCTAAGGAAGTGGATATATTTGGGAGAAAAGTAGGAAAGCAAGAGAAATATCATAATGGATATAGGACCAAATCATTTTTATAACCATGGAATAGGGTCATCCCTATAATTATGGACTTTTTCACCCTTAAATGCAATAGAGAGGTGGTGAACAGTTTTCACTCGGTTCTGGTAAATCACTTCAAAGGTAAGAAACACATGAATATTCTAGGATTTTTCTTCAAGGAGCTCAAGAAAACTTTTAAGGATATTTAAAATGGTAATTTTTCTATCCTTAATAATAAAGGTTTGTTCAAGCTAATATTTTATTATGTTTTAAGCAAGAATGGTATGGCCTCTATGGACAAAGAGGAAATGGTTTTGTCTACTTTTCTAGATAATTCTAGTTTTGGAAAAAATGGGAATCTAGCTCTTTGTTCCTATTTTGAGGAAATATGATAACTCATACACCCTTGGGTTGGAGTTGAATTTGTAGATTTAGTACTCAGAGTTGGTGCAGACATCTAAGGGTGTTGTTAACCCAACATTCAAGTTAGTGGATGAAGAATTGGACACCCTTATAGCTAAGTTGGATGGAGATAAGAATTTTCATAATTATTCAAAAGGGAAAGAGATATATGATTCTCAACAAGGTGGATAGAATGCCCCCACCCCTTCTACCCCTCTATCCTTCCAGAAATAAAATGATAGTTGATGAGCACCTGAAATGATCATTTTATATACACTATTAAGAGGTATTATTATTGGTTTAATTAGCATGTGAGATGTATTTTTATTTAAATTATGCATATAATTGATATAAAATCCAATATTATGTTTTATTGGTATTTTTAGTGGAAACTATGTATAAATTCAAGGTTTTGCTACTGATCTGGTGTTTTCTAGTCTACATCCCACATGGACCTAGCATGCTTCTACTTCAATGAGTCTAAGGCATATTGGGAAGGCACCTTACTCTTCAGGTAGGCACCTTACTCAAGTAGGTGCCTTACTCAAGTAGGCACCTTACTCAAGAAAGCACCTTACTCTGACCAAGTCAACAAACACCTTACTCTAGTACCTTAATCCATCACCTTACTCTGGTACCTTACTCCGACACCTTACTCAATTAGGCACCAATAAGGCACCTTACTCAAGTAGGCACCAAGTAGGCACCTTACTCAAGTAGGCACCAAGCAGGTGCCTTACTACTATATATTGGAGGCACCTTACTCTGACCAAGGTAAATTTTACTAGTTGACCAGTGAGCTAAGGAGGTTGTTGAACACAAAGACAAAGGAGAGATATTTTAATTATGTAATATTATTAAAATAAATAAAGCACCTCTATTATTAATCGATTGGTCGGATAAATTTGTAAGGTGAGCATTTTTTCTCATGCTCACAAACCAATCGAAGTAGTAATTTTCTAGCAATTTATACGGGAAACCACGCAAATGGATTTTGCTAGCTTGATTATAATTTTGTTCTGATAAAATAGAACATGCCTGATTTATCCTACAAGGGGTAAAATTAGTGCGTGACTATTTTAATTAATGCATAACTATTATAATTGAATGGTTGTAATATTCATTGCATATCTATTGTAACTGCAAGTCCAAAATAGGCTTGCCTAAAATTGTAACAAAGGAAGGTTGTGCATTGTATAAATGCATAGGTCTTCCTGAAAGAGGGATTATCAGTTTTACACAAAAGCTAATTTATTTTATTTCTTGTCTAATCTATTAAGAGTGCAAATCCTCTTATTTGAGCAAGATCTACGTAGCTAGTCGGATGGACTATCTATGGGAGCTTGAGCCCACTCCCTACATTAGTCATCCCATGTTTCATTTATGTTTATTTTCAGTAGTTTAAATTTATTTCTTTATTTACTAATTTATTTAATTTCCGATGTGTGTGTTTTATTTTTTGCACATTTAATTTTCTATACTTTCATTTCTGGCATTTCATTTTCAGCATTTTAATTTATTTGTTTATTTATTCTACACTGAGTTTGGATGAAATAAAAATGTTTAAACATCCCCCACCAAACTAAAATAGGTACAGAGGAATTCATTCCCCAAAACTGCAGGCATATACTGTGCATGACACTTGTAAGTTTACAGACTTACTGAATTGATAATTTATGGAAGAAAAATGATTGCTTTTTAAGACATAATTGTTTCTCATCATTTTGGTGTCATTGTTAGGGAATGTCAAAACTATAGTGTTATGATTTATAGGTTAGATAAAAATCCCATTTAAAATACCTGTATATCTTCTACCTGAGAAGTGTGAGTCCACCAAGGACCTTTTTACAAGGCCAAAATAGCTACCAGCATAGTCAGAGCCAAATCCCATAGGTAACAATTTAAATTTATCAACTTCTTAGGTAAATATGGGAATGAACCTGATGTACCATATTAAGTGTAGAAGTAGGAATAAATTGTGTTGTTGAAAAAATAGAAAATCAGGCAATGAAGGATTTCCATCATATTCTGAATGGTTTCAAGAGATCATAGAAATAGCACAACCCAGGTCTGATATAGTTGAAAATATTTAGGGATGTGTTTTTATACAGAAACCATTGTAGAATTATGCCTCCAAAATCTTAGTTTTAATGATAATTTTTTTTTTACAGGCTTCACACTTTGCAACATATTGGTAAATTTTTAACGATGACATTAGAAGCTAAAAAAATGATAGAGCAAAATTTAAAGAACATCTTGTTATGGAGTATGCTCTTCACTTGCACTTAAGGCGGCCTGGTGAATCAGAAACTAGCATATGTTTTCAAAAATAATTTTATATCATGTTTTCTCTAAATTTCTAGTCATAGATAGTCATTGTCTAGCCTGCACATTTTACCATTAAGTTGAAATTTTTTGGTTTTGAGGCCATGGGGTAAAATGCTCTTCTCATGCTATGACATATCAAACTAGTTGGTAACAAAACAGATGATTTTCAAAAGACTAGTTTAGATGTAGGCATGGGGGGACCCCACCTTCATCATTGCCACCAATAGCACAATGAACATTGTTTATAGTGTTCATGAAAAAAAGAGAAAAAAATTTATGTTGAAAAGGTTCCAAGTTAAAATGTAGATAAAAAAAATAGAGCTTTTTTTTTTCTGCTACTTTTTGGAAGAGAGTATCCTCTTTCCCTAGGACCAGCTTGGTCCAGAAGGGAAATGAGAAATCTCCAATCGATCACTAAATAGAGCAAGGTAGGAACCTAGAAGTAATCAGAAGATGTAAAAAAAATAATAATTAAAAAATTAAAAAAAATTAGTTAGAATTTTATTTTAATGCATCTAGTTTAGAATTTTCTTTAATGTTTTACAGGATAATATGAAGTGTGATGTAGGAAAATAAGGAGTTGTCTATGAATATTTTTTGAATTGAAATTCATACATGGAGTTTATAATAGCACCATATGAACCATTGTGTGCATCTCAATCGTGTAGCATTCTATGCAAATTGGTGGAATCAAGCAGAATTTTTCCTTGGCAACATAAGCACTCGAAGGTAGGCTAAGTAACCCTAATCAAGCGAAAGTATTCCAGCCCAAGGTGGTTGTGGAACTTGAGGTAAACCTTTGCTACAAGGTGTGTGATTGTTACAGTCTGAATGATAAATAGAGTTAGAGATGCTACACTAAGAGCGGAATAGAATGCCAAGGCAATGTTTGAGAAATAGTCGGTGGACTCCATTTACAATGCCTCACATTTACAAAACTGAATTAGACATTGGCATAGGGATTATACACAAAAAAAAAATAGGAGGCATCTTAGTCCCATAGTAATGCACCTTACTTCGAAAATTTTTGGAGGTGCCTTACTCCCATAGTAAGGTGCCACATCCCCCAAAAAAAAAAAAAATTCGGGAGGTGCCTTACTCCAAAAATTTTGGGAGGTGCCTTACTCCCATAGTAAGGTGCCAAAACCCCCCCCAAAAAAAAATAAATAAATAAAATAATATAATAATAATTTTAGGAGGGGCGCTTTACTCCCATAGTAAGGCACCTACTCCCATACTCCTAGAGCCTTACTCTTGGTGCCTTAATCCCATACTCCTAGCGCCTTACTCCCAGTGCATTACTCTTATAGTAAGGTGCCTTACTCCCATACTCCTAGCGCATTAGACCTAGAAAAAAAAAACTCGCATGGAACATGTTCTGTTTAGCATACAATTTATTTGTATTCTTGCTTTACAAGAAATCATGAACTGCATACAAGTTGTAGGTATCTTTAGAGCTAGGTCCTAACAGACACAGAGTCATGACTCCTATTTTCCTGCTTTCATGTGTTTTTGCTTTGCAGGTCATCGTACCCTATGAATGCAATATGAAGGTATCCTAAGAGCTAGGGCCTCAAGCACAGGCATGATTCCAATTTTCCTTGCTTTCACATGTTTAGTTTTGTAGGAACAACCATGTGCATGATCTATAGGTAGATCTTGCTTAAAATAGGCCAACAGATATGCGGAAAAAGGCACTCACTTCCTAGTAGGAAGAGAGTGCCTACAATTAACCCAATATAGCTATGACATTTTCCACCTGGAGGAAGGCACCAACAAGCGATGTCACTCTTCACCAGGAAGATTGGTGCCTATACATTTGAATTTTTTTATGGAGAATATGATGGTTGGGTGCTAAAAAAAAGTTGTAGCCCTTCCTTGAGAAGAGAGTGCATATCCACTTTATACCGAGTAGTGCTCACACCTCTCCCTAGATTGGGGGTACCTGTTGTTTAGTGTGGGACTTGATGTTTAGAGGGTTGCAGAACTTTTGCATAGAGGGACATGTTACTGGCAACAAGGACGTCACCAATTAAAGTTGGGGAGAGTATGGGTGAATCTAAATATCTAGCAAAAAATAAAATCTTCTGTTGAAAATTCTCTAAGTTAAAATGCAAATCATAAATAGAGGTTTATTTTTTGCTACCTGTTGGAAGAGAGTGTCCTCTTTCCTGAGGACCAACTTGGTCCTGAAGGGATATGAGAAATATCCACCCGATAGCTTTAAAAAATAGGGGAGAAGCCTAGAAGAAATTAGATGTCAAATATCTGCATGAAGGCCACATAGTGCTTGAGCACGATAAATCATATGAATGAAGCTCGTAGTGCCTAGGAATAGCAACACAAAATCACAAAGATGCATCTCATGAAAATATCACACCATATAGATGCTACGAATGATGATGAAAAAATTATTTCTACCTCACTCCAGGAAATGAAATAGAGGATCACAGTGTTGTTCCAATTATGCATGCAAAAGAAATAATTTAGAGTGGAAGATCATTTTTATTTGATCACATGTGTGTCAAGACAATATAAATTTTAATCAATTGAAAAGAAGAAGGGTGACATGTTCAGGAGCACACGGTGAGAAAATAATGATGCACAAATTTGTTGTCAATTACGGTGATCCTTGCAATGCATCCAAAGAGTTAGCACTCTTGAGATACGTCAAAGTCGAATTAAAATATTTTTATATGTGTAATTGATGATGAGTTAGGTATTGTAAATTTTGGAGTTGTTGGCTATTGGTTGTCATCAATATTCTAATGGTGGTATATGGGATGAAAAATTTCTTACAAGACCTCCACTTTTTAATCAAAAGTGCCAATATTATTGTTTTCTTTGGTAACATTTTATTTATGTTAAAATATGTGAGAAAATAAAATACAGAGAGGAGACAGAGTCTCAATATGGTGGAGGAGAATTCCAACTTTACAAAAATATGGTGAGGATTTGAAATCATGGAAGAAATCTACTATCACAATGCAAATTCCCATAAACAGTTGGGTGGAGAAAACGTTCCAGTACACAACACGTCAAGTTTACAAGATGGATTAGTGATAGTTCTCTAGCTTGGCCACCTAAATTTAAAATCACTAGTTCACATTGTTGCAGTTGACTTTATGTTCTCTGATGCAGATGATGAAAAAAAATGATGATGAACCAAGATCTATTCTAGGCATGCTCCCTTCCATGGTAGAACAGATGAAAACAAATATGAAAAGAAAATTATAATAAAATACAATTCTCCAGATGCACCAACGTCACAACAAACTCATTATATGGTGCACCATGATTACAGGTAGTATGAATATATTTCACACCATCAACATCATACACAGCAGGTTCTGTGAAATTCACCCAGGTATGTACTAAGTTTTTTGTTAATTATGTACACAGTTATTTCAAAAATCATTTATATGCTAATATCAGTAGATGCCCTATAAATTCTTTATCAAAATCTTCCATTAGAGATCAGCCACATGACATGCCTCGGATCTAAAAAAAAAAATCATTACCCCAGAAAAAAAAATGACGAGGGGGGTGTCTTACTCTCGATGATGCCTTACTTCCATGTAAAAACAAGAGGTGCCTTACTCCCGTGTAAAAACATGAAGCACCTTACTCCTGTGTAAAAATAGGAGGTGCCTAACTCCCATATAAAGGCACATTACTCTGATGAATGCACCTTATTTCATTTGAAAAATATTATGAGGGGGGGCACCTTACACTCAACGGTGCCTTACTCCCATGTAAAAATAGGAGGTGCCTAACTCCCATATAAATGTGCGTTACTCCGATGAATGCACCTTATTTCATTTAAAAAAAATAAAAATTCTGGTGAGATTTTGTCATGAGGACGTGACAATATTTAGGCATGGGGGGATGATGAGCACCAGAAATGCTCATTTTATATACACTGTTAAGGGGCATCATTACTAGTTTAATTAGCATGTGAGATGTATTTTTATTTAACTTATGCATATAATTGATAGAAAATCTGGTATTATGCTTGACTAGTGTTTTTAGTGGAAACTATGTATAAATGTAGGTTTTGCTACTGATCTGGTGTTTTACAGTCTACATCACACATGGACCTAGCATGCTTCTACTTAAATAAACCTAAGGTATATTGGAAATGTGCCTTACTCTTTAGGCAGGTGCCTTACTCTTCAGGCAGGCACCTTACTCTGACCAAGTCAATAGGCTCCTTACTCTAGTGCCTTACTTTGGCATCTTACATTGGCACCTTACTCAAGTAGGCTCCAAGCAGGCACCTTACTCAAGTAGGTACCAAGCAGGAACCTTACTCAAGTAGGCACCAAGAAGGCACCTTACTCTAACCAAGCTAGCTTTGATCGGTTGACTAGTGAGCTAAGGAGGTTGTTGCACGTGAAGACAAATGAGAGATTTTAATTATGCAATATTATTAAATTAAAAAAATCACCTCTATTATTAAGCAATTGGCTGGATAAATTTGTAAGGTGAGCATTCTTTCTCATGCTCATGAACAAATCGAAGCAGTGATTTTCTAGCGATTGATACAGGTAACCACACAAATGGATTTTTCCAACCTGATTATAATTCTATTCTAATAAAACATAATATGTTTGGTTTATCCTACAAGGGGTAAAATTAGTGCATGACTATTTTAATTAATGCATAACTGTTATAATTGAATGGTTGTAATATTCATTGCATATCTATTGTAACTACAAGTCCAAAATAGGCTTGCCTAAAATTGTAACAGAGGAAGGCTATGCATTGTATAAATGCACAGGTCTTCCCTGAAAGAGGGATGATCAATTTTACATAGAAGATGATTTATTTTATTTCTTGTCTAATCTATTAAGAGTGCAAATCCTCTTATTTGAGCAAGCTCTATGTAGCTAGCCAAGCGGACTATCTACGGGAGCTTGGGCCCACTCCCTACAGTAGTCCTCCCCTGTTTCATTTTTGTTCTTTATTTTCAGTAGATTAAATTTATTGCTTTATTTACTGCTTTATTTAATTTCCGTTGTGTGTGTTTTATTTTCCACACATTTAATTTTTTGTACTTTCATTTTCGACATTTCATTTTCAGCATTTTAATTAATTAATTTATTTATTTTGCACTGAATTTGGATGAAATAAAAATGTTTAAACATCCCCACCAAACTAAAATAGGTACAAAAGAATTCATTTCCCAACACTGCAAACATATACTATGTGTGAAACTTGTAAGGTTATGAACTTACCGGATTGATAATTTATGGAAGAGAAATGTTTCTTTTTTGAGACATCTTTTTTGCTCACCAATAGTGATTCAGAGTCTCTGGAGGAGATTATCTTAGGAAAAAAAGGAAAGTTAACTTGAGGATGAAGGTCAAGGTGGAATTTAAGAGTATGAGGAGATCGAGCCAAAGAAATTCCAAAGGTTATTTGACATATAATATTGTTATCTTAAATGAATCAAATGATTATAATGACCCCACTAAACCTCTTGTCTTGAAAAGAAAGTGGGTGAAAAAAGCTATGTCTTCTACAAACAAGATTCAGTTTGAATATCTTCTTTTGCCTAACTCTTTTGGCCTTGTAAATAATCTCATTAGTGCTTTGAAGAGATCTATCAATCAAACCTGCTATTTTGTCAAATATATCTCTTGGAATTTTAATGTCTCATCTTCTTCCCTGATGGTCCCTAAGGATGACATTTCTCAGGACTAAGTTATTGTTTTGGTTGTTTTTTGTTTGTCGACTCTAGTTTTTTGTGTTTGTCTACTCTTTGTTTATCTAGCCTGGTTGAGGCATGTTTAGGTTTGTTTCATATTTTATGTTTGTAGTGGTTGGTAGTTATTTTCTACTATGTGTTTGTTTCTTATGTAAAATATTTGGGGGGCTTTTCAAAACACCTAAATTTTCCATATAATAAAAAAAAAGTTGCATTCATAATTGTTTTTAGAAATGGACGTAGATTCCATTCATAAGAGAAGTATGAGATTCTCTTGAGAGCCTATTTTATGGATTTTATTTCAATATATATGCATGGATTTCATGCAATATATTTCATTAGAATTCATATGAAGTTGCATTCATAATTATTTTTAGAAATGGACATGGATTCCATTCATGAGAGAAGTATGAGATTCTCTCGAGAGCCTATTGTATGGAATTTATTTTAGTATAGATGCATGTATCGCATGAATAGATTGCATTATAATGAAAATTAAGTTGCATTCATAATTGTTTTTAAAAATGGATGTAGAGTCCATTCACAAGAGAAGTATGAAATTCTCTCAAGATCTTATTGTATGAATGTAGATGCATGGATTGCATGAAATAGATTTCATTATAATGCATATTAAGTTGCATTCATAATTACATGAGCTATCTTGATCCCTCAAAATTTTCTATTCAAATTTTAATGAAAATGATTTCTTCGAAAGTAAACCTAGATATGCAAAAAATAAGAAAATTTACCAGTTATCATATGCTAATGTTGTATAAAAGAGAAATGATATCTTAAAACGGAAATTTATATCAAGTAATTATTAATATGGGAAATTGTACTTAGATATGTAATTATTTCATGACTTTGTAATTATGGTTGGAATTTTATTCAAGTATAGAAGATAAGATGTTATCAAATGTTTGAATGAATACTTGAATGCTTAAAAAGAAAGAATGGATGATTATAGTAGAATCTAGTGTTTAGATTCCATTTTTGCGATATCATAACTCTTTATTTTAGATGTTTAGTTATATCTACAAAAAAAATATTGAAAGATTTTTCATTTAAGGAAAGATGTATTTACTAACTCATGCTTTTAATATTTGTTATTTATGCTTTCATTAATTGAATGAAGGAAATGATAGAGTTAGATGTGATGTGTTGATAAGTGTCATTATCAACGTGTTTATAATTTGTAAATAAATTAGCTTTTATCAATGTGTTTATGAGAGATTTTGGTTCCTTATTGATAGATTTTCTATTTGGTGTTAATGAAGTAAAATAAAAGCTTCAAGGAAATGAACTTGAAAGTCAAGTTGTTCCAAAAAACTGAGGGGAGTTGCAGTTGTGCAACACTTGGGTTTTTTATGGATGATACACCTCATGTAGTGAAGCTTGGGTGTACCGTAAAGTGGGGAGGCTTTAGAAAATTTCTTAGTAGTAGGCTATGAATATTATTCCTTCTATAGATATTAGGAATTTATCCATAAGAGAATCTAGTGGTTACCCTTGAATGAGAGGATCATGTGCCATGTGTATTATCATGCAAAGTGATAATCACATTTATTGGCCTATGATAGAGGTGTGGTAATTAATCTTGAGATTTTTAGTTAACCACCACGGAGATGTAATAACTAGGCTTTAAAGGCTTTACACCAAAACATCCTGCATAGAAGGGGTTGGGAAAATGCTTCTCCTTTTTTATGGATTAAAAAGGGAGAATCCCTACGCCATGGTCAAATTATATTTCACTTGAGGAAAGTGAAATAAATGTGGGAGGACCATTGAAGGTATCTATTCTAAACCATGGAGGTTTGGAAGAATGAACCCCATAAATTATAGGATATTGGTCTATCCTATCCACTTGAGACTCATCTATAGTGATAATATCTCAAATGTGGTTATGCCTTGTCAAAGAAAATATTATTGAAACTACTTTGTGAATTTTACTTGTTAATATATACATATATAGATATAGATATATCGGGTTGGTTTAGTTGGGTTGTTGCAGTTGGTATCAAACCTCTAGGTCATAGGACTAGAAGTTTCCATGGAGAAAACCTAGTATTAGCCTTGAATTGATGAGTAAATTTGGGAATACTTACTACTCTAGGGACCTTAATATGATCTATGATACAATAGTTATTGCACGCCGTTGGAACCAGTTAGACCAAGGAATAAAAATCCTAGAGAGTGTAGTCTCTTATTGGGTATGGCACCTTGCATGGAGCAAGTGTGACCATGAACATTATTAGGTGAATGATAATGCTCTATGTTAGTTCATGGGGATGATGAAACTAACTAGAAGTTAGAAGTGCAATATTGGATAAATTACAATCTAACTTAGCTCTCTTGTGGCCAAAATGAATGGCACCTTGCAAGAAGCAAGCATGACCCTAATCATTATTAGGTGAGTGATAATGGTCATAACTAATATGGCACCTTACAATGAGGTAAGTATGATCAAGATCATTACCAAGGAAGTGATAATGGTCATAACCAAGATGAAACCTTATGGATATACAAGTGTGACCATGGTTATTATCAGGTGAGCGATAATGATCTATGTTAGTTCATGGGGATGATGAAACTAACTAGAAGTTAGAAGTAGAATTTTGGAGGAAATTGTAACTTAAGTCAATTTTCTTCATGGCTAGGAAGGATGGCACTTATATTAAGGAGATGAAGAAGATCTTTAAAAAATTTGATGCTAGATAGACATTATATATTGAGGCTTAATTGGAAGAAATTTGAAATTATTCCAAAGCCTTGCATGGAATTGCTTTGTATGCATATAATTGTATAATGCATGGATGACGCTTAAATGGAAGAAGTATGGGGTTATTCCAATGTTTTGCATCAAAATTATTTGCATAGTTATTGTATGCTTAAAAATTTATATTGAATGGATGAGGTTTAATTGGAATAAGTATGGGATTCTTCCAAAGTTTTGGTATGGAATTACTTTGCTTATTCTAAAAAATACAAGGGATGGTGGTTATTCCAAGGAGGGTAGTATGTCATGATCCTCTTTGGCAAGACTTATCATGGATAGTGAATATGTATTGATGCATGGATTTCAATACCTAAACTTTTGCTATGTTATCATGATATGTGACTAATTATAAATTATGCTTTGATTATATTATGTTATAATATGCTACTGCTAATGGAATCTATGATTGTAGGACTAGGTACTCTTGTAGGTGGATTGACATGCACAACCAATGGAAAAGAAATATCAAAAAGGGAAATGATGGTGATGACATGCTCATTGATAGCTCTAGGGTAACTAAGTACCCTCATGTAGTTGCATTTCATAACCGTGTGTTTGGGTATAATTACACCACCAATGGGAATTTTGCTTGGGCAAAGGTGTTCCCTTTAGTAGTCAGGTGATGACATAGCAATCATGATAAATATTTCTACTCAAGAGTAAAATGTGGTATAATGTAATTGCTTGATGATGAGAATTTATTTTGGTATGCCTATTTTTTATGAATGTTTACCATAGCTTTGCATATTTGTGATACTTGAATGAGTATGGAAAGTGTTTTCTTCAATGGTTATAGGAATGTTTGTTTGTATGTTTGGAAAAATAATTTAATTGAAAAATGTTTGGAGAGTCTTAAAGATACCAAAAACTATTTGATTAAGGGTAAATATGAATATAAGATATTGATTAAATTAATTAATGGGACAAATTAATTTAACTATTAGATATTAATTTAATTAATGGGATTAATTACATTATTATATTTTTCTTAAAAACATGGTATAACTGTAACTTTATAAAAGTCTTAATTTGGAATCTAAATTTAGACAGAACATTACTTTGGTATTATAAATGCTTTTTGGGAAAAAAAAAGAAAAGGGGCAAGGAAGAGTGAAGGTTTTGGGAGTTAGGGATTTGCATATTTCTTTGGGGGGAGTGAATATAGTTGGCTTATTTTGGGATGAGAGGGGCATCAAAGGAAAAGAGAATAGGAGAAATAGGAGTAGGATAGAAAAAACATGAGGGTAAGAGTTGGAGAGGAGGTTGGTTGGTTGTTGCATACTTTTATTCATTGTTGTAATTTTCTTAGAAAAACTAGCATAAAAGGGTGGTTAAATTATTTTATTCATTGCTCCAATTTTCATGAAAAATCTAATATAAAAGGGTTATTGCATGCTTTTTATTCACTGGTGAAATTTTCTTGGAAAATCTAGCATAAAAGGGTTGTTGAATGCTTTTATTCGCTGCTACAATTTTTCTTGGAAAATCTAGCATAAAAGGGTTGTTGAATGTTTTTATTAGTTGCTGCAATTTTCTTAAAAAATCTAACATAAAAGGGTTGATGCATACATTTGTTTTCTACTACAATTATTTTCTATAGGTTTAAATGTTGTTGCATACTTTTTTTTGCTGCTATAATTATTTCAAGAAATAGAGGATTAAATGATGTTGCATGCATTGTTTTGCTGCTACACTTATTTTCAAAAAATATAGTAATAAATAGGATGCTTGAGTAATGAACTTTAGTTGGATCTTTTCTAATGAATGGATGTAAAGTCCATCCACGAGATAAGTATAGTATTCTCTCAAGAGCCTATTGTATGAAATGTATTTCAGTATAGATGCATGGATTGCATGAAATAGATTTAGTTATAATGCATATTAAGTTGCATTCATAATTTTTTTTTTAAATGGACATAGAGTCCATTCATTATAGAAGTATGGGATTATCTCGAGAGCCTATTGTATGGAATTTATTTTAGTATAGATGCATGGCTTGCATGAAATAGATTTCATTATAATGCATATTAAGTTGCATTCATAATTGTTTTTAAAAATGGGTGTGGAGTCCATTCATGAGAGAAGTATGGGATTCTCTCGAGAGCCTATTGTATGGAATTTATTTTAGTATAGACATATGGCTTGCATAAAATATATTTCATTATAATACATATTAAGATGCATTCATAATTATTTTTAAAAATGGATATGAAGTCCATTCATGAGAGAAGTATGGGATTCTCTCGAGAGCCTATTGTATGGAACTTATTTCAATATATATGCATGGTTTGTATGAAATAGACTTTATTGTAATGCATATTAAGTTGCATTCATAATTATTTTTAAAAATGGACACAGATTCCATTTGCGACTAAAGTATGGGATTCTCTCGAGAGCTTACTGTATGTAATTTATTTTAGTATAGATGCATGGCTTGAATGAAATAGATTTCATTATAATGCATATTAAGTTGCATTCATAAAAATGTATGTGGAGTCTATTTTTGAGAGAAGCATGAGATTCTCTTAAGAGCCTATTGTATGGAATTTATTTCAGTATAGATGCATGGCTTGCATGAAATAGATTTCCTTATAATGTATAATAAGTTCCATTCATAATTACATGAGCTATCCTTATCCCTCAAAAGTGTATATTCAAATTTTGAGAAAAAGGTTTCTTTGAAGGTGAACCTAGACAAGCAAAAAAGAAGAAAAGTTTACAAGTGATCATATGCTAATGTTGTGTCAAAGAGAAAGGATAGTCTTATAATGGAAATTTGTATCAAGTATGTATTAATATAGAAATTGTCCTTGAGCTATGTAATTATTGTCATGACTTTGTAATTTTGGTTGGAATTTTATTCAAGCATAGAATATAATATGTTATCAAATGTTTGAATGAATAATCGAATGCTTTAAAAAAGAATGGATGAATATAATAGAATCTAGTGTTTAGATTCACTTTTTGTGATATGATAACTCTTTCTTTTATATGTTTAGTTATATCTACAAAAATGTGATTGAAAGATTTTTTATTTAAGGAAATATGTATCTACTAACTCATGCTTTAAATATTCGTTATTTGAGATTTCATTAATTGAATGAAGGAAACACTAGAGTTAGATATATTTTTGTTGATAAGTGTCCTTATCAATGTGTTTATAAGTTATAAATAAATTATCTTTTATCAATATGTTTATGATATATTTTGGTTTCTTACTGATATATTATGGTTTTGGGGTTAAGGGAGTTGTAGAAACCTAAAAATGTCACACTCAACCTCATGTAGTGACAATTAATGATCAATTAAAAAAACATTTTTAATACTGTAAAACCCTTTGTAAACCTAACACTAGGTTACACTAAACCCTATTTTTCTCTAAACCCTAGGTAAACCTATCCCTAACCACCTACACCCCACTCACACCCCTCTTTGTGCTTTCCTAAGCACCTACCCATACCCCTTCCTATAAGCACCCATCCCCTCCTTTAAAGCATTTAAAGAAAATTAATGAAAAAGGGTTTTTCCCTCTTCCCTAGGCCTTAGGTGGGCATGGTACACCCATGCCCACTTAATAAGCATAGGTGGGAAGGCCTTATCCCATGAAAAGCCTTTAGGTGGGCATGGTACACCCATTCCAACTTAATAAGCATAGGTGGGAAGGCCTTATCCCATGACAGGCCTTTAATTAGGCCTATAATGTGATAAGTCCTTCCCACCATCTTGTCCAAGAATTCTATAAAAGGACCCCATTGCCTACAATTTCAAGGAGGAATAAAAACACAATGTTATGTTTCCAAGATCTTCCCATGCCCATTATTGAGCATTTTAAGCATTTAGTACTCTTCCCAAATGGCTTCTCTTAAATATTTTCATGTCTGCAGGTATAGTTCAGGAATTTACGACCATCAACAAATGTTTAACATGCACCAGCAAGGTCTTCTAGCCAAAATCCAACAAATTAGAGCTTGAAATAAGAAAATGCATGGAAAGGTCTACCTATCTAGAAAATGTATGGATAGATACATTTTCCTCAAAAAAGCTTCAAAATAAATTGTCCAAGGAAGCACTAATTTCTATATCAGTTTTAGTTCATTTTGACACTTATTTCATTTTTATCAAGTTTTGGAGGCCTTCAAATGTTACTGATATATTTTGTAGTGTTACACAAGTTTCAAGGACTGGTGTGGCTAGTAGTGGCACACATGTAGTGAGCCTACTCCCCTTTGAGTATCTCAAAAAAGAGCATTGTGGTGCCATGAAGAGATTTAGTGCTAGGGTCCCTTCTCTCAAAGGCCCTCTTTTGTAGCCCTCAGGGGCATATTTGTAAAAGGATATCATCTCTATGTAACAAATTTTTATATCAATGAATATGACACATTTTTTGTTAGTTTATTTTGGTGCTCACAATGGGACTCCTCATTTTTTACATGTTTTTTGTTGGTTAGCTCACTAACTAATAAATTTTGTGTTCTTTCTATGTTTTAGGTACCACAAAAGTGGCTTAGGAATCTTCAAAATCCCTCAAATGCATCTCAGGCCTAGCTTGCAAAACTTTGTGATTTACTCCTTTTATAGTTTTTATGCAATAGATTCAAATTTCATTTTTAGGAAACATGCACATTTTCATTGTTAAGAAATTTGACTTTTTTTCCTTCCATAGTTGCTGGTACAACCCAAAATTCAAAAAATTTTACACCCAAGGCTGAGATAACTGTAAAATAGCAAAAAAACAACTTTCATAGGAAAACATATGAACAAGTACGTTTTTCCTAGAAAATGTATGGACCCATACATTTTCCAAATTGGCATGAACACCTAGAGGTTGGAAATAGGTAGGCATACAAAAACCTTGCATTTCACCAATTTCTTTCCTTTCTGTCTATTTTTCAAAAATCAAATAGTAATGGTTAAATTTTATTTCAAAATGCATTCAAATAATTTGGTTCATTTTCAATATCATTCAAAATATTTTATAAAATGCACCAAGACACTCTTTGGTCAAATTTTCACTATTTGTTTAGCATAAATTTACTTTCAAAAGGCAAATTCTTTTATAAAACGCACTAAGACACACTTTGATCAAATTTTCATTGTTTGTCTAGCATAGCTTTACTTTCAAAAGGTAAATTTATTTTACAAAACACACCAAGAAACACTTTGGTCAATTTTTTACTATATGTCTAGCATATATTTACTTTCAAAAGGTAAATTTATTTTACAAAATGCACCAAGACACACTTTGGTCAAATTTTCATTGCTCGTCTAGCATACATTTATTTTCAAAACACAAATTTCTTTTACAAAATGCACCAAGACACACTTTGGTCAAATTTTCACTATTTATCTAGCATAGCTTTACTTTCAAAAGGGAAATTTATTTTACAAAATGCACCAAGACACACTTTGGTCAAATTTCATTATTTGACTAGCATAACTTTACTTTCAAAAGGTAAATTTCTTTTACGAAATGCACTAAGATACACTTTGGTCAAAATTTTCATTGTTTGTCTAGCATAGCTTTACTTTCAAAAGAAACATTTCTTTTAAAAATAACTCCAAGACACTCTTTAGTCAAATTTTCAATGTTTTTCTAGCATAGATTTACTTCTAAAAGACAAATTTCTTTTACAAAACACACCAAGACACGGTTTGGTCCACATTGAACTATCGCTGAGCATATATTTTATTTAAAAGGGTAATTTATTTTCAATTGTAACATTTGGAAAAAAATTCTTTATGTCTTTTGCTAGAGTGTAGTTTCATTTTTGCACTTCAATTACTAAAAAAAACAATCACACACTCATGCAAGTTAACACATTGGTTTGAGTTGGATTTCATCACCAATCACCAATAGAGATCAATGACATTGGATTTCACTGGTAAGTGTTGACTCATCCCCTAGACACCATAGCATCCCCTTTGAGCAATTTTTTTGAACTTCATCCCCAAAAAAATATCTTACTTTTGAGATTACCTTAGGGTAGGATAGGATAGATGTCCCTGCTCATAGGACTTTACATAATCAATGAGTGTGCAATTGTCATTATTATTTAAGCCCAATCAAGGGTAAAAAAAAAGGCCAATTGGGTTAGTAGCAGGACCTAGACAACACCACATCTTACATAAGAGGAAGTTGGTAGCCCCCTCTTTAGTTACCTTGATCCTTACCCCATCCCAGGAAGTCATTTGCCTATTTTTGCATCACTATTCCTTATGTACTTTTGAGTATAATGGGAAGGGTGTGCATAAATTTACCCCTCATAGATCTCATTCATCCTCCTTGTGTCTTTAGCAATTTTTACACTTTAAAATGCACAAACACAAAAACAAATGATCAAGCAAAGGATTCAACACCAACCAACATCACAAACAAATTGATACAAACTTTAAACACATCATCCACACACTTGTTTGTTATTTTCTATATTAATTGAAACACTTGTGTTACAAAAACTACCTAAACACTGATATTTGGGCCTGAAAATGATCCCAAAGACCCCCAAACCTTGTTTTACGATATTTTATCTTTGAAAACCTATTATCTAAAAAACGCATATGAATAGGTGTGTTTTTTTGAAAAAATATATATATAGGTAATTTTACCATAGAAACCCCTCAAAAAGATAGAACACACCCAATATTACCCAATCATCTATAAATATTTGCTCCATCTCCTTGCAGAGTCCACCCATATTTAATTTTTATCCATCATGGTTTCCACACAAATCCAAGCACATGAGCAATAGTGTATTGCCATAAAGATTGCCAAAGTGAACCCCTATTTGAATACCAAGGGTAGACGTCCCTTACAAGAGGAAAATATTAGAACATTCCCTCTTCATCCTCCCTTCTCCACCATCCATAACCTAGTTTACCTCAAATTTTGTTAGCCCCTATCAAAATTCCCGAGTGATATTCATCTTTGATTTCAAAAATCTAGATATTATCCCCTATCGTCTACCAAATTGAGGTACCAAATTTTGACAACATCATAATACCTTAGTCAAATGACATACCTCTTTCTATGGATTAAGCATCTACTTCAAAAAATCATCTTTTCCAACCACCTTCCTATTCCATATACTTGGATTATGATCTGACAAATGCAACTCCTATGTTCTTCAATTTTTTTCTTCCAATACCCTTTGATTGGGATGCAAGAAACCCCTTTTATATATCACCCAAATTCCATCCCTCCATCTTCTAGCCTCTCCTTATTACCTCCCCTCTCATCTAACCTATTCTTCTCATACCAACCTCCACCCACTCATCATCATCAACAACTATCTATTTTTCCTTCCCATCCATACAAACAGGTCAACACCATCTCTCCTCATCCTCTACCACAACAACTTAATTCTTTCACCTCCTTTTCCACTAACCAAAATGCCCTCTCTCACCAACCGCCCTTACTATCCCAAAACAATCAAACAAGATTCTTCACCTCCCCTCTTGTAACAACCCAGGTCCACTCACCTGGTTGCTAAAAACACAAATTCAAAATTTTATATGTTTAACACAAACACCCAACTTGTATTAGTACTTAGGCATAAATTTTCACACTTAGGGATATTTTACCATTGTAGTCAAAATTGTGAGTACTCGAGACTGACCAAATTTCTGCAAGAGATTTCTATTTATGAGACCTATCTTCTCCTAGCTCGAGTTTTGGGTTCTCAAAAATGGGTTTCCCTTCCAGGGCCCATAACACCTAGAAGGGTGAACACATAATTTCCCCATATACTAGCATGGAGGACATTGGTCAATGATCCTATTTAGTTTTAACGGTCCACTAATATTATCAAAATTTTAAGCCCATGCTAGAGCTAACATATTATGTATGTGCCTATTAGAATTTCACATATATCTGAATGCTTACAGGGACCATAAACACCTTGGTAATTGGGAATAGGTATCTCTGATCAAACCTCAATATATGATAATGATGTCCATACCATCTATCATTGGACCTTCTAACCCCAAGGACCAACTCCCTAGTCTTGAGTTTCTTGTTGGCTATTCTGCAACTGAGGTATGAGTCGTAAGAACCCTCACGTACTACCTCATATGGTAACCTATAATGACATCCCATTTTTTCATTCATTAATCTCTATAGCATATGATCCACTGACCCTTTAATTATTGCTAAAGAATGGTTACCCCCAAATCACAATAGCCACCACTACAAACTATAATATTTGGGTGATAGGCATCCCTCTCGATGATATTATATTCTAATTAATCCATATTTATGATAAGCTTGATTCTTCTGAATGGTATCCTTACTCGACACCATCATACTCATAATGTATGGTTTAGTCTCCATTCTCAGTGGTCATTAATGCTCAATCCAAGGGTTGAAGGTTCTAAAGGTTTTTAGGTTTATAAGATTATATAAAAATTTGCATTATTTTCAGAGTTTCTTGAAGTATTTATATATACATTTATTTCATTTTATTATTGCATAATAACCATAAAACAAATAATAAATATAAAAAATCAAAGATATATAATTTAGATATAAGCTAGTTAACATAAGGAATCATTTATAAAAATTCTAAAAGAAACAAATTCCAGTTTATTTCCCAATAATATAAGATTCTAAAATAATTACAGCCTCTTCATCCCTACCAAAAACAAGTATAACATTCCTAAAACTTAATAATTTTAAAAGAGACTTTCAATGCATTATCCACTTCTGAACAATATGAATCTCACTCATATATAATTTTAAAGTAAACCAAAGAGTGTGCTTTTACTATGTTTAACGTTACTATATTTATTTAAAAAAAACTCTCCTATTAGAAAACATAATTCTTATTTTTAATAATATTGAATCAAAGACACAAAATTTTATTTAATCTTTTAGATGAAGAGGCAAAGCATTTGGGTGTACATGGCAAGAAACCCATAAAAAATATCAATGTATCTCTAGTAAGTCTAGTAGACGAAACCTTACAAGTATTCTGATAGGTCAAACTGTACATGTAGTCTGTTTGTAAAAGAATATCTATTTTAATATTTTATATATAATTTTATATTTAAACCACATCTTCACTAAATTTTGAAGTTAATTTGATTCCTAATAAGACAAATTAAATAATTCAAGATCATTACATAATCAGTCGAGAGCTTATATAATCTTCAACTTAGTTTATAAACAAAATCAAAGATAAGTTCTTTGTAAACTCTACGGGTTATGTTTGCCATAGTAAATATTTGAAATCAACCCTTAACAATGGTCTACAACTAAATTTTCTTATCTCTAACTTAAAGTATTTAAGGCCATCTCAAGCAAAATTACACCGCGAACCAAGAATACCCATCGCAAAGGCAAATTTTTTAGGGACCTGCACTAGATTGGAAGAATGACTCTACTAACATGTCGTTTGTTTCCTAAATGCTCAATTAAACAATTTAAATAACCCTGGCAAAAAATTCACAAGACATAATAGTATGTTATGTTACTAAGATTTATTTCAAGAGTAACATTTAAAATATGAATTTTGTTATACAAACTCAAGTTCTACTTTAATAAGTTTAATCAAAAGGTGATATTGATTTTATTGAAATACAATCCTCAAGAATGTCTCGATACAAGGGGTTTTAAAATTGGATTTATATTACCAAATTATTTTCCACCTATTCAATAATAATACGTGACATGTACCTAACCAATAACTTTGTATTCCACAAAATCGTAGTAAAAAGACATTTCCACTACGTAGCAACATTACGGTAGCCCAAAGCCTAAACATTTACCCTAATTGAAAAGAAGCTACCATGTGTTATCAAATATGTTATCTTATTTTAATTTTAGTATGTAACCAAATTCCAAGAATGTTAGAAGAAATATCTCATATTCCAAGATTTCATCTTTATATTCACAAAGTGGACACTTCTGCTCGCGACAGAGGATTCCCCCAACAAGATATGTTTGTATGGTCATTCTTACACTTTAGTGATGATGTTTTAATCCTTTCACAAAAGTTAAGTTTTAGTAAAGTATTGATTGTGTTCTCACAATGGGGCTTATACATTCAATATACAAGCATGGCTTAAAATACTAACTTTCAAATATTACCCAGAAAGAACCATAGAAAGTAAAACAATATTATAATTCTACCGGTACATTAATTATCTACTAAATGTTTGTATTTTCACTGTTACAATATAATGAATCAATATACAGAGTTTCAAAAATTCTACAAATTGTTAATCCAAAATAAATACAAATATTTAAAAATATAGGTCCAGATAGTTTTAAAGAAAATTAAATGATGCATTCATGCTGGCAATTAAATATACTCAAGTACAATTTTGGGCTCTTAATATTATATAAAACACAATCATGAGTGCATTCAACCACTAGCCACATTGGAGGAATCTCATTAAAATCCATTAGTTTTCCATTTTAGTGCTCTTTCTTGTTGTGCACCTAGAAGGTGGAAGTTTTAGTGGGAGTGGTATTTGGATCAGCATGGTCCATAATGGATGCAACTACTATGTGCAATCAAGAATGTAGTAAAACATTCAATAAATAATCTTTTTCAATCTCATTTTATTTTAAACAAATGTAATAAAGTTCATTGGATTTTGTTTATACTCATATTTTCTAATAATGTATTTAAACTACTTCACATAAAAATTCTTTTCAAATAGCAAGCACTCACACTGGTTATGCACATTCAATTCTTTTTAGCAACTCTATCATAACAAATAACATATCAATTAGTATTTATCACTTAAATCTTTCATAACACACAACCAGTATCATAGTATGAGCTTACTGAACAAGTCTAAGGTGAACGACCTTATGTTTCTTAGCTTCTAGAGTCTAATTTGAAAACACACAACACTAATGACAATAAAGACTACACTTAAGCACCTGAATGCATAAAGACACACACACCAAAAACACACACTTTACAGTTCTATTCTACCACTTTTATAGAAACTTCACATATTTTTATGGTTGACACATATCCATATATCATGCAGAATATTGTCATCATGAATTTCTAGATGGTGAATTTCTTATTCTTCCACGTAATATGAAAGGGAATTACCTTGATATTGAAAAAAAGAAAAAGATTTTATTCTTGTCATATTTAATTATTTTATTTTCTTAATTTTATTTATTTACTTTTATTTTATAAAATATTTTATTTCATTTATTATTTTATTTTCATTCATTATTATTTTTAATATATTATTATTATAGATATATATTAATAGTTCCAATTATAGGGAGAAAAACACCATCCAAAGTTATTCTATCCAACAAGCAAAAGGAAAAATAATTTCATAAATAACATATGCACCAAAATGCAGCAGCAACTAGTATGTCCTATATGAACTCTTTTTAGTGGGCTTATATGTACCCACGGACCATGGTGAAATAAGCACGACATCATATCCCACCTTACCTGATGCTTACCACTACTTCTGCTAGGGGGTGGGTGTTCTTCTGTATTTGCTTACTAGCTACGGAGTGGAAACCTGCATCTACAATCAAAAACACCTCCAGCAGTATCACATTCTTCTAGCAAAGTGATAAATAAATAGTGGAGATGTTACATTCTCCCCCACCATAATTTAACACAATCCCTATGTTAGTCATTATATATTTTTTACAGGTTTCAAACATAATTGAACACATATATAACCAACGTCAAGTTTGGCATTAAATCAAAGTTGCATTCATTATAACAACAATATATCATAGCATGAATCTTATATCCAAAATATACAAGGAGTATCATATCAAATATCGAAATGTCCATATGACAGTCATGTTTCAAATAAAAATGGAAATTGTCTTTTCATTTCTGCCACATCTTCCCATGTGGCATTCCTTTCTGAGTAGAGATCCCACTGGACTCTACACTGGTCAATGGTTCTTTTTCTCAACTATTTAGTTCTATATCCCAGAATTTTGATAGGTTGAACCTTAATGAGCTACGGGTTTGATGTCTATAAATGAGAAACATCCATTATATATGAAGGATCAGCCACATACTTACTAAGGAGAGACACATGGAAAATACTATGGATCTTGGACAAATTAGGTGGCAGAGCTAGCTTATATGCAATAGGACTAATTTTGGCAATGATATCAAATGGAACAATGAATCTAGGGCTAATTTTGGTAGACTTGATGGAGATTTTGGTTGGTTTGACTCTTAGAAAAACTTTATCACCAATAGCAAATTCTCGAGGGGTTCGTTTTAGGTTAGCATAACTCTTCTAACGGTCTGTGGATTAATGAAGTTGTTGGAAGATTTATTTTAATTGGACCTCAATTCTCTTAATAGCATCAAGACCAATCATTTCTTGAACGTCCATATTATCCCATGTTAATGGTGTTCTACACTTGCACCCATATAGGGCTTCAAAGGGGTCATACCCAACATGGTGTGGTAACTATTGTTATATGTAAATTCCACTAAGAATAGATAATCTTCCCACTTATTCTGGTGGTCCATATAGTACATTTGTAGTATATCCTCTAGCACTTAATTTACCCTCTTAGTCTACCCATCTATATTAGGATGATAGGTTGTGCTGATATTAAGATTCGTGTCACATGCTCGGTGCAAAGATTACCAAAATTTAGATGTAAATCATGAATCTCTATTCGAGATGATTATCTCAGGGAAACCATGCAACCTTTTGATGTAAATTTTTTTCCTTTTTTAGTAAAGGTTGAGTGAAAATGTACCTTAAACTTTGGTGATTAGTTTTCAACTCAAAAGGTTTTTCCAATAGGTAGTGTCACCATATTTTAAGAGCGTAGACTACAAAAGCTAGTTTTATATTATGAGTGGCATAATTAACCTCATGTTTCTTAAGCTTTCTGGATTCATATGCCACAATGACTTCATTCTGCAACAAGATACCTCCTAACCCTTCTAGAGAGGCATTAGTACAAACTATAAATAGTTTTCTAGGATATGGAATTTGAAGGATAGGTGCAGTTTTCAACTTTTCCTTAAGAATTCTAAATGCCTCCTCACACTGAGTAGTCTATTTGAAAACTTTTTCCTTCTATTGCAGATTTTTAATAGGGAAGGCAATATTTGAAAATCCTTATACAAATCATAGATAATACTCAGCTAATCCCATAAAACTTCTTACTTCAGTAACATTGGTGGGAATTGGCCAATCTACTATGGATTCAATATTTTTAGGGTCAACTGCTACCCCATTGGTTGAGACTATGTATCCCAAATACTAAACTTGTGGAGTGTAAAACTCATACTTAGACAATTTTACACATAATTTATTTTTCTTGAGAATTTATAAAACTAATCTCATATGTTGGTCATGTTCCTCTTTACTTTGAGAATAGATCAGAATATTATCCAGGAATATCAATACAAATTGATCTAATTGTTCTTTGAATACACTATAAATCAAGTTTATAAAATTAGTCGAAGCATTTGTTAATCCAAAAGGTAGCACTGTGAACTCATAATTACCATATCAAGCTCTAAATGTAGTCTTATAAGTATCCTCTTATTTTATTCTTAGTTGGTGGTATCCTAACCTAAGTTCAATATTTGAAAAGATAGTAACCATCCTCAATTGATCAAATAAATCATCTATTATTGGTAAAAAATATTTTTTTTTACCGTCATCTTATTAAGCATTCTATATTCGATACATAGTATCAAATACCCATCCTTATTTTTCACAAATAGAACTAGTTCTCCCCATGGTGAGACACTAGGCTTAATGTGCCCTTTTTATAATAGATCCTGAAGCTAGGTTTTTATTTCTTGTAATTAAAGGGGAGTCATTCTGTAAGGGGTTCTGGATACATACAATGCTCCCGGTAAAAGCTCAATAGAAAATTCAAATTCCCTTCTTGGAGGAAGTCTAGGTAGGTCTTTAGGAAAAACATCCCTAAACTCATTTAATATAGGATACTGCTAAAATAGAGCAGAGCTAGATTTTGTTTCTTCCTTCTTGTTTAGTTTGACTACATAAATTCTACACCCTTTCCTTAAATCTCTTTTGACTTGCATAACAGTCATCAGGTGGGGTTTAAAAGATATTTTGTTACAATGAACACAAATTTGTCGATTGGAATCATCTATGAAATCTAGCCACCTCTCTTTAAAATTAAGAAAGGCTTTGTGAGACTTTAACCAATATATACCTAAGACAATACCAAAATCATGTAGGGATGCCACATATAAATTCTAATTTATTTTTCCTTGAAGGATTTCTATCTAGGAGTCAAATAGTCACTAGTTGACCATATAGGTTTTTCCTGATCCATACTCAACTTACCACCCATTTTCTATGATCCTTGGTATTACCGGTATGTATCTCACAATGCTAGATGATATAAATATATCATTTGCACCACTATATATCAAAATATGAACATATTTCTTGCCTAATTTTCCTTTTAAAAGAAATGGTGTGGCTTACCCTAAAATATTAGGATTACCTGTGGCAACATAGATCCTGTGTGGGGCTTCTTCTATTGGGTTTCTCTTATCAGCTCTCTGTGGGTATTGACTCGCATAATGATCCAGAGCTCCACAAACAAAGCATACATTTGGACCCTTATTATTTTGCTTGTCCCCATATTTATTTTGGTTGACATTCTTTCCTTTTTCCTGGTATGTAGGCCTTTGTACAGGTTTTTATTAGAAATTCCTTTTGTCTAACTGTCCTTTATTACCCTAAAATTTTCCTTTATTCCTATTATCTCCTTTGTAATGACAATACCTATATTTCTTATATTGATCCTTACTTCTAACAGGATCTGGGTATTTTATTTTATTTTCTTTTCTAGGTATTTTGGGTAATACGCCTTTGTATTTTTCTGACTTATCTCTTCATATCGTGTAGCATCAAAAGCATTTGTAAAATTTTTAGGTTTTCCTCTTCCAATAGTTCTAATTTTGGGATGTAATCCCATTATGAATTTATGAGCCTTGAATTCCTCTCGCTTATCATATTCTGGAGCATATTTCAAAAGTTGGACAAATATTTGATAGTATTCAATTACTAACATGTTCTCTTGGTGCAAGTTGGTGAATTTGGCATATTTCTTAATGTAGAATTATGGTGTAAGGAATAAATCCTTAAAATATCTCTCAAATACATCCCAAGGGATGTCAGTAGCTTCCTTTTGACTGGTTTTCTTATAAGTGGTCCACCAATCCCTGGTCAGACCTGTTAAATTAACCACTTCTAATGTTGTGTTGGATTCTATACAAAGTGGTTGAATTGAGAAATATCCTTTCACTTCACTCAACCAATTAAAAAATAATTCATCATCACCCTTTCCATAAAAATTGGAAATATCTAGCTTTTTAATTTCTTTCTGTAATTCAACGTTGACCTTCCTCATCGAATATCCTTTAGGAAATTCATTTATTATCTTTGACTTCTTACTCTTTGTCAGATTTTCAATTATTTTCTATTGTTGAGTAATAATTTCATGTTATTGAGCCATATGTGTTCTTTGTTGATCCATGTGCTCACTCATTTGAGCTCTTTCGATCTCCATTTGTTCCCTTTGTTGATTCAGTTATTCTTACATTAGCTGAATCATTTTTGTCATGTTCTCATCATTTTGAGTAGCCCTTGCTACCACTGGGTCCTTTTTTTTCTTGTAAAACACTGAGGCACTTTGACTATTTGTATTCACTCAGACTCCCTCATGAGTCATCTTAGTCCCTTCCTTAGGACTTATGCAATATTATTAGCATTCGATCTTCTTGAGGTCTCCACCATACCTGGTGATAAAAGAGCTATGTCATTTTAACAACTCACATTTATAACCTAGGGTTTTTGCAACCTAGGCTTTAATACCAACTATAATAATATAGGTCCACTCACCAGGTTTCTAAAAATACAAATTCAAAATTTTATTTAATTTTAACACAAACGCCCAACTTTATTACTACTTAGGCATAAATTTTCACACTCTAGGATATTTTATTATTGTAGTCAAAATCACGAGTGCTCAAGATTGACCAACTTCCTGCAAGAGATTGCCATTTATGAGGCCAATCTTCTCCTAGCTCGAGTTCTAGGTTCTCGATAATAGGTTGCCCTTCTAGGGCCCATAACACTTGGAAGGGTGAATGCATACTTCCCTATATCACAGCAAGGACATTGGTCAATGATAATATTTAGTTCTAATAGTCCACTGACCTTATCAAAATTTTAAGCCCATGCTAGAGCTAGCGTATTATGCTTGTGCCTATTAGCAATTCACCTATCTCTAAATTCTATTAAGGCCCATCAACACCTTGGCTATTGGTACCACCTATCTTTGATAAAACCTTAGTTGATAATAATGCTACCCATACCAATTATCACTGGACCTTCCAACCCCAAGGACCAGCTCTCTAATCTTGAGTTTTTGGTTGGCTATTTTATAGTTGAGGTATGAGTCGTAAGAATCCTCATGTACTACCTCATGTGATAACCTAGAATGACATCCCATTTTGTCATTCGTTAATCTCTATAGCATAGGATTCACTAACCCTTCAATTATTTCTAGAGAATGGTTACCCCTGAATCACGATAGCCACCATTGTGAACTATCAGAGTTGGGTGATAGACATCCCTCTCGATGATCTTATAGTATAGTTAATCCATATTTATAAAAATCTTGATTCTTTTGAATGGTATCCTTACTCAATGCCATAATACTCATAATGTATGGTTTAGTATTCATTCTCGGTGGTCATTAATGCTCGATCAAATGGTTGAAGGTTTTAAAGGTTTTTAGGTTTATAAGATTATATCAAAATTTGTATTCTTTTTAAAGTTTCTTGAAGTATTTATATATACATTTATTTCATTTGATTATTGCATAATAACCATAAAAAATATAATAAAGATAAATATATATAATCCAAATATAAGCTAGTTAACATAAGGAATCATTTATAAAAATTCTAAAAGAAACAAATTTCAGTTTATTTCTTAACAATATAATATTCTAAAATAATTACGACCTCTTTAGCCCTACCAAAAACAAGCATAACATTCCTAAAAATTTATAATTTCAAAAGAGAATTTCAATGCATTATCCACTTCTGAACAATATGAAGCTCACTCATATATAATTTTAAAGTAAACCAGAGTCTGCTACTACTATGTTTAACATTACTATATTTCTTTTAAAAAATTTCTCCTATTAGAAAATATAATTCCTATTTTTAATAATCTTGAATCAAAGACAAAAAAAAATTATTTAATCCTTCAGACAAAGAGGCAAAGAATTTGGGCATACACGAAAAGCAACCCATAAAAAATATCAATATCTCTCTCGTAATTCTGGAAGATGGAACCTTACAAGTATTCTGATAAGGCAAACGGTACATGTAATATGTTTGTAAAAGAATATCTATTTTAATATTCTATATATAATTTTATAATTAAATCGCTTGTTCACTGAATTTTGAAGTTAACTCAATTCCTAATAATAAATATTAAATAAATCAAGATCATTATGTAATCAGTCGAGCTTATATAATCTTCATATTCATTTATAAACAAAATCAAAGATAAGTTCTTCATGAACTCTACAGGTTACGTTTGCCATAGTCAATATTTGAAATCAATCCTTACCCATGGTCTATGACTAAATTCTTTATCTCTAAATTAAAGTATTTAAGGCCTTCTCGAGTGAAATTACACCGTGAACCGAGAACAACCATTGCAAAGGCAAATGTTTAAGGGACTTGCACCCGATTGGAAGAGCGACTCTACTAACATGTCATTTGTTTCCTAAATGCTCAATTAAACAGTTTAAATAACCATGGCAAAAATATCATAAGACAGAAGGGTAGGCTATGCTGCCAATATTTATTTTAGGAGGAACATTTCAAATATGAAATTTGTTATACAAACTCAAGTTTTACTTTAATAAGCTTAATCAAAAGGTGACATTGATTTTATTGAAACACATCCCTCAAGACTGTCTTGATAAAAGGGGTTTTAAAATTGGCTTTATATTACCAAATAATTTTCCACCTATCCAATAATAATAAGTTAAACATGCATAACCAATAACTTTTCATTCCACAAACTCGTAGTGGCAAGACATTTCCATTGCATACCAACATTATGGTAGCCCAAAACCTAAAAATTTACATGAATTGAAAAGAAGCTACTACAGGTTATTAACTATGGTATCTTCTTTTAATTTTAGTACGTAACCAAATTCTAGTAAGATTAGAAGAAATATATCAGGTTCCAATATTTCTTTATCTTTATATTGACAAAGCGAACACTTCTTATTATGACAAAGGATACCCTTGGAAAAAGACATTTGTCTAGTCATTTCTACACTTTAATGGTGACATTTTAATCCTTTCACAAAAGGTAAGTTTTAGTAAAATACTAATTGTGTTCTCACAACAAGGCTTATACATTGAATATACAATCCCGGATTCAAATACTAACTTTGAAATCATTCCTAGAACGAACCATAGAAAGTAAAACAATACAATAATTCTACCGGTCCATTAATTATCTACTAAATATATGCCTTTTCATTATTACAATATAATGATTCAATATACAGAGTTTCAAAAATTCTACAAATCATTAATCCAAAAGAAATACAAATATTTAAAAATATAGGCCTGGATAGTTTTAAAGAAAATTAAATGATGCATTCACATTGGCAATTCAATATACACAAGTAAAATTTCAGGGTCTTAATATTATATAAAACACATTCATGAGTGCATTCAACCACCATTCACACTGAAGAAATCTCATCAAAATCCATTAGTTTTCCATTTTAGTGCTCTATCTTGCTATGCACCCGGAAGGCAAAAGTTTTAGTGGAAGTGGTCTTTGGATCAGCATGGTCCATAATGGATGCAACTACTATGTGCAATCAAGAATGCAGTAATACATTCAATAAATAATCCTATTCAATCTCATTTTCTTTTAAACAAATGTAATAAAGTTCACTGGCTTTGGTTTATACTCATATTTTCTAATAACGTATTTAAATTGCTTCACATAAAAATTATTTTCAAATAGCAAGCACTCACACTGGTTATACACATTCAGTTATTTTTAGTAGCTCTATCATAACTAATAACATATCAATCGGTATTTATCACTTAAATCATTCATAACACACAACCAATATCATAGTATGAGCTTACTTGACAAGTTGAAGGTGAACGACCTTATGTTTCTTAGCTTCCAGAGTCTAATTTGAAAATGCACAACACTAATGACAATAAATATTGCACTAAAGCACCTAAATGCATAAAGACACATACACCAAAAACACACACTTCACACTTCTATTCTACCACTTTTATAGAAAATTTGCATATTTTTATGGTTGACACATATTCGTATATCATGCAGAAGATTGTCCTCGTGAATTGCTAGATGGCAAATTCCTTATTCTTCTACGTAATATGAAAGGGAATTTCCTTTATATTGGAAAAAATATAAAAAGAAATTTTTCATATTTTATTATCTTCTTAATTTTATTTTTTTACTTTTATTTTATAAAATATTTTATTTAATTTATTAATTTCTTTTCATTCATTATTATTGTTAATATTTTATTATTATATGTATTTTAATAGTTCCAATTATATGGAGAGAAACACCATACGAGGTTATTCTATCCAAAAAGTGAAAGGACAAATAATTTCATAAATAACATATGCACCAAAATGCAGCCACAAGCAGTATGTCCTATATGAAATCTTTTTAGTTGGCTTCCATGTACCCACGGACCATGGTGCGATAAGCATGACATCATATCCCACCTTACCTGATGCTTACCACTACTTCCACTAGGGGTGAGTGTTCTTCTAGCTTTGCTTACTAGCTACATAGTGGAAACCTGCACTTGCAATCAAAAGCACCTCTAGCAGCATTACATTCTTCCAATAAAATGATAAAAAAATAGTGGAGATGTTACACCTCCATCCTAGACATCAACTCTACCTACCATATCACCTCTCGAACCACCTACATATTCTATATACAAGTGGAATTTAGGGCACAAATAGACCAAAATCCAAGTGCACAACCAAGAAGTGTCATATCAACAGGTGTACACCCAAGTACCCCTACAACAAGGGTATACTAAGGTACCCCAACAACAACAAGCATAAAATCAATTACCAACACAACAAGGGTACACTCAAGTTCCCAAAAAACAACAAGCACATAATTAGGTCCCAACATAAGGGTAAACTCAGGTGCCCCAACAACAACAAGTGTACAATCAAGTTCCAACACAATAAGGGTACACTCAAGTCCCCAAAAACAAGCACATAATCAATGGCCATCTCAACAAGGGTACACTTAGGTGCCTCAATGACAAAAAGTGCACAATCAAGTTCCAACTCATCAAGGGTACACTCATGTGTCCCAACAACAACAAGCACATAATTAGGTGCCAACAAAATAAGGGTACACTCAAGTGCCCCAACAATAACAAGTGCACAATTAGGTTCCAACTCAACAAGGATATAATTAGGTAACCCAAAAACAACCAGCACACAATCAGGTGCCAACTCAATTAGGATACACTAAGGTGCCCCAAGAACAAGTGCACAATCAGGTGCCAACACAATAAGGGTTTACTCAGGAGCCCCAAAAATAAGTGCATAATTAGATACCAATAAAATAGGGGTATACTTAGGTGCCTCTCCAACAAAAATTGCACATTCAAGCACCATGACAAGAAGGGTACACATAGGTACCAAAATAGTAAGGGTATTTTTGTGGCTCAAAATCACATGGAAATGAACTGCAACTATTATCTATTAGGATTTTAAAGACAAGAAATTTCTGGTCACAACCCAAGACCAACATTGGATGAGTCAAATATGCTTTGACCCAACCTCTAGAGTAGGTTGGTTCCTTGTCAACTTACTGAATGTTGACTTCTAAGCTCAATTAAGGTAGTAGAAGGGATAGGGATAGAAATGAGAAAGGTTAATAGAGTAAGGGTTAGAAAAATATGAATGATAATTGGCTAGATAAATCTAACAACATAAAATTTCAATGAGAAACTCTTGTAGATCAAGTTCAATAAGATTAAATGAAACTAACAACATTCACCATTTGTCAACTTCACATTTAAAAGAAATTGCATACTTAAGAACCATTCCAAACATCTAGGGTATTAGCCATCCAATATCAGTAGAATACACTAATCCTCCAATTAACATAAATGAATTCTTAAACATACATTTGGAGGTGAATCATTCCAATTGCCCTAAGTTAGCAATCCAATAATAGAAGAATAAACTAGCTTAGCAACATTCACATAAATGACTTCACAGAATTGTTACCAGGAAATTGAAGAAGAATGGCAAAGATGAGGCAAACACTCCAAGTAACACTCCTTTAATAATGAGCATTTTAAAATAGTAGCACAAGCAAAAAATTTAGAGTCGATAGTTGAAATAAGTCCATGGCTTCTATTTATATATTTTTTATAATGAAAATTTGAATATGATTCATTACAAGGAGGTTAGAGGACTAGGCAAGCAAAATGCTTGCGTGACAACCTCTTTTTTTATTAGGGGAATTAATATTGAATCCACTCTTTTGTGTTAAAGACTTTTTCTACAACTTGTTTTTGTAACTTACCTATCTATCATGGCTTATTGTTGTGTGCATGTGAATCATCCATGAATCTATTATATAAACTTTAATCTAAGACATCCCTTGTTCTTGTAGCAATTCTTCATTGTAGGTTCTCAATAAAATTCCATTGGCTAGATCATTCTAGAGGCTTTTGGATCTATCAATCATCTTCCTTTTTTGACATTTCATATTTTTCTTAATAGATCTAAACAAAGAGCTTCAGCTTCATGCCTTCTCTTTATCCTTTACCTGTCACGAGGATGTGAAGAAAATATCATTTTATTTATGTTTCTTGATAAGTCTCAATTCCATTCATTGATTTATATTTGAATGTATGTGATCAAGTTTCCCTATTTCTCTTTATGATAGTTGGTGCATCATTTGGTCAAACGCAACTGACTCATCCCAAAACCATGCTTGCCACTCACTTTTAAATATTTTTGATCATTTTGACCATGGACATGGAATTCTATATTCTTCCTCAGCTTAGCTAAAAATCATGGTTCTTTTTGCATTTGAGCTCGTTTGACCAGTCTAACCATGGATTTGAGACATCCATTCTATAGTAGTAGCTTGGAAATATTGGCTTGCAGCCATGATTGGAATAAAAAATCTTCCTCTTTTGACCATTTTGACCATGGTATTGAGATGGCTCATGGTCATGGCTTACTTAATAATATCATGTTGTTTGACTAGTTTGACTACGGTCTCAAGTAGGCTCATGGTTCCCTTATGATTTGAGCTTCACTTCAACCACGTTGATCATGGTTTTGAGTAAGCTCACGACCATGACTCCTTTTTGCCTTATGCACTATTTCACCATGCTGATCATGGAAATGAAACTTATGCTTTCAATCACTTGCTAGGAAATATTAGCTCATGGTCATAATTGGAACTTAGAATTTGCACACATTGACTACTTTGAATATGGAATGGAGCTAGCTAGCAGTCATGGCTTGACTCTAGAAAATTTTCAAATTGACTGATTTGACCATGGATTTGAGCACATTCATAGCCATGATTCTCTTGTAAAGGTTTTTCTATTTAACTAAATTTACCATGGCTTTAAGCATTTCTTGATCGTGATGCATTTTCAATATAGGACCTCTTTGACCATGTTGATCATGGTTTCAAGATTTAGACATGCTTTGACTACTCTAACTTATATTTCAAGAGGATTTGGTCACAAAACCATGATCTTTCATCCCTTGGTCTCTTTTGACTTGTATTTGACCATGGTTTTAAACCAATTTCTCAACACTTAGTTTTATTCTTGAAAAATTTCTTTGCTTTATCATTGATGTAGCTATTTTGGCCTACATTTTTGGCATATCCTAGGTGACTTTGCTCACAAAGTTACAAAACTCAGAGCCTCATTCATTGGGTAAATGGAGTCAAAAAACTAAATGAATGAAAAATGGAAAAATGGTATAGAAAACATGAATGGTGTAAAAATGGAATAATCAATGAAATGAATGGATGATTGATTAAAAATGAATGTAAATGAAAGAATGAATAAGTGATATGTAATGGAGAGTGGAAATGGAGGGGAGAGTAATGAATGAAGTGTGAATGATATGACATGGGAGGAAGAAATAAGAGGGCTAAGGCCAGCTGCAAAATTTATCTTTGACATTACTACCATGTGACTATCACTCTCTTAAACATTTTTAATGAATTTTCTAGAGGGTAATAATTCATATAGAAGTAAGAAAAGATCCAAGATCTCACTTCTTTGGCAATGAATTCTATTTCTAGATCTTTATAGAAATTTTCTTCATGCTCTTCTCATGATTTTAGGGTTCATTCTCTTTTGATGTACCTTCCATTTTTCAATATCAAAGTCATACACAAGAGCTTATTTTAAAGTTCATCCTTGTTGTTGTGCTCCTACATCATCAAGATCCTTCCTCCTTTTGTCCTTCCCCTTGTTGGTCCTCATCTTATTTATCTTATTATTCTCCTTCTTCTTCATCTCTTTATTCTTCATCCCCTTCTTCCATAAGCTAGATTATGGTACCAACAATTTTACAAGCTTATTTGCCCTGCCACTTTTTCACTTCATTTTTTAGGGCATTTTCTACATTCCTCTACTCCTTGATCATGCTTTCTAGTTCTTCAACTCTTCCTTTTAGCTTTTCATACTTTTATTTATATATCCCCTTCTAAATAGACTATATCTAGGTGATCTTTGGCAGCTATGAATTCATCATCCATAGGTAGCTAAGTAATATATTTTGTGTTTACCTCAACTTGGTAGTCTTCCATAGTCATATATTTTTCTAGCTTATCAACCAATGGGGTGAGCGTTACTCTTATCTGTTGGTGAGTAGAGGGATATACTATCATCATTTGCCTTGGGAAGATAACTTTCTTAAAATACTAAGCAACCTTATTATTCCACTAATCTTGGGAACTTATCGTAGCCTTCTTGATTTTTTGGAGAGCAAAGACTATAGGATGAGTGGGGGTAGTGGAAGTGGTGACCAAATATGACAAAAATAGGAATGGATAATATGGAATGGGTGAAAATATCATGATAGTAGAATCTATAGTTGTGGGCGTAGTTGAAATAGGTGTTGCTATAGTAGACATTGTTGCCATAGTGGAAGTTGGCATAGGAGATGGTGACATTTGCCTATCCTTTGGGGCAAGAGAATATGATGGTTCTATGGGAGAAAAGAAATGGAGATATTTTAGGGATTGAGGAGGAGGAGAATAAGGAGTAGTAATAATACATGTGTCCTTCGAAGAGGACTGTTGAACTATGGAGATTGGATCTTCTTGTTGAATATGCTTGTTGGAAATTTTGAGTATATTGTTGTCATTCATGTCAAAGGATTTATGTCATAGGTTGATGACATTGGTTGTCATTGATTTCAAATATATATTGGCATTGAAAAAATATAAGGTTTATAATTTGGTTAAATATGCAAGGCAAAGTTCATCCCAATGCAAGAAATTTGATAAAAAGGATAAGGTTATAATATTTATTCTAAATATTATAAGCCAAAGAGTTTTGGGACAAAGCTCTAAGTATTTGGTTAAAATTTTGAAGACCCTATTTTAAATACCATGCATAAAGCAAGTGAATAAGGCTTAAAAAGAAATAATAATATAATATATTAATTTAATATTATTAAGGACAAAATTTTGAAGCCAAAGGTTTAATAATAAAAAGTTTATTATAATATTTTATATTATAATTTAAACCCAAGATGGGGTTTGGTGCCAATATTTTTAAAGGTTTCAAATAAAACCTACAAAGAACTGATGTCAAGAAAGGAAGGATAAATTCATATTAATATGTATTTAATTATGCATTAAGGTAATGTTGTGATTCAAATAGTATTTGTATTCGAGTTTCCTATGTGCGTGAATTGTGAGCAAAGAAAGGATGAATTTTAATTTAACAAAAAAAAGAGGTTTCATGGTCAAATAAATAGAGGATCATGGGGTTTTATTCTTAACCAGGTAGCTATCTTAGTGACAGACTGGGCAATGCTAAGTCGTAAGGCAGGCAGCAGGTTGTGAGGTCGAAACTTGATGGTGATAGTTTTGACATTTTTCTAATAAAGAAGGTTTTGTGAATGTGTTAAAATATACAATGTGTATCTTTTTTTCTATGTGGGTGGTTGGCCTAGCGACAGCCCAAGTGGCACTAGCACACTGGCACGTAGGAAGTTTCATGGTTGATTCCCACCCATGGCAGTTTTGGTAAGCGGAAATAAATTTTTTTGGTGACTAAGGTTGAAATATTAAGGGCCTAAGTTGCACTTGATTATTGTGCGCTATTGGAATTAAGGAGTTATAAGGGAAATACATATTTTATTTTTTCCTTTATTTTTAAAATGAAATAAAAATGGGAAATTGCAGTTAATTTTTGAACTATTATTTTGTGGAGTAATAAGGTAATTAGTGGTAAATCAATTTATTAGTGTATTGTTGAAATATTTAAAGTGGTAGATAAAAGGTGTATAATGTGTTTTATTATTTGTAATACTTGCTTTAATATTGAAGGGCTTGGTTCATGATTTGATGTTTTATTTTGAGAAACTAAGAGAGTTATAGAGCATTGGTTTGAAACATAATTGTGCACACATTTTGAGAAGGTTTTTATAATATATGAAAAGGTGTTGTGCTAATCATTTTGAAGTTGCAAAAGATATTACTGTTGAGATAGGTATTTGAGGGCATATCTTCATCAAGCATTTTGATATATGGTGGTTCAACTTTTTATCTAGGTGGTTGTGTTTTGAGAAAGTAGTTTTGAGGTGGAGTTAAAAGGGTTGATTGGTATGCATTGTTGGAAATATTTGCATTAGGGTTTGAGACCTACATGTGCATTATTTTTTAATGAAATTAGAAGAAATTGCATTAGGGTTTGAGAACTACATGTGCAAATAAAGAGGAAACAATTGTATTAATGTTTGATATCTACATGTGCTCTATTGAAAAAAGAAATCTAAAATACTTTTTTTAGGGTTGAGACCAAGTTTGTACATCATTGTGAAACATTTTGTGTAATGGTTTGAAAGACATTGAAAGTAATTGTGAAGTGTTTGAGATCAATATTGTGAAGGAATTTATGCATTATTGGGTTTTATCATTGAGAGGAAAGATGCTATCTTCATGGAACAAAGTTATACACTAGTTTTATTTTATTTGAGAGGGTTTTGCAAGAGGTAGATACTAGATTGAATGAATGCAAGATTTGTGAATGTGAATAACATATTGGGTTTTTGATAGTGCATATCATTCTCTATATATTACAAAGGTTAAAAAAATTCTAAATAGAATATTTTTGAATTGCCTAGCTGAAGAAAGCATTTCTGAAAGAGATACAAGATTTGTTTGTATGCAATATTTGATAATATTTGAGCAGGTTTAGTGAGCAGCTTTGAGGTAGATTTGAGCAAGTCTTGTGAGAAGACTTGGAGCATCTTTGAGGCAGATTTGAGAAATTATTATGAGAATACTTGTATTATGTTTGAGGTAGATTTGATCAAGTCTTGTGAAGACTTGAAATAACATTGAGATATATTTGTGAACAGAGTTAGAGTAGATTTGTGCTAGCCTTGTGATAAGGTTTGGTGTAGATATGATATAGAGTTGAGAGCAAAATTTGGATTAGACCTGAGCATATGGGATAGAGTTCTCCTATGGAGAGAGATCCATAAAATAGATGAAATGGGATATATGTATCCTATGGAGAGAGATCCACAAACCAGAGCAAAGGGGATAGAGTTCTCCTATGGAGAGAGATCCACAAACTAAAGTAGAGGGGATAGAGTTCTCCTATGGAGATATATCTACAAACCAAAGCAGAGGGGATAAATTTATCCTATGGAGAGAGATCCATAAACCATAGTAGAGGGGATGGAGTTCTCTTGTGGACAGAGATGCATAAATTAGAGCATTGGGGATTGAGATCTCTTTGGATAAAGATACATAAATATTGTAATAGGTAATTGATTCCAAAGATATTTGTTAAGAAAAATTAGAAAAAATATTTTCTCCATGGACATAACCCACATTGGGTGAACCACGTTAAATTTGTGTCTCTCATGTGTGTGATGATTTGTGCATTGCTTTAATTACTACTATTGATATTGTAAATTGATAACATTGAATAATATTGTTTGAAAAAGAAAAGTAAAATTTGATCTTATACTACTCACCCCCTCTTAGTATAAGCTTATGTTCTTTAATTGGTATCAGAGCGGGTTCCTTCGAAAAAGACTAATAACTTGAAGGAAGATATTACAGGAACACAGATGGCTTCTCAGATATCTTCATCAAATCCGGCTCCATTGTTTGATGGGAACAATTATGCTTTTTGGAGTATAAGTATGAAGACTTACTTGATGACACAAGGATATGAGACATAGAAATATATTGAGGATATGTTCACACCTACAACTACTCCTCCCACAGATAAATATGGTAAGCAATTACATATGAATAATGTCAAGGCTATGAATAAAATATTAAGAGGATTACGTGAAGTAGAATTTGTGAAAGTTATGCAATGCAAATCAGAAAAGAAGATGTGGGACAAATTGAAGCAAACATATAAAGTAGATAACAAGGTCAAGTTGGCAAAACTACAAAACCACAAGAAAAGGTTTGAAGAATTGAATATGGAAGATGAGGAAGATATTGCTAAATACATACTTTGTGTTGATGAGGTTGTTAATACCATGCGTGGACTTGGATTTAAAATTGAAGACTCCGGTTTTTCTTAGAGAGTATAAAGATCACTCCCTATAAGGTATGATGCAAATATTTTAGCTATAGAAGAGATGAGAGATATTGATAATTTGAATATGGATGAGTTACATGGAATTCTCATAGCTTATGATATGAGAATAGAAAAGGATCATAATTCCAAGAAAGATGCAACTTTTAAAGCTTCAAAGAAGACAAAAGATAAGAAACCAGAATCAAGTGGTGAGTCAAGCAGTAATGAAGAAGCTAACTATGTGAGAATAAACAAGGACTCAAGAAAGCAATAAGGTATGAAGACTGTGAAATGTTTTAATTGTGGTGATTTTGGTCACTATGCATCTAATTGTCCACAAGCCAAAAGTAGTAGCAGTGAAGAGAAATAGGATCATAAGAAAAAGGAAGAAGGAAAATTTAGGCATGAAAATAAAAATAGGTATGGTCAAGGCAAACATGAAAAGGATTTCTTTCAAAGGTACAAGAAGCATTTCTATGTTAACAAGACAAACAATATTTTAAGTGACAGTGATGAAAGACTCTCAGTGAAGAAGATATTATATTTTTTGAAATAGAAGAGGAAGAAAAATCTCCTATTGAAGATAAAGTTAAAAAGTATGAAGATGCTCTTGAATACCAAGAAGTAGAGAAATATTTAAAAAATGAAGAGAAAGGCATAGTTGATCTAGAAGAAGAACTTATTTTTTCTCTCAGGGAGTTGAAAAGAGTTAGAAAGAAGAATTCAAGACTAAAAGCTCAAGGTCAAGAACATGAGGAAGATAAATAAAAGCTTCTACAAGACCTAACAAAATAAAAAGCTAATGCAAGGATATTGAAGAGGTCATGGTTGAAAAGTTAGATGCAAAATGGTTAGAATGTGAAATATTAGAACATGAGGTAGTTTATCAAAAGTGAGATTCTAAGGATAAGCTACACATGTTTGGGAAACATTCAAAAACTTTGGATAGAATTATCAATGCACAAAGATCTTCATCTATCAAAATAAGACTTGGTTTTGAAAAAGGACAAGGGAAACCAGAAGAAGGGTCAAGCTAAGCTCAAAAGAAGAGGAAATTTCAAAGGAAGAGAGTGAAGAAAAAATTAAGACTTATGCAGATAAGTTGAAGAATAGAATATTCACTAAGAAAGGAAACAATGCACAAACAAGAAATAGGGATCATCATAGAGAATTCAAAGAAAGAGTTGAGAGATCAAAGATTTCAAAACAAAATTCTTTTAAAGGACATTGTTTTTCATGTAATCATTTTGGTCACAAGGCTATGTATTGCAGGGTTCATGGAAAAAAAGAGTATGGTTTCACTATGATGAACTTCAATACATTTACACCTTCCAATAACTACAACATTAGGTGTTACAAGTGCAATAACCTTGGGCATAAGACCAAGTGGTGTAGAACAAAGTTTCCAAAACTACCAGATTCAAGCAAGAATAGGGACACACAAAATGATCAATAGAGTATGGTTACAAATTTTTTGAAAAAGAAGGTTGACAAATAAAAAGATATTTGTATGCTGGGAGTAGAGATAGTCCCACCCCAAAATTAATCACCTCAAGTAGAGGATATGGGGAGGGTAATAATCTAATAGTATTATATTTATCCCCAAAGGAGTCCCTTTGCCATTGATTTCAAAGGGGGATATATTTTAGTAAGGGGGAAGCATTCATTCAGGGGGAGTATTTCCTCAAGGGGAGCATATTTAGAATCTAGTGGTAGGAAAAGGAATATTTAGAAAGGGTTGGCATCAATGACAAAGGGGGAGATTGCTGGAAATTTTGAGTATATTATTGTCATTGATGTCAAAGGATTTATATCATAGGTTGATTACATTGGTTGTCATTGATGTCAAATATAGCTTGGCATGGCAAAAATATAAGGTTTATAACTTGGTTAAATATTCAAGGCAAAGTTCATCCCAATGCAAGAAAATTGATAAAAATGATAAGGTTATAATATTTATTCTAAATATTATAAGCCAAAGAGGTTTGGTATAAAGCTCCAAGTGTTTGGTTAAAAGGTTGAAGATCCTATTTTAAAGACCATGCAGAAAGCAAGTGACTAAGGCTTAAAATAAATAATATTATAATATTTTAATATTATAATATTAAGGACAAAAGTTTGAAGCCAAAGGTTTAATAATAAAAATTTTATTATAATATTTTATATTATAATTTAAACCCAAGATGGGTTTTGGTGCCAATATTTTTAAAGGTTTCAAATAAAATCTATAAAGCATCAACGTCAAGAAAGAAAGGAGAAATTCATATTAATATGGATTTAATTTATGCATTAAGGTAATGTTGTGATTCGAATGGTATTGGTATTCGATTTTCCTGTGTGCGTGAATCATGAGAAAAGAAAGGATGGAATTTAATTAAAAAAAAGCAGGTTTCATGGTTTAATAAATAGAGGATCATGGATTTTTATTCTTAACCAGGCGGCTGGCCTAGTGGCATACTAGGCAATGCTAAGGCGTAGGGCAGGTAATAGGTCGTGAGGTCAAAACTCGATGATAATAGTTTTTATGTTTTTCTAAGCAAGGAGGTTTTGCGAAGTTGTTAAAACATACAATGTGCATCTTTGGTTATGTGTGGGTAGTTGGCCTAGCGGCAGCCCAAGTGGTGCTAGCACGTTGGCAAGCAGAAGGTTTCATGTTCAATTCCCACCCGCGGTAGTTGTGGTAAGTGAAATTGTTTTGTGACTAAGGTTGAAATATTAAGGGCTTAAGTTGTGCTTTATTATTGTGTTCTATTGGACTTAGGGAGTTATAAGGGAAATAAATATTTTAATCTTACCATTTTTTTAAAAGGAAATAAAAGGGGAAAATTGCAGTAAATTTTTGAAGTATTATTTTGTGGAGTAATAAGGTAATTAGTGGTAAATCAATTTATGGGTGTATTGTTGAAATATTTAAACTAGGAGATAAAAGGTGTATAAGGTGTTTTTATTTTTTGTAATACTTGCTTTAATACTGAAGGGCTTGGTTCATGATTTGATTTTTTATTTTGATAAACTAAGAGAGTTATAGAGCATTGGTTTGAAACATAATTGTGTGCACATTTTGAGAAGGTTTTCCAATATATGAAAAGGTGTTGTGCTAATAATTTTGAAGTTGCAAAAGATATTACTTTTGAGACATGTATTTGAGGGCACATCTTCATCAAGCATTTTGAGAGATGGTGGTTCAACTTTTTATCTAGGTGGTTGTGTTTTTAAAAATTAGTTTTGAGGTGGAGTTAAAAGGGTTGATTGGTATGCATTGTTGGAAATATTTGCATTAGGGTTTGAGATCTACATGTGCATTATTGTTGAATGAAATTGGAAGAAATTGCATTAGGTTTTGAGACCTACATGTGCAAACAAAGAGGAAAAAATCATATTAGGGTTTGAGACATACATGTGCTTTTTTGTTGAAATAAATTTGAAATACTTGTGTTAGGGTTAAGACCAAATTTGTACATCATTGTGAAACATTTTATGCAATGGTTTGAAAGACATTTAAATTAATTGTGAAGTTTTTGAGATCAATATTGTGAATGAAATTTATGCATTATTGTGTTTGAACATTGAGAATAAATTTACAAATAATAGAGACCAGCTCTAATGAACAAAGTTATATACTAGTTTGATTTGATTTGAGATGGTTTTGCAAGTTGTAGAGACTAGATTGAATGAATGCAAGATTCATGAATGTGAAGAATATATTGGGTTTTTGATAGTGCATATCATTATCTATATGTTCCAAATGTTAAAATAATTCTATATAGAATATGTTTGAATTGGCTAGTTGAAGAAAGCATTTGTGAAAAAGATACAAGCTTTGTTTGTATGCAATATTTGGAAATATTTGAGCATATTCAGTGAGCAGCTTTGAGGTAAATTTGAGCAAGTCTTATGAGAAGACTTGGAGCATATTTGAGGTAAATTTGAGCAAGTCTTGTGATAATACTTGGATCACCTTTGAGGTAGAGTTGAGCAAGTCTTGTGAAGACTTGAAACAACATTGAGATAGATTTTTGAGCAGAGTTAGCATATTTGTTCTAGACTTATGATGAGGTTTGGTGCATATATGAGATAAAGTTGAGAGTAGGATTTGGAGAAGACTATAGTAGAGAGGATAGAGTTATCCTATATAGAGAGATCCACAAACTAGAGAAAAGAGGATAGAGTTATCCTACGGAGAGAGATCCACAAACTAGAGTAGATGAGATAGAGTTCTCCCATGGAGAGAGATCCACAAACCAGAGAAAAGGGGATAGATTTATACTATGGAGAGAGATACACAAACCAGAGAAAATGGGATAGAGTTATCCTATGGAGAGATATCCAAAAACTAGAGTAAAGGGGATAGAGTTATCCTATGGAGAGATATCCATAAATTAGAGCATAGGGGATAGAGTTATCCTGTGGAGAGAGATCCACAAATCAGAGCATTGGGGATTGAGATCTCCTTTGGATAAATTTCCATAAATTTTGTAATAGAGAATTGATTCCCAAGAGATTTGTTGAGAAAATTTAGAAGAAATATTTTCTTCATGGACATAACCCACATTGGTTAAACCATGTTAAATTTATGTCTCTCATGTGTGTGATGATTTGTGCATTTTTTTATTACTGCTATTGATATTGCAAATTGATAACATTGGATAAAATTATTTGGGAAAGAAAATTAAAAGTTGATCTTATACTATTCACCCCCCCTCTTAGTATAAGCTTGTGTTCTTCAATGCTAATATGACTAATTTGTATTTGTAGACTACAATTACTCAATTTTCTATAGTGTCTGATCTAGTTTTCATTTCTTACTAGCATTTTCTATAGTCAGTTTGTAACATAGTGTGGTAGCAAAACTGGCTTCTTGGTATAGTCATATAGCCTAACCAATATATATTTTATCAATATGTACCAATATCCCTCTTCTACATTAGGGATTTATAACACATTCTTTGCCATGGGGGATAATCTGACCATATCTCCATATATTATCTTGAGGATTGGCCCTAAAAAATTTCTATTAAAATTATAATAAAACTTGATCTTAGTTAACAAACTGGTCCATGAATAAGCTGGAAAAGGAGCCCCATTCTCATCGTTAGAGGTTACAACTATCCATAGAATATCTTGGATAATTAAATGGAAAAATAAATAGACCAAGTGAGAGCAGTTCCTAAATGAATCATGGGACCCTTCTTGTATTTTTGTCAACTATTCATGCACTTGGTCACAAATTAAGGAAGGCTAGTCATAAAATAAGTCTGGTGTTTTTGCCATTAGGGTTGTGTCATAGAACTTAGGGTTGGAAATACAATAAGCTTTGGCTATCTATGAGTCTTATACCTACCTGTTAGATCTTAGACCCACTATCATTATCAGTATAAAAAATAGTTCATGGTTATGGAATTCTTTGGCTAGGATAAGGGTTTTTGTTAAGGTTTCGTGTACTTTTATGGTTTTGAGCTATGAATTCATCCAAACCCTAAAGTAATTCCCATATTTTGAGTGGCCTTGTAGGGTGTAATACCTATACTACTCATATGTTGGACATTTTGAGTCCCTAAGCTAAGAGTTGTCATTGATGTCAAAAGGATCTATGTAAGCTAACACTATGTTTGTGTAGAAGCAAAGGTTTTTGATCAAAGGTTCAAGAAGGGATGCATGGCATTTGGTTCCAAAAAGGAGCTTCAAGGGAAGCTTAGAAAAAGGTTTTTATTTAAAACCATGGATGGCATATTTGAAATGGGTTTTTCTTAAAACCCAGGTTGGCTTTTCGTTTCATCGAAAAAGGAGTCCCGGTGACAAAGTTATTCAACTTTGAAGTTTAAGTTTTAAATTTTAATATTTTAAAATTTAAATTTAAATTTCCAAAGTGGAAATTCCCGCCGACGTCATCAAATTCGATTAAGGGCCAACGTATGAAAATTCAAGGCAATATGTATAAATACCATTGCCAAAAATTCATTTGGCAATAATTCGAATGTGTGTGAGTTTCGTTCGAACAAAGAGAAAAGATATTTTAGCGCAATCGAAACCTGCGAAGAAAGGGAGAAATAGAAGGAAGGGAGGACCCTTCCCATACACCGTAGGTGCTTGTGGCCTAGTGGCAAGAAGGAGGCAGTCAAGTTGTTGAGCGCCAGGAGATCCGAAGTTTGAATCCCATCGACGCTGGTTTTTGCGAAGTGGAAAGGAAGTACACCTTTTGGCGCACGTGTCTTCTAGGGCACGTTTGGAGGAAGGAAAGCATAGTGGCTGCGCTCACCATTTCATGTGAGCGGTTGGCTCACGTGGTTAGTGGCACCGTGGTTAGAGTGGTGCTTGGACAACGACAGGGGATCGAATCCCACTGAGAAGAAAAAGGCAAGTTAAATTTTTATTTTAATATTTGTAAGAAAAGCTTTGAGGAGAAATAAGGCTTATGAGTTGTTTTAGAAAATTCTGAAATTACTATTCCTTTTAATTTTGGAAGGGTAGCATATTATATATCATTGGAAAGAATTTTTCAAGAGCTATTTAATTAACTTGCTTAGAAGGAGAAATAAGGGTTGTGTAAGAAGATATTTCAGGTTTTGTCAAGGAGTTTCCAAAAGTAAGTTTGATCCATTCTATTGAGGGTTTATTTCTTGCATAAAAGAACTTTGGTGGATGTTAAAATAAAGTAGGAGTAATAAGGTGTTACTTGGATATTTTTGTTGTGTTATTACTCTAACCCTTGTTGAGAGTTGAAAAAGAAAGTGTGTTGAGTGAGACAGATTTTGTGGACAACAAATAAGGCATCAAAAAGGTATGAGCAATATTCTCCATTGATTTTATTTGGGTGGTTGATTTCTGAAATATCATTGGAGTGAAAAGGATTGATTGTGGTTTCCTTTTCAAAAATAGTTGAGTTAATGCTTCAAGGTTTTCTGGCTTGAGTGTTGTGATTAAACCTTGTTTTATAAGCATTGTTGTTGAAGCCATTGGTTGTGCAAAGAACTTGAACTTGAGTTAGAAAAGAACATGAGTATCATTGTTATGTGAGAGTTGTTGTTGAGCATTGTTGAAAATATTTTGAGTTGATTGATACATGCTTGGACTAGGGTTTGTAAGAAAGAGTTGTTCCTTGTGGTGATTGGTTGAGTTGAGTTGATTGAGCCTAGTCAAGTGATTGTATGAAGTGGTTGTTCAAGTTCCATAAAACAAACTATTCTATATTCTGATTTGATTGATTGAGATTGAGATTTGAGAATAGAACATATTGAGTCTCTAACAATTCTCTTTATGCTTCTATGAGATTGAGTTGATTGAGATTGATTTGAGTTGAGATTGGGATTTGAGTATAGAACATATTGAGTCTCTAACAATTATCTTTATGCTTCTATGAGATTGAGTTGAGATTGATTTGAGTTGAGATTGGGATTTGAGTATAGAACATATTGAGTCTCTAACAATTCTCTTTATGCTTCTATGAGATTGAGTTGAGATTTTGTTGAGCTGATTTGAGGTAAGTCTTTGAGAAGGCTTGTGGACTGATTTTGTGTAAGCTTTTGTGAAAGCTTGCTATGCAGATTTGAGCAAGTCCTAGAGAGGACTTATTGAGCAGATTTGGACAAGTTCTTGAGTGAGATTGTTGAGTAGATTTGAGAGGTTTTGAGTGAGCTTTGAGAAGATTGAGTGAGCTTATTGAGTATATTTGAGTAGTTTGAGTGAGCCTATTGAGAATATTTGAGCAGGTTCTGAGTGAGCCTATTGAGCATATTTGAGCAGGTTCTGAGTGAGCCTATTGAGTATATTTGAAGAGGTTCTGAGTGAACCTATTGATAGAGCTTTGGAGGTGACAGAGTATAGAGGATAGAGTCTCAGTGGATAGAGATCCAATAGCCAGGACAATTGAAGATAGATCTGAGTGAGGAGTCTTCAAGTGGAGAGAGATCCACAAGTCAGTGCAACAGAGAGACAGAGTCTTCTAGAAGATCACTAGCCAAAGTAGAAGGGGAAAGAGTTCTCCTATGGAAGAGATCCATGAACTTGAGATTTAGGGGATCAACATCTCCTTTGGATAGAGGTCCATAAACATTGTAATTGGGAAGGATTCCCAAGAGATTGATTGAGAAAGTTTTAGCAAAATATTTTCTCCGTGGGGTAGCCCGCATTGGGTGAACCACGTAAATTGTTGTGTCACTTTTGTGGATGGTGTTTTGTGCATTGCTTTGATTATTGCTATTGATACTACTATCTATATACTACATAATATTGAATTGAAAAGAAAAGTAAAAAGTGGTCTTATACTGTTCACCCCCTCTCAGTATAAGCTTGTGTTCTTCAATTGGTATCAGAGCGGGTTCCTTCAGAAGAGTTTGACAGCTTGAAGGAAAAGTGGTCTAAGAACACAATGGATCAAAAGGATGGATCATTCAATAATGCAGTACCAGTATTTGATGGAAGTGACTTCTTGTATTGGTGTATGCTGATGAGATTTCACCTGATGGCACTTGGAAATGAAGTTTGGGATGCAGTGGAACTTGGATATGATTCTACAATCAATCCTCCTATAGATAAGGAAGGTAAGCTTCTAATGCATGCAAATTCAAGAGCTATGAATGCAATTATAAAAGGATTGGGTAGATCAGAATCTATGAAGGTTATGGATTGTAAAATAACAAAAGATATGTGGGATCTACTGCATGACATATATGAGGGTGATAAAGGTGTCAGGAAAGCTAAGATCAGAAATCTCAAAGGAGAATTTGAGAACTTAAGAATGAGAGATGATGAAAATATTCATGATTATCTCAATAAGATTGATGAGCTTGTACATGAGATGAGAGGTCTTGGAATGAAGGTTGATGAATCTGATGCTTGTGATAAGATCTTGAGAACTCTTCCAAAAAGGTATAGTGAAAAGGTTTCTGCTATAGAAACATCAATTGATAGTGATTCTTTGACAAGGAATTCTTTGCTTGGCATGCTTACTACTTTTGAGATAAGAACAAAAGATCCTATTCCTCCGAAAGAAGTTGCATTCAAAGTGGACAAAAAGAAAAAGGGTAAAAATATAGAATCAAGCAGTGAGTCATCTAGTGATGAAGAAGCTAACTATGGTAGAAGAGATAAAGGTTCCAAAAGATCCATAGATATAAGATCTATTAAGTGCTTCAATTGTGGAAAGTATGGACATTATGCAATAGAGTGCAAAGAGCCAAAGTACAACAATGATGAAGAAAAATAGGATCACAAGTATAGGGAATCAGAAAGACACAAGTACCAAAAGAAAGGCAAGGATGGACAAAACAGACAAGGAAATAAGTTCTTCCAAAGGCAAAAGAAAAGCTACTATGCAGATAATGCAAGTAAGTACTCAATTGATAGTGATGCTAGTTTTTCAGACAATGATAGAGATGAAGTCCTATTTATGGTTAGAGAGAAAAGGACTCCAGTTATTCTCAAATGTTTTAGATGTGGTAAATTTGGACATCTTGAAGATGATTGCACTAGGGATGGCTATAGTTTCAGTGATGATGGTTTTGAAGATGCACTTGAAAGACTAGATGAGAATCTTCTAATGGCTTTAGAAGATGAAGTAAGTGATCCTATAGAAGACAAGCCAAAAGGAAGTAATGATAAGGACAAAGGCAAACAAATAGAGGATTACTCAATAGAGAATGGTTATGATCTCAAGGGAGAACTTATCTATGCCCTTGACACAATAAAGAAGGTAAGAAAGCAACACTCTAAGCTTGAAAGTCAGTTTCAAGAATGTGATGAAGAAAGATTATTGCTCATAGAGGACTTAGAGAAGTCAAAGGCTAAGGCAAGTAAGTTCAAGGATAAGTTAGAAGCAAAGATTTTGGAGTGTGAAAAGTTAACACAAGAAGTGGCACTACTAAAGGAAGATTTAGAGGATTCCAAGAAAAAGTTGTACAAATATGTGAACAATGCAAAGAGTGTAGACAAAATAATCAAGATACAAAGAGGAACAACAAATAAGATAGGTCTTGGTTCCAAATAGGCTCAAAAGAAATGGGAAGAAAAGTCTACTTCTAGTCTTGAAGAAGAAAGAAATTTAGAAGAAGATACTTCAGAAGATGACAGTGTAAATGAGACATCAGAGGATGAGTTGGACAACAAAGAGGTCAAAAATAGGAACAATGCACAAAGAAGATACATATGGAACAACAATCAGAATAGGAGACCAATGAGGTCTAGGCAAGGAAGCTTCAATGGGAGATGCTTCTCATGTCACAGGTTTGGGCACATGGCTTCACAGTGCAGGTCATATGAAAGATAGGAATATGGGAAAGGATAACTTTTCCATGGGTATTGCTACTCATGCAATGAGTATGGTCACAAAGCAATAAATTGTAGGGTTCATGGTAGAAGAGGATATGGTTTCACTAGGAGGTATCCTAAGACATTTGCACCTCCAAGGAATAATAACATTAAGTGTTATAAGTGCAATAATGATGGTCACACAACAAGATGGTGTAGAGAAAATATTCCAGAAGTAGGTATGAATAGGAATAGGAACATGGATGAGAACATAAATATGAATAGGAATAGGAACATGGATGAGAACAGGAACAAGAATAGGAACATAAATGATAACAAAAATAGGGATGATGGCTTGGAAAGAAATAGTGAGAGGATTCAAAAAACTCAGAAAGGAAGAGAGAAAGATAAAGGTAAAGAGTAGTGCTTTCGGGGAGTAGAAATACTCCCACCCTAGAATTAACCACCTCATGTGGAGGTGGGGGAGGGGCTAAGCTAAGAGGCTCATTCTTAGCCCCGAGCCCCAAAGGTGACCCTTTGCCATTGATGACAAAGGGGGAGAGATTTGTGTATATTAAGGAGAGTTTTTGATATGGGGAGAGATTTGATATTTGAGAGAGCATTGAGCCAGGGGGAGCAAAGTCCTAGGGGGAGCAGAAAATAAGGTCAGATTTCAGTAAAAGGATATGGGTTGCCATCAATGACAAAGGGGGAGATTGTTGGACATTTTGAGTCCCTAAGCTAAAAGTTGTCATTGATGTCAAAAGGATCTATGTAAGCTAAGCACTATGTTTGTGTAGAAGAAAGTTTTATCAAAGGTTCAAGAAGGGATGCATGGCATTTGGTTCCAAAAAGGAGCTTCAAGGGAAGCTTAGCAAAAGGTTTTTATTTAAAACCATGGATGGCATATTTGAAATGGGTTTTTCTTAAAACCTAGGTTGGCTTTTCGTTTCATCGAAAAAGGAGTCCCGGTGACAAAGTTATTCAACTTTGAAGTTTAAGTTTTAAATTTTAATATTTTAAAATTTAAATTTAAATTTCCAAAGTGGAAATTCCCACCGACGTCATCAAATTCGATTAAGGGCCGACGTATGAAAATTCAAGGCAATATGTATAAATACCATTGCCAAAAATTCATTTGGCAATAATTCGAATGTGTGTGAGTTTCGTTTGAACAAAGAGAAAATATATTTTAGCGCAATCGAAACCTGCGAAGAAAGGGAGAAATAGAAGGAAGGGAGGACCCTTCCCATACACCGTAGGTGCTTGTGGCCTAGTGGCAAGAAGGAGGTAGTCAAGTTGTTGAGCGCTAGGAGATCCAAAGTTCGAATCCCACCGGCGCTGGTTTTTGCGAAGTGGAAAGGAAGTACACCTTTTGGCGCACGTGTCTTCTGGGGCACGTTTGGAGGAAGGAAAGCATAGTGGCTGCGCTCACCATTTCATGTGAGTGGTTGGCTCACGTGGTTAGTGGCACCATGGTTAGAGTGGTGCTTGGACAGTGACAGGGGATCGAATCCCGCTGAGAAGAAAAAGGCAAGTTAAATTTTTATTTTAATATTTGTAAGAAAAGCTTTGAGGAGAAATAAGGCTTATGAGTTGTTTTAGAAAATTTTGAAATTACTATTCCTTTTAATTTTGGAAGGGTAGCATATTATATATCGTTGGAAAGCATTTTTCAAGAGCTATTTAATTAACTTGCTTAGAAGGAGAAATAAGGGTTGTGTAAGAAGATATTTCAGGTTTTGTCAAGGAGTTTCCAAAAGTAAGTTTGATCCATTCTATTGAGGGTTTATTTCTTGCATAAAAGAACTTTGGTGGATGTTAAAATAAAGTAGGAGTAATAAGGTGTTACTTGGATATTTTTGTTGTGTTATTACTCTAACCCTTGTTGAGAGTTGAAAAAGAAAGTGTGTTGAGTGAGACAGATTTTGTGGACAACAAATAAGGCATCAAAAAGGTATGAGCAATATTCTCCATTGATTTTATTTGGGTGGTTGATTTCTGAAATATCATTGGAGTGAAAAGGATTGATTGTGGTTTCCTTTTCAAAAGTAGTTGATTTAATGCTTCAAGGTTTTCTGGCTTGAGTGTTGTGATTAAACCTTGTTTTATAAGCATTGTTGTTGAAGCCATTGGTTGTGCAAAGAACTTGAACTTGAGCTAGAAAAGAACATGAGTATCATTGTTATGTAAGAGTTGTTGTTGAGTATTGTTGAAGAAATTTTGAGTTGATTGATACATGCTTGGACTAGGGTTTGTAAGAAAGAGTTGTTCCTTGTGGTGAATGGTTGAGTTGAGTTGATTGAGCCTAGTCAAGTGATTGTGTGCAAGTGGTTGTTCAAGTTCCATAAAACAAACTATTCTATATTCTGATTTGAATTGAGTTGAGAAAGAAATTGAGATTTGAGTATAGAACATATTGAGTCTCTAACAATTCTCTTTATGCTTCTATGAGATTGAGTTGAGATTGATTTGAGTTGAGATTGGGATTTGAGTATAGAACATATTGAGTCTCTAACAATTCTCTTTATGCTTCTATGAGATTGTTGAGTTGAGATTGGGATTTGAGTATAGAACATATTGAGTCTCTAACAATTCTCTTTATGCTTCTATGAGATTGAGTTGAGATTTTGTTGAGCTGATTTGAGGTAAGTCTTTGAGAAGGCTTGTGGACTGATTTTGTGTAAGCTTTTGTGAAAGCTTGCTATGCATATTTGAGCAAGTCCTAGAGAGGACTTATTGAGCATATTTGGACAAGTTCTGAGTGAGCTTGTTGAGCAGATTTGAGCAAGTTCTGAGTGAACCTATTGAGCAGATTTGAGCAGGTTTTGAGTGAGCCTATTGAGCATATTTGAGTAGGTTTTGAGTGAGCCTATTGAGTAGATTTGAGCAGGTTTTGAGTGAGCCTATTGAGCATATTTGAGCAGGTTTTGAGTGAGCCTATTGAGCATATTTGAAGAGGTTCTGAGTGAACCTATTGACAGAGCTTTGGAGGTGACAGAGTATAGAGGATAGAGTCTCAGTGGATAGAGATCCAACAGCCAAGACAATTGAAGACAGATCTGAGTGAGGAGTCTTCAAGTGGAGAGAGATCCACAAGTCAGTGCAGCAGAGAGACAAAGTCTTCTAGAAGATCACTAGCCAGAGCAGAAGGGGAAAGAGTTCTCCTATGGAAGAGATCCACGAACTTGAGATTTAGGGGATCAACATCTCCTTTGGATAGAGGTCCATAAACATTGTAATTGGGAAGGATTCCCAAGAGATTGATTGAGAAAGTTTTAGAAAAATATTTTCTCCGTGGAGTAGCCCGCATTGGGTGAACCACGTAAATTGTTGTGTCACTTTTGTGGATGGTGTTTTGTGCATTGCTTTGATTACTGCTATTGATACTGCTATCTATACACTGCATAATATTGAATTGAAAAGAAAAGTAAAAAGTGGTCTTATACTGTTCACCCCCCTCTCAGTATAAGCTTGTGTTCTTCATCATCAAGATGAAAGAGTTTTGGCCTAATATTAGCCTTCATACCCATAGCGAAGAAACTAGTAAAAATATTGGGGGAGAAAAATAGTTTTCCCTAGGTGGTTTGAACTGTTCTCTACTTCAGGTCATAAAAATTTGCTATATCAAGAATTAACTCAAGAAAATGATGCACCTAAGTACAAACAAAAATATAAAGTAGGGAATGAAAAGTAAAAGCATATAGTCTTAACAATGGCGAGCCTTTCAAAACTCTATTCTCCATGTTTGTTCTCAATTGATCTATGGACTTCCATGTCATTGCTAGATCTGCAATTCTAACAACCATGTCCTAAAATAGCTCGATCTCAGCTCCCATGGATGCTCTACCAGCTAGAGAGGGAGCTACCATCGTAAATTAAACTAAAAAATCTCTTAATATGCTTTGAGGGTTTTGATTTTTCCAGACATTTTGGATGATGAAGGCTTTGTAAAGAATTAGCATCATCCAAGTCTAGGTTAAATAACATACTAAGATCTTTTCACCATTAATGCAATAGTTGAGCTACTTTTGGCATGATCAATTGCATGTATTTCATTTAAACAAATTGGAATGGTTTTGAGGAGGCTCATAGTTATGTGATATTTCTTAACTTAGGAGTCATTTGACTAGGTTGACTATGGTATTGAGATATCTATTATCACATGGCCATAATATTTGATCCCTTGAAGATCTTTGACCCAACTTTGACAATGATTTTGATTTTTTTTAACACTCCATGTGTAAATATAATACAAGAAGAAGAAACTCTATTTGAAATAAAGCTTCAAATGATACCCATTGACTGGGATCAACTAAAATCTTCCTTCCTGATCTTGTAGTTGAAATGCATTATGTTGTTTTACTGTAATTATTATGAAAGGACCTTCCAAAAATGACTCAAATTTGGATGGTTCCCTGGCTTGGCTTTATCCTCATTCCATTTTAGAACTAGGTCTCCAACCTTAAATTTTTTGAATGTTTTCTTTTTTTCAAACCATCCCCTAGTCTCTGTTAAGTGCCTCTAAAACTCCTCATAAGATTTTCTCCTTTGTTCTTCCAACTATAATAGCTATATTAAGCTTACTTCCACTGAGTTTTCACCTGGTAAATAAGCTTGGCTAGCTAATTTCAAAGTAGGTATTTGAAGATGGGTATGAAGAATGGATTCTTTTCCATACACCAATGCATAGGAATATGTGTTAATTGATTTCTTCATTGTGATTTTATCTACCCATAATACCTAATTTATCAATAAATACCAACTTCTTTTATTGTCCTTCAATTTTATTTTCAAAATCATGAGCAAAATTTTATTAGAAGACTCCACTAAACCATTCCCTTGTAGATATTAATTTGAGTAAGTCTTCAGATAAATACCATATCTACTAGTAAACTCAATGAATCTTGCTCCAATGAAGGATGATCCATTATCACTCACCAAAGACTCAGATATACCAAACCTTGTGATTAGGCCTTCAACAAATTTGATTACAACATCTTGATCAGCCTTTTTGGTGGGTATTGCTTCAACCCATCTAGTGAAATAATATATAGCAATTAAGATATACTTATGTCCTACTAAAGAATTTGGATTTATTATTCCAATGAATTCAATCCCCCACTATTGGAATGGTTCTTTTACTTGTATTGGCCTAAGTGGCATTGATGCATTTCTATTTCTTCCCACATATATTTGACATTTATCACATGATCTAGCTATCCTAAAGGTGTCAAGAAAGATAGTTTACCAATAATAGTCTATTCTCAATATTTTTTTTGTAGTTGTCCTACTTGAGTAATGACCTCTTGATGCTCCTTTGTGGAATTCATCTAAGATTTTTTATTTTTGATCATATTTGATACATCTCAAAAGAAATCCATCAACGTTATTTCTATATAGAACTTTAGGTAATAAGATATATTTGAAGGCATGAAGCCTATATCTTCTTCTTAGTGAAGCATTCAAATTTTGAGGATATATGTATGTTTGTAAATAACTTGTGATTTGATCGATCCAATCCACATTCTCTAAAAGATGATGATCCTTTTGGTATGATCTTGATGATTGAAAAGCTAACACACAATATTTATCTACCTTTACTACCAACTCTTGACACAATGTTCTTCCCCTTACTAGCTTTGTAGGGTGGATTTATATATCATATTATTGAATTTTAGTAATCCAACCTACTCTCTTATCACCAAAGTATCTCTATAGGATAAAATTTCTAACATCTATATGTACTCAAGAACTCCTGGTTGCCCTCAACACTCTTCTTGCGAATAACCAAGATAATGTTGTTAACCATGAGGATGGAGCTGACTCCCAATAATTTTAGGAGTGGGATCTTGGTAGGATTGTTGTTATTGTTCTTTGAGTACTTCTAGGATTGCTTCTATTTCTCTTTTCACTGTTTGTACCATCATGTTATGTATTTATGATTTGTATGCATGTTTCAGTCCTTTTTGTCCAATTCCTAGGATTAGTTTCTTTGGTGCTTAAGAAGGGCTGCTATTGTTCTTCGAGTTTATCCCTTTGGTTTTGGGATGGTTCAATTTTTGTATAATTGGTATTCTAACTACCTTATGTATTAGGGATTGGTTACCTTCAACCCAATAAATATTTATAATTCATTCTATTACCTACCAATATATATATATACCATAGTCTTTATCTGAGTTAGGTATTGTCTAAATATTTTTAGTTATTTGATGATTGCAAATACCTGCTTCTCAATAAAATTGTATTTCCTCTGGTATTCATGTAGGGTTTGACTCTAAAGAATATAGGATGTTCATCACCTACATCATATTTGTGTGTCAATACTACAACATAACTTTCATCAACACCATAAGCATATAGGATGAAGTCCTTATTGAAATCTAGATTTATTAGTACTAGAGCTATGGAAATGGTCTAATTAGTTAGCTCAAAGGCCTATTTACTTTTTTATCCCATTTAAAATTAGCATTTTTATTAAGTATTTATGTAATGGGCTTCATGATTTGGGAAAAATATGATATAAACTTTCTCACAAAGTTGATCTAATAAAGAAAGACTATTAGTACTTTTTGTTCATAGGAATGGGTAGAGACAATATAGATTTTACTCTATCTGGGTCTATAGACATTTCTTTCTTGGACACCATATGCCCTAAGATTTTTCCCTCGTGAACTAAAAAAATAGATATCTTGGGATTGAGAGATATACCAAAATATTTGCACCTTTGAAATATAAGTTATAATGCCTCAAGAGTGTCTATTTTTCTTAAGAGAAAATAGTCATATCATCCAGATATATAAGAATAATTTTATTTACTAATTCTCCAAAGGCATAATCCATAGATCTTTGGAAAGTTGCTCCTAAATTTGACAAACCAAATGGAATCCTCTAAAAGAAAAAGTGCCCCATTTTGTAGTAAAAGTTGTTTTATATTGATCTTCATATTTTAACCAAATTTGATTGTAGCCATAGAATCTATCTAAAAAAGATAAAATTTTATCCCCTACAACAATTTGTAAGATCTGATCTATCTAAGGTAAGGGATAGTGATCCTTGAGAGATCACCTATTGAGATTCCTAAAATCTACACATAACTAAATATCTACATTATTCTTCCTCATAGGAACTAGATTGACAACCAATATGGAATACTTAATAGGATAGATAATATTTACCTTTAACATATTAAGTAATTCTTGCTTCATGATTACCTCAATATTAGGATTTTTTGGTCTATGTTTCTGTCTAAATGGTTTTGCATCAAGAACTAGCTCAATGGTGTGTTGGACTATGCTTTTATCATAAAATTTCAAGTCTTCATAAGTCCAAGCTATTATATCTTGATACTAAATGCACAAATCCTTGAACTCTTCAACCTCCTTTGGAGTGCATTGGGTACCAATCTTAATATTTTCCATTCTCTATTTCTACTTCTCTATAGACCTTATCATCTATTTGCATTATTTTTTATTTTTTTCATATTCATTATCAAAAAAAATTTCTAATGTAATCAGTCCTTTAGGTATATGGTTGTTTTCAACTATATGATTTCATGTTGTTCAATTTATTGAGGTATCTATTCTTGTAGGTTGAAACAACTTGCTTCTCTTATTAATAAATAAATAATTTGGTCATCATTCTCAAATACTTGCTAAAATATCTTCCTATCCAATACTGAGGGTCTAAAAACCAATTTAACTCTTTTGTTCTTAACTGACCTAAGGTTTGAAGATGGTGTATAGTTAGAACCTTTGATAGCTAAGGCATCTGCTAAAATATTCTATTATCTTGAAATAACATGTATGTTTAAGTAATCAAAGGATTCCATTAAGTCCCATACTCTATTCCTATAGGTTTTCAAGTAGTGATGTTTGCTATTACATTTTTTGGTAACCTAATTCACTACTAATTTTGAGTCACCATAAATATCTAGTAATTTTATACCCATTTTCTTGGCCTGCATCAAACCTAGACATAAGACCTCATATTCTACAACATTGTTTGTGCAAGACCAAGTTATCATGTAGGCATAAGTCTTAACACCTTTTTAAGGGAATTCTAAGACTATTCTAGCACCAACTCAATTTTTACACCTTGGTCCATTAGTGCATTGTCCAAATTTTTTATTCTCTTAGAGTTTGATTGGATATGGTAGGATTTCATTTTTATTTTTTAGAAGAAATATTGTATGTACCCATTTTAGTTTCTTGAAATGGTATCTCATCCTCAAGTTCTAAATCTTCTAAAATTTCCACCGATTATGGATCTTCCATAACAGAGTTATTATACATATCATCATCAATATTTTCAATATGGTAGGTTATTGGCTTCTAAAGAACTATCTTTATCCTCTTGGCTTTGTGGGAACTCATCATTTGAGAGTAATCCAAATACATATATCCCCCTAATTTGGTAGTGAACTCTCTTGAAATACATAAGCCAAAATAAGGCTCTAGATCAACTACAACTATTTCTTGGACTATAGTAACCTTTGGGGCTCTATGAAGTTTCATTAGAACATCCTTGACTATCCCAATGGTCTTTATTGGTGTTCCATCTAATTGTAAGACTCCTAGACATGAACGAGTGTATTCCATACCCATTTCTTCACAAACTACTTTTGGCATAATCGTAGTTGAAGATCTTGAATCTATAATGCAATTATGAATAATCCATCCCTCCATACTCAAAGAAATATACAAAGGAGATGGTTTATTATTTAATATTGTTGGAGTCATTTTCTCTTATTCATATCATAAGTTGTTTATAGTGGAAGTCTCTTTCTTGAAACTTTCTATTTATATAAGATTTTAAGAGGTCTATTTGATGGGGAATGAAGAGTGTATCATATAAACTTGATCTAGAAGGATTTTTATTTATTTCCTCTATAATATTAAAATTAGATTTCTCTGACAACTTACTATCAAATTTCCTTTTGTACTATTGAGTTGCCTCAATTATTTACCTTTTGGTGATAGAAGGAAACTTCAATTTCTCCTTGGCTTCTTCTTTTGACCCTGTGTGTTCCTTCATATTCTCTTTATCACCTTGTCTTGGAATATACTTCTCACTACTTTGTTCCTTGGTGGTCGAATCACTCTTTTCACTTGCTTGTGGAATTGGGAACTTCTCATTATTTGGTAAAGGTTGTTCCCTATTATTTTGAGAAGGAACTTGAAATTGACCCATTTTCTATGGATCAATTTGTTGAAGAACACAAGCTTATATTGAGAGGGGGGGGGGTGAATAGTATAAGATAAAAAATTTACTTTTATTTCCAAAGCAATATCATCCAATATTATCAATTGCAATAATGAAACAATGCACAAAATTTCACACACATAAGAGACATATTTAACGTGGTTCACCCAATATGGGCTACATCCATAGAGAAATATTTCTTATAAATTTCTTCAAAAAATTTCTTGGGAACCAATTCCCTATTACAATGTTTGTGGACACCTAATCCATAGGAGACACCAATCCCATTTGCTTTGGTTCGTGGACCTCTATCCACAAGAGACACCAATCCCCTCTACTCTGGTTCATGGACCTCTATCCATAAGAGACACCAATAACCTCTATTCTGGTTCATGGACCTCTATCCATAGGAGACACCAATCCCTCGACTTTGGTTTTCTCTAAAGCTTTCTCATAAATTTGCGTAAATCTACTCACAAAAACCTACTTAAATCTACGTACAAAACCTGCTCAAATATGATCACAACTTTGATCAAATATGCTCATGAAACCTGCTCAAATATACTCACAAAACTTGCTCATATTTTCTCACAACTCTTCTCAAAACTGCTCACAAAACCTGCTCAAATCTGCTCATAAAACCTACTAAAATCTTCTCACAAGCCTACTCAAATATGCTCATATATTTCCCAAATATCGCATACAAATAATGCTCATATTTTTCCCAAATATTGCATACAAACAATGCTCATAACTTTCCCAAATATTGCATACAAACAATGCTCATAACTTTCCCAAATATTGCATACAAACAATGCTCATAACTTTCCCAAATATTGCATATAAATAATGCTCATAACTTTCCCAAATCTTGCATACAAACAATGCTCATAACTTTCCCAAATATTGCATACAAATAATACTCATATATTTCCCAAAAGTGCTTTCTTCAACTAAAGTAATTCAGACATATTCTACCCAGAATTCTTTTATCTTCAAGAACATATAGAAAATGATATGCAATAACAAATACCCAATATGTTCTTTCACATTCATTAAGTTTATCGCTTTCACATGTCTCACATTTATTCAAAGGTAGCTCTAGTCTAGCACTTGATAATTGACCTTCTTATTACTCCCAAAATCAATCATGAACAATGCACAATTTTATTTCACAAAATTGATCTATAGCCCTTGCACAATTTCAATCAAAACCAATGCACAAGTTTTCTCACAAATTTGATCTATTACACTTGCACATGCATTCCCAATTCCACTCAAAACCAATGCACAAATTTACTTTCAAACCCTTGCACTTTTATTTCTAATTTCAATCAAGCAATGCACAATCAATCAATCCTTATACCTCCAACCATATGACAACAAAAATATTTTCCTCAACCAAAACCACCTTGAGAAGGAATTAAATCACCATACCTCTAAATCTGCCTTGATGATGATGTGCCTTCAAAACCTGTCTTGACAAAAATAATTTTCCTTTCTTGTGCCACTTCAAAACTGGTTAGCAAATCTCTTTTTCAAATCATCCATATTAAAAACCCTTCTCAAAAATATGTGCACAATAAGGCTTGAAAATAATACTTTATAACTCCTTTTTAGTCTCACAAAATAAAGCTTTTAATAATGACTAAACCCTCAAATTTCCCTCTTCTATCATGCAAAAATACAATTAAAAATAAACCATAATACACCTTATAACTCCCTCACACAATATGCAAAAGATAATTTTCAATATTTCCCCATACACCTTATAACTCCTACTTACACAATATGCAAAAGATAATTTTCAATTTATCCCCATACACCTTATAACTCCTACTTACACAATGCAGAATATAAAATCAAATATTATCGTTGCACCTTATGACTCCCACTCTAATAAAAATAAAATATTTTATTTACCCTTACCTCAATAGCCAAAACTCTCTAATTGTCATGGAGGAGATTCGATCTCCACACCTTGCCAAACATAGCGCTCTCCCAAGGGACCTCTGACCAGCTAAGCTAGCCCAATGGGTGAAACCAAAGGGCTCGGCATCAATATTTGTGACCTTCGCAGCTTTATCCTCTCAAACAAATAATGCACAACAAAAACCTCATGGTGGGATTCAAACCTCTATCTCACTGCACAACAGTGCCCTATCATGGGCCAACCAACCAGTTGGGACACCCCGGTGGATGGGAACCAAGATGCATGAACAAGTATATATTCTGCTTCAGATTTTGCCAATCGTCGAACGTTCTCACTGTGCTCCCTGCCCTCCTTGTTCACTGAATTCTATGTGTTAGAATAATATCGAATTGCGCTCTTAACCTTAGCCATCTCACTTGATTTTTTCTCCTTATTTATACATGCATTTTTGTTTTCACCATGGACATCGACGCTATATTTTGCTTATATATTTTTTATTTTATGCTTGCCTTTTATGACATTGGTGCCTTTTAAACTTAAACTCATTTGTATTATAATATTTAAATCTTGGGATTTAAATATTATAATATTTTACTTTTTAAACCTTTGTCCAAAGCCTTTTATGATTTAAAACTTTTATCCCAAGCTTTTAAACTTTTGTCTTTCTTTTAAACCTTTTGTCCCAAGCACTTTTACATCTTTGTCCATCTCTTTTATAATATTTAAATTTGATATTTAAATATTATAATCCTTAAAAATAATTACCTTGCTTTGCAATAATATTTCCTTGTAAAATATATTTGCCCTGGATGAACAAGCCCATCTTTGACCTCAATGATATATTGTCCATCCTTATAAACTTTTCACCCTTGAAGAATATTTTTGCCTTGAATACCATGCTCCTTTGACATCAATGACAACTCAATATTTCTAACAATCTCCCCCTTTTTCATTGATGGCAACCCTACTAAACATTTTCTTTGACTACAACTGGATTCCCAATCTGCTCCCCCTGACAAGCTGCTCCTCCTCACTGAATTCTCCCCCTTTGACATCAATGGCAAAGGGCTCCTTGGGACTAAAAATAAGACACTTAGCACAGCCCCCTCACCACCTCCTTTTCTTGAGGTGATTAATTATGGGATGGGAGTGAAACTCCCAAATTACTATGCTCCTCTTCTTGTTTCATTTTCTTTCTCCAAACTTTTGAAGTCATACCTCTTTGAACATTTTGACTTTCCTTCTTCTTGCTTGTCTTCAAAAATTCAGGAAACATTGTTCTACACCATTTTTCTTTATGCCCAAAATTATTGCAATTGAAACACATGATATTGTAGTCCTTGGAAAGTGCAAATGACTTGAAATTTCTCTTGGTGAAGCCATAATCATTCTTACCATGAACCCTACAATGTATAGCTTTATGACCAAAAATATTACATGAGTAGCAATAACCTTGGAAGAGATATTCATCTTGCCTTGGAGGATATGATCGCATGGTTCTTTCTTTGCTTTTCCTGTGATGGTCCCTATTCCTTGATGGTGCATTGTTTTCTTCCTCTTTGATGCTTCCACTTCTCAACTTATTAGCATAGGTCTTAGGCTCTTCTTCAAATACCTTCTTTGATGCTTCTATTTCTTTTGAGCTTGACTCCTCTTCTTGTACCTCTTGACCTTCCTCATAACCAAGTCCAATATTCATAAATGGAGATCTCTGTGTTTTGATAATATCATCCAAATATTTTGAGATTTTCCTAAACTGATATATCTTATTATTGAATTTCTCAAGTCCCTTCCTTAGAATATCAACTTCATGTTCTAGTCTTTCACATTCTAGTTCTTTTACCTTTAATTGTTCAGCCATACCTTCTTCAACTTTCTTTACCTCTTCAACCTTAACTTTTAAATCGGTGAGATCTTGTAGAAGTTTTGCCTTTGTTTTCTCATCCTCTTGTATTTGAGCCTTCAATATTAAGTTCTCCATTTTCAACTCTTCAAGATCAACAACAAGTTCCTCTTCTATATCAACCATGACTTCTTCCTTTTCTGAATATTTCTCTTTTTCTAGGTCTTCAACTATAGGATCATCTTCTTTCTCTTTTTCTTGATCTTCAATAACAAGAGCATCTTCTTTCTCTTCTATGGTCAAAAATAGAATTTCTTCTTTTTCACTATCGGAGAGACTTTCATCACTGTCACTTGAAGCACTGCTTGCTTCTTCAGCATAAAAACTCTTCTTGTGCCTTTGAAATATCTTCTTCTCATGCTTGCCTTGACCATGCTTGTTTTTCTTTTCATAATAAAACTTTCTTTCCTTATTTTTCTTGTAATCCTTTTCTTCTTCACTGCTACTACCTCCATTTTATGGATAATTAGCTGCATAGTGACCAATGTTACCACAACTAAAAAATTTCATAGTCTGCATATTTTTGTGTTTTCTTGGACCCTTCTTATTTCTTCTCACAAAGTTAGCCTCTTCTTCACTACTTGATTCATCACTTTATTCTTGTTCTTTATTCTTTTCCTTCTTTGAAGTTTTGAATGTTGCCTCTCTTTTTTATGTTTGTTCTTTTTCTGTCCTCATCTCATAGGTTGTGAGAATTCCATGTAGCTCATCCATGCTTAAAGTTTTGAGATCCTTCATCTCTTCTATTGCTAAAACCTTTGCATCATACCTCATAGGGAGTGACCTCAATATTTTTTGAACAATAGTAGATTCCTCAATCTTTTCTCCAAGTCCACGAATAGTGTTGACAACCTCATCAACACGAAGTAGATACATAGCAATATCTTCATCATATTTCATCTTCAAGTCTTCAAACTTCCTTCTATGTGTTTGAAGTTTTGCCATTTTGACCTTGTCATCTCCTTCATATGTTCTCTATAACTTATCCCACATTTATTTTTCTGAAGTGCATTGCATGACTTTCACAAACTCTGATTCACATAACCCACTCAAAATTACATTCATTGCCTTAGCATTATCTTCATATGGTTTCTTACCACTTGCATCTATAGGAGGAGTTGTAGATGGTGTGAATCCATTCTCAATGGATTGTCATGTATCATATCCATGTGCCATCAAATAAGTCTTCATCCTCACACTCTAGAAAGCATAGTTAGTCCCATAAAAAAATGGAGCCTTATTTGATGAAAACCCTTCCTTATGAGCCATGTGTGTTCCTGTAAGATCTTCCTTCAAGCTTTTAGGCCTTCATGAAGGAACCTGCTTTGATACCAATTGAAGAACACAAGCTTATACTGAGAGGGGGGTGAACAGTATAAGATCAAACTTTTACTTTTCTTTCCAAAGAAATATCATCCAATATTATCAATTGCAATAATGAAACAATGCAAAAATCATCACACACATAAGAGACACAAATTTAACGTGGTTCACCCAATGTGGGCTACATCCACGGAGAAATATTATGTTATGGTTTGACATTCGATCCCATTCTATGCCCTCCAAGATAGCTCGAATATTATCAAGGATGTACCTTCATTGAATAAAGATAGTTTACTTTAATCTGACTATCAAAGGAAGAAGAGGCCTAAGGCAAAGAACCAAATCTTTGGCAATAATATTATAACTAAAATTCAACAAAGTAATAGGCCTTCAATTAGTAATCAACTCTAGGTCCCCTTTCTTGCATATGAATTTGATATTGCCCTTGTTAATAATTGCTCCCAAAGAGCCTACTCGAAGAGCCTCTAGATAAATTTTATACAGATCAGGACCAAATAAGTTCGAAAGACCCTTGTATAACTCACATGGAAATCTATCCAGACCTAGTGCTTTGTTATTTTCCATTTGAGATAATGCATCCTCCAAATCTGTAAGGGAGATAATGCATCCTCCAATAAGCTTGAGCAGCAAAAAAAATAGTATAGTGCTTGACAAAAGCATTAATCATCTCAGGAAGAGAGGTAAGCCTATTGTATTAAATGGCCTTGAATTGATTAGCTTACTGAGGAGGGCAAAGCCTTTGAAAAAAATATTTGGTGACCCTATCACCAACTTTAATCCAATGAATATGGGATTTAATTAAAGCTCCCTGAGCCTCATAAATTTCAAAAATTTTAAGTTCATGCCTCAGCTGGGCAACATGAGATTGAAGTTCAAGATTAAACGGAAAAACCTCAAGCCTGAGAGAAGCTTTGAAAATATCATCATGAAGGACAACATTGGAATGTCTTATGAACTATGCCACATTTTTACCTAAAGTACAGAGCAATATAGTTGTATGAAAAATGGCATCATTCCACCATTCTATCCAACTCAACTCTCTAGTAGGTCTAGGAACTAGATTCCAGACTCTTTGGATATGACAAACCATGGAAGGGTGTTGAAGAAGGGAAGTATTGAAAAAAAATGTGACTTGTAGTGTCTTCAAGGTAGGGATTTCATCAGTACATTAAACATGATGGGTGAATTTTCGAAAGTAGTACTACTAGGAATGGTTTCCACAAACAGAGTTGAAGCATTTCTCCTATGAAAGTAAAACTGCACATGATCTGAAAGCATGGCTCTGTACAACCTTCTAAAAATTCTTGCATGGCTAGCATAGAAATTGGACCATGTATACCATAAATTTCTAGGAAAATCCTGAGGAGAAAAAATAAGAATTGGGGTCTAACAAACCCAATTTGTTTTTCATGAAGTACCACATGGGAGGTTGTCTTATCTTATCTGCAAGATTTTCAGTCATATTAAAATCTCCACACATAACCCAAATAGTATGTGGTAAAAAAAATCATACCACTTTCAGAGGCTACAATGCTCTTGAGTGCAATTAGAGGCATAGACATTAATAATGCCAAAATATAGCCCACAAACCTCAAGTGAAAACTAATATGCATGATTGGAAGGTTCTACACCCCATGAGATAAAATTATCTTTCCACGTAGCTGCCAAAATAATGATAGCTCCCCTCTACTAGGGGAATTATTGGTGGCATAAAAAAGCAACCTAAAAAAATAAAAGGGCAAGTACATTGTAGAATAAAGTCAAAAATCTTAATCTCTTGAAGACAAAGAAATTTAGGATTACCATAAAACCTAGAGCATGAAGCAATCTCATCTCGGACCAAGTATTTATGGACTAGGTTCATTAGCCCTCTAACATTCCATGATAAAAAATCATGAATATCAATCAAGACTCATATGTTCAGCTACATCTTCAACATCTCTGAGGTTTGAAAGAGAATCATAAATACTATTGATAAAATGCTCTTGAACAACTTTCCAAATCGTTTGACACAGGTTTGATGTGTAAACCAATTGGTTCAACCAAACCTCATAAGGGTATCAGAGGTCCAAGGTTCAAATATTGGGTCTTTCAAACTGAATGATTGTCCCTTTCCTGATGATTTTAGTGGTGTAAAAAGTTTAAAACGATTGTGACATGGTGGTTATAGGGGTGTACTATATGAAGATTTGTGTGGCAGCTTCTGAGGTGGACAGTGCAAAATATTATGGTGGCCATAAAATTTGGATAGCCTACCCATATTCATGCTGGCTACCGATTCCACCATGTAAATTCAAAAACAAAACTGTATTTGACACCTTTTGTCCTGGTGAACCAAGTATTTTCCCCATGATGGGGTGCTGTATCTTTGACCATTGATAGAAGCCTATTTAGGTTCTATGAAGCTTGAAGAAGACTACCCATTGATATGCAAAATTGGAGAATTTGAAGACTGAGTAGGAGCAGAAGAAGTAACAATATTAGAAAATGAAGAACTAGTCGATGGTACATTAGCAACCATATATGAAGTCCTAGCACTAGGTACCACTGATTGTGTGGCATGTTGCTCTATCACCACATCATGTCCAGTTGTCACAAAAGATACAAGGGATTGAGGTGAGCTGCTAGGAGCAGCCATAGGGTTTACATTTTTTCCATTTGTACCCTCCGTATGGACTACCTTCCATTTATCTTGCCCACATTTAGAAGCAAGGATAGAGCTAATAGTAATAGGAGCCACACTCATCTCATTAAATTTAATCTTGTTCACCATTAAAGGATAATATTTCAACTTATGGGTAGTTTATTGGTAATGATAACATGTGTTAGGTAGGTTTATATAGAAAACATGTTGCTTGAACCTATAATCACCAACTTGGACATCAACAGTATCCCTGAGGTCTTTAGAAATATCAACTCTAACATAAAAATGCTTTTGAGGGTGTGAGGAATAAAATTTATCCATTTCACAATAGATAAATTCACCAATGGGAGCCATAAGGTTTTGATAATAAGGCCAGAGCGATAGAGGAAGACCAGGGAATTCAACCCAAACCAAAACACACAAGGAAACATAATTAGTGACTAAAAAATCCTTTTTCTAGGGCTAAAAAATCAACAAGGAGCTATGAACAGACCAAGTCCCACGACTGAGGACTGCTTTGGCCTAAGAAGGATCAACAAAATGAAACAAAAAATCCCTTTGGTGAGGTTCTGGATACCATCAACCTTGACACAATGCCAAGCTTATTGGATGTAGTTTCAAAGAAGGGTCTCACCAAGGATATGGCCTATAAAATACCCTACTAGTGTATGGATCTCCAGCTAAGAACAAGTAGTATTAAACTCACTCAATGGGATAATAACATTCAGAGGATAAATATTACCTCATGATAAATATTGGGAATGAACTTTTGTGGTTTCTTGTTAACCTTTAGTACCATTGATCCCTTCTATAGATTCAACATAAGTTGGAGCTATTGTATAAACTCCATCCATAAAAAAATATGTTCAATATGCCCAATGATAGAGTAAAATCAATGAAAGCAACAAAAAAATGCCCTAAGAGGCATCTTGTAAACACTCTAGAGTGGAGAGACAGTATGGCACAAAGAACTCGAAACCCTAATGCATGCAGCTTCCTCCTTTGGCTTCTTCAGATTCTTATAATTTTTGAAACTAAGTTCATTGTAACTAGATTTATTTGTATATCCTCTATCTATAAAACAATAATTTCAAATTTTGACATTTTGGGGGTCAAAATTTTCAAAAAGTGGCGATGACCTGATCATATTGTGTTGCTCAAAAAAAATAAATTTTATATTTTTTCAAAAAAAATCCTAACATCATTGTTTCTCCATGTCATTATTTTGAGACTAATTTTGTAGGTTTTAATGGAAGATTTAAGTTACAAGCAAAAACATGATTTAGCCCTTTAAAAACCTAGTTGTATTTTTTTAATTTTATCTTTTTTTATACTCATTTTTTTGAAAATCAAGTGTAGATCCTAAACGGGCTCATCGAGATCTATCCAATAAAAATATATATATATATATATATTCTAACTTTATTTTTGCACAAATTCTTAAGGTGTACAACCTTTATACAAAGTTGAATTTATATGGTCTAGTTTGGAATAAAATCTCTACCAAAAATCTTTCTTTGTTAATTTTTTAAATTTTATTTCAAGGTTTTTTTTTCAAAAAGAAAAGAATATAAAAAATAAAAAATCATTAAAAATTTCAAAAAAAAATCATAGCACTCTTTCATGACTCAGATCTGTTTTTTATAATATTTTTGGGTAGAATATTTTCTTTCATTCTTTACTGGTATTGTTTTCACAATTTGTTTTTATGCTTAAAGATAATTTTTTTAAGACCATTCAATCACATAAATTTTCATTAAAATTGTATGTAATTTTTTAAAAATTTAAATTTGAGGGTGGGTCTTTTTTTGCATTCATTTAAGGGTACTTTGTGTGCATAATAAAAAGACACATACCCTTTGCATAAAATTCATTCTCAAAATACCTTTGTTACTTGTATTAAGTGGAGTCTTTAACAATTCTCCCTTGTATTTATTGCAAGTAGTGCCCTTGGTTGTGATTGAAAGGGTTTATTTATTGTATTGTAACTTGACATAAAGGCATTGTACTAAGGGGGATTTTTACATCATCATTATAATCACTAGTGGCTCATTAGTCAAGGCCACTTAGTGAGGAGTGGGATTTATTTTTAAAGAGTAAATTTTTGCACCTAAATTTTCCACTTCACCCATTGCACCCTTTGTTTACCTTTATCATTCACTGAATTTTATTTTCTTTGAATTTTTATTTTTGATTTTTCAAGGTACACTTGGATTTACTTAAAAAAAACCTCAAGTATTTTAATATTTCAAAACATTTTAGGTACTTGGTGAAAATGAAACCTCTTTCTCCATAAAAGTATTAAGGACTGATAACTGAAGAGAGTATGTGAGTAATGATTTTAACTCTTATTATATTGAAATAGGTATTTTAAGACAATGCACATGCCCATATTCACCGCAACAAAATGGGGTTGTTGAGAGGAAAAATAGATCCATTACACATATGACAAGGGCTTTTCTTAAAAATTTAACTAATTTCTCAATAAAAGTATATATTGTTAATCTTGCAAAGTTTTAAAAATGAAAAACTATAAATGGTTTCTAACAAATTTGAAATTAATAAAGACTTTAAGCTTGTAGATAAAACTCAATACAGATAACTTATCAGTAGTTCACTCTATCTTACTATTTCTAGGCCTAATATTGCTTTATGCATAAGCCTTATGATGCTCATATTAATGTTGTTTATAAAATACTTAAATATCTAAGTGGAACTATTAATTTAGGAATTCTCATGTAAATTTGTTCAATTATTTTGATAGTAATTATGTTATGGATAGTGTTGAAATAAAATCCACAAATGGATATTGTTTCTCCTTGGGATCAAGTGTGATATATTTGTGTAGTAAGAAACAACCAACCATAGCACTCTCCTCAATTGAGGTTGAGTATAGAAGTGCTACTCTAGCATGTCAAGAAGCCATTTGGATTCAAATACTACTAACAAAAATTGGGTTTAACAACAATAAATCTATCATAATATTTTTTATAATCAATATTCAATAGCTTTAGCAAATAATAATGTTATATATCAAAGGATAAAACACATTGATATTCAAACACACTTCATTAGAGAGAAAGTATTAGATGTGATAATTAAACTCATATATTGCCCCACAAATGAGAGTATTTTTTATACTTTTAAAAAAATATTAGTAGAATCTAAATTTTCTTACTTTAGAAGTAAACTAGGCTTAAAATAATTGCCCTCAAGGGGGAGTATTGCATAATATTGTGTGATATCAATTTGTTTATTCTTAAAAAAAAATAAAGGAAACTTAAATATTTTGTGAAATTCCATATTGATGGATGCTATTTTGTCAATGTTGATGGATGCTATTTTTACATGTTGATGGATGCCTTTTTTATATGTTGATCGAATATGTGTGTCACTTATTTATCCATATTTATGGATGTTTTTTTACCATGTTGATGGAATAAATGTTTTGCATAGCAAGAAAATTGTGCAACCTAAGCAATGAAAATAAGTGAAAGTTAAAAATTGCAACAACAATGATAGAATATTATATAAATATGGTATCCATTTATATTAATTATATCTATATTTTAAAAGTAGTTACAATGAGATCCCATCTGAGGGGATTTTCTGTCAATTCGATACAATGAGTTACAACATAAAAAATCTAGGTGTACTTCACAAGATCTCCCTTGCTACCATGGTGTAAATGAGGGTTTTTCGTGACCACTGCTTAGAGCTTGATGCTCACATCTTACGTTTCTTGGTCCTCGTGGAAACTTGTAATATACACACAAGGAAAAGCAAAGTATTTAATAGCATGTGTAGAGCCCTTCAGGATGGAGCTCATTGTAATGGTAAAGAATACTAAAATAAAACTAAATCAAATACATGAACAAAAATGTAAACTACTATAAAAAGCAAGAAATGTGCTATACTAAACCCTACTAAAAGAAAGAAATAAATAAATTGATCTTTGCAAAAGGTCATATCAGGCTAGGATGGCCTTACATATAGGTCATATTATATAGAAATGACCGTTATTCTGAGATTTTATTTCTAAGGTCAAGTCGGGGGCGATGTCTAGGTTTTATCTATAGTCTTATCGACAGACTGGTGTGTTCATGGGAACAACTTAGTGGGTCTTGATTAATAATCGAATCAAGAGCATTTGATTATGTGGAGGATGTATGTAGAACACAAGATTATACTGAGAGGGGGGGTGAACAGTATAAGACCTCTTTTAAATTTATCTATCAATACAGCTTTCAAACCATTAACATGCAGAATAAGATAACAACAATAACAGCAGTAAAACAGTGCATAAGAAGCAATCCACAATAAGACACAACAATTTACGTGGTTCACCCAAGGTGGTTTACTCCACGGATAAAAATTTTCTTCTAAAAGTTATATCAAAACCTCTGGGAATCCTTCCCAATTACAATGTTTATGAGCCTCAGCCCAAAAGAGACACCTTCCCCTAAATCTGCTTTGCTAGTGATCCTCTAGAAGACCTCTATCTCTTTTGCCCTTAGCAAGTGGAACTCTTTCCACATAAGACACTTGTCTTCCCTGCTCTGGATGGAGATCTCTGTCCTCAACTCTGTCACAGCAAGTTGGTCCTCTTTTTTGCACCAAAACATAGTCCTTCGGTATGGCACAATTTTGTCCTCTTTCTTTGTTCTTTTTGGCACTTGGTTTGGAAAACAATTCTTCACTGTCTGCACAACTATAGCAGCACAGTCTTCTTAAATTATAGTAGCATTCTCTTCTCAACTTACAGCAGCACTTGATCACTGTTTGTTCTTCACAACCGTTCACAATTATAGCAGCATCTACTACGCGCACTTTTCTTTCTATTACCCAAACTATGCGAACACAGTCGCAATCACAACAAAATCTTCTCTGCACAGTCTTCTCATAAACAACAACACATTCTTCGTGTATACAACAGCACAGACTTCTACATTTAGAAGATTCAACGAAATGCACTTTGATGCTGCAGTCGGACTTCACTCTCTGCTTTTTTGATGATCAAACCTTGCTTGTCGCACTAACTCTATGAACGCCACACTTCGAATGCACACTTCGATCGATACACAAAAATGCTCAAATAGTCCTCCTTTAATACACACAATCTCAAGATAAAATCTTGTTCTTTAGTCAGCTGATCAATCTTCTAACACGTCGGCTGTAAAAACTTATCCTTCGTCGACCAAGGTTAACTTTGTCAGCTTCAACCGCCTCTGCTGTCCTATAGCTTTTCTCGCACGAAGCTCAAACATGTTGTGATATCGCTACGCCTTGGTCTATTGTACACCTTCTTTGGTTTGTTGTCGCGAAATCGCTACACTATAGCCTTTGCTGACATCATCGTAAATCTTATCGCAAAATCACGACGCTCTAGACTTCGATGCCTTCTTCTCCGTTGCCATCATGAAATCACGACACTACAGCCTTTACTGATGTCATCATGAAACTTGTCATGAAATTACAACGCTCTAGACTTCACTGCCTTCTTCTCCGTTGCTGTCACGAAATCGTGACACTACAGCTTTTGATGACGTCATCATGAATCTTGTCATGAAATCGTGACGCTCTAGACTTCACTGCCTTATTTTCCGCAACTGTCACGAAATTGTGACAATTTTTCCCACTTTGCCTCTGCCTTCCTGCATGTCGCAAAATCATGACTTTCTCTCTCCTCAAACATGTCACGAAATCGTGACAGTTTTTCCAGCAGCCTGCAAACTTTTTCTACTTTATCTTTTTTGGATTTTTTATCAACTGGGCTACTCTGATTTTCTTGGAGACTTACTGACCAGTTGAACCTTCATCAAAACACATCCTTGGACATAAAAACAAATTACTCCAATAGTTCCTCGACATCAAAAACAACATCTACCAATAGCTCCTTGACATCAATGACAACAACTAAACTTAGGTAAAGGCAATGTACTCAAGGTGCCTAAAATTGCCAACAATCTCCCCCTTGTCATTGATGGCAACCATTATCTAAAACACATCTTTCAAGAGTCAAAACTGAAATCAATCTCTCCAAGTTTTGCTCCCCCTAATTTGAAGCTTTCCTCTTCTCTTGAAAACTCTCCCCCTTACTTAAATCTCTCCCCCTTTGTCATCAATGGCAAAGGGTCACCTTTGGGGCATGGGACTAAGAATGAGCCTCTTAGCTTAGTCCCTCCCCCATCTCCTGATGAGATGATTAAAATAGGGTTGGGAGTGACACTCCCATTAAACACTCATCATCATTAGTGTCCAAGATTTCTTTGCTGGGCCTTCTCTTGAATTCTTTTCCTGTATTTTTTTTCCTGTCACTGTTTTGATCCTTGGACCTATTAATACTATTGTTCATGTTCCTGTTTCTTTTATCTTTTTTTTTCTTATCCATACCTTGATCCTTGGACCTGTTCATGTCATTTTTCCTATTTTTGTTATCATTCCTATTTTTATGCATGCCTTGATTCTTGAACTTGTTCATGCTGCTGTTTTTGTTCTTGTATCTCAGAAGATTAGCTCTACACTGTCTAGCTAGGTGTCCTTCATTGTTGCATTTATAGCAGGTAACAATATCAGTCATGGCTGTTCTGTGAATTTGCCTGTTTTGACTAACCCAGTTCATGTTATTTGTCTTGCAAAAAATTGCCTTGTGCCCAAATTGTTGACAAGAGTAGCAATACCCTTGAAAGAAATTACGTCTCCTGAAACTGTCATTTACTCTTTTTATTTGATTCATGCACTATACAACCATGTGACAAAATCTGTGACACACATAACATCTACCGTGAAATTTTCTTTTGTTCGACTTCATGGGTCCCGAAAACTTCTTCTCAATCTGAATATCATTTTCTATTTCTGCGTATTCATCACTTACGGACTCAAAATCTGAAGTACTTTCTTCAATAGGACTCTCTTTCTTTTGAAATCTTTTGCTAGATTCCCCAACCTGTTCCTTGTGCGGCTCAACAAAATCGAGACCTATTTTATCTATTGGTTTTCTCTGTCCTTCGATGAGAAATTTAACCTTCTTAGAGCTATCCTGAAATATGTAGAGCTTATACTTGTACTCTTTATTTTCTTCTTTCAAAGAAGCTATTTCCTGTTCTAACTCACTATACTCTAGAATTTTAGATTCTAACTCATTCTTGAGTTCTTGTGTCTTAGCCATAGATACTTCAAGATTTTCTACAAGTTCATCTATCTCCATATAGCATTCATCTACCTTAATCTTGATTCTATCATTCTTCTTTCTTTCATTTTTCAAAACACTAAGAGCATTATTGAGTTCGCATTCAAGATCCTCTATTTGATGGCGCTTTGAATCATCACAACCTTTTTCAGATTTCTTATCACTAGAGGTGCTACCTTTTTAAAAAACCATACATGCATCTTCATTGGGATTTTTTGAAACATCCTCATACATACTAGCAGCCAAATCATCATTTCTGCAATCATCCTCAAGGTGCCCCAAATTTCCACATCTAAAACATTTCATGATAATGAATTTGTGTTTCGGTTCTTCCTCTTTTTCTGAAATGAACAGCATCTCATTTTCATCATCACTAGAAGAACTGTCACTTTCACTGCTAGAACACTTACTTGCTTTGTCCAAGTAGAAGCTCTTCTTATTCTTGTGAGAATGCTTCTTTCCATGATTGTTGTACTCATCTTTGTTTTTATGGTGATTGCTGTACCCATTTTTGCTGTTTCTGTAATACCTGTGCTTTTCAGAATCCTTGCTTTTAACATCCTGTATATCTTCATCACTTTCATCTTTAGAAACAGTACAGTCAGTAGCATAATGACCAAATTTTCTGCAGTTGAAACATCTTATATTTTTCTTGCTTTTGTACTTTCTGGAAAACTTGCCTTTCCTGCTGTAATATGCCTCTTCCTCACTAGAAGACTCATCGCTTTCTTGAATCTGTTTGCCCTTCGATTGCTTGATAGCTTTGAAAGTTGCCTCTTTCTTTACATCAACTTTCACTTGTGTCCTCAATTCAAATGCTGCAAGAATACTATGGAGCTCATCATTTTTCAATTTATCTAAATCTTTGGATTTCTCAATAGCATAAATCTTTTCGCTAAATCTATTTGGAAGAGATCTTAAAATCTTATCACACACATCATTTTCAGCAAGTTCAAGACCTAAGTCTTTCATGGAGTTCACAATTTCATCCATCCGAAGCATGTAGTTACTAATATTTTCATCATCATTCATCTTGATTTCAAACATACCTTTAAAATGTCTCAATTTGGCCTTTCGGACATTTGCATCACCTGTATGAACAACCTGCAATTGTTTCCACATTTCACTAGCTATTTTGCAGTGAATAACTTTGGTAAGATCAGCCTTCTGTAAACCTTTCAGGATTGCATTCATGGATTTTGAATTGCTGTGATGTAGGAGCCTGTCTTCTTTAGTGTAAGGACCATTTGCAGGAATGGTATACCCATCTTCAACAACTTCCCATACCTCATTACCGAGCGCCATTAGATAGAATTTCATTCTTGCACTCCACAGACCAAAATCTGATCCGTCAAGAATAGGTGCTGCATTGCTACTCGAGTAGTCCATTGTGTTATTTGTAAACTTTTCCTTCAAGTTGTTAAACTTTTTGAAGGCACTGGCTCTGATACCAATTGTAGAACACAAGCTTATACTGAGAGGGGGGGTGAACAGTATAAGACCTCTTTTAAATTTATCTATCAATACAGCTTTCAAACCATTAACATGCAGAATAAGATAGCAGCAATAACAACAGTAAAATAGTGCATAAGAAGCAATCCACAATAAGACACAGCAATTTACGTGGTTCACCCAAGGTGGGCTACTCCACGGATAAAACTTTTCTTCTAAAAGTTATATCAAAACCTCTAGGAATCCTTCCCAATTACAATGTTTATGAGCCTCAGCCCAAAGGAGACACCTTCCCCTAAATCTGCTTTGCTAGTGATCCTCTAGAAGACCTCTATCTCTTTTGCCCTTAGCAAGTGGAACTCTTTCCATAGAAGACACCTGTCTTCCCTACTCTGGCTGGAGATATCTGTCCTCAACTCTGTCACAACAAGCTGGTCCTATTTTTTGCACAAAACGTAGTCCTTCGGTATGGCACAATTATGTCCTCTTTCTTTGTTCTTTTCGGCACTTGGTTTGGAAAATAATTCTTCACTGTCTACACAACTACAACAGCACAGTCTTCTTAAATTACAGCAGTATTCTCTTCTCAACTTACAGTAGCACTTGATCACTGTTTGTTCTTCACAACTGTTCACAATTATAACAGCATCTACTGTGCACACTTTTCTTTCTATTACCCAAACTGTGCGAACACAGTCACAATCACGACAAAATCTTCTTTGCACAGTCTTCTCATAAACAAAAACACATTCTTCGTGTATACAATAGCACAGACTTCTACACTTAGAAGATTCAGCAAAATGCACTTTGATGCTGCAGTCGGACTTCACTCTCTGCTTTTTCGATGATCGAACCTTGCTTGTCGCACTAACTCTGCGAATGCCACACTTCGAATGCACACTTCGATCGATACACAAAAATGCTCAAATAGTCCTCCTTTAATACATGCAATCTCAAGATGAAATCTTGTTCTTTAGTCGGCTGATCAATCTTCTAACATGTCGGTTGTAAAACATTATCCTTCATCGGCCAAGGTTAACTTCGTCGACTTCAACTGCCTCTGTTGTCCTATAGCTTTTCTCGTGCGAAGCTCAAACATGTCGTGATATCGCTATGCCTTCATCTTTCGTACACCTTCTTTGGTTTGCTATCACGAAATCGCTACACTACAGCCTTTGCTGACGTCATCGTAAATCTTGTCACGAAATCACGATGCTCTAGACTTTGCTGCCTTCTTCTCCGTTGCTGTCATGAAATCATGACACTACAACCTTTGCTGATGTCATCATGAAACTTGTCATGAAATCATGATGCTCTAGACTTCACTACCTTCTTCTCCGTTGCTGTCACAAAATCGTGACACTACAGCTTTTGCTGACATCATCATGAATCTTGTCACGAAATCGTGACACTCTAGACTTCACTGCCTTCTTTTCTGCAACTGTCATGAAATCGTGACACTTTTTCCCACTTTGCCTCTGCCTTCTTTCATGTCATGAAATTGTGACTTTCTCTCTCCTCAAACATGTCACGAAATCATGACAGTTTTTCCAGCAGCCTACAAACTTTTTCTACTTTATCTTTTTTGGATTTTTTGTCAACTGGGCTACTCTGATTTTCTTGGAGACTTACTGACCAGCTGAAACCTTCATCAAAACACATCCTTGGACATAAAAACAAATTGCTCCAATAGTTCCTTGACATCAAAAACAACATCTACCAATAGCTCCATGACATCAATGACAACAATTAAACTTAGGTAAAGGCAATGTACTCAAGGTGCCTAAAATTGCCAACAATGTAAGAATGGTATTAAACCCTTGGAGTAGACCAGTGATATATAACTTTCTACAGTGAGAGGGTTCAAAATATGTAGAACAACATCCTCTCAAGATGCAAAAGCTTGGGAGCTTGTGTTTGGATTTTGATAGCACTTTGTTGCTTGAAAATTTGAATCTTTGGATATTTTCCAATGGGGGGTGAGTGCCAATATATATATTTCTCAAAAGAAATATAATAATGGGACCAACCCTATGCATGAAAAGCAATGCGATAATTTGCATTAATAAAAGTGAATGCCAATCTTTAAAATTTAATGAAAATTGATTAATGCATTGTGATTTTCTATTTTGGCTCATGCAGATTGCTAAATCACGGCTTGGGTATCATGCACGAGATCTAACTGGCATTTTTGGGTGCTAGTTGGGTCCCGCTTGAATTTTGACCAAAATTTCCTATGACCATCTTAGGTAGGACAACCCCAAATTGGAGGCCATATTAGGGTAGGATGACCCCAAATTTAAGATTGTATTAGGGTAGGATGACCCCAAATGCTTAGGTAAACGTGACCTATTTGAATGGTACGAACCATTGTTTTAGCCTTAAGGCTACCCAAAGTGGGTTGTATGGTCTAGAAGAGTCCAATTAGGTAGTCTCTTCAATATGATGTGATTTTAGTGTCTATAGATACCCCTTTTTGAGATGTGTTGTGAGAAGGCACAACATAGAATAAAAATAGGACTAAAATGGTCAAATTAGTTAAGGTTTTTAATTAACCTAATCAATGTTAGATGTCCCAATCATAAAAATATCATGCACTTTTGAGTTATTGCTTCTAAATTCATTGATGAAATTAATTTTGGTAAACCTTTTAGCCTAAGACAAAATTTTAGTTTGCGCTTTTAGGCATACTTGGTCTTCGTACACTTTCATTCATAAGTAAACAAAATTTTAGTTTACAAAGCTCCAGGATCTCATGCCATGGATAGACAATATTTTAATCTATGGAGCTTTAGGTTTTAGGTGTACCAAGAATTTTATTTTGTTAAAATTTTTACTTTTGGCCCATCAAATAGGGAAGTGTAAGATAGTTTTTGGCAATGATTCTTGAACGAATGTAATTTGCATGATTGAGTGTATGATTGTTGCCTTGATTATGAATTTTTAATTTATATGACTACCCCCTCAAGCAATGAGTCGATAGAGGAGATGTAAAATGATGAAAGTGATGAGTCACTTGACCAAGATGACTGAATTTGGGTTTAACCATTTGATAACCATATATTTAAGGGCCCTATCTCTTGATGACCTTGATGAATATGACCCATTATTTCTGTTGTTTTTATTTTTTGTTTTATATTTTTTTGTGGTTGTCTTGATTAAATATGATCTCTCAGCTCTACATAACCATTTAAAATGATTGCACCTATTTTTAAAAATAAAAGTGAAAATTTTACTTTTCTAACATCATTTTCACTATTCACATTAAAAAAAATGAGAGACATGGAGGAAGAGAATGATTTGCAAAGTAGAGCACTATAAAAATGTAGAGTGATACTGGCCATGGATCAACCTAAGTCTTCTATGAGCGAAGGATCCAGAGCAAGGAAAGTAAGTACCTCACTCTCACTTGCCAATTCTTAATATAAAATGAATCTTACTAAGTAAATTGGGAAATGGACATCACTGAACAACATAAGGCAATGAACTACACCATAGATTAGGATGTAGTGTAGGATTCAATATGATTTAGCTTTATAATTTTTTTTTGCAATTTTTGATATCCTTATGTGAAATTGATTGTAAATGCCTTAATTTGGGGGGCCATTCCAAGGTAGGACTACACCTATTTTGGAACTGGGGGCCATATCAAGGTGAGATGGCCTCGTTTGAAATCCATGGTCAGTTTTATAACTGTTATAGAGGTCATATCAATCTGAGATGACCTATTGGATTTTGATTTTATAGGTGGTTGATCTGATTGTGCAATTGATTGTTTAGTCTTTGAGGGCCCAACATAGATTTACCACTATTTTTGAAAGAGCATGGGATGTGCTCTCTGCTTCTGATCAAGATTGTCTTGGGATCATTGACCTTAGGTATATTAGTAGGTTGGAGTTAGTCTATGCATACCAAGCCTATCTGATGGCCTTAATAGACCATTAGGACATTTGGACCAACACTTTTCATCTTTTAATTGGTGAGATGATAGTGATGCTGGAGGATGTTTATAGGATTCTTTGCATTTCGATTGAGGGACACTCCATTGTCTCTTCAAAAATTAGCTAGTGGAGTAGATTTATCTAGAGGGTGTTTAATGAGGATTGGAAGATTGCATAGTGCAACTTGAATAGCGATGGAGTGCTTGTGGGGAATTTGTATAGTGTATATATCCTCTCATCAAGACATGTAGTGGTGATGTCACTCATGTCCAACATAATGCTACTTGACTCTTCAGAAGCAAGGTTCCCATGAAATCTTCTTAAGCTAGTTTAGTATTTGGTCAACTACATGGTGGAGGATCCACTGATTATGGACTATGGGATAGTGTTGTTGGCACACTTCTATGATGAGTGTAATTACCCCAAAAACTAGCTACAAGAAAAACACATGAAAGAAAATAAAGTTTTTTTTTTAAACTATGAAGAGGAATCCATAAAACCCTATCCAACACTTGATTAATCTATTGTTTCAAGTCTACTAAGTTTCCTAAATTTACTAGGAGTTACATCACATTCAATACCCTACACAAGCCCACCTATGTAGGCATACTATATGTACAGTAAATAAGTTTATCACTCTCATCCTTCTTGATGAGCTAAAATTATCACCTTTTATATAGTTGAAGGTATATGCCCATCACCATACCATACACAAGTCCATATGTGTAGGTATGCTACGTGTATTGTGAGTTAAACTATCCCTCTCATATTTACGATGAGCTATCTTAACTTTGATGTACTCCATAAGTTTACTTAGCTACCATCACCCTAAGGGGGTCTCAAGCCCTTAGGTTTTTCCTATGTTCTCCCTAAGATGTCTCAATCTCTTAGGTCCCTTTATGTTCACCCTAAGTTCTAAATCTCTTGGATTACACTTATGTTTAGCAAGAAGACAATAAATAGTTCTATCTACTTAACTAACTAAAGAGTAAAATCCATAAGCATAATAAAATTACTAAAAAGGAAAGCATCATTTGAAGGAAGATAACCATTAAATAAAATAGAAATATAGATAAAAAACATAGATAATTCAATACAGTAAACTAAAGATACATTTCCTATTCATTCAGTAATTATTACATAAATCCAAACATGGTAAAATATACATACTTTTAAAAAAATAAAGTAATACATCCATATTCATTTAGGAATTTCTCCCTACAAGACTAGTCTACTTGAACGTGAAAATAATTATTGCAATTATAAATCAAACTGATGCGTTGATTCCAACAACCATACTTGGTCCTCCTATCTTTCTATCGTTTGTTTGAGGATAGTAGGGTATAGGGAAACTCATGGTTCTATGATAGACGTGCCTCTAAATGAATCTAATAGTAACATAAAACCAATGTATTTAATATTTACTTTGCCAAATTGTAACTATACAAATTAAATCAAAGCATTTAACCATCTATTGTATAGTTGATACCATGAGAATGTTCCCATTAGTATTCTCCTCTCTCAATTACCCATAGAGAGTCTTTTCAATGGATATAGCCATATCACAAGATTTACTTTAATCATATAATTTTAAAACCTTTATTCAACATTAATTTGATAAAATAATGTATTTATAAAGCATGGTTCTCGATTCTAGTTAATGGAACAACTGTTGGTTACTTTCAAAGTCGCAGAGGAATTTGGTAGGGGGAACCTATCAACCCCATGTTATTCATCATTGTGGTAGAAGCTTTAGGGAGAACCATAAAAAGTACTTGCAGTTCAAGGCTAATATCAAGAATAAAGCAACATATCTCACTAGGGTTGTTTCTCATCAACAATTCATCGATGATACCCTTATATTGACTAAGGCATTAGTGGTTGAGGCCAAAATAAGTAAATACATCCTGCAACTCTGTGAGGACGCTACTGGTCAGAAAGTTAATTTCAGTAAAAGCAAGTTATATTTCTTGAACACCCCCATTCAAAGGCAAGGAAGGATTGTAGAAATATTAGGGTGTGATATAGCAAACCTCCCCACTTTGTATCTTGGTATCCCTATTTTCATTGGTTCTCCGAGAGAGTCAATGTGGGACAGGGTTATTGAAATAATTCAAAAAAAACTTTCTGGATGGAAAAGTCATCTTCTATATCAATAAGGAAAGTTGAACCTCACTAAGGCATCTCTTCAGAGCATTCTAGTCTATTTCCTTTCCATTTTCAAAGCCCCTATGAAGGTTTTCCAGAAATTTGAGAAACTCCAAAAAAAAAAATTATGGATTGGATCAGAGGAGAAAAAAGGATACACCTTGTAGGATGGACCAAAGTGTGCAGACCTAGGGAAAATGGGGGATTAGGTCTAAGGATAATTGCTCATATAAATTTAGCTTTACTAGCTAAGTAGGCGTGGCATCTCATTTGTAGTGAAGAAAATGAATGGATAACTATCATCAAACGAAAGTATCTTCAAAATATGGAATTTCTAAGTGACTCAGTTCCAATCAGAGGTTCTACTTTTTGGAAAGCAATTCTTAATTGTAAGGAAATCATCAAAAAAGGTTTAAGATGGGTTTTAGGCAATGGTGAGAGGATAAATTATTGGAATGACAGGTGGGCTAAGGACGAACCACTGACACAATATCCTAACTTAGCTCGAATTAGAGATATCATAGAAGAACTCATTGGTAGAAAAGTCTTTGATTATATGGTTGAGGACAAAGGTAGAATGAAGTGGAAACAAGTAAAAATTTAGGTATTTCAAACATAATAAAATGATCTTTGTAACATTCTCGAGCAACAGTTTATCCCCATGAGACCCAAGGAAGATCAAGTGACCTGGGCTCCTAAAAAAAATGGGTAGTTCACTGTTAAAATAGCTTACAAGCTTCTGGTTGATGACAAGGATTTTGTCCTCCAATTGGTATCACTCCCCCCTCTCAGTGTCATTGTGAGACTAACAATTGGTATTAGAGACAAGTTCCTAAACAAAGCTTAACCAGCTAGGGTGATCTTGGATTAGTTTTCAATGGTAGGTGGTGAAGGCTTCTCATCAAACAAAGCACCATTGTTAGACGGAACTAATTACTCATTTTGGAAACTCAATATGCAGACATATCTTTGTGCTTTGGGATACGACATTTGGGATTCAGTAAATAGTGGATACACAATACCCACCACTCCTCCAATCGATGCTGTCGATAAGAAACTGTTTGATAATAACTCTAAAACAAAGAATGTTATCATGTGTGGTTTAGTGGACAACAAATTGATAAAGATTATGAGTTGTAAAATGACAAAAGACATGTGGGACAAACTAAGGAGTATTCATGAAGGAGATGGCAAGATCAAGGAGGCCAAGTTACAAACACATCGAGCTCAGTTAGAAGCATTAAAGATGAATGACGATGATAACATAGAGGCATACATGCTGAGAGTTAATGGAATCATTAATGCGATTAGAGGACTCGACGAGGAAATGGAAGATGCAGTCGTTATGAAAAAGGTACTAAGATCTCTTCCCCAAAGATTTGATTCTAAAGTTTCAGCAATAGAAGAAGCTAAAGATCTAAATACTTTTAGTATGGATGAGATGCATGGTTCTTTGACTGCATATGAGATGAGAATAGGAAAAACTAAACCCACAGATAGAGAAGCTGCTTTTAAAGCACATAAAAATATAAAAGCAAAACAAGAATTCGAGGAAGAAGAGACATCAGATAAAATGGAAGCAAACTTTGTTCGAAAACTAATAAGGGAAAAATGAAAATACAGAGGAAAGTTACCTCTTAAATGTTTTAGCTATGGAGGCATTGGGCATTTTGCGACTAACTATCCACTTAATGAGAAAGACGAAAGTAATGAAGGATCGCACCAAGAAAGAAGTGACTGGAAGAAGAAAAAAAATTTCAGAAAAGACAACTTCAAGAAGAAAATTTTCATCTCCAAGAATGTCAGTTCATCAGAAGACAACTACAGTGAGGATTATGAAGAGGAAATAGGTGAAGCTCTTTTCATGGCATTTGAAGAAGAAGAATCAGAAAAGGAAGAAGTGAACTCTGATGTATGTGGTGAAAAATCTGATGTTGAAGTAGATCTAGAAGGTGAGTTGATCTTTGCACTTGAAGAGTTGGGTTTAGAAAGGAAAAATAACAAAATACTATCCAAGAAGTTGGAAGAATATGAGGGTAATATTGAAGATCTTTTCTTACAAATTCACAAAGCCAAGAAAATAAAAGAAGCCTTGAAGTCACAGATCAATGAGAAAGAGATTGTTTGTTGTAAACAAGAAGAGGAGATTGTGTTATTGAGGAAACAACTAGAAGAGGCCAATACAAATCTCAAATTTGAGAAGAGCACAAAGCTACTAGATAAAATGATAAGGCAACAAAGAAGCCCCATGTGCAAGCTTGGTCTTGGATATGAAGTTGAACAACCTTCATCTTCTAAATCTGCAGAGAAGAAAAAATCCACTGCTGAAGGATCAAAGCAAGAAAAGCATGAAGCTAAATCCTCAAAAGGAAGAAAATCTCAAAGGAGATCTACAACAAAGAAACCACAAAAAGAGAGGTTCTATCACTCTCACTTTATTCATAATAATGCTTTTAATGGCAATTGTTTTAGATGCAACCATTATGGTCACAAGGCAATTTATTGTGGACTAAATAATAGATCAAAGAGTTATGCTGGAAGAAATACATATGTTATTCCAGTTAAACACCATGTGCAATGTTTTAAATGTAATGGTCATGGGCACATAACAAGGTCTTTTCCAAATCTAAGGCAAGACAATAGATTTCATCAGACGCAAAGAATGCAACACAGACAGAGAAGAAATCATGTAAATCAAAGAAAGGAAAAGAATCATCCATCAAGGATGTACAAGAGACAACCACCCAAGAGAAATGTTCAAGTTCACAAAAGGGTTCAAAATGGGGATGTAGGTGAAAAAATTCAACCTAAGTTCAAGAAAGACCAGAGAAATAAAGAAGAGAGGAAATCATGTCTCCTTGGAAATAAGGAGATTACTCCTCTATTGCACTAAGCAGCTCCAGGTAGCACATCCTCATGGGGAGCAATGTTAAAGTTTTATTTTAATGCTCCTATGTATTTGTGTAGCTATCTGACGATGAAAGGAAAGTAGTCGGGGAGTTGTTGTATAGCTGTCAAAGTGTGTTTTCTGTTCATGCAGTTGTTTTTGGTAGTGCCGTGAAGGGTGGTGACTAAATTGAGATTGTCTTTATTGGTAATATTGCTATATGTCATTATTGTACTGTTGATGGTTCTTACTGCCATTGTCCAAAGTTAAGGATTATAACAGTTCAGATAGTGTGGTTAGTGAAAGAATGTTGCCCAAGCCACATATATGTGTTTCGATAAAAGCAGTGTGTATTTGAACTTCACATTGACGTGAAGATTGTCATATCTTTTATGATGTTGTGTTGAAAAATATTGAAGTCTGATTTAGCTCATCAAGATGAGCAACTTTGCTTTGTGAATCTTACCTATCCGAGGTCCAGTCGTATGAGTTTGAGTAAGATGCACTATAGTTGGCCGTGAAGTGTTTGACAAAATGTTGTCTCCTATTTCGAACAGTTGGAAGTAAGGTGTGACCAGCGGTGATTGTAGAAAACATAGACCAAGTTGAAAATGAAAAAAGGGATTTGGTTGGTGTTGTGGTACAGTGTTTGATGCTTGCATAGAGTTGGTTGATACATGCTTCGATGAGGGTCTGTGATAAAGGGATGTTCTTTGAGGTGATTGGTTGAGTAGATTTGATTAAGCCTAGTCAAGTAATTGGATGTATGTGGTTGTTCAAGTTCCATAAAATAAACTATTATGAGATTTAGTTGATATAATGATTGAGCATTAAGTATAGAACATATTGAGTCTCTAAAAATTCTCTTTATGATTCTATAAGATTGGATAGATTCTATGTGAGCCTATTGATAGGGTACAGAGGACAGAGTCTCAATGGATAGAGATCCAGCAACCAACATAGTTGAAAATAGATCTGAGTGAGGGACCACATTCTTAGGGGTAGCATTTATATATTTAATTATCTGTTTGCTCATGTTTGTAATTTTTGCTAACTGTATTAATTTATGCCTAAAAATGTTGTGCATGGACTCAAGGGGAGTCTACAGCAGCCCTTTTGTATTATTGTCAAATGGGGAGAAGAATTATAGGAAATTACATGTGTGTTGCCAACAATTCCAAAGGGGGAGATTGTTGAGCAAGGTGCAGGAACAGTATTGTCATTGTTGTCAACACAGTCAGACAGATCGGTTAATGCAGTGGACAGGAGTTTAGTGATGTAGTGGACAAGAGTTAAGAGGTTCTTTAGAGTATGTACAGTGGTTTTACAAAAGATAGAAGTGGCCCATATACTAAAAATCAAAAGAAAATCACAAGGAAAAAAACTGTCGCGATATCGCGACATGTTGGCAAGAAAGAAAAACTGTCATGATATCGTGACATGTTGAGAAAAAAAAAACTGTCACGATATCGTGACATGTTGGCAAGAAAGAAAAACTGTCACGATTTCGTGACATGTTAGCAAGAAAGAAAAATTGTCGTGATATCGCGACATGTTGAGAAGAAAGAAAAAAATTCATGATTTCGTGACATGTTTGGAGAGAAAGCGCAAGCAAGCAAAACTGTCATGATTTCGCAACATGTTCGGAGAGAAAGTGCAAGCAAGCAAAACTGTCATGATTTCATGACATGTTCGGAGAGAAAGCGCAAGCAAGCAAAATTATCGTGATTTCATGACATGTTCGGAGAGAAAGCACAAGCAAGGAAAACTGTCATGATTTCGCGACATGTTCGGAGAGAAAGCGCAAGCAAGCAAAACTGTCATGATTTTGTGACATGTTGGAAGAGAGAAAGGCAAGTAGAAAAAGTGCCATGATTTTGTGACATATTGCAAAGAAGGTTGTACGGACAAAAAAGTGTCACGATTTTGCAACATATTGCAAAGAAGGTTGTATAGACGAAAAAGTGTCGCGATTTTGTGACATATTGCAAGGAAGGTTGTATGGATGATAAAGAGTCGTTATTTCATGACATATTGCAAGGAAGGTTATATGGACGAAAAAGTGTCATGATTTCGTGACATATTGCAAGGAAGGTTATATGGACAAAAAAGTGTCATGATTTTGTGACATATTGCAAGGAAGGTTGTACGAACAAAAAAGTGTCATGATTTCACGACATATGGCAAGGAAGTTTGTACGAACAAAAAAGTGTCATGATTTCACGACATAATGAAGGAGAGAGAGTCCGAAAGAAAGTGTCACGATTTCGTGACATGTTGCAGGAGAGAGATTCCGAGAGAAAAAGTGTCGCGATTTTGTGACATGTTGTAGGAGAGAGAGTCCGAGAGAAAAAGTGTCACGATTTCATGACATGTTGCAGGAGAGAGAGTCTAAGAGAAAAAGTGTCGCGATATCACGACATGTCGGGTTTTCATGACTCGAAGGCAAGAGAAAGAGCTAAGGAGAAAAAGTGTCACAATATCGTGACATGTCGAGTTTTTACGACCCAAAGGCAAGAGAAATAGCTAAGGAGAAAAAGTGTCACAATATCATGACATGTCGGGTTTTCATGACCTGAAGGCAAGAGAAAGAGCAAAGGAGAGAAAGTGTCATGATTTCATGACATGTCGCATTTTCGTGACTTGAGGAGGAGAGAGAAAGTATGATGGCAAAAGTGTCGCGATATCGCGACAAAAGTAAATAAGAAGAGTACGAAGGTGAAAGTGTTGCGATATCGTGACATGTTGTGTTTTCGTGGGTTGAAGCCAAGAAGAGTAGCAAGGAGGCAAAAGTGTCGCGATATCGCGACATGTGTTTTCATAGGCGAAAGCCGAGAAGAGGACAAAGAGGTAGAAGTGTCACGATTTTGCAACAGGTCGCTTTGGCACAAGCGAAGAAGAGAACCCAACTGAAATAAGATATGTGACATTTAACTGAAGTTATACGATATTTACACATGTAGTTGTAGAAGAAATTTATGTAGATAAAATATGAAGAGTTAACTGAAGTCAGTACGTCAGTTATAGGTGTAGTTACAGTGAAAACGTATGCATGCATAGAAAATAAAGTGAACAGTCACTAAGGAGAATACAAACAGTCATGACCAAGAAGACAAATAGTCATGGTAAAGGTATATGTGTCAATTTGTTGCATGTAATGTGTTTAACGAAATGCCTACTCTATATATACAAAAGGAGTTACATATAAAAGGCGTTACAATTGACAAGTGGCATATGAGAAATGAAAGGAGTTACAACTAGAGTTACAAAGAGACAATTTTGCTATAAAATGAGGTCTACGTGGATAATTAAAGTGTTGCTAAATAGAGTGAAAGTGCGGTGAAAAGAGGGTTGGAAGAGTGTTGTAAGAGAGCGTTAAGCAGAGCCTATTAGCATATTTCATATTTTAGCATATAGTTATTACATTATTATTGGGCGTATCTGTTTATTTGAATGTCCCATTATTAATAGTGTGTTGCAGTTGATTAGTTCCTCATTTCCTGGACTAATCCTGGCACCATTTTGTATTATTTAAGCATCATATGTTTAATGAATTCTTTGTTGTTTTACTCTAACATGGTATCCGAGCCATTTGCAGAATTTTTTTTGCAGACGCTTGCTAGAGGGACGTGCGACTGTATTTAAAAAAAAAAAATAGAGTTTTGCTGGGAACACAGCATTAATTTGCTGTATTTTGCTGGGAAGGAGCACTGTCTACTATGCTGGGAAGGAGCACTGTCTACTGTGCTGGGAAGGAGCATTTTAAAAAAAAAACAAAGAAGGAACAGGGGCTGATTGAGGATCATGCGCTTCCATCACGCGATCCCCCCCACACCCCTCTTCCCCCATGCACGCAATGCATGTTTTTCAAAAAAAAAAAAAAATTCCCAGCCCCCCCACCCCCATGCGTGAGGCACATTTTTTTCCCACACCCCCCCAACACGTCGTGCAGATGCGACGTTGGGAGGCCCCCCCCCCTTCCCAACACGTCGTGACATCTCGCGACGTTGGGAGGGCTCCCCTCCCCTTCCCCGAGGTCACGTTGCAGGCGCGACACCCACGACTATCGCGACAGTCGAGGTCGCATGCTGCACGCATGACCAAGTGACGACCAGGCGTGACAACCGTAATATTTGTAGCTTCACCCCATCGCTCCCTACCGTCATTACAGCAGCGAAGGCTGCAGACCACTCCCATCACCACCATTAGCGGAGGTCGCAGTCGTGGCCATGCTAGCCTCTGCCAAAAGCAGAGGTAGCCACTTTCAGAGTCGTGGCTGCCTACTACCACCAGCCACGAAGAGGAGGAGGCACACCCACCGAGAGCAGCAGGGCTGCCGGGACCCTCCTCAAATACGAGGGGGCCCCTAATCCTGTCGGATCAGCCCGCTAGTCCACCTGGTGGTGGACTGTGCGGTAAGGCTCTGGGAGCCTGCAGGTCACGGGTTCCAATCCCGTCGACCCCCCTTCAACAAAGGTAAAAAAAAAAATTTCTTCCGCATATTTTTTTTTCAATTATTTTATTTCCTAAAGTTAAAACTTTAATTTTTAATTTTAATTTATTTTCTATAGTTTAACCTTTATAAATTAAAATTAAATTTTTTAATTTGATTTTAATTTCTTTTTAAAGGTTTTTTAAAAACTATATAAATTAAAATTAATTTTTTTTTTTTTTAACTTTAAGGATCTAAAATAATTTTTGAAAAATCATTTGTGGAGAGATTATTTTTTTTTAAGATAAAAAGAAGGGGGGTATTTTTTTTCAAAAATCCAAGGGGGAAAGTGAGTAATTTTTGAAAAGCAAATTTGGCATTATTGTAAAGGTGCATTTTCAGCTGCGCCCAACACCTAGTGGGTTATTTCTGTGGGCACTTTTTTTTGTTGTATGTTGCATATTTGATTTTTTGCACTATAACATTAAAAGTTAAAATCAAATACACTCCCTAAGTCCCCGGAATAATTAAAACCCATCCGTGCAATTTATTGCACTGCAGCATTCGGTATTTGTGATACCTCTGGCCAACACTTACAGGTAAAGCTGTCGTGATTGCGCTACTGTATCCGCCGCCTAATATAGCTGCCAAAACGATGTCTAAGCTTGTTCTCTATAAATCGTCGAGGAGAGATAAGTTTGCCATTTTGCATTTTTTTAACTCCATCCATTACCCTAATAGTTCTTGTGTTTAGGCGTAAATCCTAACGAGAGTTCTGAAATCCAAAGTGTTTAGGGGAAGTTATGCCCCACGCATGCGGATTGCAGACTTTCTATGGTAGGTGCCATCAACAAGACTATTCCCTTTCAGTGATGCTTATGTACCACGTATCGTATGATCTCTAAAAATCACCTATAGTTTCCCTCACGTAAGGGCGGGTGATTTTTTTGATCTTTCTAAATACCTATAGTTTCCCTCATGTAAGGGCGGGTATTTAGTATGGTATAATGGCCTAGCAAAAGGTATATCGAAAGGGGGACCAATTGGTGTTATAAGGAACCTTCATCATGTCTGCAAAACTAATGACTGATTCTCATCAGTTGTTGAAAGGTCCTAATTACACACCATGGAAAAATAAGATGAAGGCCATCCTAGCAATGGATGACTTATGGGATGTTGTATCTGGAGCAACAACCAGACCTTCACCTACTACTGGTGCTACAGCTCCAACTACTGCTCAAAGAGACTTTGATAAGCTAGACAACAAAGCAAAAGTGCTCATCTTGCTTGTTGTGTCTGATGAAGTTCAACCCCATATTGTTGACTGTGCAACTAGTAAAGTGGCATGGGATGCCCTTAATACTATATATGAGGGAAAGAATGATTCCACCATTCTATTTCTTCAATCTCAATTACACAGTCTAAGCATGAAGCAGGGTGAGACAGTTGAATTCTTTCTTTGCAGAGTTTTTGAATTGAAAGCAAAGTTGAATTCTTTGGGAGAACCAGTTGAAGACAAGCTCCTTACTTCAGTTGTATTGAGAGCTTTACCTGATTCTTATTGGGTGTTGATCACTTCCCTTCATGTATCACAACGGAAAGTTACTTTTGTAGAATTGGTTAATATGCTTCAAGAGGAAGAGGCACGCCAACTACAACGAGATGATTCTTCTAACACTGCTCTCTACATCAACAGGAAAGGACAAAACCAGAAGAAGGGTAATTTTCAAAGGGAGGGAATTCACAAAAGGATTCAAAAGGGAAACAAACTCAACAACCTCAATAGAAAAAGAGATATTGCAAGATCTGTGACAAAGAAGGTCATGATACAAAAATATGTTGGCATAAGAATAAGCAATCAAAATAGAAAGGCCGAAACAAACCACAAAAGAACAAACAACAAGTGAATGTTGCTGTTGAAGAATCTGACACGGATTCTGAGAGAGCTCACAAAGTTCTCATGACTACCACAGTGTCCAAGTAGACGGATCCTATATGGTATGTTGATTCTGGAGCCAGTAAGCACATGACTGGTGACAAATCATGGTTTGAGTCTTTTGAGGCCAAAGAGGGCAAACCTGTCACTATTGTTGATGATAAAACCTACAAGGTTCAGGGAGAAGGCACTATTTCAGTCACTCTTCCTGATGGCAAGTGTCAAATTGATAAAGTTCTCTATGTTCCAGGATTGGCAAACAATTTGTTGTCAGTCACACAAATTCTGGACAAAGATATGGTTGTGAACTTTAGTGTTGAGGGAGGCAAGAAGTGTTGTTCTATTACCAGGAGGGGTAAGAACATTGCAACCACTTCATATAAGCATGGCTTATTTTCCTTAGATACTATCTCTACTCCACATGTTGCCATGATAGTCTCTACAAAGGAGGCAACTTCCCTATGGCACAAGAGATATGGACATTTGAGTTCTGGTTACTTACTTGAGTTAAGTAAGTATGAGATGGTAAAGGGTCTTCCTTCCCTTTCTACCACTTTACCGGCTTTGCTCGACCGCTTGGCAAGAAAGCAGCATAGAGTGCCTTTTGAAAAGAGCTCTACAAGAGCAAAGAAACCTCTGGAGTTGGTTCATACCGATCTGTGCGGTCCCTTCACTCCCAACAGTTGTGGGGGTAAGAGGTATTTTTAGTTATTTGTGGATGATTACTCACGAAAGATGTGGGTATTCTTTCTTCAACTGAAATCTGAAGCATTTGGCTTCTTTCAAGCAATTCAAGAAATCTGTTGAGAAGGAGTCAGGGACTTCTATAAAGACTCTTCGCTCAGATCGAGGGGGGGAGTTCACCTCTAAAGAATTTTCTGCATTCTTGAAAGAAAATGGGATCACAAGATAGTTAACTATTGCTTATACTCCTCAGCAAAATGGAGTTGCTGAAAGGAGGAATCGTTCCATCATGGAAATGGTTCGTTGCATGCTCACAGGAGCTAGACTTGAGCAACTATATTGGGCAGAAGCTGTCACCACAGTAGTATATCTATTGAATAGGGCACCCACAAAGGCCCTACAAGGAATGACTCCACAGGAAGCATGGAGTGGTAGGAAACCCTCCATTTCTCATCTACGCATTTTTGGATGTAAAGCTTTCATGCACATACCAAAAGAGAAAAGGAAGAAGCTAGATGAGAAGACATTGAAGTGTATTCTTCTTGGCTATGATGAGCACTCTAAGGGTTATCGTTTGATTGATCCCTTGACCAAGAAGATTCACATTAGTAGAGATGTAGTTTTTGATGAGGCTTTCACATCAGCAAACACATCAGATGTATACCTAGACCTTGTGGAAACTCAGGTTGTTAAATCTCCTTCATCAAAGGTTGGAGGTTCTTCTGGATCTTCTTCAACACCTAAGAAGAAGAATCCAAAGTGGTATACAAATACAATCAAAGACTCTAAGCTATCTACTCCACCAGATTTGACTTTGGATAGGCCTCGTACTCGCAGCATGGCTCGACAGGAGAAAGCTGCAACAGAGAATACTGGGGTTGATGATCTGTGTCAATCTTTTGAAGAACTTTTTGTAGATCCAGAGAGAGATACAGAAGATATGGATATTGATAGTGATAAGGTGTTTATGTCTTCCATAGACGATCTTGAACCTGCATCAGTACAAGTTGCTCTCGGTGAGCCTCAGTGGAAGGCTGCTATGGATGCAGAGTATAAGTCTTTGATGAAAAACAAAACTTGGAAGCTTGTCGATCTGTCGCACGAAAAGAAGCCCATTGGCTGCAAATGGGTGTATAAAGTCAAGTACAAAGCAGATGGGACAATTGATAAGCATAAGGCCCATCTTGTTGCAAAGGGCTATGCTCAAAAGGAAGGCATTGACTACGAGGAAACTTTTGCACCTACTGCTCGGATGACAACAATTCGAGTTATTTGTGCTATGGCAGCATAGTTTGGGTGGAAAGTTCATCAGATGGATGTCAAAAGTGCCTTTCTAAATGGTGATCTCCAAGAAGAAGTCTATATGACTCAGCCAGAAGGATTTGCAGTGGAAGGCCAATAGCAGAAAGTTTGCAAATTGGTCAAATCCTTATATGGCCTGAAACAAGCTCCTCGAGCTTGGTATATAAAAATGGACAATCACCTCCTGCAACATGGTTTTAAGAGATGTCCATCAGATGCAAACCTCTATTTCAAGAAACAGGGTTCTGAGATAGTGTTGCTTGTACTCTATGTTGATGATCTGCTCATTACAGGGAGTTTCGAAACTATGATCTCTACTGTCAAAAGAGACTTGTGTCAATATTTTGAGATGATAGATCTCGGACTTCTCCATTATTGTCTTGGTCTGGAATTCAGCCAGAAGGAGCACTACATCAAAGTGTCTCAAAAAAAATATGCCAAGACATTGTTGGAAAAATATCGCATGATTGATTGCAAGCCAATGGCAACTCCGATGGAGACTGGACTTCAGTTATCATGATATGATGATTCACCTCAGGTAGATGGTACTCTCTATCGACAGTTGATTGGGAGTCTCATATATCTGACCAATACTAGGCCAGATCTCGTATTTGCTGTCAACTATCTTTCGAGGTTCATGCAGGAGCCTAAGACCACTCATTGGAAAGCAGCAAAATGTGTTCTTCACTATGTCCGTGGCACAATGGAATATGGCCTAGAATACAAGAGGAACAACAAATTCTTCTTATAGGGATACACGGACTCCGACTATGCCGGATCATTTGATGATCGCAAGTCAACTTCAGGATATATTTTTCATCTTGGATCCGGTCCTGTCTCTTGGCACAGCAAGAAGCAACAGGTGGTTGCTATTTCATCAACAAAGGCAGAGTATCACACTACACGTGAAGCTATGTGCGAAGTGATATGGTTGCATCGCATTCTGACAAGTATGGGTCATCCATCCAAATCTCCAATACACTTGTTTTGTGACAATCAGGGTGTTCTGAACCTAGTCAAGAATCCAGTCCATCATGAAAGAACAAAACACATTGACACACAATGTCATTTCATTCGAGATGAAGTTTCGAAGCACCGAATTCAGCTTCAGCACATTCCCACCGATGCTCAAGTTGCAGACATTTTCACTAAGGCACTTGCACGTGTCAAATTTGAATTGTTTCACAGCTCTCTTTGTATTGCAAAATGATGTAATCAGGGGGGATGTTAATATAGCTAGTAGTTCTATCATTACCAAAATAATGTAATAAGGGGGGATGTTAGCATATTTCATATTTTAGCATATAGTTATTACATTATTATTGGGTGTATCTGTTTATTTGAACGTCCCATTATTAATAGTGTGTTGCAGTTGATTAGTTCCTCATTTCCTGGACTAATCCTGGCACCATTTTGTATTATTTAAGCATCATATGTTTAATGAATTCTTTGTTGTTTTACTCTAACAGAGTCGAGAGATCTGTACGAGTGTAGTAAGAATCATAGCAAGAGGGTTGTAAGAGAGCTGTAAAAGTGCAGCAAGCAGAGCCGTGAGTGTGTGTGGTGTTTTTGTGAATAGCGAGAGAGGTTGGGTTAGAAATAGACTAGTCAGGGTCTTGTATAAGCGAAGGAATTTTTATTTCAATATTGTAGTTTCAAAATTGTAGTCCGAGTTGGTGCTTGGAATCAAGGGTTGGTGCTCCTTTCTGTTGGTGCAGATAAATTAGGGGTTGGTGCTCCTTTTTGTTGGTGCAGATAAATTAGGGGTTGGTGATCCTTTCTATTGGTGCAGATAAATTAGGGGTTGGTGCTCCTTCCAGTTGGTGCTGGTAAATTGATTGTAAATTTATTGCTTTGCAAAGGCTGGATTTGGATGGGAGTCCAAGCAGTCATTTTTGAGGAGTAGCCAAAACTAGTGAACCTCGTTACATCTTGTGTTGTGTGATGCTCTCTTGTTATACTTGCTTTATGTGGTTTTAAGCTTTCATTATTTTGGCTTTAAGAGTTGAAGTTTTTAAGTTTTAAAGAGCCACACTAATTCACCCCCCCCTCTCAGTGTCATTGTGAGACTAACAAGCGAATGGGCCCCAGTGAAAGGATAAAAAACTAGCCAATTTAAAATATTGAAAATCCTAAATAGAGCCAATTTTCCATATTTCGCACTTATGCATAACCCTATTTGAGACTTACATTATGATCTTTGTTTGAAGAAGTATGAAAATAATTGTTTAGGGGTTATGAGCAAGTTGTGTTTCATTGGTTGAATAACTGAGTGAAACGTTTGAGTGTTGGTTTGAGTGTGTTTGTGAATGAGCAAGTTCTTGAGAGGACTTGAAGGAAGATTTGAGCAAGTCTTGGTGAAGACTTGAGAGTAGTTTGAGCAAGTTCTTGAAATAAATTGAATGCAGAGTTCAAAAAGTCTTGATGAAGAGTTGAGAGTAGATTGAGAAATTTATTGAGAGGAATTGAAGGTTTATTTGAGCAAGTATTGTGAATAATTGAATGAAAATTAAGATCAGGGTTGATTTATTCAAGCTTTGTGTTAAGGCTTGAGGACATATTTGAGACAAAGTTTAGTGCAAATTTATGAGCAGATTTAGAGCATATCTATACTAGAATTAGGATAGAGTTTGGTGTAGATTTAAGATAGAATTTATAACAAGATTTGGAGGTGACTAAATAGAGGATAGTAGTCTCTAGTGGATAGAGATCCATCAAATAGGGTAGTGAGGACAAAGTTATTCTATGGAGAGAGATCCATAATCCATAACAATGGGGTAGAAGTATTCTAGAAGATCATTAGACAGAGAAGAGGGGATATATTTCTCCTATAAATAGAGATCCAAAAACTAGAGTACAGGAGATAGAGTTCTCATGTGGATAGAGTTCCACTAACCAGAGCAAGAGGATTGGTGTCTCCTTTGAGAAAATTTCCATAAACATTGTAATAGGGAATTGATTCCCAAAAGAATTCATTGAGAAAATTTATAAGGAACATTTTATTTGTGGAGTAGCCCACATTGGGTGAACCATGCTAAATCATGTCTCTCATGTGTATGATGATTTGTGCAATATTCACTATTTTTATATTGTTGATGTTATCACATGGATTGAAAAGTAAAAAAGTTTTATCTTATACTATTCACCCCCAATCTCAGTATAATATTATGTTCTTCAATTGGTAATAGAGCAGGTTCCTTCGTAAAAAAGCCTAACAACTTGGAGGAAGATACCACAATAACATACATGACCTCAAAAAATGGAGAAGAGGCTATGATTGACATAAAATAGGAATCCTTTGCTACTCTTAGAAACTTGGGAAAGGTTAGAAATAAGAACTCAAGTTTGAAGGATCAAATTCAATAGGATGAGGAAGCAAGGATTGAACTTCTATAAAATCTCACAAAACTCAAGATAAAATTTGAATAGGGAAAAAAAGTTGAACAAGATATGATAGAACTGTTAAAGGCAAGAGAGGTAGAATATGAAAGATTAGAATTAAAAATTGTCTCTCTAAGGAAGGAAGTTGAAAAGACTAAGGGTAAATTACAGCGAGACATAAAGTTAGGGAAACATAAAGAGGATTCAAGCTTCCAAGAAACAAAGACATAAAACAAAGAAGAGCCCATGACTTATGCTAATGGACTAAAAGGAAAAAGCATTAATAAATAAGAGGGAAAAGAATATCCATGGACAAAATTCAATTACAAGAACAACAAAAAAAGAAGTACATGACCATATTTTTCAAGGAACTCTAATAGGTTACAAAATCTCTTCCATGGCTATTGTTTTTCATGTAACAAATATGGTCATAGAGCTGTACATTGCACTGGTTATGTGAAAGATAATGTTAATATAAATTTCAATTCTTTTGCACCTCTTATGGATGACAATATCATGTGTTACAAATGCAATAATTTTGGACACAAGGCAAAATGGTGTAAAATGAAATTTCCTGAATTAAGCAAAAAGGATACAACTTCAACAATTAGGAGAGAGAGAAAAGAGGAAAATAAATTTAAGTCAATGTTAGTACAAATAGCTCTTTATGTACAAGATGAGGGAAAACAGTGGTTCCTTGATAGTGGTTGTTTTAGTCATATGACAGGAGATAAAATTAAATTTATTATACTTAAAGAAATCAATGAAAGATAAGTAAAATTTGGTGACAATGGTTCAACAAAAATCTATGGGAAAGAAACTTTGAGTTTAGATAATGGAAAAACAAATATAGAGAATGTATTGTATGTCAAGGGATTAAGGTACAATTTACCAAGTGTAATCCAACTTTGTGATCAAGGACACATGGTTACCTTTCATACAAATAAATGTGAGATCAAAAAATCTAAAATTGGAAAGCTCATTGTAGATGCAAATAGAACTATAAACAATTTCTACATGCTAAGTGAGATTAAGGAAGATAAATACTTTTTATCACAAGAATATGAGAGCTGGTTGTGGCATAGAATAATGGGTCATTTGAACTTTGATATCATAGTAAAAGTAAGCAACAAGTAGGCAGTCAAATATTTACCCAAGATAAAAAGGTCGTAAAACATAATTTGTGCACAATATCAGCATGAGAAGCAAACTAGAACAAGTTTCAAGTCAAAAGTATTTATGTCATCTAAGCCATTGAAACTAGTTCACACTGACCTATGTGGTCCTACAAGGACAAAGAGTCTACTAGGTAAAATTTACTTCATATTATTTATAGATGATTATTACAGAATGATTTGGGTAGCCTTCTTAAAAGAAAAGTCAGAAGCCCTTGAGAAGTTCAAGGTGTTTAAAGAATTAGTAGATAATAAAATAGGTATCGAGATTAAGTATTTAAGATCATATAGAGGATGTGAATTTACTTCAAATAAATTCATAGAATTTTGTGAACAACATGGGATCAAAAGAGAATTTTTAGCAACAGGAAATACTCAACAAAATGTAGTTGAAAGGAAAAATCGATCTATTGAAAATATGGCTAAAGCTATGCTAAATGAGTCTAAGGTTTCAGATGGTTTTTGGAGAGATTTAGTTTATACAACAATGTATATCATAAATAGATCTCAAGTAAGATTAAACCATCACAAAACCCCATATGAGCTCTGGAAAGGGAGACAAGCCACTATAAAATATTTAAAATTTTTTGGAAGCAAATGTTACATAATATAAGAACAAAAAAATTTGGGTAAGTATGACTCAAGATGTGATGAGGTTATTTTACTTAGCTATTCCAATAAGAGCAAATCCTATATATTCTACAACAAGAGGAAACTTAAAATTATAGAAAGTATAAATGTGACAGTTGATGAGAAGATATGGTCAAAAGAACTAGCTCGAGAAATTGTGTATGAAGAAGAAGAAAGTTGCCAAGAAGAGTTAGGTGAATAATCAAAAGGAGAAGAAACACAAAGACCACTACCTAACACTCCATATAGGTATGTGCAGAAAACTCATCCAAGAGATCTAATCATTGGAAATACAGATGAGATACAAACAATAAGAAAGACAATAGGAACAATTGTGCATGTAAATTTTTCTTTGTTATCTAAAATTGAGCCCAAAGATTTCAATGAGACAAGAGAAGGTAATTTTTGGGTCAAGGCAATGGATAAGTAACTGAATCAAATAGAAAAAAGTGAGACTTGGGAACTTGTCTCACAACCAAAAGATAAGAATGTAATTGGCACTAAATGGATTTTCAAAAATAAGTTAAATGAATATGGTGAGGTAGTCAGAAATAAAGAAATATTGGTATGCAAACGTTATGCACAGGTTGAAGGGATTGATTTTTATGAGACATTTTCTCTGATCACATGACTTGAGGCCATAAGGATATTTTTAGATTTCTCAAGCTTCAAAAACTTTAAAGTATATCAAATGGATGTTAAATCAGTTTTTCTTAATGGTGTCTTGGAAGAAGTTTACATTGAGCAACCTGAGGGATTCAACCTAACTAATAAGCCAGATTATGTATGCAAATTAAAGAAGGCACTTTATGGATTAAAGCAAGCTCCTAGAGCTTGGTATTCAATATTGGATAATTATCTTCAGGAATAGGATTTTAGGAAAGGAATAGTGGACAGTAACTTATACATAAAAAATGAACGAAGTGATTTACTAATTGTGGTTGTTTATGTGGATGATATTATTTTTGGAGCTAATAATGATAATATGTGTTAGAAATTTGCAAAGAGCATGTAGAATAAATTTGAAATGTCAATGCTTGGTGAGTTGTCATTATTTCTTGGACTACATATTTCACAATCAGATAAGGATGTATTTCTCTCTCAAACCAAGTATATAAAAGAGATGCTGAAGAAATTCAAGTTAGAACATTGCAAACCTGTAAGTACTCCCATGATTATAGGATGCAATTTGAGTAAATATGATGAACCTCTTGAGTCAAATCAGATATTATATAGATCTATGATTGGCAACTTACTATATATCACAACTATAAGACCAGATATAATGCAGGCAGTGGGACTAGTGGCAAGATTTCAAGAAACACCAAAGAAAACACATGTAATGGCAATAAAAATGATTCTTAGGTATTTAAAAGGGACTATGGATTTTGGAAATTGGTATCCTAAAAGTGATAACTTAACTCTCATAGCATATACAAATGCATATTGGGTAGGTAGTATTGATGACAAAAAAAGTACAAGTGGAGGAGAATTCTTCCTTGGAGACTATTTAGTCTCTTGGCTAAGAAAGAATTAGGCATCAATATCCTTATCCACATTAGAGGAATAGTATATTGTAGTAGTTGCATGTTGTACACAGGTGTTATGGATGAAGTAAACTTTAAAATACTTCAAGATAGAGCATGATCATCCTATATCCATACTATGTGATAATACAAGTGCTATAAGAATTTCAAAGAATCCAGTGATGCACTCTAGGACCAAGCACATTTTGATCAAATCATATCTTCTAAGAGAAAAGTTTGGATTTATAAATTACCTTGGTGGTAATTTTGCAAAGGTTAAAATACCCATTAATGGTGGCAAGGTTATCCCTAAAAAGAAAAGGCCCAAAATATTTTTAAATATTTAAATTATAATATTTAAATCCTTTAGGATTTAAATTATTATAATTAAATATAATAATTGGAAATACAAAAATCTGAATTACAAAAAGAAGCCGAAGTCAAATAATAGAGTGGAAATGTGTATTAATAAGGCTAAGTTTTATCCTAAGCCTTGGTGTAATTTGAATAATAATCCCCCAAAGTATTTGCCTTGCACGATCGATGTGACGGAGGAAACAAAAAGGAGACAATGCAAATATTGGTGCAGAAAATGCGTCAAAGTGTGGACAGGGTGTGTCCCCTCTCATGTGAGGTGGTAGCTGAGATGGCAAGCAAGGCTTGCATAGTGACATAAGATGCAGAAGGCACGGGTTCGATTTGTGCAAAGGTTCTTTTGCTGCATGGTCCAGTAAAGACAAGAAGGAGGTCTTGCATTTTTACTGCATGTGGGTTGGCTAGCCCATACGGTAGCCTAGCGGTAGCTAGGGCATGGGGCCAGCAAGCAGCATGGGTTCGAATCCCAGTGGCAAGTGACATGCTGTAGCAAAGAGGGATTAATTTTTTATAAAAATTAAATTATATCTTAAGGTCTAAGGTGGCTAAGGTATGTGCTAGAGACATATAAGGTGTTTTAAATATTTTTATTTTTCTAATAAAAGGGTTATAAAAGTAATTTCTTTTTTAGCAAAAATTAAGGTAGTTTATTTTGTTAATGCATTGGGATAAAAATTGAAGTGATAGTTTATTTATCTTTTGGAAATGCACTAATGATAAGTAGGATATATAAGGTGTAAATGGAATTTTTTCTTATGTGATTGGTAACTATTACTGATGAAATTTATTGGTAAATTGAGGAGTAATAAGGTGTATAAGTGGTTTGGCATTTTATTAATATTTGTATGGTGAAATATTTTTTGAGGTGAATATTCATGTGGAGATTTTGAGACAGACTATTGCTATCTAACCTTGAATTGGTACAAAAATATTGGATTGTAAGTAAGACAAGTTTTGAAGACATATCTCCATTAAAGCAAACAAGTATGGGAACAACATATTTTGTTTGAAGTGTTTGTTGGAATGAATGTTGTGAAACATAAGGTGGAGTGAAAAGGATTGTTTGATAAGCATTTTTGAAATATTTGAGTGAGTTTTATGTGCTTCATTGTTGAATGTTTAGAGAACATTTGAGATAAATATTGGGAATTATTTTAGTTGGGGTTTGATACTTACATTGTGCTCTTTGTTTGAAGAAGTATGAAAACACTTGTTTAGGGGTTGTGAGCAAGTTGTGTTTCATTGGTTGAATTATTAAGTGAAAATTTTGAGTGTTTTTTTGAGTGTGTTTGTGAATGAGCAAGTTCTTGAGAGGACTTGAAGGTATATTTGATAAATTCTTGGTGAAGACTTGAGAGCAGTTTGAGCAAGTTGATAGGACTTGAAGGTAGAGTTGAGCAAGTCTTGGTGAAGAATTGAGAGCAGATTAAGCAAGTTCTTGAGAGGGATTGAAGGTATATTTGAGAAAGTCTTGTGAAGACTTGAAATAACATTAAGATTAGGGTTGATTTGTTCAAGCTTTGTGTTAAGGCTTGAGGAAAAATTTGAGACAGAGTTTGGTGCAGATTTATGAGAAGAGTTAGATCAGATCTATACTAGACTTGGGATAGAGTTTGGTGCAGATTTGTGATAGAGTTTAGAACAAGCTTTGGAGGTGACTAAACAAAGGACAATAGTCTCTAGTTGATAGGGATCCATAAGCTAGGGTAGTGAGGACAAAGTTCTTATGTGGAGAGATATCCACAAGCCAGAGTAGTGAGGGTAGAAGTCTTCTAGAAGATCATCAACTAGAGCAGAGGGGATAGAGTTCTTCTGTGGATAGATATCCATAAACTAGAGAAAAGGAGATAGAGTTCTCCTATGGATAAAGTTACACTAACCAGAGCAAGGGGATTGGTGTCTCCTTTGGGTAGAGTTCCATAAACATTGTAACAGGGAATTGATTCCCAAAAGAATTCATTGAGAAAATTTATAAGGAATATTTTCTCCATGGAGTAGCCCACATTGGGTGAACCACATTAAATCATGCCTCTCACGTGTGTGATAATTTGTGCAATGTTCACTGTTTTGATATTGTTGATGTTATCATATGGATTGAAAAGTAAAAAGTTTTATCTTATATTCTTAACCCCCTTCTCAGTATAAGCTTATGTTATTCTTCTTTTTGTGTTTTTATGTTGTGCAAATTCCAAATGCAAAATTAAAAGCACTCCTAAAGATGTAAAATGCAAAATATGCTTATACTAAATGTGATGAATGCAACAATTAAACCTAAGGATACTCAATTTTTTTTAATAATGCCTAATTACAATGCAAAAATTATGACTTACAATATAGCCAAATGATGTCATGTATCTAATTGTTGAAAAGGTCTCAGAGTCAGCTCTGTAATGTAATTGTCAGATTTGAAATCTGACACCCAAGGAAAAAGTTATGCTAAAAAGCATGTTTGTGTTTGTATTTTTATATTTATTTATTTTGAATTTTGAATTTTTTAAATTTGTTTTTAAATTTATAAAGGCATAAAAATTATGAATTTTTGTTTGATTTTTTTATGTTTTATTTTTTAATTTTTATTTTTTTTGTTTTACACACTATAGGAGAGGGGCACAAAAATGAGAGGGGTTCAAGGGTTTTGCGAGCTAGGGGGCTACACATAGGAGGCAGAGGCTACACATAGGGGATATAGTGAGAGGCTACAATGGGGCTAGGGTTTTATGGGGGAATGTGACCGTTGGAGGTCCATAGTCAGGGAGTATAGAGGGCAAAATAGGTGGCATGGTAGGATTAGGGAACAAACACTCATGTGGCATGTTTGCAGGGTGACAAGTAGGCCTTGTGCCAACACAAGGTAATGGGGATGGTGTGTGATAGGAGCTGAGCATAGGCAGTTGCATGACTACAAGGTAGTATAGAGGCCGCACAAGGGGCACACGGTGGGACACAAGGAGGGTCGCAGGGGGTGCAAATGAGCCTTTTTTAATTTTTTTTAATTAATGAAAAATAAAATCTAGGAAAAAAGAACAAAACAAATCTTTTAAAACTTTTTTTATTAATAAAAAATAAAGCTAAGAAAAAAATATATTTTTAAAATAAAAAATACAAGAAAAAGAATAAAGAATATATAAGTAATATATATATATATATATATATATATTACTTATAGAAATTAAAAAAAGGGTAACAAATAAGAAAACTTAAAAGGATTTATTTATTTATTTTTTAAATCGAGGGAATGTAAAACAAGAAAAGAAGAGTACCTTTTCAGTAGTTTGGAAGTTTTTTGAGGGCAGTTTGCTTGTCAGCAAGGTTGGTTTTTGCACAACATTACAACCATAGAAAAAAATGAATTAATTTTCTTAAAAAAACTAACAAGCTAAAACAATAGTTAAAATCTTGTCCCTTTCCTAGTGCTTTCAGCGGCGTAAAAGGTTTAAAATGATTGTGGCATGCTGGTTATAGGGGCAGACTGCGTGAATATCTGTGTGGTGGCTTCTAGGGTGGACAACGTAGAATACTGTGGTGGCCATAAAAGTTGGACAACTTGCCTGGATTCGTGGCGGCTACCGATTCCACCATGTAAATTAAAAAAAAAAACAAAACAATAGCTAAAATCATTAAATTTGTAGGGGTCCCACCATGATCGCTATTTCATACAAGAAAAATGAATGCATCCATAAAAAAAAGAAATAAATATATTATCTTATTGAGAATTTTTGTTACAAAAAACCCTCTTGGGACTTTACAATGGAGCCTCCAAAGTGGAGGGTTCTTTTCTTAATAAGATTGCATAATAAACTACAAGATGCCTTCATGATTTTATCCTTGATCACAATAATATATGGGGTGGGTTTTTAGGGACCACCATTGGTTGTGTAGAGTCTCCCAATGCGTACACGCATGCAAACAAGAAAATGAACTAGTAGCACCTGCTAATATACTGAACAGACTAAGAAATTGTTGGAAAAATTATCCAATTTTAGGATTATATTGTGAATTCACCTAAGTATAAAGGTGAATAATAAAATTAGGCATATATAATTTAATATAAATTAAATAGATAAGTATTTAATTTATATTTAATATACCTAGGTTAGACTAATATATATTAAGGTATATGAATAAAATAAATATATACATATTTATTTTATTCTAATTCTAGTCAACTCAAGGTCAAAGGTGACATGGCATGAGACGTGAGTGTGGTGGGATGTATGGGGAACATAATGGCATGTGTAATATGCATGGTGGCATGTAACTTGAGTGTGATGGCACAAATAAAGGTTTGGATGAGGACATGTGGCCTCAACTTTGAGTGGTGGCATAGAGGTGGAGTTTCATGAGACACTTGTCTCATACACTCCACGTTGTGGATTTTTTCCTCCATGACTATCTTCCAATAGGAGGATAGCCCAAATTATATATTTGGGCTAACTCCTTGCTTCTATTGATATTCTCAAAGTGATTCTTGATCATTGTGTTTTCTGAGAATTCTTCTAGTGTTGATTGTGAGAAAAGGGCATGTATATTTTGCTAAAAAGAATACAAAGAGGAGATACATTTTGGTCATGGTTTTGTCTTCACTAGGTTTCCACATAAAATTGGTGTGCTTTATATGGTTTGCTTATCTCGATCTTATCTTTCATTTTTTAAATTTAATTTTTTAGATTTATGTTATTTACGCTTGTGAAATACATTTTATTGCATACTAATATTTTTGCTTATTAAGTTAATTTAAACTACATTTGGGAGATTTTATTTTCTTCTTCCTCCTTCATCTAGTATTAAATATTAGGTTTTTTTCTATAGCTCAAGGTTAATTCTTAGGTCTATTTGTAGGTTTATTTCTACTTCTTTTCACTGCATACAAATTCCACAGAATTTTTGTTAAAAAAAATCTTATAATTTTTTTTTGATGAAAAAAGCAAATTTATATTAATTTAAGATAATAGTCTTTACAATAAAAAATAAGTGGGTGGGTTAACACACCCCATGGGAAATCAAACTAACCCTCATTGACAAAGGTTAGTAAACAAATCCACCAACAAAACACAAGTTTACCAATCATGCTCATTGATGATCATTACATAAAAGAAATCATATCATATGGAGTAATGTGTCCTAGTGTGTTGTACTTCATAAACTACTAGTGATTATGGGATGGGAATCCACCCCTATAAATAATTATTAAGGCCTTTAGTACCCTCATCACTCAAAAAAACTAGCCCACAAGAACATCCTGGTAGGATGAACAAGCAATGTCAACATTAGGATGCTTTCTTATTGGTGAGGGCTGGGACCGGTGCCTATCTACGAGATAATTTCTTGCATATGATGGAGGCCGGTAGAGAGAGTAGGATTGAAAATGCTTTTGAGAAGAATGCTCTGTGAGGATATGATTGATTGTACATGGATAATTTACCCAGTGCACCAGAAGAACATGCATATTATCCAAATCCATAGCAACTTTGTTGGCTTGAGTACATATCTGTAGCCACGTGTCATTAAAAACTTCTAATTTTTTAGCATGATTAAATGTGACTGGATATGTATAGTGTTTAAAAATAATTCTATTATGGGCCTTCGAAATATGAAAGAGTAGGCTAATATTGAAAACCTGCCACACTTCAAAAAGTGGGAGAGATAAAGTAAAAGAGTCCCCAAGAAGAGCTTGGGACCAAGAAACTCTTGTAATAAACAACCCATTCCTAAGCTTAGCTAGATCTTTTGCAATTACAAAAGAGGTGAGTACAAGACTCGGGAATACCACAAAACTGATATTCAAGATAAATAATTCCAAGGTGCTTCAAATGTTCCCCCAAGGAAAGTACTTGCCATAGCAAGCTCCACGTAAAAAAAAAATTGGTTGGGCTCAACATAAGTAGCCCAAACATTCTAAAATCTAGAATTCCATCTAGTCCTTGTAGAAAATAAGTCCCAATGTTTATTGAGCTTAGGCACCAAAGTAAAATTAAGATATAACCATTTATACCCCAAACAAACCTTATAATTAAACAAATAAGTGTCAACATGTCATCTCCAGTCTGACCACCAAGGATGCTGTGAGCGCACACCAATATTATGCAACATAGAAAAAGAGGTGAGAGCAATAACAACATCATATTTATCTTTGTCCGCACCATTTATCTTGAAGGTGTGTTTGAACTCATTCCATGGGATCCAATATCTAGTCTAGTGAGAAAAGAAATCAACTACTATAATAATGTCATTTTTGAAAAACCATTGAGCATGAATCCATTGCACTCGAGCTAAGGGAGAACCTTGATGAAGAAACATGAGGGACCACCAAATATTCATAGAATTGATGGATAAGCCTTTACAGAAGCCATCTCCTCTCCAACAGATCCAAGGAGTGAGTTGCTTCTAGGATTTCCATATAATTTTAATAACAAAGGAGCCAAAAATCTTAACAAAAACTAAATGCAACAATGAGAGAGGGAAAATCCAACCCTCTCCATGATCTATGGTTTAAGGGAAGACTAGAGGAAATAAAATATTGAACCAAAAATTTCCAATATTTAGCTCCCCTTAGAGCCCTAATCACCCACTTAGCACACAAAGCAATACCTTATCATCTACAATCCAATAGACCCATTCCACTAGATTCTCAAGGAAGACAACAAATATCCTAGACAACTCTATGAAATCCCTTTATTTTAGAAGAATTATTTCAAATAAAATATCGAAGGAGTTTCTCAAGCTTCTTATAGTGAGCCTGTGAAGGAACCCAGTAAGAGGAATAATAAAAATGAGTTGTATCTAAAACTTTAGAGCAAATATGAAATTTACTTGCTAATGACAACTTCTTAGGAAGCCAAAAATCAAGTGTCTTTTCAACTATTTGAAGCCCATAATTCCAAAGCTGAGCAGGGGAACCTTGAAAGGCAAAAGGAATACCAAGAAACTTAAAAACTTCTCCATAAGGGATCTGATTCCAATGATACCCTTGAAGCCAAGGCAACCTAGGCAAGGGATACTATCTAAAGTAGGAGGTCTTATTCCATTGTATGCTAGAACAAAAGGCTATGCAAAAGGTGTTAAAAAAAAATATAGCATTATAAACATATTTCTCCTCTTCCCTTATAGTAAGAAAGGAGTCATCAAAAAATTAACCATTAAAAAGTTATCCCTGATCATTTAGAAGATCAATTCCTTTAATAAGACTTGCAAAAGCATGAGCAGCTAAAATATAGCCAAAGGCTTCAATAGCAAGAACATATAAATAAGGAAAAAAAGGATACCCTTGTCGAAAAAACCTAAACATACCCACTGCTTTAGACTATAAATTATTCAGATTTAGAATAGTCGAAGCATATCTGAATAACATAGCAATAGTCTAAATGAAAATTGGCCTGAATCCTAAATATTTGAGTATAGAAAGAATGAATATCCATTCAATGCGGTCATAACATTTCTCAAAATCAATATTAATAAATATTATGTTATGGTTTGACATTCGAGCCCATTCGCCCTCCAAGATAGCTCGAATATTATCGAGGATGTACCTTCCTTGAATAAAGACATTTTACTTTAATCTGACTATCAAAGGAAGAAGAGGCCTAAGGCAAATAACCAAATCTTTGGCAATAATCTTGTAACTAAAATTCAACAAAGTAATAGGCCTCCAATTAGTAATCAAATCTAGGTCCCCTTTCTTGCATATGAATTTGATATTGCCCTTGATAATAATTGCTCCCAAAGAGCCTACTCGAAGAGCCTCTAGATAAATTTTATACAGACCAGGACCAAATAAGTTCTAAAGACCCTTGTATAACTCACATGGAAATCTATCCAGACCTAGCGCTTTGTTATTTTACATTTGAGATAATGCATCCTCCAAATCTGTAAGGGAGATTAGTTTATCACACCCTGCTCTTTGAGACATTGGAACCTTAACTGGTATAATTGCCATACAAGCTACTGGTGCTTGCTCTTGCTTAGGGGAATAAGCTTGAGCAGCAAAAAAAATAGTATAGTGCTTGACAAAAGTATTAATCATCTCAGGAAGAGAGGTAAGCCTATTGTATTGAATGGCCTTGAATTGATTAGCTTACTGAGGAGGGCAAAGCCTTTGAAAAAAATATTTGGTGACCCTATCACCAACTTTAATCCAATGAATATGGGATTTAATTAAAGCTCCCTGAGCCTCATAAATTTCAAAAATTTTAAGTTCATGCCTCAGCTGGGCAACATGAGATTGAAGTTCAAGATTAAACGGACAAACCTCAATCCTGAGAGAAGCTTTGAAAAGATCATCATGAAGGACAACATTGGAATGTATTATGAACTATGCCACCTTTTTCCCTAAAGTATAGAGCAATATAGTTGTATGAAAAATGAATTCATTCCGCAATTCTATCCAACTCAACTCTCTAGTAGGTCTAGGAACTAGATTCCAGACTCTTTGGATATGACAAACCATGGAAGGGTATTGAAGAAGGGAAGTATTGAAAAAAATTGTGACTTGTAGTGTCTTCGAGGTAGGGATTTTATCAACACATTAAACATGATGGGTGAATTGTCGAAAGTAGCACTACCAGGAATGGTTTCCACAAATAGAGTTGAAGCATTTCTCCTATGAAAGTAAAACTACACATGATCTAAAAGCATGGCTCTGTACAACCTTCTCAAAATTCTTGCATGGCTAGCCTAGAAATTGGACCATGTATACCATAAATTTCTAGGAAAATCTTGAGGAGAAAAAATAAGAATTGGGGTCTAACAAACCCAATTTTTTTTCATGAAGTACCACATGGGAGGTTGTCTTATCTTATCTGCAAGCTTTTCAGTCATATTAAAATCTCCACACATAACCCAAATAGTAGGTGGTAAAAAAATCATACCACTTTCAGAGGCTATAATGCTCCTAAGTGCAATTAGAGGCATAGACATTAATAATGCCAAAATATAGCCCACCAAACTCAAGTTAAAACCAATATGTATGATTGGAAGGTTCTACACCCCATGAGATAAAATTATCTTTCCACCTAGCTGCCAAAAGAATGATAGCTCCCCTCTACTAGGGGAATTATTGGTGGCATAAAAAAGCAACCTAAAAAAATAAAAGGGCAAGTACATTGTAGAATAAAGTAAAAAATCTTAATCTCTTGAAGACAAAGAAAATTAGGATTACCATAAAACCTAGAGCATGAAGCAATCTCATCTCGGACCAAGTATTTATGGACTAGGTTCGTTAGCCCTCTAACATTCCATGATAAAAAATCATGAATATCAATCAAGACTCATATGTTCAGCTACATCTTCAACATCTCTAAGGTTTGAAAGAGAATCATAAATACTATTGATAAAATGCTCTTGAACTGCTTTCCAAATCGTTTGACATAGGGTTGATGTGTAAACCAATTGGTTCAACCAAACCTCATAAGGGGGTCAAAGGTCCAAGGTTCAAATCTTGGGTCTTTCGAACTGAATGATTGTCCCTTTCCTGGTGCTTTTAGTGGTGTAAAAGGTTTAAAATGATTGTGACATGGTGGTTATAGGGGTGTACTATATGAAGATCTGTGTGGCAGCTTCTGAGGTGGACAGTGCAAAATATTATGGTGGCCATAAAATCTGGATAGCCTACTCATATTCATGCTGGCTATCGATTCCACCATGTAAATTCAAAAACAAAACTCTATTTGACACCTTTTGTCCTGGTGAACCAAGTATTTTCCCCATGATGGGGTGCGATATCTTTGACCATTGATAGAAGCCTATTTAGGTTCTATGAAGCTTGACGAAGACTACCCATTGATATGTAAAATTTGAGAATTTGAAGACTGAGTAGGAGTAGAAGAAGTAAAAATATTAGCAAATGAAGAACTATTCAATGGTACATTAGCAACCATATATGAAGTCCTAGCACTAGGTACCACTGATTGTGTGGCATGTTGCTCTATCACCACACCATGCCTAGTTGTCACAAAATATACAAGGGATTGAGGTGAGCTGTTAGGAGCAGCCATAGGGTTTACATTTTTTCCATTCGTACCCTTCGTCTGGACTACCTTCCATTTATCTTGCCCACATTTAGAAGCAAGGATAGAGCTAATAGTAATAGGAGCCACAATCATCTCCTTAACTTTAATCTTGTTCACCATTAAAGGATAATATTTTAACTTATGGGTAGTTTATTGGTAATGATAACATGTGTTAGGTAGGTTTATATAGAAAACACGTTGCTTGAACATATAATCACCAACTTGGACATCAATAGTATCCCTGAGGTCTTTAGAAATATCAACTCTAACATAAAAATGCTTTTGAGGGTATGAGGCATAAAATTTATCCATTTCACAATAGATAAATTCACCAATGGGGGCCACAAGGTTTTGATAATAAGGCCAGAGCGATAGAGGAAGACCAGGGAATTCAACCCAAACCAAAACCCATAAGGAAACATCATTAGTGACTAAAAAATCCTTTGTCTAGGGCTGAAAAATCAACAAGGAGCTATGAACAAACCAAGGCCCACGACTGAGGACCGCTTTGGCCTAAGAAGGATCAACAAAATGAAACAAAAAATCCCTTTGGTGAGGTTCTGGATACCATCAACCTTGACACGATGCCAAGCTTATTGGATCTAGTTTCAAAGAAGGGTCTCACTAGGGATATGGCCTATAAAATACCCTACTAGTGTATGGATCTCCAGCCAAGAACAAGTAGTATTAAACTCACTCAATGGGATAATAACATTTAGAGGAGAAATATGACCTCATGATAAATATTGGGAATGAACTTTCGTGGTTTCTTGTTAACCTTTAGTACCATTGATCCCTTCTGTAGCTTCAACATAAGTTGGAGCTATTGTATAAACTCCATACATAAAAAAATATGTTCAATCTGCCCAACGATAGAGTAAATTCAGTGAAAGCAACAAAAAAATGCCCTAAGAGGCGTCTCACAAACACTCCAGAGTGGAGAGACAATATGGCACAAAGAACTCGAAACCCTAATGCATGCAGCTTCCTCCTTTGGCTTCTTCAAATTCTTATAATTTTTGAAACTAAGTTCATTGTAACTAGCTTTATTTGTATATCCTCTATCTCTAAAACTATAATTTCAAATTTTGACATTTTGGGGGTCAAAATTGTCAAAAAGTGGCGATGACTTGATCTTATTGTGTTGCTCAAAAAAAATAAATTTTATATTTTTTCAAAAAAAATCCTAACATCATTGTTTCTCCATGTCATTATTTTGAGACTAATTTTGTAGGTTTTAATGGAATATTTAAGTTACAAGCAAAAACATGATTTAGCCCTTTAAAAACCTAGTTGTATTTTTTTAATTTTATCTTTTTTTTATACTCATTTTTTTGAAAATCAACTGTAGATCCTAAATGGGCTCATCGAGATCTATCCAATAAATAAATAAATAAATAAATAAATAAATAAATATATATATATATATATATATATATATATATATATATATATATATATATATATATATATATATATATATATATATATATATATATATATATATATATTCTAAATTTGTTTTTGCACAAATCCTTAAGGTGTACAACCTTTATACAAAATTGAATTTATACGGTCTAGTTTGGAATAAAATCTCGACAAAAAATCTTTCTTTGTTAATTTTTTAAATTTTATTTCAAGTTTTTTTTTCAAAAGGAAAAGAATATAAAAAATAAAAAATCATTAAAAATTTCAAAAAAAATCATAGCACTCTTTCATGACTCAGATCTGTTTTTTATAATATTTTTGGGTAGAATATTTTCTTTCATTCTCTACTGGTATTGTTTTTGCAATTTGTTTTTATACTTAAAGATAATTTTTTTAAGACCATTCAATCACATAAATTTTCATTAAAATTGTATGTAATTTTTTAAAAATTTAAATTTGAGGGTGGGTCTTTTTTTGCATTCATTTAAGGGTACTTTGTGTGCATAATAAAAAAACACATACCCTTTGCATAAATTTTATTCTCAAAAGACCTTTGTTACTTGTCATTTGTATTAAGTGGAGTCTTTAACAATTCTCCCTTGTATTTATTGCAAGTAGTGCCCTTGGTTGTGATTAAAAGGGCTTATTTATTGTATTGTAACTTGACATAAAGGCATTGTACTAAGGGGGATTTTTACATCATTATTATTATCACTAGTGGTTCATTAGTCAAGGCCACTTAGTGAGCAGTGGGATTTATTTTTAAAGAAAAAAATTTTGCACCTAAATTTTCCACTTCACCCATTGCACCCTTTGTTTACCTTTATCATTCACTGAATTTTATTTTCTTTGAATTTTTATTTTTGATTTTTCAAGGTACACTTGGATTTACTTAAAAAAAACCTCAAGTATTTTAATATTTCAAAACATTTTAGGTACTTGGTGAAAATGAAACCTCTTCCTCCATAAAAGTATTAAGGACTGATAACTGAGGAGAGTATGTGAGTAATGATTTTAACTCTTATTATATTGAAATAGGTATTTTAAGACAATGCACATGCCCATATTCACCCCAAAAAAATGGGGTTGTTGAGAGGAAAAATAGATCCATTACACATATGACAAGGGATTTTCTTCAAAATTTAACTAATTTCTCAATAAAAGTATATATTGTTAATCTTGCAAAGTTTTAAAAATGAAAAACTATAAATGGTTTCTAACAAATTTGAAATTAATAGTCTTTAAGCTTGTAGATAAAACTCAATACAGATAACTTATCATTAGTTTACTCTATCTTACTATTTCTAGGCCTAATATTGCTTTATTCATAAGCCTTATTGATGCAAGAGCATCCGAGGGCAGCAAAGCAATCGAGCATCAACCAAACTTTTGTTGTTTTTTTTTTTCTAAGTGTTGCAATGTTATTTTCTAAGTGTTGTAAGTAAAAATATGTGTCACGATATTGCGACACAAAAGTGTCGTGATATCACGACCAAAACTGAAGATAGGGGAGTAGCGGACAAAATGTCATGATTTCACGACATTTCACGATTTCGCGACATGTCACGAGAAATCGGAGGCGTAGAGACCAGAGGTTGTGAAATCGTGACATGTCACGATTTTGTGACATGTCGCGAAATCATGATCGTCGAAGGAGAAATGAAGGCACTGAGACCAAAGGTCATGAAATCATGACCGTCGAAGGAGAAACTAAGGCACCGAGACCAGAGGTCACGAAATCATGACATGTCACGAAATCGTGACCGTCGAAGGAGAAACAAAGGCATGGAGACCAGAGGTCGTGAAATCGCGACATGTTGCGATTTTGTGACCAAAACGGCAAAATAGAGGCCGATAGAAAAAATGGCGTGATATCGCGACATGTCACGATATCACGACCAAAACGAAGAAAGAAGGTGTAGGAGGAAAATGGTCACGATATCGCGACATGTCGCGATATCACGACCAAACAGAAAGACACGCACTTCCAGCAAAAAAAAGACGTCTCTTCGTGCGCGACAAGTTAGAGGCAGTGAAGCAGCAGTTCCAAAGGAGGATTTCAACGGGCATGTTGGCCACTCACACATTATATATGGAAGACGCATTTAAAGAATCTAACAACAAGCAGCAGATCAAGAAGTAGATTCCGTTGGACATGGCAGCCATTCGCGCAGCTCACTAAGAGTCTCATCAATGCAACTTTCCAGAATTGTTCCAAGTGGTAGTTATAGATCGTGGGAAGTGGGAAAACATAGAGGATCGTGACCTCAATAAAAACCCATGGATTGTAATGAGAAGGGGGTCGGCAAATGGGTTGGCAAATGGCAGTTTGGCTGCATATTTTAAAAATTTCTTCCTTGATATTGAATACAAAATCTTGGGCTCTTATTTTTTTGGTTTTTTTGTTTATTGCAAGATCTGTTCTCCACCAAGTGGTATCAAAGCCAGTAGTTCCTGAGCATGTAGCAGATCACCAAAGAAGAGGTAGTTGCACCAGGACCTGTGGGAGGGCTTGAGATTGGGTGAACAGTATGCCTCCAAGGAGAAATCCTGTTGGTGGGAGAGGCATGGTAGCAGCAGAAGATGTTCAAGCTCTGCAGTGGCAAATGCAATCTCTACAAGAAGAAATGCACAAAATATTGGAGCCAAGAAGAGATGAAGGTAGTGAAGAGGAAGATGATGAAGAAGAAGACCAACCTAAGGAAGAAGAAGAAGCAGTAGATCCTGCTCATGCCAGACTATACAAGGCCATATCCCAGATTGGGAAGAGGCCGAAGATGGAGGTTTCCATATATTCTAGGAACCTTGAGCCAGAGGAATTGATCGACTGGATCAATGATCTAGAAGAGTAATTTGAGTACGAAGAGGTTGAGGACCCTGATAGGGTCAGATTTGTAAAGACCAAACTGAAATATCATGCTAGCATTTGGTGGAAGGGAGTGCAGCTGGAGCAAAATAAAAGAGGGAAAGAGAGAATAACTAAGTGGGAATGGATGATAGAAAATCTAAAGAGGCAGTTCATCCCTAGTGATTATAAGTTAAACCTGCTGAAGAAAATGCAAGGATTGAGGCAGTCAAGCAAGTCTGTGAAAGAATACACAAAAGAGTTTCATAAAATAATGATTATAACAGGCCACTCAGAGGCCAACAAGGAGAAGGTAGCCCGTTACATTAATGGGTTACAAGCCAACATTCAGGAGGAACTAAGTCTAGTCCGGATGACCACCATAGAGGATGCCTACCAATTTGCTTTAAAGGTTGAAGAGAAGCTCAATAGGAGGTTTGAAAACAAACAAAGAGGAAGAGGTCGAGGCAGAAGGACCGACGAAAGGAATAGTGGAAGAAGAAATTAAGAATCTCAAAAAAATGGAGAAAGTAACAGCAATCAAGAACAAAGGAGGGAAAATGTAGACCGCCCCCGTAATCAGAATAATGGTTACCGAGGGGGAAGATGCCGAGCTGGACGAGGTCAAGGAAGAGGAAGATTCTGAGGGACATGCTTCCAGTGTGGTGAAGAGGGACATCACCAGTATGAGTGCCCACAACAGCGAGAAAGAAATAATCACAGGCCAAAAGAAAATGCCAGAGTAGCAGTCGTGGATGAAGATGCTGGGTCTGAGCATTTTGAAGAAGCTGAGAGAGGAGAAGTAATGATTGTAAGGAGAGTCCTACTGAATGAAGAGGGAGTTGCAGATCAGAGGGAAAGCTTATTCTGCACAAGGTGTAAATGTGCGGGTAAGGTTTGCAACATCATCATTGACAATGATAGCACAGATAACCTGGTTTCAGATGGAATGGTTACAAAGCTACAACTAGAGAGAAAGAAACACCTGCATCCATATCGGATCATGTGGTTGTAGAAGGACCATAAGGTTTTGGTCAATGAACAATGCCTGGTAAAATTCAGCATTGGAAATTACCGTGATGAGGTTCTATGCGACATTCTGCCCATGGATGCATGTCATTTGCTGCTGGGAAGACCATGGCAGTTTGACAGGTGTGCGGTTCATGATGGCCGAGCCAACACTTATTCCATGACCAAGAATGGAATGTTCCACAAGTTGAAGCCCCTGAAGGAGATGGAAGAAAAGGTATGTGGCAGTGCAAGAATTTTCTTGGTTGACGAAAGAAAATTTTTAGATGATTTGAAGCATGAGCATATGTGTTATGCATTAGTTCCTAGAGTCAGGGAAACATAATGCAAAAATGCTCCAGCAGAAGTCCAAGATCTGTTGAAGGAATTTCCAGATATCATATCTGACAATGTGCCTGAGGGTTTACCCCCAGTAAGAAAAATCAGTCACCATATTGATTTGGTGCCAGGGTCAAGATTGCCAAATAAGGCTGCACATAGAATGACACCTGTAGAAACTAAAGAACTAAACAGGCAGGTCCAAGAGTTGCTGGAGAAAGGGTTGATTAGGGAGAGTCTTAGCCCATGTGCGGTACCTACAGTACTAGCACCCAAGAATGATGGAGAGTGGAGAATGTGCACAGACTCTCGAGCCATCAATAAGATAACAATAAAATACAGATTTCCACTTGCCAAGGATGGATGACATAATGGACTGTTTGAGTGGAGCCAAGTACTTCACCAAAATTGACCTCAAGAGTGGTTACCACCAGATCCATGTCAGGGAAGGAGATGAGTGGAAGACAGCCTTCAAAACAAGAGAAGGCTTGTATGAGTGGTTGGTCATGCCATTTGGGCTATCCAATGCACCAAGTACCTTCATGCGACTGATGAATGAGGTACTGAAGGAGTTTCTGGGAAAGTTTGTCATTTTTTATTTAGATGATATACTAATATTCAACAGAACCCTGGAGGAACACCTAATGCACATCAGGAGGGTTTTTGAAAAGCTATGGGAGGAGCAGTTATTAATAAATCTGAAAAAGTGTAATTTTATCAAGAAAGAGTTAGTATACCTGGGATTTGTAATCTCAACAGAAGGTATGAAAATGGACCCAGAGAAGGTGAGGGCTATCATAGAATGGCCTACCCCAAGAAGCACAACGGAGGTAAGATCATTTCATGGTCTAGCCAGCTTTTACAGGAAGTTTATAAGAAACTTTAGCAGCATTTGTGCACCCCTCACAGAAACAATGAGAGGGGATAAGAAAGAGTTCAAGTGGACCTTAGGGGCTGAAAAGAGCTTTGATGCATTAAAGAAAAAGGTCACAAAACAACCTGTTTTGGCACTTCCAAATTTTAACAAGGTATTTCAGGTCGACTGTGATGTCAGTGGCAGTGCAATAGGGGCTGTACTGAGCCAAAAAGGCAGACCTGTAGCTTATTTCAATGAAAAGCTCAGTGATGCTCAGAAAAAGCATTCAATTTATGACCAGGAATTTTATGCTATAGTTCAGGCTCTAAAGAAGTGGAGGCATTACTTGTTGCCAAAAGAGTTTGTTCTATTTACTGATCATCAAGCATTGCAGTACATCAACAGCCAGACAAAACTGAATCAACAGCACATGAAATGGGTTGAGTTTCTTCAAAGCTATACCTTTGTGTTAAAGAACATGAGTGAGAAATAAAATAGAGTTGCAGATGCATTAAGTAGAAGACAGAATCTTCTGACTGAAATGATAGTGGAGGTGGTTGGATTCGAAGAACTAAAGGGTCTTTATAATGAAGATCCTGATTTTGTAGCAGCCTAGATGGCTTGCTTGGCACCTGTTACTGTAGACAAAAAAAAATGGTTAGATTTCCTAATCCAAGACGGAATGCTGTTCAAGGGAAGTAAATTATGCATTCCAAGGAGTTCCATGCAGGAGAACTTAATCAAGGAAAAGCATAGTGGAGGACTGGCTGGGAATTTTTGTCGGGATAAGACCATTGCCATGGTAAATGAAAATTACTACTGGCCGCAACTTCAGCAATATGTGAGAAAGTTTGTACAAAGTTGTAGAATATGCCAGATGGCAAAAGGTGTAAGGCAAAACACAGGATTATACCAGTCGTTACCTGTACCTGAGAGGCCGTGGGAGGACATAAGCATGGATTTTATTCTTGGATTTTCGAGAACACAGAGAAGAAATGACTCTGTATTTGTGGTGGTTGACCGATTCTCTAAAATGGCACATTTTATTCCCTGCCAGAAGACAAGTGATGCAGTTCACATTGCAGGGTTATTTTTCAAGGAAGTGGTACGACTTCACGGTCTACCAAGGAGCATAGTTTCTAACAGAGATACAAAGTTTGTTGGGTATTTCTGGAGAACATTGTGGAAGAAGCTAAAGACAGATCTGAAGTTTAGTTCTTCATACCACCCACAAACTGATGGACAAATAGAGGTGGTAAATAGAAGTCTGGGTAATTTGCTAAGATACTTGATAGCAGATAAACCCAAGGGATGGGATTTGGTTTTACCGCAGACAAAATTTGCATATAACAATTCTGTCAATAAGAGCACAAACAAATCCCCATTCCAAATCATATATGGAAACAGTCAGAGGAACATTTCCAAGCTGAGAACATTAGATAAAGGAGAAAAATGTAGTGCAGAGGCTGAGGAATTCACAAAACATATGAGAAGCCTGCATGAAGAAGTAAAGAAACATATTGCAAAAATGAATACCCAGTATAAAGAAAGAGCAGACCAAAAGTGGCGGTTCAAAGAGTTTGAAGTGGGAGATAAAGTCATGGTCCATCTCAGAAAAGAAATATTTCCATCCAAAACTTACAACAAGTTGAAGATGAAGAAGTTTGGGCCATGCAAAATACTAGAAAAATGGGATTCAGGCAATGCATATGAAGTGGAATTGCCAAGTGGGCTTGACATTTCACCTGTTTTTAACATATCTAATTTAGTAGAGTACCATGAAGGAGATAGTACAGAGGCAGCAAGCACAAAATTGTGGAGCATCCCAGTGTCTAACCCAACCAAATAAGAGATAGAGGAAATATTAGATACTCGTGAAGGCAAAAGCACAAGGAACAAACAATATTTTGAGTATTTTATCAAGTGGAAAGGCAGACCTATAGAAGATGCAGCATGGTTGTCAAAAGCTGAGGTTGACCACCTGGGTCTTCCTCCGAAAGATCAAAAGTGAGGATCACTTCTCAATCCACCCCGGGTGTCTGATGCAGGAGCATCCGAGGGCAGCAAAGCAATCAAGCATCAACCAAAATTTTGTTGTTTTTTTTGTTCTAAGTGTTGTAATGTTATTTTCTAAGTGTTGTAAGTAAAAATATGTGTCGCGATATCACGACACAAAAGTGTCACGATATCGCGACCAAAACTGAAGATAGGGGAGCAGCGGACAAAATGTCACGATTTTGTGACATGTCACGATTTCGTGACATGTCACGAAATCGCAACCCAAGGCAGGAAACCGGAGGCACAGAGACCAGAGGTCACGAAATTGCGACATGTCACGATTTTATGACATGTCGCAAAATCATGACCATCGAAGGAGAAACGAAGGCACCAAGACCAGAGGTCACAAAATCGTGACCGTAAAAGGAGAAACGAAGGCACCGAGACCAGAGGTCACAAAATCGTGACATGTCATGAAATCGTGACCGTCGAAGGAGAAACGAAGGCACGGAGACCAGAGGTCATGAAATCGTGACATGTCATGATTTCACGACCGAAATGGAAAAATAGAGGCCGATAGAAAAAATGACGCGATATCGCGACATGTCATGATATCGCAACCAAAACGGAGAAAGAATGTGCAGGAGGAAAATGGTCACGATATCGCGACATGTCACGATATCGTGACCAAACAGAAAGACACGCACTTCCAGCTTCCATAAAGACGTCTCTTCATGCGTGGCAAGTTAAAGGCAGTGAAGTAGCAGTTCCAAAGGAGGATTTCAACAGGCATGTTGGCCACTCACGCATTATATCTGGAAGATGCATTTAAAGCATCCAACAGCAAGCAGTAGATCGAGAAGTAGATTTCGTTGGACATGGCAGCCAGTCACGCACCTCACTAAGAGTCTCATCAATGCAACTTTCCAGAATTTTTCCAAGTGGTAGTTATAGATCGTGGGAAGTGGGAAAACATAGAGGATCGCGACCTCAATAAAAACCCATGGATTGTAATGAGAAGGGGGTTGGAAAACGGGTTGGCAAACGGCAGTTTGGCTGCATATTGTAAAAATTTCTTCCTTGCTATTGAATACAAAATCTTGGGCTCTTGTTTTTTTGGTTTTTCTATTTATTGAGAGATCTTTTCTCCACCACTTATGATGCTCATCTTAATTTTGTTTATAAAATACTTAAATATCTAAGTGGAACTATTAATTTAGGAATTCTCATGTAAATTTTTTCAACTATTGTGATAGTAATTATGCTATGGATAGTGTTGAAATAAAATCCACAAATGGATATTGTTTCTCCTTGGGATCAAGTGTGATATCTTTGTGTAGTAAGAAACAACCAACCATAGCACTCTCCTAAATTGAGGTTGAGTATAGAAGTGCTACTCTAGCATGTCAAGAAGCCATTTGGATTCAAAGACTACTAACAAAAATTGGGTTTAACAACAATAAACCTATCATAATATATTTTTATAATAAATATTCAATAGCTTTAGCAAATAATCATGTTATACATCAAAGGATAAAACACATTGATATTAAAACACACTTCATTAGAGAGAAAGTATTAGATGTGATAATTAAACTCATATATTGCCCCACAAATGAGAGTATTTTTTATACTTTTAAAAAAATATTAGTAGAATCTAATTTTTCTTACTTTAGAAGTAAACTAGGCTTAAAATAATTGCCCTCAAGGGGGAGTATTGCATAATATTGTGTGATGTCAATTCTTTTATTCTTTAAAAAAAAATAAAGGAAACTTAAAGATTTTGTGAAATTCCATATTGATGGATGCTATTTTGTCAATGTTGATGGATGCTATTTTTACATGTTGATGGATTCCTTTTTTATATGTTGATGGAATATGTGTGTCACTTATTTATCCATGTTTATGGATGTTTTTTTACCATGTTGATGGAATAAATATTTTTTATAGCAAGAAAATTGTGCAACCTAAGCAATGAAAATAAGTGAAAGATAAAAATTGCAACAACAATGATAGAATATTACATAAATATGCTATC